>KB663832.1:4636627-4672495 GCA_000349025.1 Anopheles minimus
GTGTATATACGTTTGCCCATAACATAATCTCGTACAGCTGCACATTCAACAAGCATTTTCTCGCCTGCAAACGAATCCACTGTGCAAATGGTAACGGCACTGGACGAAATATAACGAGCGGGTGAAGCGATAAAGAAAAGTGGGAAATAGCTTTAACCTCATTCACTTCCGACGCCAGGACTGACGATGCTGACGACGACGCTGATGATGATGATGATGATGGTGATGGTTGGCCATTGGGGTTCTCCATTTGAACTTCTTTAACATTTTCTCCTCGGTTCAGTGTCAGTGCGATCAGTGCGACGACGGGCTGTTGTTTTTCCTTTGCACAAAATGCTTTACAAATCGGGTTTCCCTCGTACCAAAAAAATGGACACTGCGGGAATGCAGGGATGCAGGGAGAACACAAAGCGATAGTGCTACTGTTGGGAAAATCCTTACACAACCCAGTGTATGGCAAAAAGAAGCCCAAGGAAATCTTTCAATATGTAACATCATCATCCCATAAAGCTATCATGAAGATAAGTAGTTTTTCAACATCCGCTCTGTTACCGTGCTGTGGTGCGGTACGGCGTACGGTGCACTAATTACTTTTGCAGGTATGTTTTCCGACATCTGTAATCTGTGCTCTGCTACATTGGCTTATGCCACAGCATGTTGGAACAAGCGTCATTACACAGCGTTATGTTCGTCATTGGGTGCACTTTGTTCTATTAGTAGCAAATTTTAATTCGTACTACAGCCGTTTAAAAAAAAAACATGAATATCTCGCCTAATGAGAATGATGAAGTTTTTTCCCTTCTTCTGCTCGGCAGCTTCCAGATAAAAAATGCTATCCAATATCTTCGTAGCAAGAAAACAGCACGCCACGAAACAAAACGATCAATTCAACAAATCATCGAACAAATTACCCTCGTGAGAATTGTCCGAAAGCGGTACCAACTGCTTCGAAACCTTAATTTTGCCGTTGTTTGCCGCCTACAGTGCGGCTTCACACTTTTTCATCACTTATTGCGAATCAATGCTTTCGCCCTTCCCTCCCGTTTGTATGCCATTTGTTTCGATATGATTTCCGCTGTTGCCGTGAGTGGCATGATTTTTCTTTTGTGCTCAGGCATGTTTTTGTTGAAACGATGAAAAATTTAATCACACTCACTACAGGCAGTTTTATTGGAGTAGAAAGAATAATGATAGAAAAAAAGAGGCTGTACGCTGGAAGGGAATATTTTTTGGCATCTTATCAACTTTTACTATTTTTCTCTTGTAGAAACTCATCTGCACCGTCGCAAAAACCCATCGCCTAAATGAACTCAACTTAAGGAAGAGAACGAGTGGCTTGGATTGAGTTAATTCCGTACGGCTTTTGTTTCTAGGGTACGAGCAAGCAAAAATGCTCACCAACACAAAAACGCAAATACTAAGAGAAAGTTCCCGGGGAAAGGATAAAACAAAAGTTTTTTTTTATGGCCGTCGCTCACAGCTGCTTAATTTAAGAGACAGCAAAGATGGAACGGAGTTTAATAATGTTTAGAGCAAAACGGTTTAGCTCACGGATAATCGGATTGGATTTGTACGCTGAGCATACATTTGTTGAAGCAATGTACTGCATGAAAATAGCTGTTTTAGCTGGGTTCGTTGTGTTAAGCAGATGTTCGCACAATTCCGTTCATTGTTAAGAACATGTGCGATTCAATACACCGTACAAACATCTACCTCGACCGTGCGCTACACGTTATGAAACATCTTTGTTCACTTTGTTTACGCTTGAATAGTTTTGGCAGAACAGCAAGAAACACATCACCAGCAGTCTTTGCCCGGCGTGAACAAGTACATTTTCCAACACCAGGCCGGGCTTTACATGGGCGATGAATCTTTTACCATGTTTTTTTGCTACGCAAGCCCATCACTACCGCTAATCCCAGTTTCATCAAAAAACACAAACTTCCGTCCCGTTGCCGGCTTCGTTAGAGGGATTTATTGGGGAGCAGATGAGACGAAAATCCCATATCACTAGCTGCAAAAAGGAAGAGCGTACCGTCTGGGGTGGGTTTATAAGCGGAACAACAACAACGACGAAAAAGCACAGAAATATCTCACACACATTCCAGGACGGCCCGGAAGATTCCTTTTGTTCCAGCGCTCGGTGTGCGGGTTAGCATATGTGCTGACGAAACAATAACATAACCGGTCGAAATACCTTTCGCCTCACTGGGTTTTGGGATTTACTGGAGAGAAGCTTCCCGTTCCGGTACGGGACAATTCGGATGCTGGGTGTTGTGAGCCGGTGAGCTTTTCTTCTTCGCCCTGTTGGGGGCGACAACTGTGCTCGTCTGAGAGTGAAACGAACGAATTTCTACTACTGCACTTACGGAAACGATGACAACCAGGAACTCCAGTGTCACATGATACGAATACGAGCGACGGCACTAATCCTACCGTTTTCATTCACTCATCAATGTACAGATCCATTGGTGGACTAGCTTAAGGCATACAGGAACATTTAGTGCATTCTTTATGCATGATATTTATTCGGTTGGAAAACCTGTTCCCAAAAGTTACTCTTGCACTAAGAATTCCTTATGCTCGGAGTGCACCAGTAGCACTCAGCTCAACACCTCGGTCGGATGAACTATAAACATTATTGGACAGTAATCCGTAACGACAAGCTGTGCAAAATGTAGTTAAATTACATCAATGCGGATAAAGTGACTGTCCAACACGTACATAACGATTTAAGCTTTATATTTCACAGGTGCAACCCGTGTGTGATGATCCTTTCCTTCAAAGGCAGCAAAGGATGCTCATATTAATAAACAGCAAAGTGCACTAGTAGGTGAACGGTAAATAAAGAAAAGGGGAAAAAACAAATAAGTGTTGTAACAAAATGTCGTGAACAAAATAAAAAAGCCAAGTACATGTAATGTCAAGCAGTGTAATTGTGTACGGTGTCCTAGGCGAACAATAATCACAGTGTAGTGCGGGCGTATAAATCGTTCCAGTGTGGGCAAGCTTATTCCAGTGTTCTCGTCTTCATGCCCTTAAGTGTGTGAGTGTTGCTGTGTGCGGGGGGACATCATGTCCGGGCAGCTGGTACGTGGGTTTACTGCCTAAAGTGTTTGTGATTTTTTTCTCTTCTGTGAGCGATTATGTATGTGTGAGTGTGAGCTATATTTGTCTGTGCGTGTGCATATTTGTGCGTACCACTGTAAGCACGAGCGCTTAACGAGTGGGAAATGATGTTGAAACGTGATTATCTCCGGTTGATTCGTTGTGAGTTTTAAATAATCAGCTAAGGCCCGCTTCCGCTACGAGCAGCCTCCCGTTCTATTGGGTCGCAAGCGCGCAACAACAAGCGCGAGAAAACATCGGTGCAAATCTTCCCAGCACGCGTTACACCCGAGTTCCCAGCCGTTTTTTGTCCCAGTTTATTTCTTTTGCTCACGATGAGACCAACAGGAGCAGCGGCAACAACGGCAGCAAGTGGCATGCTCGTGGTAGTCATGCTGGTAATGCTGGCTAATCTCGCCCGTGCACAGATCGACTGGGCCGAGGACGACGACGATCCAGGTAGGTACCGGAACACGCGGAACACGCGAAGCGCTAGGATTAACGAAATTCACCCTAACGCTTCACGCCACCAAAACGGTGGGGCTGAAGATTAAACGCTAGCACCCAGTGCCGTAGGGTGAAGGGCACGATGGGAGGGGGTGGAATACGGGGAAGAGAAAAGCTTACGATCTCATCATCCCCGGACGATGCTGTGATGAAACATGGCTAATTAGATAGCCAAAAAGGAAGGGGAAAAGCTATGCTCAGTGACAGAAGCTTTTGTGTGAGAAAGTAATAACACGACTGGGTGATATCCCTTTAAAGCGATCTAATTTAAATTACGGCAAATACGGATTTTACTCTCTGGGTTTTTTTTGTATGCTGACATGGAAATGATTCATACATTCTACCGGTAGCACAAGAAATCCTTCCCAGCTCGCCTCGACGAGAAGAAAAGCGTTTGTAGCACCAATGAGGGTGTGAATAATGCCGACAACATCGCGTAGCACGAATGCCACGAATCGGGCGCGATTTAAATCAAACATTCCGCTGCCGAATGGTGTGAATGGACTGGCGCAAAACTGCAGTCACTGCACTAATTGAGTTATCGAAATGGAAACACTCACATCCCTGTCACCGGCTGCACTTTCGCGTGCCGGGGTGCATCATTTAGTAGAGCCTGCTAAAGGGCCTACCACACTGGCTTAGATACAGCTCGCACACAAGCATATTTGATTAATTCGCGCGTGTGAAAATCAACAGAAGGGACGGCACACTTTAATGGCCGGAGTGTGTTCCGACAGTCCGGTTTGCATACACTCGGGACAAATAGCTCGCAATAGATGTGCCCTTTTTTGTGCGCTGTTTGCTTTATTTGCTTTATACCGTTAAAAGCCATACCTGAAATTTCTCTAACCGATACGATCTAATAAATCGCGGCAGCGATGCGAATCTCGAAATCACGTCGAATTTTCAGCTGCACACGACCCAGCGAACCGTGGCAAAATTCAACAAATCATGAACAAACAGCCATATATCTTACCTGATCCGATGCACTGCAGTATATCAGGTGGCGTACGGACGGCGAAACAGACGGGAGGTCAACATCTGTTTTCTGCGCACTTCCGCTCCTCCCTTTCCCTCCCGCTTTTCCCAACAACACCATCCAACTCGTGTACGGGCACAGCAATCGGGTGGATTTTCCTTAACTGGGCCTCGGACCCAAAATTCTGCTTCATCGGAGCGGACAATTTGATTTAATATTTGCTGTTCGTTTTAACCTTTCACTGGAGCGCCCGGGACTGGCAATGCTGCAGCCATAACGACAGCGTCAGCCGTCAGCAGATTTCTGCAGACTGCATTTTATGGCAGGCTATATTTGTTTGGGAACCGGGTCCGTGGAGGTATGAGTGGTTGCTCCTGGAAAAGGTAATGTTTGTGCAGCATTTTCGGGAAAATATTCGTAAGGGAGGAATTGTGGCGGAAGGGAGGAATCGCAACTCAACCATCCGACATTCGCACAATGAGAGGAAGAAATGATGAAAAATTATAACAAAAATAAATACAGGAATTTGAAAAGAGATTATAATTCCTGTTTTTCTTTCAATTCAAAATTTAAAAAAAATATATCAAAATTTTATAAAATAAAGTAGGGATGGGGAAATTCGTGTGTAAACACTAAAATTTTGAGACTACAAGTGTAGATTTTATTATAATCATTGTTTCAATATGAATAATAGATAAATAAAAGATTTTGTTTGCAAACAAAAACTACAATCGTTGAGCTCCAAAACTAAGCGGTTTTACAACGATGTTGAATAAAAATCACAGATACTATATTCATAGCTAGGTTCTTTGCAGAATAAAATAATAAAGAGCTTATTTATTACATTGAATTGAATGTTCATAAACAATTGTTGTTAATTTGAGGTACCTGTTTTCTCCTTTTCCCTTGCATCTATTATCCCTTTTTATAAATTTAAAAATGCAAAAACATTTTTTTTTATTTTTTGTATACATTATAAATAATCCTATGTTTATAAACCATTTCTTCATACAGTAAGTAAAGGCATTATTATGCATCAAAATGGTCTCATTCAACCACCATTCTTCACACTGTGGTTTCGCTCTACCGTGAATTTGTGTGATCCTCTGCCAACAGGAGGGTCGGTTTAATGTCCTATCCTACGTTTAAAACGATCTATCTCGTTCTCTGTTTGACACGATTCACCATCAGCTAAAAGCTGACGAATGCGATTATTCAGAGGATGCAACCAAAATAAACGACCATACTTTTAGAAATCTCCCCAGAAATGGGTTGGTTTGTGTTCTTGCCCGACACTCGCCCGAATTTTTTTCCCCCGGTAATATTGCAACCATCATGCTCTGCACAATGCTCCAGCTGGTGGTGACGAGATCGTTGATAAAGATGCGCTGATAAGGTGTGTCTGTGCGACCGTGTTGGTGTGGCCGAGTGTGTGTGTGTGTGTGTGTGTGTGTGTGTGATTCCGTTAGAGCTTCAGCTCCGAGAGGAGAAAGTTTATCCAACGGAGCATCGTGCGAACTCGGTAACGATGTGCTGGCAAAAGTATGGCCGGAAGTACGTAAATATTGCTGATGAAAATTGTCCCCACTCACGATGATGTGAGGCTTTTCTTGTGATCTAATTTTTTTCCTCCCTTATTCGAACGTGCTCCGCATGTCTGACAGAAGTTTGGTGTCCTTTTATTGCGCCCGCTCCGTTTGCTTTGGTAACGAATGACCAGGAAGACACGGTGCGAGTTTCGCTACTGATGATCGATAAATGAATAACGAACCTGCCTTGAGTAGCATCGCTGCTGTCGATGGGAAATGTACGTTTGCGGCTTGCGGTACAAACTTTGCTCCATCCGACGACCTTCCGGCACTGCAGAACGATTTGCCATGCCGTGTTAAACCATTATTCATCCGTTTGTTTGCATAATTAATTTCATCCATCCGTGTTTATCAACATGAACAACATTCAGCATCGAGAAACATTTTACGCTTTGCTCTCACTGCAGACAAGTGGCCTGATCGATTCGTGTTCGCATCATCCCACAAGGACGGTTTGGAAAAGTGCTACTTATCCTTCGAACTTGGAAATATATGGCCATTTCCCGTTTTACCGATGCTATATTGAGACGCTCAGGGGAAAAATGTGTGCGATCCCGTTCGAAAATACTTCGAACGCTAATCAGGTGAACAACGGAGCAGTAATCTTTCCTGGAAATATTTCGGTTCGTGTGTTCCCAAACGAAACATCGGTAATTGGTGTGCCTCATTTGGGAACAGACGCTGCCAGACGGTTTCGGATCAGGGTGGGTGTAAGCTTGCAGGTATTTTGGTTTGTATGCGTGCGCTCAACGGTAAAATGGTTTGCTAAATATTTCGTAGGGTAATTTTGGTGCACAATACTCACTGAACATGCTCGACATCATAGGTACTTGGAGAGGACAAAAAACTAGCGTGTATGATGAACAATGAACTTATGCAAATGTTCACTTTCCTATAATCGAAATAAACGAAGGAATTATGATTATTTTGTGCTTTCTAAGAACCAAGCATAGATGGAAAAATAGTAAATTTTGCTAAAGCAGATTTTGTACGTGTTTCGTAAATTCATTTGAATTGGTTTTGCAAATGCGGATCTCATGTTCCATGATTTCTGCGTAAACATCATGAAGTTGCCTATTTCGTTTATCTTAAAGTTATTTTGTACTTTCACATATATTAGCGGTGTCTCAGTGTTTGAGACTATATTTAAGTTTTAGAAGCTATTTTTATTTATTTAATTTTTTTAAGGAAGGACACGAAGCAGCACGTCTATCAAGATTTATAATTCATCAAATGTACTTAAAAAACAGTATACGAGCATTTAATTTGAAAGACGATTCTGAACTATACACCTATACTAAAGATGTATAAAAAATAAGGTACAATTTATACATCTTTCTTTACATAAAAAATTGGTATACTATTTGGTAATTAAAGTTCGACTACGCAAAATGTTCATACTACTGTTACAGGGCAAATTTGTAATGAAGGAGAGCTATTTAGATATCTCTTTTAGCGTCTTCGGTCGTAAAAAATCAACTTTCAGGCGGAGTAGAACAGAATTTGATTCTAATGAAACTTTGTTAAAAGTAGTTAATTTCTACTACTCTCTGCACTACTCAGTAGATCTCGCTAGTAGTGTAACTAATCTTAAACGCTTTGCAGAACCGAATGCCTACATTTCAAAACAGGTGCCGCAAGCATAAAATCAAGTGCCTCGCTTACAAAAATGTGTGCCGCAAGTCTAAACTCAATCGTTAAACCCTGTAAAATTTAGTTGTATATTATTCAGTTATTAAATTAAGAGAAATTTTTAATCAATTAACCTTTTTTTATGCAATAAACAAATTTAAATAATGATCTTGAATAATAATAAAATCCATATAATAAATTCCTAGTCGTTAATAACTTTCGTAGAACTTATTAATAATAATCCATAAGTATTTATATATAAATTAAAATTCAGTATAGTTCAAACGAAAATATTTAAAAAAAACCTCAGCTCAGAAATACATGTACCAACCGAACCAATGCAAGACAGTCGCGGAAAACGACGACGTGCTCACGAACGTGGCAGACATTGATTGATTTGTTCGTTAGTGTTATTCAATTGCCCTACTCCACTGGCACTGGCGAAAGCTTACAAACTTTCCACACCTGGAGTTTACATTCCATTTGTCATCAATGTGTGTGCACCACCACCAGTACCATTTACCTGCAACCCCGCCGTCCGAAAACTACGGCTATACGTGCAAAAAGATGAATTTTCCCTTCAAGTGTTTGATTGGTACGGTTAGTAGTGCTCGCGCCTCGCACACTTGCCAACAGCTTTCCTTCAAGCACGGCGCACCTTCAATGGGGTAACGAGTTGGTGGAAATTTCATTTCCACTTCGGCTCCCTCTGCGTTACAATTTCCTGTGTCACTTAGCACTCGCGAACCATGTACTGGAGATGTAGCAAAGGAAAAGGAAGAAAAAAATCCGTTTCTTCTTCCGAGTTCGAGCCGCGAACATGCGGAGGCTAAAAAGTCAAGAGCGTGACACATTTTGATTGGAAACGTGCACTTGGAGAGAGCAGTATTTTGAAGTGGGCCATTTTTTTTTTTGCTTCTTTTTCTGCACTTCATGCCACTTCGTGGGTGGAGGTGGAGAAAATCAATATAAAAAATCACCCGAAACGAAGAGATACCGGCGAAGTTGCCTGGTGCGAAACGAAGAAATCTGTCAAGAGTTTGCTCACTAACCGCATTAATTTTCCCACCGGAAACTATCCACCCGGGCAAGACTACAAATTGAAAACTTCCTTTCCACGGTTGCTGGTTTTTATTCCCTTCTTCTGCAAATATCCATCCTGAATATTACCGCCCAGGATATGGCAAGAAATTGAACAGATTGCGCTAGAAACGAAAAAATAAATAAAGCTATACAATTTTCCTAAATAGGTGCGGGTTCTGCATGAGAGTAACTGATTTTTTTCTCTACCGTGCATTTACCACCTTGGGAGCTAACCTGCCGAACAGTATCAAAACTCAATTCACCTTAAAGCCGGCTGCCACTTATTGAAATACCAATCAAACTTACCAAAGCTACCGATCCGCACAGCCCGAAAGTCTCGTACGCCCGATCGATCGATTGATCCAACCATTGGATGCAAGAGCATTTGCTCGGGAGGATTTTCTCGGTGAAGGTAGCGCATTCGGTGCGGCTCCATTCGAACGGCTGCCAAAAACGTGCCATTGTTGCTCAAATGTCTAGTTTTGCCGTTGTTTTTGCTATTCTTCCCGCCCATTCCATTTCCCCCAGGCCACCGTGCGGGCAAATATTTACACTAAGCTACAGCGTACGCCCTCACGGTGGGCCTGAAAATGGAGCCTGCAAGGCTGTGACGGCACAGGTCTGGTGAAGGAGTTATACCGTGCAATTGAATCTCCAATCAAAGTGGCACAGCTTCTACGCCTTATTTGTGCCAGGCGCCAAAAACACCACAGCCACATCACGAGCTTCCAAATCAATTTCCGTTTGGCAGGTTCATAAGCTGCAGGATTCAGGCACCCGGGTACGTAACCATGACTTCTTGCTTTGTGTGTGAATGCCAAACCCCGACCCGGGGTGTTTGCTGGCAGTTGGCACACAACGCCACGACGAGTCAGGATATGCGCCGATGTCACACACATCGTTCTCGGATCCAATCATTATCCAGGGGCTGATTCCTATTGCTCGGCTGCAGTGGCGGTGATGGGTGCTGAACGCCCAACAGAATATTGTTATTGATTTGCAACGGCTGCTTCTCTGAGGCGAACGGATGCCTTTTTTAGCATCTCCGTGACGTACCCTCGATCGAAACGGATTGACACGGATGTATTATTCTCCCAGCCGGTTCGTCTTTCGGTGGCAGCTTGAATTTTGTTGCAGTTCAAGTTCGTTTCTGCTCCGGCACCATTAAAGACCATTTTTCAAGGCACAATCTACGAAGAGTTGGTATGGGGCGTCTGGTCATCGTTAGTGACAGACAAAAATGCGCCTTTCCTAACACACTCCCTACCGCAGCCGTTTCTTTACAGAGGATGCAAACTTTCTATGATTTATCGTTGCTTGACGACTGAAGCTGAGCAGTGTGGATGGGCGGATGAAGGCGAATTTATTTGTCACCCAAATATGCTTAATTATAACCATTCAACCCAAATGCTGCTAACAAATGGCAACGTTTCGTTTACTTTGGAGCTCTGCAGGGGTATTATGAGTAGGTTTACGATTTTTAAGACAGTTGTTAATTGACAAAGTTGTTTAGAAAGGATCGTTTTATGGTACTTCTTATTGCGTATGCGTGCATAATCTTTATGTCTTGAAGGGAAAACTTATGCTTTTTCCTTTTTTCTCGAATTCTTAGATTGAATTTTTCTTGGACTGAACCATCCTATTTAAATGTTTTTTTTTTCTTTTTTTTATTTTTTAAAAATGACCCGGCCGAATTGACTCTTTATTACACTAGTATCAACAATTTTTTGGAACATTATAGAAAGCCGGTATACTTTTTGATGAAATTATTATTAATTTAATTTTGTTGTTTTTCGTACTGACATTAAACAATTATGTTAAAATTAAACACATTCGTGATGGCATCACGTTTATTCTAGCTCAATCTTTGTTTTCGTGTACTGAGCCAAATCAGCAGAACGAGATTTGGGGTTCTAGACTTCTTACTTCTTACTTTTTCTCCTCTAGATGAACATTGGAGTACCGTCAGAGAATTTGGTATTTTTATGCAACTGAAGAAGAGTTGCACAAGCACATAGCATCCTGACCTCAGTTACGTGCGCTGGGGAACGATACACTTCCATTAAATGAACATCCATAATCTAAGCTTCGTCCCTCAACCATCTGAACCGCGTGTGAAATTGTTAGAGCTTAACCATGCGAGGCGACAGACTGTCATTTATTCTTACTCCCTGAATATACTTAACGCAGAGGTTTTTAAAGTTTTGGCTTGACATTTCTTTATATTTATAATGTAAATTTTCAAAATAATTAAATAGTTTTTAAACCGTAACATCTAATCTTCGAAAAAATTAAAGCAGTAAAAATAATAGGCCGAAAATCGCCCACTCCGTGGAGGAAAAATTTTTATTGGACAATAAATATGAACCGTTACAATCGTATATCCCCAATAAGAAATGTTTTTGTCTGGTTTTGAAAAAAAAAATCTATCAAAGACTGATTATTTAAACTACTTGAAAGAAGTAAGTAAATATCGTACAATAACACTTCATGCTTTTTCAGAAAGAGATGAACAAGGTATAGTCTAAAAACCCTTTTCACTTCCATTTTGCTCAAGCGTCAGCTATTCAAACGTTGCAGCTGCACTAAAAAGAAAACCCCCTTGAAATGGTGCAGCATCACTTGAAGAAATTTAATGCTTCAACAGCACCCCGAAACCATGTTGGATGCAGCACTATTGACATTGCCCCACATGCACCGCATGATTACCGTAAAATGTTATTAAGAAAGGCAGCAGCATCTGCCAAAACAATTCACTTTCATCTCAACAAGAGCCAACGTATCGAACACTATCCCGGATGACCGTTGCCGCTTGTATGTGTATAATTTACGATCGTCTGTACGATCCCATCGATGGCCATACCAACTAGAAAGATGACTCGAGGTCATCTTTTGCAAGTGGCTGCATTGTCTTGCAAGGAATAGTGTAGTGGAGTATAGAGCGCACGAGCGCAATAGTTGCAACAAGCATCCTTCTTACACTGCTCCGTTGCAGCTATGGTCTTGGCCGTTTCCGAATCGCTCTTCAAGCGACAAGAGTGTGCCTTGTTTGAGCAGGAATTTAGTTTCAAACTTACCGCCGAACGAACGGGTATCGGATGCATACCCTGTTAGCTTGTTTGGCATTCTCCGCCAAGCGTTTGCTTAAAAATTGTTTGAATAAATTGTGCGGGTTGCTGTAGAAAATGTGTCCCCAATTTAATCTGCAGCCCTTGGGCAGGATGTTAAAGGAGGACGATCTTTTGCGATATACTATAGGGATCACCCAGGTATTACGTAACACAGTCACCGTTCACTATTAAAACTACTATCAATACTATTATACAACTATCAATAATTATTAATACGTGACACATTTTACGAATTGCTGAAATCAAAGAAGTTTCCAAGTAACTTTATAAACCTCTTGTCTATCTGCTGATTTAGTGACCTTTTTTGGTTTATCTAACGTAATTTGCCATACCGGACAGATTTATAATGCCTTGCCAATTTCATTTGTTGAAAAAAATGTTTTTAGAACTTATATGATCAACTGGCATTATTAAAAGTTTGATATTATTAAATCAGATTCCACTACGTTTCATTTCAGTTCATATTAAGATCTTTGGCAAAACGCTTGTTTTGCCAACCGATCTCTTCTTAATTCCTCAGCATAATGTATCGTAAATTTATAAAATAAGTTTATTTCAAGCTCCTTCTTCTTTGGCGTAACGATCTTTTCGACCATGTCTACTATTACTGGCTTACTAGACTTATTGATCATCAGTTCTCACTACTGGAGGAAGGTCCGGATCTTCCACTGCCATAAGAATGTTTCGTAATAATTGGATGACGCTTTACTACTGCTCTTGAATTGTGTGAACCTTTGGCCGGTAATGTCGAAGCACTTTTCTTAGTCTTCAACAATCGCCTCTGGTCTGCACTTAAGGATGCTATTTGCCAAGTGCACCGTGTTTGGCAAAGAATGCCATAAAATTGTGAACGATTGCCTTAAATCTTGATTCGTGCGGAAATCTCCAGTTACCGCAAGTGGGCCTCTTCAGGGCGCACGGTGCACATCTTGGCCGAAGAACAAAGGGCGAAGCGAAAGCCTAAGGCTACCACTCAGTAGTGGGAGTAACACGGTAAACAGACGTCGTACGGTGGGCGCTCGGTTTTGTGCAGAAATCGGCCCCGGACCAACCGAAACGAACCCGCTCCGGACGAGAACAAGACGAGCATTTATTTGAGTTTTACTTTTCTGATCCTGCTCAAAGGTGTCGTAGCTGGGTTGGTGTGCAAACCCTTTCCCGTACCGGTTGCTGCGCCCGAAGATCTTTACAGCGCGCGAAGAAAAGTTCATCACCCCGCAGACCAATGGGAAACGTCTTCCCTGCCATGGCCATCCAGATACCGAACGTAAAACTCCGCTTTTATTCCTACCAAAAGCCCGCACAGTGAACGGAATCCGCACCCTCATGGGAGGGCAAGGTGGAAGTGATTTTCCTTACCGTACTGCTACACTTTTACGACACAAACGGCATGAAGATGTTCGCCTTCGAGCATTCAAAGTAAAGGACAGCACAGGACAGGCAAAAAAAAGACACTCACACACAAACACACACTTATAGTGCAAAAAGGATAACGCTAAAGAACAAAAGCGTAGCAAACAAAAACAAAAAGCTTGCCCCGGTAAAGCAACTCGGTCCCTCACAGCGGGACAGTCGAGTGATAAATGAAGAGCTTAAATGGTTTGTTTTATGAAGATATTTTATGAGTGAAAGTTTTTCTGGAGCACAGGTTCTTTTTTTTCGCTGTCGTTGTTTTGTTACCGTGCTGTTTGTTGCTTTTGTCTTCGAGATGAAACTGACTGCTCTTTTCATGTAACGCTTGCGTCTTGGCGTGACAGTTCGGGGACTTTTGGGTTGGCGCGTACCTGACAGTACCCGAGTAGTAACCTGGGGCGATGCACCAGGCTTTCGGCTGGATTACAGTCCCGGCTTCAAGTGGCCGTGTCATTTTGTGTGAAGATTTTACCAACTTTTCCGTGAGTCACGGGTTGACAGTGTCCGTCCTCTTTTTGGTTTTGTTGGGTGGACTAAGATGGGAGGTCCGACAAGATCGTCCATTATCCATGTTTGGATACCGAGATGAAGCTGGAAAGTTATTATTAAATGGTGAATTTCTTTTCAGAAGCATTTTTTGTTGTTCTCCCTATTGCTCCTATCTTGGGCGTTTTTCTGTAAGCTCCCACAAAACGCAAACAGAACCAACGAACAATAGCGACCTAACTCTTAATCCGTTTTTATCCAAATCTCATCCATTTCGGGGTTATCCCTTTAATCTCCGTACCCCCGGGGGGAGGGAGCAAACAAATTTTACGTACGATCGATACTAATTGAATTCACCCTTGGGTAGCTTCGGGCATGATTTGAATGCATAATTTTTGGGTTACAATTTCTTAGCACCAACAACACAGCGATAGGCGAATGAAGCGGCTACTTAATAAGCGAACCACATGTGACGGCGGTTGGGCGGAAAAACTGGTAGCTAACTATGTTCGGTTCCGTCCCGGTAAAGGTGCGATACAAAGTTCAAGATCTATTCATAGTATCTACCTTCATCAATAAGCCTTTTTAGTTGTGGTTGAATGAAAGGTCCAGCTTCACTGGGTAGTCCTTTTAATAAGATTTCAGTTTTAGCATGCAAATTAGTTTACCTGCCAACAGTGTGCTGCTTCTCTCGCGCTGTCCGTGCAGTCCCTTTAGGAATGCTTTCATTTACAAGTTTTGCTACTGTATGATCGAATGGAATTTAGCAGCTAAACCACAAGGATCATACGTTCAGGAACGCATAGGAATGGAAAAGGACAACTCGGGTCGGACTATGGATAAGATCCCTTTTTAATTGTTCCATCCCGTATCCATTTTTGTCGAACTCGGTTAATCCAATGTACGCTTTCAATGCGCAATCCATTAGCCTGCTGGAATGTGTATTCAATACGTGCAATTTTGTGCAAGTGGTAAAACCCATTCGTTTCCAGATAACGGGGCGATACATTACCGATGGAGACGCACACCGCACAAATCCATTGCGGGATGGATATGTAAAGACTCACTGTACAATTTAAAGCAATTGCAGGATTTTGTATCCTTCGAAACTAGAACAGGCTGTATTCAACAGTTGATCTTTTCTTGCTTTGCTGCAAAACACGCTTTCCGAAATGCACACCGACCAGACGACACCATCGCCATGCCGAGGATTCATCGGTCGGCTCGAAAGAATTGGTTTCAAGTTTATTTACATAAATTACGTGCAATGGAGTGCAGCAGTGCTCTTGGATGGTTCTGAACAACGGAGGGCTAAAAAAAACACACACACACACGGATCCTTAAGCCGAGAAACCCCCGAATGTACGAAATGGTACCCCAGCTCGAGCAAAAGACAAGCCTATTCGTTTCAATTTCAGAACGTCTGAAAGAATGATAGCAAAGCGTACGAATGGACCCGGCCATTCGTCTGGCCGGACAGTTGGGCCAAGCAGTAAGGATAAACCTGAAAAACTGTGCTAAACGTTTATTAAACACTCCCAGCTAACGCTTCCTGCTGCCAGGGATGCCGCAATGACCATGGTCGGATGATATGCATTCCTGCTCGCATGACGGTTGCATTCGAAAAAGGACTTTTATCGTATACTATCATTAGTAGGCAAACGTACGGGATGATACCCGTGTTTCTTGTGACAACCGTTTCTTCCTATACGTTGCGCAACAGTGAAACGATGCATTTCTAAAATATGAATAGATTTGAATTATTTGACGTAATGGATGAGGTAGCGCGTGCCGGAATCCATTTTCCCAAACTTCCATTATGTTGTCAAACATCTGCTTTCCCGTGGTGTGTGTGTGTGTTTTCGAGAATGGAGTTTTGTTTTGCTCGTTGGTTCCTTTTCCGTGCTGCCCACCATTGCATCAAGGTACAAATCCACCAGGTACGTACTTCGGACACGTGGCCCACCACCCCGCCCTATCTCGATCTTGACCTGGTTCAGGTTCCACCATAGCGTAATGGATTTAGCTGCACTACCATCGGTTCAGCAGTGGATAAAGTGGATTGGAAGGATCGTAACGCCCGTATCCCTAGTACGTGATGATCTCCGCGACACGAACGATCCGGCACCGTTCGGTCGTTTCTCGTACACGCTCTCACCATCTACATCCGGACGAGCACCAGTTCCCCCTTGGGAGGATTTGAAACATTGCAAATTTAACTATCGTGACCATTGGTCAGCCGATGCGCACGGTTGCACCGTTGCATATACACACACACTATCCGGCTACGGGGGTTTTCCGGGAATGGTACAAACCGTTCTTTGCTTTTACTAGTGGTCGGTAGCTACACACACGAAGGGAAAAAAACGCGAGGCCACGATTTGAAGATGGTAAACGCAATGCTACATTTGGATGCATTTTTTGTTATGTTGCAGCTCCATTTCAGGAAAGTCGCTACCGGAAGCGACTGTGCATCGCTTTCCTACCTAACCCCGATGGGAATAGCAAAAATGGACTAAATCATTCGGAATGAACCCGAACAGTAGGGCATCTTACGGTCATATGGTTTGGGGTAACGGCGCGTATAGAAAATGTTTGCACAATGTTTTTGATGCAAGCAAAAGTACAGTATATTTTTATAAAATATATTTTCTTTATGAAAAAAAACATCATTTATACGTTTTGCATATTGATACATTTAATCGGAAATAAATTAATAATATATTTTCCTAAAACTTTTGCTAAGTAAGAAAAAATAAAGTATTAATTGAAATGTTATAATCCTGAAGTTTGTTACAAATTAAATTAAAACCTGTTTCGCAGAATTCATGCTTTCAAGAGCACATTCAAACCCAGTTGACAAATCAACACTTACCAGTTTCGTAAGGTTTTGTAGATTCCAAAATGCTTAGTTCTTGTTCAATGTTGGCCTACATATAGCTTCGAAAATCTACTGGAATTTGGAATCCAGTGAATGCTTATCCGGATCAAACAAAGTTCCGAATAATTATCTGGGTTCTAAATTTTCAGTTAATATGCAATGTTTATTATATTTCTACTGGGTTTGTGACGGCCAGAGTGATGGAACAGAGCTGTCGACATCACTTTTTCACAAGAATGATCGGGTCCATAATCTTATCCGTAGTAAGATCAGGCTGTCAGGCTCCAATAGTCTTCTTCTTTGGCCTAACGACCTACTCGGTCATGCCTGCCATTTCTGGCTTACGAGACTTATTAATACCACGTAGTTGGATAGTCAGTCCTCACTACGGGGGAACGGTCCAGATGGGATTTGAACCCCGGTCCTGCCGTATGAGACCGGCGCCGCTTATCTCCTCGGCCACCGGACCGCCCCATATTACCGCTCCAATAGTATTAATTCCTAACTCTCACAACAGGGATATTCGTTCGGAAAATTTAATAAAAACCTTATCTAGAAAAATTCAAAATATATTCCATTTAATGCAGAGCCCATTGTGATTCTCCCATTTTACAACCCACCTATTATTCTTTTTATACTCCCTCGCCCAAAATGATCCACACTAACACGCCACTCCGTCCGGCTGCCTGGTTGGTGGTCGAATGGTGATTTTTCAAATGCTTTGCTCCCTCCAATTCTTGACCGACTTCCATCCTCACTCGTCCGATTCCCGTGGTAGATTGAAACGAGGTGAAACATCTCCCACCACCTACCAGAGCGAACACACACACACACAACGATTTTCCTTCCGAACGGGCAAAAGCATCGAGCTGTATAAAAGTACATCAATATGCAGACTGGAGCGATTACTGCTTTCAGATACGTGAAATGGAATAATAAATAAGCATAAATCCAATGATGTACGATGTGCAACGCCCGCCCGAGCTCACGTTCGTCCATATTTCCCGGTATGCGCTTTTGTGTAGGATAGGTAACACCGCCCTTTTTCAAAGCGTGCCGAAACGCGCACCCCTGGCTAAGTGGAAAACTATCGGATGTACTCACACATCACAGACACCTTTGATAAAAGGTCCGGACGGTACAGGCGAGTGCAGTAAATGGTGAGAGAAATTAAAATAATTCCCTATATCAGGATTATAACAGCTTTCCCCGTTTGCAATATCAAGCCGTTACGAACTTTTGACGCACCCGGACCAAAGTGAAATGGTTGCAAGGTTTTTACTTTTCGTTTTCCCGCACGCCCGTAATCGAGCGCGATTTTAATTGCATCGTTCACGAACAAATTGTTTGTTGTAACATTTTATTGCATCTGTTTTGCACTAATAAGATGTGCTCGAGATAAATCTCGACGGGAAGCTTAACAATTACCGCGCACAAACGCGTACGAGCGCCTATCGAATCAGCGACGGCCATTTGCTTCCTAATTTGGACAAGTGTACGCGTTCGCCAGGGCCTAAAAATCCATTCTCGCATCCCATCAACAGCTCGGCATCTTGCCGAACCTCGGTAAGTAGATTTGCTTATCGCGCATAACAAAATGAGCACGATCGCCGACGGTGTCGGTAGAATAGCCACTCAGCGCGCTGCCAGTTATCGATGGAGTGTGAAATCTTTTTTGCATATTCCGGCTTCCCGTCGTGAAAACTTACGCGTCCTTGACCAACACGCTGGTTGGACAGCCAGCCCCAGGACGCAAGGTTCGTAGGTGCTTGGCGAAAAACAACAAACACACACACACATACAATCGCCGTTAAGGCAGGAGGCCATCACCTTCAAACAATAGACTGAACGACGCAATCGCCTATTCACAGGACGGGCAAAACAATATCCCCAGCGCACGATAGCATTTGACAGTAGGGGATGTTGGGCAACACCCACCGAAGCCGAAAAAAAGAAAAAAGAAAAAGTAAATAAATAAATAAAATATGAATTTCCAAATAAAGTGGATGCGTGCGTTCGGAGGGGTTCGCTATCGCCAGCGCAACGGACGGATCGCGCCCGGCTCGGGGAATAAAGCTTCCCAGCAAAAGCGCACACTTGGCGCAAGTAGCAACAGCAAGCGCACCACCAGCAACGCAGCAGAAATACGAACAAATGGAAGTATAAATAAATGAATAAATATTTATCCGATAATAGCGCACTCGGTGCTGGAAGCGAAAGCGAAATAGGGCGCGTTTTTTTTTCTCGTTTTGTTCTCGTCAGCTCTGAAGTGTTTCCGCCGTCTCGGTGTTTCTGTGGAGCGCCGTGAACACAAAACCCTAATCTAAGACTAGACGGAAGCACCGAACTGGAAGCTAACATTCAACCGTCGTCTCGCATAGATGGTGGTGGTGGTCCCAACACAAAACCGACACGAATCCACGAGAGAAAGCAATGAAAGGAAAAAGAAACTAATACAGCTTCCCGGAACTACCCGGCAGCTGCTTGCCTTCCCCCCCTTCGGAATGAGCATGAATTATAAAAGAATGCTTAAGGAGGCACAGTTCCGAGTGAAGATTTCATCACGCACAGATTGCCACTTAATAATACAGATTCACGATCAACAATCGCTCTAAGCGTCGGTACGGGACCTGTTTGTTCGCGCAGTCGAACTACTGACTAGAGGCATACTTATTACAAGATATTTCCACCGGCAGAGCGTTTGCAAAATGATTAGCTTTGCTTATGATGTTATTAAATTCTGCTGGATGAAATTCATCCACCAACTAGAACCAATGAGGCGTTCCTATCCAATCACTTCATCGGTTCGATTTCGGTAGAGCGCTTGTGTATGTGCGCCTAAATTTATGCATTTCGCTTAATTTTCCCTGCCTAACCGCTATTGACCCAATTTTCCCCGACACCGATCCGAATCCGGACATGCCACCGATGCAGCTGTCCCTGCCTATCTGCCACTACTGCATGAGCTCCAAAATCCCAATCCGTCCGCAGCACACCGTGTTGTAGGGGGTGAGTGTTATAACCCGTCCACCCAGCTGCGGGGTGCAAGAAACATGCGCCCGGTCCCGGACAAAAGTATCGGCCCGTCTAAGCCCATCCTTCTTACCCAATAAAGCGGTTGGCCGAGCTAATCACTTAACCAGCGGTGTATCCCCGGGACAGTTTGAAATTGAAATGTCGCCCATTAATAACGCTGATGCATGTCGTTTTGTCCCGGGGTTTGACCCACGATGCGGCGGCAGCTCACGTTTGGCTTGCTGCTTGTGCTGCTGATGTCTGATGCATACATGACATGACCCTCTGCTCCTGCTCTCACCGTCCACCCCAACTCCGCTTGCACCTTCCGAACGTACAACAAGCCGATAGGAAAAGTCCGGCACAAGACAGGGAGAAACAGTGCGGCGAGCATAGGTATCGGGCCATGGTAAGACCGGCAGATTCGTTGTTACACAACACACGACACATAAACCATAAGCAAATGGCAGTGCTTCATTGTATCCGTACCGCCGCTCCGCTCCAACCGATGGCTCGCTTCCCCCCGGCGGGATCACCAACGTATGGAAAACTCCCCAGTACAGTGCTGGGCGACAAATCCAATTTTCTTGTGTGTCACATTCATTCTCCGCAGTCTGACCAGGGCGGAACGTTGTCAGAACTAGTCGATAAGAGCTTTTGGCACGACGACGGTACGGCACCACGACAGGGTGGTGGTTTCGGTAGTTTGTAAACTCATTTAAAAATCTCAGGTTTTTAAAGCATGTATCAGGTTCAGAGCACACGTGTACACAGGCGTAACATGTCGGTGTACAGTGCCATACCGGTTCAATGTACCACGGGCATCCACACTGCTGGTGTGAAGGTAAATGAACCGCAGCGGTGTTGTGTTAGTTTGTAACTCGCTTGCGTCGCCACAGCAGTAAAGCAATTATTTTTCGATTGAAGTATGGAAGTTTGATTGTTTTGCCAATTCTTTGCAGTGGGAAGCGGGCTTTTGTTGTGAATTAATTTAACTCTTTATTGTCATTGGATTGTATTCGTAAGTGTGTATGAAAACAGGAAACCTTTTCTAACCGAATCATGCAAATGTTCAATCGAAACACACAATCGATGTTCGGAATGGCTGTTAGTACCTTCGCCATGGTCTGTAACACAGGGTGTCATGTTACGCAAAACCACACTGTCCGGAGCGTCGTCAATCACTGCGACAATCATCATGGCAACCGCACATTCGAAATGTTGTCATGAGCAACAAATTAAATTCTTGTGTATTACATATTGCTGCACGAATAGTTGTCCCCTTGCATAAGTCATTGTACACATCAGTGCATCTCGATGACCGCTTCGAAAATTCAATATGTTCAACAGCTTATACATTTTAATTAATTGACCGATTTTAATAAGCGATTTTGCACAACGGAAATTTTTTTAACGATCTTGCACTATGAAATTTTGACATCCGTGTCAAACGGTTAAAGCCTAAATGGCATTCAAATATATCTTCAAAGCGTCGAATAGTAGCTCTAAAAAAGCTAAGTGTGAAGATAAAAAAAAAATGCATTTCAAAACTTTCATTCGAGATAACATCTGAGCGACAGAAAATTGGAAAAATACTAATTTAGACATTACTGAAATGTCATTCATACGGAGCGCAAACTCACGGCTTTAATGGATGACGGGTCTGTCACAGAAAAAAACTTGTGGCTTTTGTGGTGGAATAAGCATATTGGAGACCCTAAACGAAAAGAGAGTTGGAACCCGCATGAACAATGATTAGAATTTTTAAAAGATGTAAAAAAAACAGCACATTAG
Source organism: Anopheles minimus (assembly GCA_000349025.1). NCBI lineage: Eukaryota > Metazoa > Arthropoda > Insecta > Diptera > Culicidae > Anopheles > Anopheles minimus. The sequence continues at coordinate 4,658,246 of KB663832.1, forward strand.
GAACTGACAACCCAGACGCAATTTTTATTGACCTCTCAGTAGGTGACCATCTACTGCACCATCTTTTAAATGCGCTAACGATATGCATAATAAATTAGTACTTTACGTCTTCATCGAAGGCACACAGTGACGTTGTTCATTCCAGTTCTCTGAGGGAGGTTTTTCAGGTAAAACATCTGAAATGGTAATCTGAAATAGATTCACAAAATATCTTCCAGATATTGCAAAATGAAGTCGCAGGCAGTCGATAGTGTCTGGGCGACAGATTACGAGCGATCACTGCAAGAGTTGAATTACTTGAAAATGGAAACAAAATTTATAATACTGAGTTGTTTCAAATGCTTTTGAAAGCTTCCATTCCAATAAATCTCAGATGCATCTGATGACGGAGTTTGAGTATACAAGTTCCAATAGTTTTCAATCTAAAACGGAACGACAATCGAACTCCAAGGTTTCAAAAATGCTGTACCGAAATCTTACATTTTCTATTTTAGTAGTCTTGCATAGGTAAGACGGTCGATTCAAGAAGTCAAAATATTTTTCAAGAGGGCTTATTAAAGGAAAAATCCAAGCAAAGCCTTTATTCTTTTTACTCCGGTCATTACCATTGCCAATTTAGCTTTGCAAAGTATAAATACACAAGCTACTAATTAGCGAAAAGCTTTCAGCGTAAATTGCTTTTGTTTCGACTTGCACTTCCTGTAATGCAAACAATGCTTTTTTTTATATCGTAAAAGAATTCCAAGCGTATAGAGCACTTCTTGTTTACTGCTAAAAAACGCAACAACAAAAAACATTAAAAATTTAAATCAAATGCAATTTTCCCAATGGAACTCATCCACAGTACGCGTGGCCAACTGCGTTGTTCTGTGGGGAACAAACAGACAATCCGACGCACTGTGAAATGTAGTGTCCCTTGGAGGATTGCTTTCATGGCTCAATAAATAAAGCTGGATAAAAAATTACGACCTTTTCTTTCTTCGGTGCTCTCCCACACGCCAACTCCACCTCGACGGCAACGGCGGTTGCAAAACGGCTGTTTGGGACGGCAGGAAAATGGTCTCTCCATAGGCAATGATACGAACAAGTGGAAGCGTGCGTGTGTTTTTGAATTTTCTGTCCATCTACTCGTGAAATCCCTCCCGGCATACAAGGGACAGGAGCTAAATTTATCACCGACTGTACCAGAGTTAAATTGTTGTTTTACGCGGCAAATGCTTCCAAAGGCTTTGAATGCTCTTTTCTTTATTGTTATTATACGGGTCCTTTTGTTGACTTTCTTTTTCTTTTTTAAATGTGTCCCTATTTCTCGATTGACAGTTGTTGATGGCTTTGATAAACCTGTTGGCACAAAATCTCCACACGTACAGCGATTCGAATAGGTACGAATAGGTCAGTGATTGTGAACAGCGTTACAGTTTGATCGTGATTTTGTCATCTCTCTAGCCAAACAAACAACCACGCTCGGTATGATGTAAATTGATTAAAAACTTCAATGCCATTCCAGCCAGGTGCCGGATAAAGTCGGTACGAAATTGGAAAATATTAACACGCGCACCATGAAACGGTTACCGTCGCTTGTATTTACACCGGACTTACCGGTGATAGCCAGATATGGTTACTTCTTCGCCACCAGCTCACTGCCACCAGCAAACAACGCAATCATTAACGGTTTCCCTTCCGAACGAATGGCACTGATTTGGAACGGCGTATGACCTGGAGGTTGAATTCTTTTATTATTATTTTTCTGTACATCCCACAAACTTCACCCTTTGGGGAGTGTGAGTGTGTGTGTGTGTGCGTGTACACGGAACATTCCCCTGTGCAACATGGGTCGGCAGTGAAGCCGTTACGCTGTGAGATATGTAGATTAAAAAATGTGCCATAAAAAAGGGGGCATAATTTATAGAAGTTTTTAAATTAAATTTTTCCACTGTAACGTGAATGAGCGCGTGGCGTCAAGCCTCGAACATCGTTATTACGTTGTCAGGTAACCGAGATTGTGGCTGATGGGATAAAGCTGAGCTTACCTTTACAACTGCCAACGGGGATGTTTGCTTTATACCACGAAGGTGCGAATGCTTCAATTTCAGCGAATAAAAAAAAATGGCAAAGGTTACGGAAAAAAGGTGCCTATAATGGAATAGCTATTGGTGAACTTTATAAGCTTTATTAAACCTAATTATAAATGGTTTAAGGTATGTTTAAAAAATACTGTTAATCTTACTTTTTCTGTTATATTCCATTCCATACAAATTATGTGCCTGATTCAAATATTACAAATTCATCTCAAGCATGCCCGTGCAGGTTTCGGTTCTAAACCCTTAATCAATGTGTTCACACGTAAAGACCGGTACCGGAATCCTATCCGAACCATTTTCCCTATCCGATTAGTTTAAATTAGCCTACATGATCAAATAGGTTGATAAACCTAGTTTTTAAGGCATGAAGATCTCCATCACCCATTTCACTCCATAAAGTTCGCTTTTCTTAAACATAACAACAATTTAAGGAAAGAAGATTCATATTATGGGATCCCTCAGAAACAAGGCACAGGCAATAATGAATATCTTAAAATTAGCAAGGAGAAAACACGAAAGGAATATAATAATCTTTGATGCTACTAAAACCATTGTGAGTTTGAATCAAATTTCAACGGAATTTCGCTGGATGCCTATATATTGTAGACACTCTTATATATACATGTTTGTTAGAATAATTATTCATAATCGGCTATTACAATATAAACAAACGGTTACTTGTGTATTTAGTAAAGTTCTTATTTACCAATAAGAACTAAAATCACTGCAAAACATTTCACACAACGCTTCCTTCGAAAATCCCTAGCATTCTGCGATACTTTAAAGCAAATGACGTTTTGCTTTGTTTTCGTAAAAGATCATCCCTATCCCTACCAGAAATCAAGCTAAATCCCATGCAGCTGAGCACCAACTGTTGTTTTATGGAATGCTAGCACTTTCACCAATCTGTGTGTAGCTCCTTATCCCAGCTGAGTATATGCTTCAGCTGATTTTCTATTGACATTCATGGTGCCTTCTTTACGGTTGTGACGTTCTTTCAGTTGTCTGCACTTGTCCAGACGTACACCGACGCTTGTTTGGCTTCTGCAAAACTGAAAAATTCTTAAATCTGTGCACCCCGTACTCTTCACATTTATCCTACTTGTCTAGGTAAGCATGATGTTGCATTTCTTTCCCAGGTTCATTTCAATTTTTTTCGTTTTTGCTACATCTGTTCGGTTAAAATACGTACCTCAAGACAATCCCGTACGGTATGGATTTTTGTCAAAAACGAGATCAGTCGAGATGGTAGCGAAGCTTTTGTTTTCAATTTGATGCAATCTGTACGAGCAGGAGGATGATATTGCGCTTCAAGCACTGCTGACAAAATCTCGAGCAATCTGCAAACGGCTTTAGAGAGTGGCGATGCTTTCACTCGTTTCTTTGAGGGAAGCATATCAAGTGCAGCCGGAAACAATTGTATGAATTGAAGAAGCTCAGCTGTATATGCTACATGCATGATGGTTTCCTGCATTATTGAACATTTCTTCGCGTAACAATATCACACAGGAGCTAGATTCGGTTGGGGCGTGAATTTGCCAATAAAATTATCTGCTGAAATTCCGTTCCTTTTAGAATCACTAACATATAATAAATATTAACATATTTCCAACAACGCTACCATTAAGATAAGAAAACTAGTAATTCAATAATTATATTGCACATTTTCTTCACATTCTCGCAGTGCAACCCTATGTTCTAAGGCGTGAAAATCAAGCAAAAGATGCTGTATATATACTTATGATTAATTTTATAAATAACTAGCTCTCTTTGTTGTTTTCCTCTTCCTAGCAAATCTTTTCATGCGTTACGCCACAACAATCAGTGAACCTTGTTAGCGGTATTGCCTTTTATTCAATTGTAATGAATTCACATGTGCGTGAAGCCAAAGCAAAACCATTTACCATTATGCGCTCAGATCCGATTAATAAAGCAAACACGAACCACTCGGCTGGATGAATGGGTCTAGAGCAAAGTGAAAAAGTACTGCAAATTAAGCGAAAGCAAAAGAACAGAACAAAGAGGCCCCATTCCTTACAGGCCATTGTGTTCAGTGTGATAGTGTGCCCCGTTCGGGCTTCACTACTCTACAGCACATCGGTGACGGTTTCCGTGCGACCGAGCTCCCGAGCAGCGTACGAGAACCGCCGCCAAACCCGGTGGCAACCCGCAACAGACACAATGGCCAACCGGAAGCAGTGAACTGGGCCGCCTAGCAGGACGATTCATTCATTTCATCTCGGGCTATCCATCACACTCGGGGGAAATTTATCCATTTCATGCTCCTTCTCGGCTTCCTCAACGGGGTCCTTCCGGTTGTGGGTAAGCGTACAAAGCAATGGCTTACAGATCGAAAGGGCAGCGTGACGTACAAGATGATACACACCGGTGAGGATGATGATGGTGGTGGTTGTGTTATCGTTATTATCGTCATTATTATCGCACTATCGACAGGCGGGTCGTGCAGTTGCCAGTCTTGTTTCACTCTTTTCGATGACCCGTAACCATTGTGTGGAGCATGATGGGTTGTGTTTCTTCTTTTTCATGTTTCTTCTACCATTTCTCAACCATAACGTCTGTTCAGTGACGGGCTGGAAACACTGTCGATCAGCAGTTGCTGCAGACAATGTGCTGTCGCTGTTAGCTGAAGTGTTGCATTATCTGGAGCATCTGCTAAGGACATACCAAAAATAGTGCCTTCACCCGTAAACCAACTTGAACGAAATAGCAAAAGTTCAGCACGGTTAAACACATTCACACATACAGAGAGGGCACACACATCAAACACCAGCACCACCGTGCTCACTGTCGACCAAGGTACCGACCGCTTCGAAATGCACCGGATGCCGTTGATGCAATAACCCACATGCATTCTAGCCGTTGCACCCTTAGATTCTACTTGAAGTGCACCTGCAACGCTTCATCAACTGGTTGTCTCAATTTTCACAGACATTGTCCTACCCGGTTTCTTTCCATCGTCACCCAGCAAACATCATCAGCAAACCGTGCGCGGAAAATGGGTTGGTTCAGAGTGTTTCGAGCAACCGTCATGCGCTTCTGCTCGCCAGACTTGCATCTTCATGGATGGATCAGCATTTTTGAGCGCCCAGAGCCACCATCTTTGGGGGAGTTTCGTTCGTTTGATGCTTTAGAAACTGTATACGTGAAAGATTAAATTTCCTTTATTTAATTTTATATCAGAAAAGTTTGTTTTCTTTGGCTGATCTCATCGTTCTGGGTATCAATACAAATTTCAACGAAACGTAATAACTATAAGACCGTTCTTCTGATATAAAAATATATCTGTATAATCATACATGTTATGGGAACAAAAACAAGCATGAATTATGCACCAAACATTGTACAAACAATCAAATTCCATATTAACGAGACACTAACGACATGACGAAATATTTCATGGGTTTAACCTATGATTGTTTTTTTTTTAATTTGATTAAGTTATATTAAGTTAAGAAAATTCTCCATATTTGCGATTGTCTTAGCACGATGTTCACAAGTTTCGTGTTGAAATTACTCATTCCAACGTATAGCCTAATTGAACAACGTACGACATCGAAGGGCAAAAGTGATAATTAGCTAAACATAATGACATTATGTATCTCAGTTACAAAAAAAAACACAATAACAAACTAATGAAATCCATCAGAATGGAGTAATGCTTAAACATGCACTAATTAAATTGAGATAGTTCGCTGAAGAAACAACACTATCCTGGGCGTAATCTTTTAATTCACAGTTTGCCCTAACCTTGCTTCATTATGATTTTCCGACTCTTGCTAAACCGCCTAGAATTTCTATTGGTTGGAAAATTGCGCTGCTTATGTTTATCTGCGCTACCTTCGCAACATCACGGTTGGCAACCTTGCCGGGTTACGCTCGTTAGTAACCGAGCAGGAACATCCAATTCATCGTATCTGTCGCTTGGCTCCGATTGTGACGGTACCGTGCCGGGGTCGTGTACCGTGCACGGTGCCGAGTTCGCCGAACAATGAACATTTCTTTCCACGCCCATAATCATTCCGCCCCAGCGCCCCGATTCTAGTATCTGATAATGTACCCGCGCACCGGCAGGCAACGCGTTTTATTGCCGCAGTTTCAGTGCCGTGGCAAGAAAGTAAATCACGTTGTTATAGTCGAAATGTGGAGTGGCACAGTCATCTACTGCGGCCCCATCGACTACCACCCTGTGTTTGATGCTGTACCACAACTCCGAGCGTGGCACAATCTGTGGAGCAACATTGCTGATCCCGGTAGCGTCCCGCACCGGGTTAATGGGTTCGGGGGAGGTGTTGGAGAAAGGAAGCAGAGAGCAGAACCATAATCATCTTGTTGACTACTGTTGCTGTCGCGTCGGCAGCACCAAACTTGGGCACCTCTTGCGCACTTGAGCACGAACGTGCGGCTTTCCAGCGCCGCGAAAACTACCCAACTTCATAAACTCTTATGATCGTGGTCGCGCACACTCCTCTCGAGGGTTTTTCTCGGCATCAAGTTCACTGCCTTCGTTGCTGGCACACTATTGTCTTTCGGTGCGGAGAAACGGCACCACATACCGGTTGCCGCTCAGCTGACATTTCGTGGGACGGGCGCTTGAATTATTTAACAGCAGCAACAAATAAATGCAACAACCATCGAACGCTCCGCAGATGAGATCAGCACGGCAAGACGTTTCGTTTGGCACTTGTTTGATCAGAGACATCATTTGTTTCAACTAAGGTTTAACGTTGTGCTGTACAATTCAGTCACATTCGATTTAGTTGTGGTTTGGGTAGCGTTAAATTTCACGTGTTAAGCTTATAAAACTAGCAGCATAGCTCATACGGTATTACTGGAGTCATTCCTATATTAGGCAATTAATTATACGGAGTCAATGGAGACGCCTGGTCGTTTACGACGCATGGTGTAATTAAAGGATTGAAATACATAATTAATCAAACAGAGCTTAAAGAATATAATTCATCTCAATAATTGAAGATTCTCATTTCCATCAAAATATAAGTCAATTCCGCTTCGCACTTTAACCCGATGACTAAGGCTGTAGCCGTTCTCTTCAAAACAAATTCATACATTGTGATTCAAATGTGTGCATGTCAGATGAATGTGGTTTTTTTAGCGCAAAAATGTAAGTGTGAAGCTTGTCAAACTCTAGCTTCAGCTAGTGCGACACTGGTTTTCAATTATTTTCGTCAATTAATTATACGAAGTCAATGGAGACGCCTGGTAGTTCATAACCAAAAAAAGAAGCATGGTGTAATTAAGTGAACGAAATACATAATGAATCAAATAGAGCTTAACGAATATAATGCATCTCAATAATTGAAGATTTTTATTTTCCTCGGAATATAAGTAGCCGTGCACGTTTGATTGATTTGTAAAAATACTTCACCACTAGTAGGTAAGGCTTTAACAGTTCACTTTGAAACAAAATCACATAATGAGATTCAAATTTGTCCTTGTCAGTCTCTCGGGGCCTCAACTTTGATATCACACTCCACAGAAAAGAAAAAAAGAATGCAAAACCCAAATTACTCTTCACTCGCGGCACTCGCTGAGAAAAGGCCGAAGGACGAATAAAATCCCCCTTAAGTAAATCATTACACAGCACCCCGTGCGACAGCGGGGATACAACAACAGCGATAAGTATGTATCAACATTTTGACACCTAAATCTATCGAAATCAATCACGCAACTGTCACGACCCCCCGTACCAAAGCACCGAGTACAGAAAAGAACTTGTTATTTTTTTTCTTCCACTTACGAACACAGTTTGAACGGTTGAGAACAGCCCGTTGGCAGACCGGCATTCCGGCGTACGAAAGCAATCGACGAAGTGAGTACAACGATGATAACGATAGCAAGAATGGTTCGCCGATGACGATAACTAGCACCGCGCGACAGGACGATCGATGGCTACTCGTTATGCAGATCACGTTTGAAAATCGCTAAATCCAGCGGAAAGCAAAAAAGTCACAAAAGAAGAAGCTTTCTTACTCTTGAAGGTTTATTTTTTCTCTTCTGTTTCTGCTTGTTTAGTGCGACAAGCGCAAACCGTGCAAGCTTGGAAAGTTCGTTGTACAAATCGAAGGCAAGGTTTTGCAAAAGCAATTCCATTTCGACTTTGCGCGATGGCACAGATCAGACCGTTGACAATTGTTAATTTTGTAAATCGATTGGAAAATTTAAACCATTCCCAATAGTTCGGAACGGTTCGAGAAGATGTTAAAGCTTGGAACGGTTTTAAAGGTGCAAAAAGAAGGAAGAAGGAAAAACAAAATCAATAGTGAACTTATTTTGAAATCATTACTTATCATCAGCGATGGTTTGTTATGAGTTGTTTTCTGCTAATCATCTACTTTGAATTATAAACTATCGGGTTTACATTTAAATATGGGAAATATTTGACAAACAACCACTAGCTTCAAAACAGTTCTCATAATCGTTACCGATATTAAAGCAGCAACTTTCAGAGTTATTGCACAAAGATGTTTATTCAACACTCAAATGTCAGCAATTAAAACAATCCATCCATTGAAAAATAAATATTACAACCCATTTTGATTTATTCGGCCTTAAGTAATATTTCAATTATAAAATGCGCAAGCCATTTACATCAGCAGCCAAATTTTCACTTCGTTATCGAATACGATTTTTTTAATTATGCAAAATGATAATTAACAATCAATTTTTTTTTAATAATAATTATCCTTAAATTTTTTAGCTGCATATTTATTGAAACATGGTTCATCAGGCATTTTGTAATAATTTTAAACATTTTGTCCGAATACGAACTTTTTGTAACCTTCTCGATAAGGTGTAACAACATATTCATGGATTTATTTTAATACAGACCTCCATTCAGCGCGTCATGTAGTTTGAGAAAGATAAATTGTCCTACAGTATCAATAAGTCAAAGTGCGGTAGTTTGGTACGGTGCAAATTTTATCATAACTCTGGGTTTTTGTAAAACGTGCATTTTTCATAATTTTGTGAATAATTTTAAAGGAGTATTGTTCAACTTACGTATACTCGCAATAAATCAATACGTTTGAAAAAATTTCACCAGATATTCGCATTTTCTAAATTTTCTTTTGTTTGACTCTTTTATCAAGCCTTATAAATACTATATTTCGGGATGTGGTTATAATTTTCATTATAAAGCCTCTTATTTAAACATATCTTCTTTTATTCCTTTTATTCACACAAAAAAACATGTGGTACTACACTGTGATGGTATGAATAGGTACGTTTAGTAAAAAGATACTGCAACAAAATCAATTACATAAACTACTAAGAAGTTAAAAGTTGCATAAACTTAACCATTGAAAGTTTTATTTCATTTTTTATCTTCAGTGCATACTTCCAACTAACAATGCGATAAAGCATAAAATTTGTTTAAATTCTCAACCCAAGCTCCAGCACGTTTTGTTTCGTCCTCGGTTTCGCTTAAGTAATGGACCGGCGGTGGTTGCTGGTACTTAAACGTTTCCCGTCTCCATACCACCCATGCTCGATATCATCGGAAAGCCACATACCCTAGTGGCACAATTTGCCACCCAACTGCTTCTTGCTGTCCGAATTATCAATCCCGTCCAGCAACAATTCACTGCATGCAGCGGATGTGGAGAACTATTTCCACTTGTGTTCGCGGTTAGCTAATTTTCACCGCACACTTCCGCACTCCGATAAAACGCTGCCTATTGTTGTGTTTGCGAACGTGTGTGAATGGGTGTATGAGGGGTTGCTTCCTTTTTTATTTTCCTCCCTCAGAATAATTCCACTTTTTACCATTCCACTGCAGGCGCTTGCAAACAGCCTGACAGTGTGCTTGCAATTGCACTCATGCCCCGAAGCTATCCATGCACTCCATCAGCCCGAGTCAGCAGGCTCACCGGTAGCAGCAGCAACACGGGTGTCCGGGTTTGGTTGCTTTTTCGGAATGCTTCTAAAGCACCCGTGAACCAATGAACTGGCCATCGTTTGTCCTATGAATATGCATGCACGAGTACTATATTCACCATTCTGCATAAAGCTCACTGCGTTCGGGGATTCGAATTCCCGCACACTTCTTGCCCATGCCGCACCCGTCCGATTGGCCCCCGCATTCGAAATACACGGTACGATAAAAAATTGTATTTTTTGCCAAACTTGCTATATTTTATCCTGATCCTATTTTGTACCACTTTTGCTACCTTTTCGTGAAATGTTTCACGTTGTTGCTTTCTTTTATTTTCAAAAGATGCATATTCCGTTTTTTGTTTGTGACGCTCGTTCCATTCTCAATGTTTTGCGCATTCAGCGACGGGAAAGTTCTCCGTGCAGTAGTTGCTGATCGTCTGCATTCATTATTATTAACTTTTTTTTTTCGGTGTATACATATTCTGTTATAACTGTTTGAAACAGTTTCTCTTCGCGTTCTGTGTGCTGCTGTTATATTTCGTTTATTTTTTAGCTTTGTATTGCATTACTTTGGATTGGCCTGTTTTTTGTTTTGCACTGAATTTTAACTTTACTCTATCCGTTCAGCAAGCGTAAACTCAATTGGCTTCATTGTTTTTTAAGGTTTGCTACACGTGCAAGAACAAAATTTGCGAACGAAACTAAATTTCATAATGGATAGACACTGTGGGCACTGCAAGACGTGAATACACATGCACACATGCGGTTGGATGAAAAGGGAATACAAAGAATCAGAGAAGCAGAGTGTTCGTTAAGGCTGGAAGAGTTTTTATCGGTTGGCAAACAATTTGGCTTATACTTATTCATGCTTAGTTTGCATAGCCTTATCGGATTTTGACTTTCATCCTATTCTCCCGTGTAAACTATTACTGCGAAATGCAAACCGTGCTGCTAGCGGCAGGTTTTATTTGTTTTGTTGCCTTAAGTATAACTAAAATTCACGAAGCAATTAATTTTTTACATTTTGTTATACTTTAAATACTGTTGGATAAGAATATCATAGCTTAGCTTTAGTTATTGTTGTAAATATGCAGTTTAGACTAAAAATTTGTACACATATTTGTTGCGAAGAAAATCCCAAAAGTCATTACCATTTGCCAAACAAAGCTCCATTTATCCCGCTCGAATTGAAGCTCCTCGCCTCCAAATACGCACTGAAGAATTAATGTACGATGCGTATGGTTCATTGTGTATCGCACGCACGTCCAACCCGAAAAACGTGCGCACTTATATTGCTCCCATAATATCCAATTTAGAAAATCTACCTCACCTTCAGAGACAAGTGTTTAATATCAGCTTATATATGAAAAGGTAGCCACCCACCAGTTCCTAACCAACGCTTTGTTTGCTTGCGTATGCCCGGAGATGCTTTCAGACGTACGCGATTATTATTTTCCGCAAGGAACATTTTTTTCTCCCACGCACATTGTCTCTTTCAAAGTGGTAGGCTCACCCGAAGGAGACAAAAAAAAAGCGAAACGACTGAGGAACAGGTGCAATATTAAATTGTGTTAGAAAAATGGCCGACTTTGTTTGAAGACCCCAGCAGCAACAACAGTTGTGCCAGATGAAGATGGTTCCATCTTTCTGGCCATGGTTTTACTATACACCGTCCTGCCATACGTTGGCGTCCCACATTGTGAAGCGTTCGTAGGAGAGAGACTTGCGACACCGATAGAGGCATGAAACACAAACTAAAAGCTTTCTTCAATGAAACGGAACGGTGTCCGGTTGGAGCCTGCTAAGGGCAATCCTTATTTTCCACGTACCTACTACGATGGGAACTGCTTGCTTTACTCGGAAATGGAGCGAAATTTCTATGTACATCTGGTAAAGCTGACCAACCAGAATAAGTACAAGCGATTTTTCACAAACCGTACGGAAGCTGGCCATGTGGGCTCCCACGATTCGTTCCACGAATATACACAACAATGTTGTGGCACAACGCGTATCCATTGTCATACAACGAACGTCACCTGGAGCTAGCGTTTATCAAGACGAAGCAGTGCTGTAGTAAGGCGCCGGATTTAGAGCGATATTGAAAAGTTAATACACGCCCTGCCTGAACGTTCGTACCGTGCCGTTCCATCCACCGTGCCGCCACCGGCCACAGATGGAGCGTTGGAGTTGATAGAACTTAATTATTGCATTAAACTTTAATCAGGTACCACCGCCATCTTCGGACGCTACGCACTCGTCGAGCGTTTCGACATTCGACGAAGGACGACGTTTACACTAATTGAAGCCGGTTCGAAGAAAGAATCCCGTCCACGGTTCTTCACGTTCAACCCTGTTTGTGTGTGTGTGTGTGTGTGTGTGTGTGTGTGTGTGTGTGTGTGTGCACGCGACTATCGTCGACAGGATTGTTCAGACGAAATATCGCTTGTAGCAATATCGATCGAGTCGGAGGAAACGAGCAGGACAATTAAGCCAACGTGCAACTCAGCTAAGCGGGTGTTCGAACAATTTACCGATTTCAATTCACTTTGACACAATTGATTGAGTTTCTTGAGGTGGTCTGCAATCGTACTGTGCGCGGAGTTTTCTACAGTACGGCTACTTTTAGGACTGGAATAAATTGAACGTTACCGACCAAACAAGACACTCCTTCTTACTGCTAAGGTATGGGAATTTTCAATTTCATTTAATAAAAGAAATTTAAGGCCAGAAGATATGTTCATATTACCGGCGCTGCTTAATAGATAACAAGCAAAAATGTGGTTAATCCTTTTATATGTGCAAAATGTCATTCAACTAGATCTTCGTTTTCACTTTGATAAAAAAATAGTAGATGATTAGAATTTGGATTGGCCTTCCTAAAATCCTAATTGTACAATTAATAAAGCATTCGACTCACATACTTGAGGAAAACTATAGTTCTACTTACAATACTTCTGATTGCCAATAATTTGATGAAAATTTTGCAATAAGATTTGAAAAAAAAATGCAATAAGATTTAATGCAATTATTTTTTAATATAATATACAAAATATTGTAAGATAATTATTTTGTTCGGATATGCTAGTTCACTGCTCGTGAATTTCAATTGTCAGGTAATTATTGATTGCCAGCGAATAATCGGAAACCAATTCTTTTTAGATTTATTCTCGACGCAAATCTGACAACTATGGTATCAGCTGTTCGCGGGTATTATTGAGGTTTATGTTTGAAAAATATTATGATAATTGCAAAATATTTGCGTTTTATTTTATTTACTTTAATATTATCTAAAGATGAACCACCTGAAGCTTTCATTTGAAGTTGTCTTCTTCTTCTTCTTTGGCGTAACGACCAACTCGCCTGGCCTGCCATTTCTGGCTTACGAGACTTAATATTACCACGTTACTGTCACGGTCGCCATGTAATATATTAATACAGGTGTTTTGTACAATGGCAATGGGAATGGGGATCGGAATGGCATCGGAATCACTGGCTTTGTTACACTCGAGCACCGCCGGAAAGCGGCTCTGAAATAATTGCACGCAGACGTAGAGTTTACATGTCCAGTCCGGACAGTCAACTACGGTTGATTCCTTGTCCAAGAGGAGACGGCTTTTATTTATCGGATGTGTGTTTTGTTGAGTTCAGTATTTGGTATTTAGGTTAAGTCGCAAACAAATTGCATCATTGGAATGTTAGTCTATTCGTCAATATGTTGAGTTGACGATTTTGCGTACAGTAACCTGAAGACAACAACTTCTAGACGAAAACAATTGAGTCCGATTTCATTGCCGAGCTACCTGTCTGAACTTGCGCTTGCGCTTGAGCTTGTCTGTACATGCTTTTAATCGGTATCATATTGCATTGCATCATACGCAAAAAGCGTGCGCTGTTATGATTTCAAATTGTCGATTTGTTGTCGCGCGTTCGGTTAAACCGCTGAATTTGCTGATTTGTGTTCTTGGCTAAAATGGTTGGGTTACTTGCGTTCATCGGTTAAGAGTAGTGTTTTTGAGCATTGACCTATGTGCTGTCTTGGTTTTGAAAAAGAATTGAAGAAATAATGATAGATGTTTAACATAATCTTGCTACACCCCAACTCGAATGTTCACGGCTATTTTGCCATTGAAGCTAATGTGGATGTTAAAGGTATCTTTTTAAATATTCTTATTATTATTCATTTAGGATTCTCGATGATCGTTTGGAACCTTCAAAAAGCTAGGTACTTCACTGCTAATATGTAGAATAGAGT
>KB663832.1:4689247-4699941 GCA_000349025.1 Anopheles minimus
CATCACATCAAAACCTGTCAAAACCGGCGAAGTAATTATTTTGTTTAGAATTTAGCGTTTTTGTGAATGTAGAACTGTAAGTACTTACAGAGTGGCCTTATTTCAGATCGCTCTTATAGGGTGACACTTTTTCCCCGACTAAAATGTGAATTCAAAGGAAATTCTAAAAGGTACGATTTGTCTCAAAGGAGCATATTATTCCATGTTAAAGTATTTTGATCCTTGAAAGAAAATGCTGTTTACTACCACTTGGAGAAGCAGGGTTTTAAAAAAACAAATGATGAACAACAGGCTATTGTTGTCAGTATAAACATCAAACGCGATAAAAGGGGTGGAAAATATCATCCATCATGTACTAGTGTTGGTAAATGATGCAACGTGCAATAAAACTAAATGTTGTATAAAGTACAACGGATCGCAGATTTCTGGGAAATTTAAAATATTGATTTGAGTGCGTTCGTAATGATAGAGTTGTTAGTTTGTGCCAGTGAGATTCAGTTAGTAGATCTAATGAAACATTTAATTTAAATTATCTCAAAGTATATCTTAAGCTTGGGGAACCTCGTGAATTTTTTTTTTTTCAAAGCATCCCTACAAATCCAGCTTCTGAAAAATAGAGGAGTAAATTGTATGCATGTATGCATCATGTTATGCATATCAGAGCAAAATGTATTCAATTTCTTGTAACTATATTTTTTACAAAACTGGCAAGTGATTCGCTTGTTGAATGATCGTATGAACGTGTCACCAGCCAAGTCGAACCGCTAACGGAGTTTATTCACAGTGATTGCAATATAACGATACATTTGAAACCAATTGACTAGCACATTGCTCTACAACGTGCAGAAGACACCAACCATCTTCTCACTAACCGTTGACTCTAACGGCACGCATGTACATCTCCCAACCCTGCCACAAACTGTGAAGCATTGCTCGATCGAACGAATTAAATCGCACGCAACAAATTGTTCGGCATGGAACTCGCTTGTTGACTCTACCCCGAAACAATGTAGGCCCGGAATGATTATTTATACGTCGTTTTATGTGGCGCGGACGGGTGCGTTATGTTGTAATGACGGAGGGTCCGGGCGCTACCCGAGCAGAGGGAATGAGGGTTGAAACGTGAATGATTTATTTGCCTGTGATCGTAAAATCGGATACGAGAGCCTACTCGTTCCGGCCTACGGACACACACATATACCGGCAAGTGAACTAAAAAAAAAATTTCACCCCCTAACCACACTCGGCCCATCATCATCCCTTATCACAGCCCATCCCGCGTGCTCTATCATCCTACCGATGCCCTCAATAAAAGGGACTCCATTCACAGTTTAAGGGTTTCCGAGGCCATTTTGAACCCATTTGATGAAGTGAGGGCTGATGGTTGATGGGGCTCGTTCCCTTACGGCATACCGTGCCTAGTGTTCCGATGGTAAAGCGGTTTTAATTAATTAGAAACTATTTGTTCTCGCTGTAACCGGCCGATGCAGTGGGTTCGGGTGGGTAGGCTGACCGGGAAGAGTAGCGGATAGGCGTGGAGGAGAAGGGAGTTTCTAATGGTGCAGAAACCCTCCTCCCGGTTTGGTTGGAAGAGTGTAAAGGATACGACTGCCTAAAAGCTTTACCGTGGGGTAAATAATCCTTCTGGTTGCTGTTTGATTGGATGTGAAATGGGTTTTGCGAAGTACTGGGACCCCGCCAAAACGGTGGTGCCTGGAATGGTTTGAAAGTGAAATGTTAATTTGTATTTCTCGGCCGCTGCTTTGGTTTTCGGGATGGTTGTTGTATAAACAGGCGGGGAGAGCTGGGGTGGATATGGGGAAATTTTACACCAAGGAGTGGCTGCCTTATTTTTAATGTCGATTTAAAAGAAATGTGCACATCAACGTTTGTCGGTCAGTTAATCTTTCTTGCGGTGATGGGTAATTCCAGTAAACGTTTAGGGACGATGTTAGCATTAATCTTTTTGACGTTGAAATTTAAGCTCTGTACATTTGGAATATGAAAAAAACACTATAATTTCAGGTTTTTCTATTAACGTTGGATTGATTGAATAGAAAATCCACAATTGTTCTTTATTAGAAGACTTATTTATGGTCATCCTTTCCGAATTACACATTTATGCTGAACAATTTTTAAAACTTCTAATAACTGTTTTAGTTGTTGTAGATCCACAATTTTAACATAATTCATGCGGTGGAGAGTCACTTAAAGTCTTTGGGCATTGAACACTTCTTAGATTAAATCTCCGAAATTGAACTTTTGAGATGTAAAGTTAGTATTATTTTTAAAGTAAAATTGGCAGTATTTCCTACTCCACAACACCAAGTGTAACTTTTTTTAAAACTATTCCTATGATCTATTTAAAAAAATAATTTGGCAAAAATATTGAATTGATGACTGTATGCATTGTAGTGTCAACTCCTATCCCTTCTCTTTTCTTCTGACACTTCTTCTTAGGTGGGTCTGTAAAGTAGACAAATATTATTTAACATTTATTGCTGTAAAAATCTGTCATACGTTATTGTAGTACTGAGAGCGCCTGAATTACGTTAACGATTTAGGATTTCTTATTACAATGCAATCCATTCACCTCATGTCCATCTAGCAAAAAAAATCAGAAACCATCCAATAAACAGATCGTGTTCAAAACGAGACAACTAAACTTGTGGAACAAGTCGCATCTACAGCTAGCATCTAGGACCCAGCTATCTCCTCGCGTTGTGCACCAATATACACCCGTATTGGGAATTTTATCTTGAAACTATTGATCCATACATACTTGCTATCCTTATCCTCAACACCACGTGCCTTTATGCTGTTTGATAAAACATTTCTCCCCGAAACCCTCGGCAGATGCCGAGTCATCGAAACGGATGACATTCAACCGCAGCTTTGGGTTTTTGAAACGACGAATCCGGTTCGCATACCATTCGGTCACCATCCGTATCTCGCACAAAAAAAAGCATAAAAAAGCACCACTCGGTGAACACATTTGGACCCTTTTTTGTCTTATTTCCTTTTTTTTGTTTGTCTCATTGTCCGCGTGTGGGACACAGAACGTTGGGAGGAGAATTTGCGATTCGTGACCAAAAAGGCACGAACGTGCTTGCCACCCGTCTGCTGACTCACTATTACTTTTACGACTATTATTATTGTTATTATTATCATTATTGGATTGGGAAGCGTAATAAAGAAAAGATGAAGATCATAATCCATTTGCACCATTCAGATTCACGGGATTTTTGCTGTTTCGGGACGATCGCAATGGATGTCGGTCGAGTGTGAACCGAACATGGAAAAACCGTGTCTGTGGCGGCCTGACAACCCGGGACCATTGTGATTGTTTACCCAAGAAAAAATAATAATAATAATAAAAATAAAAATCAGTCCACCATCGTTTATCTCCTAGGGATTGGAGCGGCCTACGACAAAAAAAACTCCCCCCAGCACAAAAGTACCCTGAATGGACTATGGACAATCGGTAAAAACCTACCAGTGGAACATATCCGTTTGGCTGCGGGACGGTTCATAGTTATTTCGTTTCCGATTTCGTTTTCCCAGGGAAAGAAAATGGTTCTCCGATTTAGTGAATTGTAAGAAGCATTGATCCACCCAGGACTCGGGAGGGGTTGTACCCTTACACCGGCATCTCGCTTCACAAGGCTTCACAATCGGTCCTTCCGGGAAACCCGGAATGGAATGGTTTTTGGCAGAATGAGAAACATGCCAGCCCTCGGATATTGGCTTCCCGTTAACAAACGGTACGAAAATCCAACGGACCGGCCCAAAACAGTGGGTAACGGGCCGGATTTAGAAATCTCTATGGAGCTGGGAATTGGAAAACAACCGATCAAACGGAATTGTTGCGGTCGGTCCGAAAAGCGAATTGTTTTGTTTCCTTGCCTTTGCGTCTGAAGGGTTTCAGATTTAAAGGTTAACTATTTATTGATTCTCGATATAAAATAAAAAACGAACGAAAAAAAAAACAAGCACTCTTCCCTCCCGTATCGTATCGCAGCGAAGTTATCGACTTACCGACCTTGTGCGGGCAGACATTTCTTACATTCCATAAAATATTAATCGAACTGTGCTTTCTTTTCTTTGTTTTTTTCTTACTTCGCAGTGTCCACAGTGACAGTTGAGGCAGTTCTCGGGCGGACAGCAACCTTACCGTGTGACATCGAACCGGAGGAACTGAACGATCGAGTGTATATGGTGCTGTGGTTTCGGGAAAGTGCTGGCAAACCACTATACAGGTAAATCGTTGGCTATGATTTTCTTAGCATCATTTATTTACAGCAGTGGTTGATTGACCGCTCAGACGTAGTTCGGAAGAGCAAGCAAACAAAATAGTTATGAAAAATGTCTGAATACCTCAGGTTTTTGATATGACATCTAGCATTTGAGCACAACTTGGTCTGTTTGCGTTTGTATTTTAGTTGGAACGAACTTTGCATTTTCTGCTGTCAATTTGCGCTAGGACCTTCACCTAATCGTCGTCTACTATAAGTTTTGTAACACATTGTCACCACTACAAGACTTTTAAAAATAACAAATAACTTCTGCTCTCTTCAGGCTGTTATTAATTTTTCCTTAGCATCCGAGTAGGAATACATTTTTTTACGTCATGATAAAATTAAAATCTTCCATTTCTCGAATTAGTTTCTAAACCATTTGAACATAAACTGAGGTTCAGTAATATGTAATTTATTTATAGTACTAATGATATATTCCACATACTTTAAATATTCAGCAAATGTTTTAAATTTTTGCTTAAAATTTCACAATTTTGCTTTTCATTTTTACAATCCATGTGTTTTTAAAATGACATTAGGTTTGCCAATGACATTAGGTGATCCAAGAAGTTTGCCGATCACTGCTCTAGCACGATTTTATAATTTACAAGAAAAAGCTTTGGAGTGCCACCAAAAGAGAGACTTGTGTATGTATCGCATAAATAATTTATTGACAGCATCTGTAGCTATTACTGACTATTTCATTTTCTCGGTTTTCGTTTATAAACTTATATTTTTGCCACATTCTGTTGGTTTGGTTTGGTCCTGGTCAACTTTTTTTGCTGTCTGGACTTGTTAAGCTCGGATAAGATTAGCTGAGTTAAATGTAGTAATGTTGAGAAATCATTGTAACGCCTGCAAAGCAAACAATTTGATCTTTAACGAACAGAGAAATCTTCGAACAAACTGTCAAATGATGACTTAATGAAAATAAAGATTCCGAAATCCAGGAGACCAATGTTTGCCAAAACGTAAAAATATGTACACACATTGTTTAATTCAAGTACTCACAAAGTTTTAAGCGTTTCAAATTTAGCACTGGTTACATTTTCATTACTTTATCGATATAACAATAAATTGGACGTATTGTATGGCTAACTCTAAGCCTTGACGATTATCAACGGCAAAATGTATCGTGCTTTTCCATTCTTAAACATTTATTTATTGTTCGTTTAAAACAAATTAAGTAAAGGCCAAATTAGTTCCCCGCACTGTTTGTACAATTTTAAGGTTATAGTATTGGGTTTATAAATGTTGGGTTCTACTCTCTATCCATTATGGCACTAGGTAGGCTTCTCAAACTAGATTTACAATACATTTAGATGTTTGCAGTTCCGAGTACCAGAAGATAATATTAAATTTCGGGAAGTAACCAAATAGATAGAGTTTTACGCAACAGCATTGGGATTTTGAAATGTTTCTTCCTACGTTTGCAACTATTTCTAAGGACTAAATTTTTCGAATGGTTTTTCAAACAAAATGGATCAACCGCGAAAATCCCGCGTGTGATCAACTGGTTCCAATAACTCTGCCCCATTTCACGCGATTAACTCGAACGCATTTTGATAATCATTTCACAACCGACAGCATCATAAGCTCGCTGTTAGTGAAACTCGTTAAATCACAGCTGTCCGGTAGATCTGCTACCAGAATTTACCATACAGCTCCAACGAACGAAAACAACGCCATGCTGGGATTTGTCCGTTCCGGCTCGCTGGTGGGAACACTGGCCCGTGGATGCACGTTGGGAATAGGATAAAATTGCATTCGTAAGGTAGCGGATCAGTACAACAATACCACAGCACGTATAAAATCCAGCTGATCCGAAGCTCACCGTGTTGGGAAACTGGGAAAATAATTACTAACACTGTTTGCCCTTTTCGCAGTGCATCCTTTCCTGCTGCACCAACACACGGGGTGATTTTTGGAAAGTTGTTTCGCACCAGAAACAACTACCGTGTATACACGAACACACGGAGAAGGACACATGGGTTATGGTGGGTGTATTGTAGAAAATCACACCTTCACCGGCCGGCCACGGTAATCCTTGCGTCAATCAATCACAACCTCCGCACGGCACAACCAACGCAAAGGGTGGGACGTTTTCGTCGCAAAACTTCATATTCATGATCCCATCACGCGATGAGATTTACTTCGCATTCGGACGCACTGGTGCCCCACTAGGGTCGAGAGAGTGTCACAACAGCTCCGGACCGGATGACGACCACAATCCGTTGACGTTTCTCTGTTCGCATCCAATCGAGCCGGTGGCCTAATTTCGACTCGCAACCACAGTCGGATTCATGAACCAACCAAATTAATCCACGGTACGAGACAAATCCCACGATTTCCACTGCCAGTGCCGTTGGTCGCCGTTCAATTGTTTGCTGGCGCAGCTTGCGATGGGAAGCAAAGACGAAGCGGGAAAGGTAATCGGTTGTGCTGGCGTGATCAGTTCGGTCAATGCATAATTTGTAACGAGTAATTTTCCGGAGGATACAAGTTAATTACGTTACGAAGCAAACCCGTGGAATACTACGTGGAACTGTTCCTTGATATGATTTTGAGACATATTCGAATAGAAAGCACATCGTAAATGAGGAACACGATACCTTTGCTCCAATCGCCATAGAGTTGCATGAGGAAAATTTGAAGAAACAATTCTAAAGCAAACAGTTAAAATCATTTTCACAGTAAAACGTAAAATCAATGGCTTTCAATTTGTCAAGTAAAATCAAAATCCTTAACAAACGCCAACATTTTCTGGAAGATGTTCACATCTTTTAATTCTTGTGTAATGCTTGCCATTCTTGTCACAAGAAAAAAAGAAAACGGGGTCTGACGCTTTTAAAATTTATCCAAATCG
The DNA here is from genome assembly GCA_000349025.1 of Anopheles minimus. NCBI lineage: Eukaryota > Metazoa > Arthropoda > Insecta > Diptera > Culicidae > Anopheles > Anopheles minimus. The sequence continues at coordinate 4,696,412 of KB663832.1, forward strand.
ATAAAATCCACGCGCCTCTCCGTACAACCCTTTTTCCCATTCACTTTTCGATTCGTCGTCCACCCGCTGAAGCTGTGGAAAAAATACCCAACCATCTCCTCAGGGGAACCTGTGCCGGGCGTACCCAAAATGTTAAGAATTTCCGGAAATTTATGTCTATTGACAAACTTCAGCGCACGGAACCGTACCCGCCATGCATCGAATACTGAACGGGAGTGTTTTTTTTTTTTTTGCCCGTTGTTTGCTTCTTCGTCCCGCTTTGCTAAACCTCTTCCAACGGTCCTTTGCTTCACCGGTGTACTCCGGTATGGTCACGTAACTGGGACCGGGGTGGAAGTGGGATTTTCGTTGTCACCACCGCCCCCGCACGAGACACTTTAACCTCCATGTTTGCTGCTGCTTCCAGCCCATAAAAGCATTTCCTGACCCAACCCCGAGCATCTTGATCGGGAAAGGAAATCGAAAATGTTCCGAAGGATTCGAATCTTGCTGCAGGCAGACGAACAGCTACGTCTCGTCTGTCGATGGTTTATTTCCATCAGGGGTTTCATTGCTTTATCTGTTTGCTTCACGAGGACAGAGACAGGTTGTGCTGCGAGATGATTTCATAAATATTATGACTCAAAAGTTATGCTTCATGCACTTTGCTATTGCACTCAAAGCGTTATCTAACTGTTTGGTCAAATGATCGTTCGGGTGGGAAGCGTTATCAACTGATGTTTCTAGTTGTGTAAACTATTTGTTTTACTTCTTGTTGTAAAGGACTTTATAAGTATTTATAATAATTTTGTTTTAAATTAAAAAACATGTTAATTCATTCGAGCGATAAATTCTTATTAGCCATTCGTTAGCAGGCTGAATTTTCCACAAACCTTTTCAACAGAAAAGAGCACTAAAGATGATAAGCAACTCTTTAGTGCTAAAAACCCATTCTGTATAGATGTTTGCGAAGGTATAGCAATTCTACCGAAAAGATCAATGGTGACATTTTCCTCTAACGATACACCTTATGCGATATCCCACTAAGGCGCAACATAAATGATTTATATGTTCGTCGTTACGCAACGGTTCATTTATGGCACTTTGTAAGGATCCCAATCTACTTCCCCCATTTTTTTATACCTTCACCCTGACGTAACTGAAGCCCAAGGATCGAAAGGATTATTGATATTATATTGTCAATTTGGAATATAAATAGGAACATTTATCCCTAATCCCATGTCCTGCTACCCGATTGAGAGGATCAAATTGCACCGGTACAACGCCGGACAACAGGAAACAGTGATACCATTCCCCGGTTCACCATTCGTTTCTTCACCCCACCTTCTTGGAAGGCGGAAGAGAGAAGAATTAGGAAGAACGGGCTCCGAAAAACCTGAATCACAGGAAGAAGATTTCTACACCAAACGCCTTTTGAGATCTACTCCCTTTGGGTTTAGGCAGCCGTGAAAAAAGGGTTTTGTGATACCATGAAGAAGTAGAAAAAATAAACACACACACACACAGAGATCATAAAAACTCCAGTTTACATGTGAATATATGGGCCACACACCTTTACGGTGCTAGAAATCTGCCAAACCAGCACCATTTTCGATCCTATTTTTCCATTGCACAACCTCCCAACACGTAACACAACTTTCAAGTGCGATAAATTTATCCCACACGCTCCCACACAAGTCACTGATAACAGTCGGCCTGTTTCGTGCGGGGTGCTATGATCGGATATCGGATCGCCCTCGAGCATATCTGTCTGTATATGGACGGGAGAAGGTTGGTCCAGTTGGGCAAAAGCTCGAATCCCTAAGGTCCCCCTTTTTTGCAAAGGGCGAGCAAACAGGAAGAACGCCGAAAACACCATCCCGACATCAAGGCTTTATCGAAATCCTTCCAAAGAACATCTTTCAAATTTGGCTGATTTTTACTCAATCATTGCATAAAGCCCTCAGGCTTTTCAGGTGCCCGAGCCTATTTTCCGCCCCATACCCATCCGAGCCCATTATCGAATTTCCTGCAACTCCCAACCCGTGTTATTCCACCTGCTTTTAATTTCCTTAATTTGCGATAACAATGATCCAAAATCAAGGCCCGACTGGCGGTAAAATGGAAGGTAATGTTTCAGCTGCGCTGGCTACGCTTTTCATTAAACTTCCTTTCAATTTGTTACCTTTTTCTCTTGCTTTTTCTTTCCTGTCCTTTGGAAACGATTCAACAAGGCTCTTTAATGTGTATGTGTGTGTGTGTGTGTGTGTGTGTGTGTGTGTGTGTGTGTGTGTGTGAATTTTTCCATCTTCCTCCCTCCGTTTCCCTACCCTCTCTAATAGAGGGTTTACACTTTTCATCATTCTGAACGGACTTCCTTAAAGATGGTCCACATTCGCTACAACTTCAAAACGTTTTGAGGCCCAATGATGCTGTACGGCTGCACCCACGTTTTGCGTAGGAGTTCGCTCCAAGAAAACGAAAAGGTGCTTCTTCATAGACATCTCCCTTTGCGTTGTCTGCTCCATCCAGACAGCCACCGTGCCCTGTCCCCATTCTACACTGTACCAGCTTTTCCGACGACTTTATTCGCTCAGCTTTCTTTTTTTCGTTCATCGCTGAACGTCCTGAGTGCGGGCGGACAAATTTTGGTGAACGATTTTATGTGCAGACTGGCAGGAAGCGGCACCGCCACCATCATCCCTCCGAACGGCTTTCGACCGTGTCCACGTTTTGGGGACGGGGAAGCTGGGAAATCGTTTGATGGCAAATGGAACGAGCGGAAATTGGATGGGTTTTGTTGAAAACGTTTTGCGCCTGCTGATTTTGTTTCCCGCTCTTCATGCTACTTTCGTTTTTTTTTGTGTGTGCGTTTCTTTTTCATCCATTTCGTGTTCTTCCTTCCCTTCGTGCGTCCAAATTATCTTTCCTTGTACGTTCAATTTTCGTTGAAGGTTTCTGCTGGAAGAAGTTGTTCGTCTTTTTTAGTTCATTTTCTTTTAAGGACCGTCTACACTACAAAAGATAGACAGTTAATAATGAGCAAACCTCGATGCTTTGAGTCCTTATTAAGGAGTTGAATATTGCTGGAAACAAATGCACTGTGCAGAGAGCAGTGTGGGAGAAAACGGGACGCAGCCCGTGCCCATAAAGGATACGATAGCCGGTAGATTTGATTGAAAGAAGGCGGACGAGAGGGAAAACATTTCAAAATTATACCGAGGCAAAAAAAACCTCCCCGAGCCACAAAAACAGGTAAGCAGATCTGATCCGATGGATTGACGCAATCAGCGAATGGGCTTTTCGTTAAGCGTTCTGATTGAAGGACACTTGTAAGCCATTTACCCCGAGCGAGGAGAATGCTTGCTAAGGTGAAGGGACTACAAAATGATGGGTCGTTTCGGTGGTTCCAGTAACGCTTCGAGCGTTCTGGTAAGTGATCCTTTTAAATCAGCGGGTAATTTGCAATGAATGGCATAGGTAATATTGAGGCTGCTGGTGATTTGCTTACGATCGTTAGGAATTAAACCTGCGTTCGGAAAAACGATCTA
>KB663832.1:4706341-4759731 GCA_000349025.1 Anopheles minimus
ACTGACAGCTCGGAATTTTTAATTAAGAAAATGAAAAAGTGACCTTTAATGAAAAAGGACATGAAAATCGTAAAACAGTTCAAGATCTCTAGATCTCTCTCAAGATCTCTAGATTTTAATCTATCTTGTCAAAACAAAACTTTTGCAAGATGCAACACGTTTGCAATTCACCGCTCGATATTTGCGCGATTGTTTGACAGATGCTGTCTTAATGTTTAAGCTTTCTAACTTCAAGCATGCTAGACCCCATTATCCAGAAAAATAAAACTCGCACTAAGTTATTAATTTACAAGTTGCGAAGAACTTGAAAATTGAATGAAAAACAAAATATAACAACGAAAAGATGCAATCGAAAACTTCAAACATTGTTGCATCTTTTCTCGTTATGTGTCGGAATTTTAATGATGTTTGTGATTGTTTTGAACCAAACTTGACACGTTCTAGCTTTTTAAATTGTTTGCGTTCTGTGCGGCCCTCAATGTAAAATGTAAATTTAAAACTGTTCTGCGTGTTATTTCAAATTGTAAAATAATTCTTCAAGGGGGCCACTAACGGTCTGTTGAAATTAAATAAATAATAATAATAATAATCTCACATCGTGTTGTAACGTGATCAATTATGAAATTTATTCCAGGGCAGATTTCCGTTAACTTCATGGACAAGATTAGTTCGTTACCAAATCTAGACTCAACTTCTGAGTGATCGAAAAAAGTGACTAAAGCATAAAAGATCTATTTTGTTCTGACCTGATTTAACTTCCAGTCATAACGCATGAGACTATCATAACGAAACATCGATTATTTATTTATTTTTGTTAAACATCTGAATCAACAAATTTGTGCGCTTCTTTGCACAAAACATTGTTCAAGATTATTTCGGTAACGGGACATTTCAAACATGCGAAAATTAAGAAAAAAAACTGTATTTGAAAAAAAAAAGAGAATAACAATGAAAACACTACGAGCATCCGTTTGACAAAATTTGATGAGCGGAAAGAAAGGAAAGATGTTTGGAATACTGACCTCCTTACTTTCTTACTTATCCGGCGCTACAACCGCTCCGCAGTTTTGGTCTGCAGCAGGAGTCCGCTCACGGTCGACCGCCTTCGTTTGCCAATCCATCACTCGTCCTTCGTGGCGGACGCATCATCGCCATTGCTCCACTTCTCTGTCCATGTGGACGGCTTAAATGGACTTTACGAGCGGGAATGTCTAGTGTCATTCTCATAACATGAACAGCCCACCGGTGCCTGTCGAGTCTAGTTTGTTGAACGGAATAGAGGAAGCTTATATTTTCTATAGCGAAAAAACACATTTTTTCTTGGTTGGTCCCTTATTCCATGTACCGATAAATCTACACTATCAGTTATGGTTCAACCTATCAAGAAGTTCCTAAAGACGTTTGTTGGAATAGATAAATAAAGTTATAAATATATTAAAAAATACAACAACAATAAAACAGGTGCATCTTAAACTAGATGATTCATAGCAAAATAAAAACAAAGAGCAATAAAACTCAACAGGAATTCATCTAGAACAAAAATATAAACGTTAAAACGAATGTTACTTCTTCAATCTGCCTTCAGACAGCAGTAGACAGATTTATGCAAACGCAAAAGGTCCATCGTGCGTTGAAATGTATGATCCTATCACCTGCTGAAGCTGCCCTTCTACCTACTTTACCCTGCCACCGGGCCCGTCCAGCCCTAAGCGTACCTTGGTGAAGTGAGATTATTCTCAGAACACCAACACCATCACCATAATCATTCTTTTTCCCAACCCCACCGACCACGACCTGCAGACAGCTCGGTCAGTCCGTCCGAGTGAATGGCAAAAAGGAAATGTCGCTTCCAATGGCACAAACAAAAATGTGCCCTGATTGCAGCACACTACCGCACAAAAGACAAATGAGGGCCAAAAGGTGTCGTGAAATTTATTTTAATATCCTTGTCATCCTCAGCTCAGCATCCGGCCTGCGAATTGGCCTCACGTTTGGCCCAACCCCCTACCTTTCGCCCGATCCTCGCCACACGGCACGGAAAGGTGAAATCAGGTCGAAACATTCCGAACACAAATACACGAGCGGGTGGGAACAAAAGAAGTACCGAATTATGGAAACACCGATGGTTTTGCCGTCCGGCCCGTGTGTACTACGTGCTGCGTGAAGGATGTACACTTGGGTCAGCGGAAAAATACCCACCCAACAAAATCCGTATCCATCTTGAGCCCGATCCAACCCAGCCCTGAGCATTGGGCTCCGATCGATGGTATGTGGTGGAGTGGTAGAAATACGGAAGCGCTGTCCCATCGGTGGAGAGATTTTGGGACCGTTGTTTCGGTCCGGACAATCTCCGGTAATCCGCTTCAAAGCATAAACAATCTGGCGACAAATGGTGAAAGGTGTTTATCTTCACCTACCATGCGTTTTAGCAACGAAACCTAAAACCAGCTGAAACTAGCTGGAAAACGGGCGATGCGGGAGGACAAGATGACATTAATGCGGTTTCGCTTCATCGCTTCAATGTCAGCGTTCGCGTTCCCCACCGGTCGGTTCGCAAGCAAAGCTGTTTGTTTGTGTCTTCCATCGCACTGTTGACATTCACGTCTCGTTTTGGGGCCCGTTTCGTTCCGTGCGTTCCCGGTTTGACACTCAAAACACCCTCGCGAGCAAACAAAAACCCACCCTAAAAGCACGGCGTAAGAGATCGCCGCGCGTCTGGAAGCTAATTATAACACGCAGCCACGAACGAACGCCCCAGTTACCACGAAACCGATGATAATTAAAACTTTTTCCTACATTATCGCTCCTGCGGGAGTGTCTTCGTGGGAATCCGGAGCCATCGGCAGCCCCGGGACCTTGTCATATTGCCTATGCCTTGGCGCACCGCGTCTCATTGTTTGCGGGTTCGGGCCTTGGTTTGGCGACCTTGTAAAAAGGAAACTTGTCTCTTACCGGGTGGAGTCCCACTCGAGCCAAAAACACCTACAGCTTTTGCACACACACACCTCAGCCGGTGCGAAAGCTCCCCGTCAACAGGGTGGAAGTTTATGAAAATTTTAATTAACCAAACTTTTTTTCATCCTCTTCCTCTTTTACCTTTTCTTTCATGCCTGCGCGCAGCTACGACGTACGGGGGAGACAATTCTCCAAGGCACTCTACTGGTCGGAAACGAGCGCCTTCGGACCGCGGGCGTACTTCGTGACGATCTCCAAACCGGCCGCACTCAGCGTGGACAACATCCAGCTGGACGACGAAGGGGTAAGTTTTGTGTGTTTGCTTCAAACCTGTGGTACCGTTGCAACAAATCCCAGGAATCGTACCTAAAGTTCCTAATCCCCACACGGGGGGTTGAGGATCTTGCGAGATTCAAGCAATGGCTTACGGTAGCCAAACTTTGTTGTTGCGGTGCGTTGGCTTCCGTTTGCTAATGATTTTCTTCTCTACCTTCCTCTTTCTTATGTTTGTACTTTTCTCAGGTGTATCGCTGCCGAGTGGATTTTCAGAATTCGCCCACAAGAAATCATCGCATCAACCTGACCGTGACCGGTAAGTTGAACCAATCGTGAACGCGACACTGCACCGAAATGGAATTTCCCTTCCCAGCAAAACCGCGGCCTTAAAACATTACAAGAAAAAAACATCTCCCTATTCTCATGGCTTGTATCGCACAACCTAAACGAATGAATCTTTGGCAATTAATTTCATACACAAAATAAAACGTTAAAAAGCTATAAAAATGCAAATTCTACTACAAGCGCTGGATGGGTGCAGGTGGTCTGTTTTTTGAGGTATCTGCAACAATGTGAACTATTTATGATTTCAAATGTGACACCCTGCCAATGTCCACAACAAAACTCTATTCGTTTGTGGCTTGCGTGCCGCTCAGCCACACTGCCGGGCTTGGTGGAAAACTTTTCCAATTGAGAAAATTGTCCATGCTCCACAAAACACTTGATATCGCTTTTTTGTTTTTGTTCCCCGCTTTAGACAAGGAGATCCAAAGCACAAATGGCTATGGCAAGGCTGGAGTACACTTTGTCAAAATGGTTTGTTTCTTATTGACGGTACAGGTGACTTTACAAGCAAACGATTCAACGGCCCTCGAACGCGGTAGAAGTGTCAATTTTGGGGCTATTTTTCGCCCAAAGTTAAACCAATTCCAGATGTAGCGAGTTACCGCCCACACTGCTAACCAACGCTACCAGGACCACTTTTGGGATTGCTATTTTTGCAATCCACCCATTCCCCCCTCTCACCCCAGCGCGGGAACCTTCCCCAACCAATCAACATCATTATGTTTGCCCGTTTGCATAATTTACGTACGTTCTTTGCATAAGCAAAATACGGAACCCATTTTTTCCTACGCGCATCCTTTACGGGTCCCCCGGTAGGAGCGGATGGTTTTTTTTTATTTTAATCAAACAGCAAAACATTACCTCCATCATGTTGAAGCACCGCTCCGTCGGGTGGAAGGGATTGTGTTCGCTTTTTTTTGTTGTACTCTCCTTATTTGCAGATCCATTGAAACGATTAAATGAAAAAGCGTAAAACACGGCCCTTCCGGCGTATAACAAGCGCTCGAAACCTCTCTCTCTCTCGCTCTCCGCACCGGGGAACGAAACTGCTTCCTGTTCGCCCACTTTCGCTCCAAGCACCCTGTAATGGAGTTCAAACAATTTCCTGCACGACACTTTAACGTCCCTCGGATCGGCCCCCGCGAAAGCCGCTCCAGCTCACCGTCAAACAACTGCACAGACAATAATGCAGTGCAAACAGGAAATGAATATTTACATTCGATCTGATAAATCCTTCCCATATACGTTTATATACACTCAGGTATGCATGGCAGCAAAATGGACGGAACGAAGAAGCTTTTGTAGAAAGGTCAGTTTGTTTTGTTCGGAAGAATTTGTAAATGCCTCCTGTCAGGAAAGCGTATTACAATGGTTCGGAATGTTCCATGCAGCATGTTGTTTTTTTTTCTGCTGCTAGTGAAAAGTGGAAATTTTTAAATATATCCATGTTACTTTTTCCCTAACTAAGTACATTTCCGGACAGATTATTCGTTAATGGATCGTTTGATTCAATAAATCGTTTAAAACATTATCTATGATCAGTGATATGCCAAATGAAGATTTTTTTTGTTTAGGAATCATGTTGGACATTGTAAATCTCATGTGGTTTATGGGTCATGTTAGGTAAGTTAAATATTCAGGCTCATTTTTCCACGATTGTCAAAACAAGCTCAAAAACATTTTCAGATTACCGTGATCCGTCTTCGAACTAAGTTCCAATCTAATCAATCCTTTAGTGACCTAAGTTCCTTTAGGAGAAGTATATTAGGGTTCATTACATTTGGTACCTAGTAGAGATGAGAAATGCAGTCATTGCCGTCAGATTCTGCCTCTAAGTCACCCATTTTTGACAACCCTCTTTTTTTTGCCTCTACGGCATCAATTTTTGATAGTACATACCAATTTTTGTCTCGTAGACACCAATTTTTTACACAACGCACCAATTTTAGGCTCGTAGTCATATATTTTTGTTCCTTACTCGTCAATTATTGACTCCATAAGTAAACAAAACGAGCTATCTTTTTTTTTAATGTGAGACAATTAAAACGCAGCATTAATCTTGTTGTTATGAAAAGTATAATTTACTGTGTTCACATCCAAACACAAGCACATTATTATTTAAAAAATCAATTACCTGCCGAGCAGCTATTTTCCATATTTCATATAGATTATTTATTATGTTAATAAAATTGAACTGGTATTACTTCAAATGCTTGAATTAATGTAATGGTCCATGCATGCGTGCTTAATTTTTGTTTTCGAACTAAAATAGAGGTTTGTATATTTTTAGTCAAAATTTCATGGCTTAGAGCCAAATATTGGTGCGTTGTTCAAAAGTTCCTATCAAAAAGTTAAAAATATCATCCATAAGTTCTTGTAAATAGTCGCTAGTAATATCGTTTCTATGAATCAAAATATGATTTATAACTTCGTTTATAAATTTCAATGAACTAGGAAAACTTTCTAACTTCAAATGAAAAAGAGAAATCTGCACATCTAAATTCGGCTGAGCCGGTTTTGAGAGATTCTACTGATTTTGAATGCGTGTTCCGATAATGCTATTAACTGAAAAATGCCATTAAATCTTTGGTTAATTGGAATGTCTCGATTAATTAACCTCAAGTGGTCTTAATCAGGCTTTTCTGTTTTTTAGGACCTGTATTTGTCTCGCAACACGGCGTTTCATCTTGTGTACTAATGTCTAATACTGTGATATATTAACTGTTCTTCAAATGAGAGAATCCTACTTAAAATAATAGTGCTTCAAAAGAGAGAACCACTTCAGAACAATATTAGGAAAATATTTGGTTTTAAAACAAATGTTCCTATATACATGGATAAGTTTTTGAAAACTGAAAACATCAAACTTTACCAGTTGCTATCCTTCCTTCCATCCTAGAAACAAACTCATCTCATCATTTCGATTAAAATAGTCTTCTGATTTTGAACCACCCAGAACTACTTACCGAAAGATTGAAAGCCCAACCGATACATCCATGTTACTACGCCACCTGCCATATTCCATTCCACTAGCACAATCAGTTTCCCGTCCAATCGTTTCAATTCCAGCTAAAAGCAAAAAATAGTTCCGAATCAGCTCCAGATGATTGATTGGCTACGCACATGCCGCAATCGTACATTGTGCGCGTACTGCGCTATGAATGCAGCCGGTTCACAAGATGTCCACTAATTTCGTTTATCTATCCTGTCCACTTTCCGCCCCTTTCGCCAGTGCCACCGCATCAGATCCTCGTGTACGACGCTTCCGGATTGGATGTGACCGGTGCAATCGGCCCGCTACAGGAGGACGACAACCTGGTGCTCACCTGTGAAGTTCGCGGAGGTAAGTCGCATCGAAATACGGTATAGATGGTGCTTCTCTAGTAAGTACGGTGATGAGCCCCATGGCCGTATGTACGGCTACCGACCCTTCAGCTCGTAATTGATTGATTTCCGATGAAAAGCTTGGTTCACAGTGCCGATCAGCCGACATTCGACGCGGTCGGCGGAACAGTGAAGGATCGCAACGCAATACTGTGAAAAGAAATGTTAGAAAGCATCCCTCTAAAAGCACTGTTCTTTCAATTTTAATCATCAATCGGTGCTGTTTGTGTGCGTGTACGGTGTTCATTTCGGTACCTCCATTATTCATCGCTCAGATCCATTGGTCAATATCATCCGGCGGACAGCCAACGCAAGCTGAGCCGCTTTTCTTACTACTCGACGCATATCTACCGTCAGCTGGTCATGTTTACCGCACGCTACGCCATTAAAGCCAGACCGGATGGGCACTGCTAGTGCTACACTTACGAGCTCAAAATTGCCCCAAAACGCACGGAGTACGGATAGTCATTACCGCAAAGTTTCCCCCTTCTGCTGGTGGATATATCCGACGGTGCGTCTGTTCCAGATTGAAGACCAATTCTCCCAAAAACCCACCAATCCCAACTACTCAGCCAGTCGATGACGGTGGCTAAATGAATATTCGATACGCTGCGTCGTTGATGACCGCCACTCCGGCCATGTGTTCTCGTTTGCCCTACACCAGACAATCTGCTGCACAGTTCTTGGTTTGTCCCGGTACAGAGTAACCCGAGCCAGAACCGTACCGTTTCTCTCGAATCACGGTTACGGGCAGTTCGGAACACCGGCCGATCCAGGGCCAACTTTATGGCCAAGAGATGGCAAGCTTTATGAGAGGCTTCCTATGTGCAATCGAGCTGCATCCCGAATCCGGCTGTAGCCGTACGCAAAAGGGCACGGTCATAAATTGAGGTTGAATTCTTTCTGGAACAATTTCACAACTGTTTCCCTTAACAAATGGCCCGTCGCATAACGCAAGTGTTCACAAACGAAAGCCTTGTACGGCTTTTGCAGTAAGTTTTCATCGAAAACTAATTTCCAATTAATTGACGACGAGGTTCTCCATGGAGCATGGAGTTTGCAATGATTTACCACTCGATGTTGTTGACCCTGTCGACTTTGGTAGATGTATCGGTATCTGTGCAGCGAAAGTAGTGAGACGAGTAAAAGTTTAACTCTACTCGGAGAGGGCAAAATGGAGAACGGGACGAAATTGTCGAAAAGTTTGATAACTTTAAAGGAGAAAGTTACATCGACGCTTTGTGGTGGGTACGGTGTGAGTTGTGAAGAACTTCCGTAATATCCATTGCTGGAGCAAAACGTTAGGAAGTGAAAGATCTAATAAAGTGCACGAAATTTACCAGGAAATTAATATCTCACCTTAGTAACCAGAAAGATTCAACTATAACTTGGATGCAATTTATATTTGTGAATAGCGTTCCACAAAAGTTATTTTCTCAATAATTTTGAACTGTCATGAAGCTAGGAACGATCAACGGCTTGTGCAGATTTTGTAGCGAATGGAGAGAAACAGTTCAACAATTACATCATCAAAATAAAAGGTCAACTTCACAATTCTCATCGAAAGTTGTTCGGGTTTCCTGAAAAGTCACGCATTTTTATATGTAATTAAATCATAAGCGGCGCACCCACTCATTATTCGCTGTAACGTAACCTACCTTAAAATGATAGGTGGCAATTAAAAACTATCATCACAGCCCATAACGCACTCCGATCTTTTCGATTCGCTACTTGATTCGTTTAGTTTGCGCTTGGTGCTTTAACCGGTAAGGCTGGTTATTGTTTAAGATGTTGCCTGTTCTTCTCCTTATACTAACCACCTATACAGTGAGAACTATTGAACTGCAATCAAACGCTCTGCCCACAGAGCTCGTAGAACAGATGAGTTGGTTTCATACCGAGTGTCTCCGCGAAACCGGCGTCAGTGATGATCAAGTTGCACAGTTCAATCAACCAGAACCGATGGAAGCATCACGCGAACTGCAATGCTACATGTACTGCATGTTCCGCATGAACAACGTTACACGACCCAATGGCGAGATTGATATGATAGACGTTTACCACGCCATTCCGAAGCGGTACAACTCGGTCGCTCTTAAAGTGCTCGTGAAATGTCACAAAACGGCCCCGGCAAGCGAAGATCCATGCGAACGAGCGTACTCCCAGCACAAATGCTGGAAAGAAACCGAACCCGAGGTAGGTGATCTTTGAGCGCTCCAGCCGAACCACATTAAAGAGGCTGGTTCTAATGTTTTCGGATCTGCCACCATTTTACAGCTCTACTACCTGTTTTGATGCCAATTTACCGGACAACTTTACGCTCCCGTTATCTTGCCGGAACTAATCGTACCGGGTAACTTTTCGGAAGCGCAAACTCAAAGCTCTTAACCGGTGGTGAACTTTATTTCCAATTTTGTGTCACGTGCGGAAGTTTCTCGTTTGAATTTGCTGTACCTTTATCGCCCGTAAGGTCAAAGCCGGTTTTAATGATCAACTTCCGATCTGCATAAACTATTAATTGAGAAAGTATTGCGATAAAATGATGACACAATTTGTAGTTGCAGCTCGGGACAGTGCTATGCTGGCGGATTTTACATGCGGAACATTTTTCTGAAAGTGTGCCCTCTGTGCGGTTTGTTCTACATAACTTCAAAGAGACAGTTTGCTATCTATGAACAATTTTACATTTGCTAATCCGATACCGTATCGTTGGAGAGCAAAAATGCAATTAATGTTTTGCAGGAGTTATTCATACTAATATGTTTCATCTTATGCTTTTTCGGAATTATTATGAATTTCATTACATTTCAATAACTTAGTTTTTATGGTCTGATCTTTTAATTTTATCAGTCTAACCATTCTGGAAACTTCAATTGGTACTGGTTCACTTGATCTTTCAAATATCAACAGCATGTTCATACATAATACAAAACAAGGATGAAGCTAATAGATTTTTTTCTTCAAATATTTAATATCAGAAATAAAACAAACCAAACATTACACCCTTTAAAATATCCAGTGAGTTTATATAATAAACGTTGGTAGGTATCTGAAAATTATTTGTTTTTATTTAAAGTACTTATAAATATTATGGCACACAATAAAGACCTATTATTTTCTCCTTCTACCTACTGTTAGGTAGTATTCGTCAGACTGAAGTACTATTTGCTGTACAATCGATTATTCCTTCTAAATACGATTATATTTCACTGGTTTATTCCCATGTGCTTAGGGCGTGTGTTAGGTTACCATCATGACAACAACATGCTCCAACATAAACATCCGTCTTGACGAGAAAATCCATTTTCGTACGTGGGAAAGTCAGGAATGTAAAAAAAAACAACGTACACTGACAAGCCTACACCGTTTCCCCCGCGGAGTTAGGCTTATGTACGTTGAAGCTAAAAATAAACGAAACTTGCACTCCTCCGAACTTTGGAGCAGCTTGTTTTGATTCTTCGGCTCTTCAATTTATCATCCGTACCATGATCCCGCCCTGCTGAAGGCTAACGAACGATTAAAGCCTCAAGTGTCTTCAATTAAACAGACAGTTTGATTTCATACTCTACCCGCAGCGGAACATGACTCCTCGTGACAAACCCTTGAAAAGTTCTTTTCTGACCTCTTGTTGCGAAAGGTGCCCGTGCCATGGAATGGGCCCCAATAAATTTCAAAATACGAACAGATGAAGTTTACTGTACGAAATCGGCTTGCCACGCAAGGAAGCATTAGCTCCGACACGCGAACTGTAAACTGCATTAGTGCGAGGTGCACTCGGGCTGTTATTTGTCTTGCCCTCTGTACTGCTGCCAGCTGCTGCCACAGCAAAACCAGAAAGCAAACCATACTCCGGTACACCTGGGCTGGTTGGCGGGTGTTTTTTTTATGCTGACGTGTTTCTTTGTGTCTGAGGGAAAGCAAACCATGGACGGATTGTAAAATCGATGCGCCAACAAACAAAACCGGCAAGTTGTACGATGTATCGGAATGAATGGTAAAAGTGTGTATCCTGCTGGTGTAATTGAACCAACACCAGCCACGTTGCGCTCACTAAACAAAGTCACTAAACAATTGCGCTTACTATTTATTTTGAAATCAATCATACAACAGTCATGTTGGGCTTCTTGCTGGGGAATTTTTCTTTTTGTTGGGCTTGATTGATTGATCGTTTTACGATGGCATTCGTGACCAGCGGGATCACAGAAGACTTACTTTATTTCTTTGGAAATCACCAAACAGACAGGCAGCAGCAGCAACAGCGTCCTAATGTAGCTTACGGCAGGTATTTACTTACTTCTAAAATCGATCGATGGTTTATCACACCAGATAGTAGTGCTAAATCATGAAGCAATGGTGGAGTAAAATTAGATCAAGTAATTAAATCATTCGCTCCTTCCAAACACCTACCACGGGGTCCGATAGCTTCCAGCACTTGTGATACCAGAAGGCCCGTTCACACAAATCCTTTCCCTTCGCGCGCGTACACCTGACGCCCATCCGTAGCGCGATATCTTCGAACTCTGGCGGTACATGTTCCAGCAGCTTCAGCATATGCAGTTCGCCCCGATCGTCGGTCACGTTCGTTAACCGGAACATACAATCCATGTAGCACTTGAGCGCTCGATCATCCTCGAAGATGTCGGCATCGCTGAACCGCACGATGGCAGCGCTCGTAACGCCCGTTTCTTTTGCGCACAGCTCACCGACCGGTCTCAGGAAGGCGAGTGTCTTCGGGGGTGGATATTCGGCGTCACGCCTCGGTACTGGACGCTGCGGCTCGCTGCATCCCAATGCGAACAGACTCAGCAACACTAGCAGCAACCGTACCATCGTACACTCCTAACCTCTTTCCAGTGACAAGACGATCGACTCGAGTGCGCTACGTACGGATGGGTTTATATTGCTGCGTTTAATTGCAGCTTGCTGCAAAAGTTTGCTATCATTTCCGGAGCAAACGTGGCAAGTACATCATTCGAACCCTGCTATTGCTTAACGGCGGCATCCGGTGTCGGAGTAAAGTAAACATTCAACACCCGTAACCTTTCCTGTCAGCGAGGGTAAGCTGGAGATCGTGCACGATAGCTGCCATCGATGAGGATATCATGTTTAATATCGTTTCCACACAGCATCACAGATTGCACTTCACTCTCAAGTTGGTTGTTTGGTTGGGCAAACTTTGCCCTGCGCCCAGCAGCGGACCGGCAGCTTCCGTTCTCCGGACTCCGTGACTGCATAAGACGTTAACGATTGGCGCACTCGGGTCGCAGTTATGTTCGCAGGCCTAAGCGATTAGCAAAACGGCGTTAGAAAATGACGGGTGCAAAGATAAATAGCGCACAACTCGAAACTTTGATAACGCGCGCGGGCAAGGGCACACCAGAGTTTTTGGATGTGCCATCATTAACCTCTTACCGTGCGCTCACTGCACTGCTTCCTTTCTTTCCCTCTGAAACGCATAATAAAGTTTGGCGGACACACCGTGAACACACAAAAAAGCAACCAAGTATACCCGAAACCCCCCCCCCCCCGGTAGTGGCGGAACGGGACAAATTCAACAAATCGGGAAATCTTTCCCAGTGCCGAAGCTTCATTTCCGGTGCCACTCCCAAGGAACTGCTACTCCCAGTGCAAGGGGAACCATAAATCCAACCTCGCGAGTTACCGAGGACCCGAAGCCCCAAATTCAGCGAAGACACAAGTCAAGCCACCGGGAGGTTGGATGATAAAGTAAACAGTGTGGGCTCGATTTTCATAACGAACTTTATGAAGTCAAGTTTCCACCGGCAAACGACCTCTTTCATCTTCGTCATCATCGTGTGTCGTTATTTGCGGGAAACGGGACCGTGGAGTACGCGCGCGAAGGGGTTAGCCAATGATGGGTGTGGTAAAGGAAGCATGGTGCTGGGAAGGAAGGGTGTGAACATCTTAGCGAGCCAGAGTTTAAAGGCTCACCAAACGGGGCACGATGCCAAGGAGGTGAACGTTAGCGCACGATCGTTTGCAAGCGAAACCGTCAAAAACGGCATGCTTTATCTTTATGACGATACCACCGGGTAACCGGGCACCGCACAGAATTTAATGTTAATTTTTGCAGCCCAACTTTACTTTCACGAATTGCCACGCTGCTCAAGGGGAGTACTGAGTGAAGTTGGAAGTGGCATTTTCCGCTAGCACAAAACAATGGCAGAGATTTTCCAACCTCAACTGCGAGAAACGTTCGCTTTGTTTTTTTTTTTTATTTTTTTAGCACAAACATTCGAGCGTTTGCAGCTTGGTTTGGGGCGTACCGGTTGGTGCATTAAAATTAAACGCTACCTTAAGCTTGATGCGCCTTTTGTCGCTTGGAAATTTCACTTTGTGTTGTTTCGATTGTGGGAACATTAAAATTATCATCCCCATGACATGGTGATACGACTGCGTGATTTTTAAAAGGTTACACACCGAATGAATCCTTTTTTCATCGAGCGGAACATAATTTGAATTGTTTTACATAAATCAGTTCGACAACAAGCTATGCTGCAATCACAACCGTCGCAGTGTTATAATGTTAACAATGTTGTTTACTTCAATGTTTTCGATTGATATTGCTGATGGCTTTTCGTGAAGCGTTGCGTATGTTGTCAGATTTTTTTCCACTTTTACGATCCAACGCTGTACTATAAAGTAACAAATATTTGGGGTTTTCCTTGCTTTAAATATTAAGTTTTTTATTTCAGTAGAGATTTTTTAGATGTTCACAGTTGAACAAAACAATTTATTTGTCGGTTTGTATCAAACTTGGTGGAAAAAATCAGTTAATTTTGTTTGTTTTGTTATTTTAGAACCAAATAATTTTTCTGTTTCATTCACTTATATCTAAGTGTCGCTCATTTTGAATAGTATCACAATCTATTTATTTTGTATTGTTTTGTATATGTTCACAATATGTTATTTTGTTTATTTCATTTTCGAAGAGTTAATGGAATTTATTTTCCTTTTTCGAATTTTGAGTTGGTTATATTTGTGCGAAATACATACATGCATGGGACGGACTGGTGTGATAGTGGTTCGGCACCGGTGTTCAAACGGCAGGACCCGAGGATCAAATCCCCCGTAGTGAGAACTTGATTATCCAACTACGTATAGTATAGTAAACCATTTTATGGTCGGCATGACCGAGTAGATCGTTACTCAAAATAGGAACATAATTTCTGATAGTTAGCGCGTTTCCTTTCTACATTCATTATAACACGTAAAAATCCTCAAAAAAAATATAATATAAATTAATTAATAAATAAATAAATACTACATATTGACTACAACAACGTCGTGGTCTGTGTAGAGTTTTTGTTAAAGTAAATTGTAAAGTAATATGTAATTCGATTTGATGAAGATGACACAAAAACAATTTAAAGGACTAGTATTTATATTAAAAAAATCTTGCAATTGATACAATTGGCGTGTAAAGAAATAGATTTTCCCGCAACAAAATACGATGTATAAAACTGCTTCCAAATTGCAATCAGGATTTTTTACTGTTATACTATTTGCATGATTCGGCGGGATGCACAGAGCGAACGAGAAACACTTCTCGAAACGCATTTTCACTGAAGGTTCTCTCATAGAGTACACATGAGTTCGGCATGTTCTACATCTTAGCAAAGACTTGTATGCCTACTCTCGATCAAATTATTTATAATGTTTTGATAAAATTTTCTTGTTACTATAACTCATTCGTGTACTTGCACAGAGAATTTTTGTACTGATTGACGGCCCGGATTGTAATTAGGCAAACAATGCTACTAAATTTTGTCTACCACTGGAGGATTTATCAGTAAAATTGTTGTGATTGTGGATATTTTTCCGTTGAAGAATTGTTTTTACAATATCTGTGTTTGAATGCAATTTCACTACTTTGAAATAAACATAACATATCGTATGACTTTTACAACATTCCGATTATTTTTCGTCATTCAGTTAGTAAAGAGAAGAAATTGAAGTAAACATGTTTCTCCCACATTCTATCTTTCTAACAGTTTCTAATTCAAATTCAATTGTTTTGACATTTTTCTAAAAACAGTAACAGAAAATTTTAAAATAGGAACAACATAATAACTTACAATAGCTCACCGCAAAACTTACTGAATTGCTAATTAATGCGACACAGTACACCTTTACGCCTGTGGTAGTAAATGTAGTAATCCGCTGTAACGTAAAATCTAGAAATGGAATAATTCTCATAAAATGCGTTAGTCCACACAGCGTATTCCACACACCATAAAGGAAAATCGTGAACGGTATGCGGTTCTATTCTACCACTCAGGTAAATTGTACCTTTTCCGGTACTACAGCCCAGTGTTGCGAAACCTCACCCGGCATATGACACATGACGGACCATATCGGACACATTCATTAGAGTGAAAATTTAATTATGTTGTCCTTTAATTGTATAATTTGTATTAATGTATGTAAATAGCGTTTCGCGACTTTCCTTACCCTTCGCCCCACCTCACGCTTGGACACTAATTTTTCTTTCACTTTAAACTAACGAGCGGACCGTCACTTTCACGGTACAAAAGCACCCGCCCTAAGCGGTCACCATTGTCGACCTTTTCGCTTCGGGTGTGTGTCCGAGGGTTTTTTTTCTTCTTCACCACTGCACAACGTGCGTCACACATTGCACACATGCTGCAGCCTTGTGGCCACTTTCCATAACGAACCACCAGACCGCCGGCGCACGAGGTTGTCCTTGCGTAAGGGCTTTTTTTAAACCGGTACGGAACTGCCGGACACCGGTCACAAAAGCCCGCTTTACAGTCGGGGTAGGGTTTAATTGGCTGCCGCCATATTCGTGTTTCGTAATAAAATCTGATTTATTTTAGTTACCTTCACCATTGGCCATTTCACCCACCGCATGGTTACTAGCTAAATCTGCCCCACACTCCACATTGCGCTGATGCTTGCATGCATCAAGCACGGTGGGCAGTGTAGCATAAAAATATCACCGAGTCGCTTCTGCTATACTTTCCCATTACTTTCCACTCGAGGTACAAGTAACTTTATAGAACGGAAGCAAAAAGAAACGGGTTTCTGAACGTCAAACAGGCACAAGCGAGAGGACACGCATCCGAAAGCCCACGACGCGTTACCAGAAGCGCAATTTTCTGCCCATTCCCTAGAGCCCAAGCGGACAATGAACACTTCGTTCGGTGCCCCTCTTTTTTCCATCACCCAACAACCGAGGAGCGGATGATTGCAGTGTAACAGGGATGTAAATTTAAAACACGTATCTGATTTTCGTCCTTCGACGGTGAGCGTGGTGCAGCATGGATCCGTGCCAAGAACCGGGCGGTCGATGTTGTGTGGCGTGGAAACGAACTTACGTAATCCATACATGACCCACTCTCGCGTGACCCAACGATGCACAACGGTGCAACGATGGGTTCCATTGCCAATGCTGTTCGCTATCTTCACTTTACTTTCTCTCGCGAGCATATACCACCCGCGCACCCTTTTACCCACCGGTCGGATTGATATTGCTTTCCTCCTAATGAAACTTTCCGCGCGGAGCCATGTTTTTTCGCCGTGACACACTCGAACCGGTCGGGTGGAAAATACACCTGCATTTACCTCGCACACAACAATTTACATCCAGTAGTGCTCTTGAAACTGACGCATGAGTTAAACCGATTTGAAATGGAGAGGTGTTTTGTATATAATTTTTTTTCAATATTGAATTTTTGGCAGCGTTGCAAATATACAACTTTGAAAAATGCTTGAGACGAAAGCAATGAATTTACTAGATTATATTACCCTTTGGGCAGTCCATAACATAACTGTAAGACCACTTGCGATTCGATAATATTTGGAAAAGTTAGAGAGATAAGTAAAAATGATGTTGTACAGAGTTTTATAGAAAAAAATACGTATAATGAAAAAATAATAGGAGTTATGAAAAATACTTTTTCCTCAAATCAACGACTGCGTCGCAACCCTCCCCCTGCTCTTTTCATTAATTGTAACAGAAATGCCAATGAAATGTAGTCTTGTACGCAAAAATTGTACTTTTCATGAGCGGCTAATGTTTGTATATATTTTAACCTTTAATTTACGAAAATGACGTTGCCTCTTAAGTGATTTACTTCCCGAAAAAAACATTTCCTTCCTGCATGTAATTAATCCCTACACATGTTATGGGTATGGGTATTGTATCAGGGATGTTTATACATATTTTGAAAGATTAGTTTTGTAGCATTACTGAACCAAAATGAACGCATAAAAAATTAATAAATTCAAAACGTTCTAAACTTGGCTTGGAGCGAAAACTTTTGTATGCCAATGTTCACCAAAGATTGAAAAAATTTTTTGCCGTCCGTTGTAGCAAGGAATGACTAACCAGCTACGTTATAAAAATAAACCCAATACGGCCTACACAAACAATGATTATTTGAGTCAAATATTCTTTAGATTATATGCATATACAACAAAAGTATATTATTACAAAAAGGAGAATCAGTTTTCAGTTGCGAAAATTTCTTTTGAAACTTTCATGCATAAGTAAAGCAACAATTGTTATTTGTCAGCAAACAAAAACATATGTGATGAGTTTTAGTTTTTAGCAAACAATTCTTTCTCTCGATTCAGCACGTTTTTACTATCTGCTTACCGTCTGTGTGTATTTAGTCAATGTTAAACACCCATTTCGATTTCGCTGCCGTGGATCGTTCTTATGTTTTTATGTACCCCAACACAAAATAAAGGGAAACATTCTACATGCTGTTTGAAATTTGCTTATTTCCGGATAAAAAAAAGAGTGCCTTTACAAAACCATCACCAATGTCATAAAATTTTCACATTATTTTACGACACACACACACAGCGGTACAATGTACTTTAGGCAGATACCGAGACCCGGTACGTTGTAATAATTTTAATGAAATTTTATGACCTCTCCAATTACCCATCGTACGCGTTCACTTACAACGTTCTTCACTCTCGCTGCCCTGGATGCTCCGGTTTCGGTTTGCGATCACCTCCTGTGTCCCCTGCCCCCAATAACCCCTCCCCATCAAGCCCATGCAAACGTTGCATAAGCCAGTACCGGCCACAGTATGTACCGAATTCGATGAGCATGAAAGATACCGTTGAGGAACGTGCGAAGTGGTGACGCATGAGGGCTTGGCGGACGGGGATAAGCGAGTAGCGAAAAACCTCCGAAATAAATTATCGTAATTACCGGTGCTAATACGTCGTAATGCTTTGATACACTTCTTTATATATGTGTGCTGGTAGGCTCTTTTTTTATACGAACGGCCATTCCGGGCCGTTCGCGTTCGGCTCCGGTTCGTATGGCGCTCTTTTCTTGTGTCGCGCTCCACATCGGCAGCGCATAATCTCGTCCGGTGGAAAACTCGCCATAGATCATCCGGAAGCCTTAGGTCTATGTAAATTTGCCCAGCTGCTCCGAGCAGCGAAGGGCAGTGCGGTTCCATGCACCGTACGGTACGGGAACGGTCCGGCAAATTAATTCTAACGATCGGGCATTATGTGTCCGGTAGAAGTTTCGCAACAGTTTTTAGCAAGCAACTGTTCGCTGCCGTTAGTAACAAATTTTTATTGCCCCCTTTTAGCAGTTTTATTTTTTATTTTTTGTTTCTGGTTGTTTGTTTTGTTCCGAGAGGCCAAACGACACCGATTCGCCTGATACGGATGGGTAAAGTTTTCCCATTTTTGCTGTCATTTTCGCAAGACATCGTATGGTGTGTGCTGGTACGTGGAGTGGGGTAGTGGTGGAGGGACAGATGGAACCGGTGAAGTGACACTCGGGATGTAATTTATGGTACAAGGCTCGTTATGAAATTATCGTCTTAAAAGCATTGTTTTGAGCGCTTCATCGCTTAACCAGGATTGATGTGTTTTTTCTTGCTGCTTCGTGCAACATCTATTTTTGTAGCTCAAAATTTGTTTTATTATGCTATTCCAAGTATTCCAAGCCAAACAAAGCGCTTGTGTTCTAAATCATTAAATTTTTTTATATCGATATGATCACATTAATATCTTGAAGTCTAATTGATGAATCTTAACGCATGGCATTGGGTAGTATTTACCTTCTGATAAACGCAAATTCGAATCGATAATCGAATGTCGATTGAAATGCCTTTGTTTCTATTATCACACAAAATCAAAAATGTTCATCATTCTCTTAAAATTATTTGGTAGTTTTTCTTTTACACATTAACATAGTTAGGGAAATTCCACTTTCTCTTGCTGGTCTTGCCCGTTTAAAAAATACTTATTGATTAGGGTGACTTTCCTCTGCTTTTTAGACAAAAAAAAAATTATGAAGAAAATAATCACTTAACATTGAATGATAAGTTAACAGATACGAAAAAATATATAAATAAAAAATATGTCAGAGCGCATTTTTCGGGTTAAGTCCAATTTATCTCGAATGCCCGGTAAAGCTCATAACTTCAATCTCTTTGACATTCATAATGTGTTACTTAGGATCATTTTAAAAATCTTCTTCGATCCGTAAAGCCATCCGATCCTCCATAATAACCAACGTATTTTCCTTTTGAATAATTTGGTTTTCTATTTTGACAAAAACAATCTTTGCTTTATCATCCTGCTGTATTGCTTGGTAATTAGTTATACATAATTTACAATAATTATTATTTAATTATCTTTGCAATCAGCTTGGCGATCGCAATTGATTTGATAGTTGCCTTCCCGATTCCACGTTGCAGTCACTTTGCGCTCTTTCTTCATTATGATTTTGCTCAGTACTTTAAGGTCTCTCAGGATGTACAGAGGAACTAAGCTTGTTTTTTAATAATCTTGCTCAAAAAGTGAGAACACAAATTTATTATAAAATTTCCTTTATACAATAGCAAAGATAATGCGCCATACGACGTCCTTGTTTCAATGTGGAAACAGTAACAGTTACCGAATTTTTGTATCGAATAAGATTTTTTTTTATAATTCATAATGCAGCGGTTAACCTCATCAAGTTGGTTAAACTTTTTTTAAATAAACCTTTTTTCTCAATGTATCAAGTCATAACTATGATAGGAATCCTTCCATTTACCAGAGTTACGTAACAAGTGGATGATGCCTTAGATCGATATTATTACCGTACAAATGCCCATACGAAGCTTGCTTTATGTTTGATTGAAGTTCTCTACAAATCCTTCAACCACATAACACTCTGAAGGATATGGTGTGTTAGTTTATGTTTTTCAAAACCGTCTTACCCTGCTAGGTTTCACCTGGAAGATCTAATATCCGTTCAGTCGGCATACAATATACCAGCCTTATTTCGCTAATAACGCTGCACAGATTTGTACATAGCGGAAACGGAATTG
Organism: Anopheles minimus; assembly: GCA_000349025.1. NCBI lineage: Eukaryota > Metazoa > Arthropoda > Insecta > Diptera > Culicidae > Anopheles > Anopheles minimus. The sequence goes on from KB663832.1 coordinate 4,726,648, forward strand.
TAGCCATTTTCCAAAACAAGCAAAGCCTTCAATTACCCTACAACTGTTTGCAAACCTGACATAGAGAAACAGTTCAACAGAGCCCATCATTCTCGGCTGGCGAACTACGAACAAAAATTTCGCAACTAACCAGCTCACTCACAGCGTACCGTAGCGCTCAGCTTTCATAGGATGCACTTTTATTACCAACAAAATGCCGTACGATGTGGGTTCGGTTCACGTACGAATACACGCAATTCTCCAAAAACTTACCCGTCCTAACATCGCGTGCAAAAATGTGCAATAAATTATTTTTCCCGTGGTTAATAAATTATGCACTCACCGGTGCAGTGCCAATCGTACTAAGTGCATACGCAGAACTTTAAAATAATTTACCAAATGTGTGTTTGTGTACGCATGTATGTAAATGTGTTTTGTGTTCGCCTGCCCGTGGGGACAAAGGGAACCGGTGATAAATAAATGTTTCCAACGAATCATTGTGGGCACGTACAATTTGCCTCATTTGATGTATGCTTCACGTCATGGTTACGGATGGGAAATTTTTAACCTTCCGCTCATTCAACTATGAGAACCGTCAGCTGGCAGTAAGGGCTGAATGTATTCCCGAGAATGGCGTGACACGGACGGAACGCAAAGGTTTGGTTGTTAAATTAATATTTGTTTTCGAATTTTGGAAGACAATATTTTTGAGCTTCAAATGATCGTGCTTGTGTGTGCTTTGACACGTCCAATATCGCACTATCAAAGCTGCAATTAAACATGTACTAAAATATTCCAAGAGTTGTGGAAGAGCGGTAGGAAACAATGGCACCGTCAGGATAAAAAAATGTTGTAGATGAATATTATTAACATGTCATTACATTTATGTAGTGTCATACAGATTTGTCATATTATTTGATCGATGAAGAAACATTTTTCTTTTTCCTAGCAGTGCTAAGGTTCGATCATAATTTTCTTCAACTCTTGACTCCGTTGAAATATTTGAAGGCCTTCTCAAGCATGAGTTTTTAATTCGTTTAATTTGTGGTACATTTTATGTTTGCCGTCAAATTATGCCTCTTGTTACCAATTTTTGACAGTGCTCATTAATTTTAGCCTCTACGGCATCAAATTTTGACAGTATGCATCAATTTTTGTCTCCAAGTCATCAATTTTTTAAACAACGCACCAATGTCGCCCGAAGTCACATAGTTTTGTTCCTTACTTATCCATTTTTTACTATGTATGTAAACAAAACGAGCTATCTTTTTTTTAATGTGATGATATAAGGAACGCGCGTGGAATATACACCGTGATAATCATACCGCGTTTTTTTTAAACCAAGTAATAAAAAATTATCCAAGTAATACCAAAGTACTACTTCGTCAAACGTGTTACTTCTTCGCCAAAATACTTCGCCGGATAAAACTGTAACCGGTCCTTGTAATAAACGGATTAAACGAAGTTCGGTGTTTTATTTTGGTTGTGCTGAACGGTAGGATTCGCGGTAGTCGACACGTTGCATTCGCAACAAGGACTATTAAAACGCATCATTATTATTGTTATTGTGAAAAGTATAAATTACTATCTTCACACCCAAACACAAGTACATAATTATTTTAAAAATCATTAACCTACCGTGGAGCTATTTTATATTGATTTTATATTATGTGAATTGAACTCTTATAAGAGCTTGAGTTCAAAATTGAATAAATACAAAATTATGTAATGACCTGCGTGCTCAATGTTTGTATTTAAACTGCAAACGTAGAGGTTAAAATACCTGCCTTAGAGTCAAAATACCTTAGAGCTGTATTACAAAATACCGCTATTCATAATGTAATATTTAATAAAACGATATCAACATAATTAAAATACTTTTTTTTTTCATTATGAATGTTTCATAATCGCTTTGTCCGTTAAGTTAAAATAATTCTTATGTAAAATAAATGTGTAAGATAACGACACAAAGCAACATTTTATTTTAAAAAATCCATCTCCAATATGTTTAGCTCCAAATGATGCACCTCGAAACATGTAAAACCTCATAATAAACTCTACTCTTCCATCTTTTTCTTCTTTGGCCTAACGACTTACTCGTCATGCCTGTGTTGGGCAAAATCTTGTGTAATTAAATAAATTAAATAATAATAAAAAACTCTACCTTGACATGTCAATTCTGGGTTTTCTTGATTCAATTTATCAATATCAAGATAGTTTGCCCTCTGTGCGGCAGAACCCGAATTTTAGAATTCAATAATTAATACGAAAGAGTATGTATCATGCCATTAAAACATGAAAACCATCTCTTTTATTAGAAAACATTAAAAATCAACATACATGAAACAGCAACAATGTAATTTATAAGTCAATAACATATTGTTGTATGAATTGGTATATTCGTTTGCCCCATTCACACAATGATGGGAATTATATAAACAGGTGTCACACAGGTGTTACTGTAACAGATGTATCACGGCTTAACAGATTCTATAGAACCAATTGTAATGATGTAAAAAATTGTCCAACTAATAAAAAAAACAATAATATTCATGTTTTTACCCACTATTTGTTTGCAGGACGACCGGAACCAACCGTAACCTGGCTGAATGGGGACGAAATCATGCAAACGGGAGGCGGAATCTCAATGGGTAGACACGTTACCGTCAATCGGTTGGAAATACCGAAAATGACACGATCGGCACTGAACAATACGTACAAGTGTCAGGCCTCGAATACCAAGCTAGTGCCACCGGCCGAACGCAGCATACGGGTGGATATGTTGTGTAAGTGTGAAACCAGCCCGTTACAATACACAATGCGGCCGAACAAATGTTCCCATTCTTCTGTTTGCCCTTGCAGTAAAACCTCTATCAGCAGCACTATCCTCAAAACCGAAACAATTGATATCGAACCAGGAGTACGTGCTGGCGTGCAATGTGGAAGGATCCGTGCCGGAGACGGACATCAAATGGATGCAAAATAATCGACCGTTCACGAAGGGAAAGGTAAGTTTCATTTTGCACAGCAATGTTACATCCCTTCTCGGGTTCGCTACTTGGAATCACATCGGAAAACATATGAGTTTTAATGAAACGCTCTGATTGCATTTAAAGCGATTATTATGAAATATACGATTTCTATTTCTATAAAAACGATATGAATTGAAATAAAATGGACGAAACGTAACATAAATTGAATGTCCACCATTGTCTCGCACACAGATAAAAATCATCAATAACGGCTCGATGGTATCCTCGGTGCTGAGTTTCCGGCCACATCCCGACGACGATGGTACCATCCTCAAGTGTGAAGGTTCCAACCCACGTCTACAAAACTCCGTCCTCGAAGATTCGGTCATCATGAACGTTCTCTGTAAGTGGCATTTCCAGGATCTTCGCTTTTCTAACGTTTTTTTTTTCGGGAAAAATCCTCACTCCATGTACGAGCCTATCATTCATACGCGGGAGATGATTTGTAGCTCCAAGGTCGTACAGAGGTCTGCGTGTGTAAGTTGTAGGAAATGAATCAACCGGCATGTTCGGATTCGACCGTTCAAAAGCTACTCAGATGACTTTCCCACTCATTTGAAACGGGTGTATGGTAGCAAGAGGACGACAGGATATTGAAGCGTCCATCTTCGAATAACACCACCATTACTAGCTTCCATCACTCTTCACACCTCTGATGGCATACATCTAGCTTTACTCGTCCTATCACACGCTTTACTACATTAAAACTAAACCGTTTTTCTTTTCCTTTTTTTCAACGCTCTTTCTCTTTCTCTCTCGCTTAACCGGTTACGATGGATTCACGACCAAATCCCCAACCAGATCCACCACAAGTGACACTGTCGCTGGGATCAACGCTTAATCCCGACGACATCAAGGAAGGCGACGACGTCTACTTCGAGTGTCACATTAAGGCAAATCCGAGGGAGCATCGCATTACATGGTCACACGATGTAAGTATTGGACGGGGTCCGCGTTGACACACAGATTAACTGCGGCTGCTGCTGCTGCTACCAGATCCTGCTAAAACCAAGCGTTTCACATGGAAAGCACCCGTCGCCTTTCGGGATGAAGCTGGGGATAGATAATTCATTTAATTTCGCCCCGCACCCATGACTTGCCATCCGGGTGCCGCGAATGTTGCGTTTGTGTAGCGGAAAAATGGTTAAGAATTTCCATTTTATATAACTCAGTTAAAATTAGGAAGAATGGGAAAACATTCGGTTGGATGAAGTGCGTCGAAAAAAAGAACAGATAGAAAGAAAATGGAGGGAAGAACACGAAATGCCATCATTTTAAGGGTTCCATACCGTTTTTCGTTCATTTTCTGGGTTTTTTTTTCTTTCTTCCTTCTCGCTTAACCAGAGGGTTGCTCTTTCCGGGTTAGACTGCTGACTTTCCTATGCCAGCGGCAGATGATGTTGGATTCGCGGATTCCTGGCCTTCTGGTCGTTGATCGTTCTCGTGCACAAAACTGTCAAAGTCACAAACCGTTGCCGACGCTGCCTGCCTTCCCCGTTCCCAGACGACAGGCAGGCACCGGTTCTGCCACCGTCATCTTGAAGGATCAAATTGAAATTGAATGAAATCAGCTTAAGAGAGATAAATTGCTCCGCGAAACATAATGGCATCATATTTTCTCGATGTGAATTTAATGGGATTTTAATATGTTTCCTCTTTCACGAGGCCCGCCAGAACGACCGGGTCCGGAAGCGGCCCCCGAAAGGTACCAACCGTCACTGCCTCGTCCACCATCGCGTGTCGGGTGGATGGAGAAAGCGATATGCAAGCTGTCGGTTGCGATGAAGGAAGGGAGTTTCTTGCGACGGTGGTTTACGCTTCCGCTCGGCAAATACCTCCAAGTGCCCGCTGATCCACGGTGTCGAACGTTCTAACGGAGCGAGCACAGACAGTGGTAGATTGTTCCAGTCCACCGACACGGAAGGAAGTTCTTGACGGGGACGATGAAAATCTCCTCAAGATTTATATCGCTGATGGAGATTGCTTTGTTTGGCAACTAAGATTGCAAATGACCGAACAGGTGTATGAACCACTAAACCGAACCCGGATGACCGAGAAGCTCCGAATAAAACGGAAGCATTGGTGGATAGCTGTTTCTTTACCAGCGCTAACAGACAAAGTTTTTACGGATTCTTATTCGTTAGACGAATAAAAGACAAAGTAAGATTTTAACAAAGAATGTAAAAGATTTCCATTAAAACTCTCTTAAACGTTGTATTGTCTTAACAAAAGTTGAAAGAATTTGATTACTATTTAAATGATCTTTTAAGTTACTACCTCAAGGTTGGTTCATTTGCTCAATAATGAATAATTTATTAAAATCAGCCCCGTTTCAAGACAAGTCCCCAAAAACAATGGTAAAGTTGTAAAATAAACAGTTTAGTGCCGGTGGATTCACTATTCTTTCGAAAGGCGCTCAACAAAGAACATCAATTCCAGTATCCGTCCCACCTTGTGCGGCACACTAAACAGCAAGAGGTTTTCTAATTAAAAAACCAATAAAACCCGGTTCATTTGCTTGTGCACGGACACCGCCTACGCAGCTCCCCCGGCGTAACAAATCTGATCCTCATGCTCATTTGGCCGCGCAAAGTTGGAAAGCTTCGATTGCGCGCATATCCTTTTTGTAACCGAACCCGGCTGTCCGTATTTTGTAGAAATTACCCACTGGACAAAAAGCAAACGTACAACAGGGGGGGTAGTGAGGGTAAGACAAGCTGCGAGAAAAGCGTAGGAAAAGACGCTCCACAAAGCTGGATAATTATATTGAAAATCTAATTAAAGTTATTTCTTAACCGGGCGATACTTTCACCATCTCACCCCGGCGGGCATCTCCTGCTTTTTTCCAGCTTACCAAAGCCACCGGTGCTATCCCGCCGTTCCGTGGAGCACTTGAAGCAGCATTTGGTATTAATTTGCATCCTAAACACACGGATGAAACCGCCACCCGTCCCATTCTTCCAACCACTGGAAAGGGAGGGTGCAAAAGCAATTTTATTAAGCAGATTCCGTTCGCCATTAAGAACCAATATCGACAACGGTTTTATCGTTCGAAACCGTCTCGACGACTGCTGTGCTGCATCGGTTGCCGGCCAGGCGAAAGGGTGCGAAAGTCGCGCCCGCTCCCAATGGCGACGGTGTGGTCGCCCGTCGCTCGAAAGCGGCCAGCATAATGCTGCGTAGTTCGTAAATAAAATATCTCAAACAATTGCCGTAATCTGGTCGCTCGGTCGGTTGTAGCCGAGAAGCCAGCACAGTTGCTGATACACTAGCACCCACAAATGGGTTCCCTTCCGTACGGTCGTTCCGTTGTTGCCTTCTTCAACGCCTTTTGCAGGGTTTTGGTCCAACCAACCTCAGACGAGTAGGTACCTTGATCAAATCTGAAACCACAAATCCCATTGCCCTTACCCAAGCATCAGGTTTCAAAACCGGTCGGCCCTTCGACCACCCCGGTTTTGGGGGCCGGGTATCCGAAGCATCGTGCGCTGCTGACACTAACAATCTTCTAATCCTCCGTACACTTTCGTTTGATGTCGGTGCCGGTCCGTGTAAAGCCGACCAAAAGCACAATTTCACAAATTAAAATCATCATTCATTCATTAAAATATGCAAATAAATGTTCGCCGCTCGCCCCGCTCGGCTAATGGAAGCCTGCCGCTGCCTGGGAAGGGCAAGCCACTGGCGGCAAGAAAAGCGGAAGAAGCGGTTTTCTTCCCTTTCCCGATCATTCCTTCAATCATCCAAACCCGGAAGCACGTGATTATACCAGTGCCGTGATTATCATTATTGCCGCTACTCGTACTCATTGCTAGACGAACTTCCGGATCCGGTTTAGTCGGTCAGTTTGCCGGATGGAATTGTTTCGTTCGTTTTGCTCCGTTTGTGCATCCACGTGGCAACGATTATGGGAACAGCAGGTACAGGAGGGATAGGCAGGGAAGTGGGAGCGATGATTAGGATGATCAAAACGTTTATCGGGTAGGGGTAGAGAACCGGGTTTGCCTTCAATCCGCTTCAATTATGAGCGTTTGTGCGGAAAGAAACAGAAACGCAACCGTGGTTGCAACAATACGTAGATCCTTTGCGTGCCGAAGCGCTCCGGGAGCTTAAATGGAACGTGATGTTCGGGCTTTGGTTTTACGCTCTAAAGCTGTGCCAGATTATCGTCCACGTTCAGCGAATTCAATCGACAAAACTCGTCTAAAGCGAATCCTTCATTCTTCAGACTCGTAGCACTGATTCCGAAATGCGTAGAGTTTCCCTCTACTAAAGGGATACATGATCGATGGTAGCATTATTTTTATTTTTTGTAGTTTTGTTTTCCTAATCCTAAGCAGAAAGGAGCTTAGCTGCTGCACCGTTCAATACAGTTAAACTAGCACATCCTTTGTAAGGAACAATCGTTGGAATATGCAGCACATAACACCACGAGATTTAATAAAACAAATAATTCTAACCTCACTGATCATATGCTTGTTTCTTTTATGGTTTCGCTTTACAACACAAGGGTCTGCCCGTGACGCAGAATGTAACGTCCGGCGTCATCATCTCAACGCGGTCCCTGGTGCTGCAGCGCGTCGGAAGATTTCACTCGGGAAGTTACGCGTGTGCGGCGGCCAACGATCGGGGTGAAACGCAAAGCGATCCGGTTGCCCTGAAAATACACTGTAAGTATGCTTGCACCCGAACCGCCACACTGCAACGGTGACACCGACAGCTGCATACCATCAGCGTAACGCTACGCTGGTGAATTGTCCACAAGGCGTTCCACATTGTCAAGTTGTTCGTCTTAATGAGCCCCCGGTTACGATAGATGCTACCAATCCGATAGTCCCAACGACATCCTACAACGTACGGCCATTGTTAGACAATGCTTGGCGCAAAGTAACATTAAAACACGATATCGCTTTCTATTAAAACGTGAACATTGTTATCTATACGCCGGATGGTGTTTGATCGCTTCACTCCCAAGAATGGGTCGCTTATGAATGGGGAATTTTCTTCGAAAGCCATTCCCATCATCATCACCATCATCACCGCCATCATCATCGGGCTCATACACTCTTGACTAATGAAAGTCGTCATTACACTGAAAGAATTTCCCTTCCATTGCAACCTATCCCACTCACCGCCCGTTTCACCCCTCGGAAGAAGCCCGAAACCGTAACGCAAATGGTGCCGAACGAACCTTCGGGTTGTGACGTGGGAGGCTTAGCTTTTTGATCCGGTTCCGGATCCGATGTGCGAAACTTTGGTAGAAATTTTCACAAAAGCAGAAAGTTACCTACCAAAGATGAACCGTACACAGCCGACGGTTAAGTCAGAACACTGGCTGGTACTACACGGGCAACAAAGTTTCCACTCGATGCGCCATTGATTGCTGGTTCGGGTCGGTCTGGTTTTAATATACTAATTAAAAGGCCACTCCATTGCCGGCACATTGACACATCAAAAGCACCGATCAAAAGCGAACCCGAGAAACGGTCGTCTTTCTGATGGTCTACGCTCTGGCTCTGTCTCTGCCTGTGTGAGTATTAGTCCTTTAAAACTTTTCCTCGTATTCATAAATTGATGTGAAATATTGTCACAATACAGTGGAAACGGTAGATGAAACCGTTCACCATGCCGACGAACGTTCAGCACACCGGATAACATCAAAGCCAGACCCAATGGCTACACCAGTGCTGACGATTTCAATCTAAGGGGCGGTAAAAGATGGTAGCATAAGCTCTGGCAAGGGTTTCGTCAACAGTGTCATGCAAGTAAAAAAAATACCCAGAAAGCTCAGATGATAATGACAGACAAGCGATAGTAACATCCTGCACAAGTATGGAAGCTACAACTGGCACTCGCACACACCCACACGCACACGGGCACGCTGATGGTTTTACTTTGATTTTTCCATAAAACCAGCTTACGATAAAGCCAAACACTACTCTGATGCTTCATAAAAATTAAACTTCATCGCTGTGTTTGCGAAAACATGGAAACACGCCACGACGCATTCGGGCGAAACGAACGTTACGGGTCGTTGCTGTAACTGCGTGAAAACATTCCTTTTAATGAGCTGACAATAGTCAGGCCCTCCGAACGTCACCGCCGGCAAACCTTCAAACATCCACTGACTACGGTGGCGACGGTTGCAATAAAACTTAATAATGAAATAGTAATTATTGCTGCCATGCCATGCCATGCTGGAGGGTTTCTCATTCGCCCAAGCACAACACATAAAATTTACTATTTAAAGTGTCTCAAACTACAACGTTTTGCTAAATTGAAGTGTACTAAGTACGGTCTAGTTTCGTAGTTTTTTAACCCATTTTGAAATTCTCCTTTCGCTCAATTGTTGTGCGATGTAAACTATGGTGGTGGCAGAGCACAAAAACGTTGATGCTTTACCTTAATCATTCCTTTGGTAATCTTAACTGTCCATTAAAAAAATAAAAAATTTAAGTTGACAAACCTCAAGGAAATTTTCCATAATTGAATAAAAAAAAAATTCGGGCCGTATGTTTATATTACAATTATATATAATGTGAATCACGCCAGAAATGGCAGGCATGACCGAGTAGTTCGTTACGCCAAAAAATAAGAAGAGTATACTTCAAGATAATAAACTCTAAAATCAGTTTATTATTTTACTACTTTACTATTTTACTCCAATTATCAGTTACCTGATCAACCATTGTTTAGTCTTTTCCAACTACCCTCATTTTATTTCGATACTTTGTTCGAACTTCTTGTGTCTCTCTGGAACGAGAAAAAATGTACATGACATGATCCTTTGGATATCACCAATGTGGTATCTTTACATTTATTTCAGCGAGCAAAAAGGTGTGCGGAGCACATTAGGTAACTCCGTGGTAGCTCCGTCGCAGCTCAATGTGGAGAAATAGGATTTGAAAGCGTTTTCTTCCCAATGACTCTTTGGGTGCAAATATGAGCGCTTGAAGTAAATTTGTTGACCGCAGACGTTATGAAGTACAGGGTAAATGCTTTTATTCAAACGCTTCTCGAGTTATCAGTCTTTCTACTACACATCTTTTTCTCTGTGAATAAGGAAATTTCAATCCGGATTTTTAATATCGTCACATTGTTTTATTTGAATCTGTCATTAAAATTCCTAGCAAGTGACACATTTTTCAAGAAACAATAAAAAAATAAATTGGCATTGCATAATCGTATGCCAACATCTTAAAATGATATAATGAATCCATTTTAAAATTGGCACAACAAAATCACGAAAAATGTAATAATACAGGTGACAACAGTAAGTTAACAGTTTTTGCCATTTCCGTTTGGAGCGTGGAGGCGCCTGGTAGCTCAGTTCTGAGCAAGGAGGCTCCAAGCAACTTAGTGAGGCGCCTGAACGGTTGGTAGCTCCGAACTGAGCGAGTTCGAGCTCCTATAACATTTGTAATAGTAATGTACCTGTCTGGTATATCAATCATATCATATCACTTTAAATTTGAGTAATTTAATTTGTTATTCTGAAAACTTTAATCCTTACTAATGCTTACGATTTTGCTTTTAAACTCAGCTATTTGCTCTCTATACTAATTATGTTTTGAATTATTTTCAAGCCAATTACCGATCAATGTCAAATTTTATATGTTGTACAATGGTTGAATCCTGGGAATACATTTCAAGCCAAAAAAATCTCTAAATCCTAAAACAACAACAAACTTTGCGCAAAATATGTCACAAAATTTGTCCATTCTCCAAAAACTGCTCCAAAGTGTAAGGACAGCATTCTCATCTTCCACTCAGTCACACGTTTGAGGCATGACCAGCTGAATTGGTGTTCCATTTTCACGGACCACCAACAACTTCTAATCGCAACGGGTAACGGATAACGACACTGAACACTCCCTTGCGTACCACCAATCATAACTATATTAAAAACAACAGCAGCGGCAGCAGTAACAAAACTCGCCAGATCGTCCCCAGTACTCACACACACACACACACACACACATCCGGTGGTATTAGGTACGACTCACACTAACAGCTGCTACCCGGTTGGTTGATTATGAACTCTCGGGTCACATCACGAAGTACTTGCTCATCCGATTTTCCTCTTCCTTCAAGATCCTGCCCGCCGTTAAGCGTGTCCTGGCTAGGGGTTACAGGAAAGTTTGAACATTCGTTAAACTCTTGTGGCGCTTCCTTTCGCTGGGCATGGTGGCGATTGGGGAGTTGTTCAAGAATGGAAGCAAAACCATAAGTTCCTTTACCGTACCGGGTGACCACACACATGTACACGTAAAGTTTGGTTCGTGCCAACTCCAAGGAGAGTAATTAGCTGTACAGTGGCAAGAGCCGGGAGCAGGATGTTGCTTGGCCGTGCAGTAAGTTCCCGGCACAAAGTTCCAGATACGGGTCCAGCACACGTGGTGTAGTATGATTTACTCCGACCCAGCTCTGGGCGTGTTTAGGGCATGCATCTTGCTTGGGGTGACTACAGCAGACATGGCAGAGTTTCTTCACAATTGTTACAGCTTCTAACCTCGTCCTGATTATGTGAGGCCCTGTTTAACAATGTGCATCGGTTTTGTATCAACAAAACTCATGACTTTACACACGAGCATATCATCATCTCCTGCAAATACCTCATTAGACAGGCATGCCATTCCAAGACAGCTTGCACCAATTCCAAGGCCACTAATTTGCTTATCAAATTGGTAAGACAATTTACACCCGCACTAAAATCCGGCAACTGATAATGTTTTAATGTCGGTGCTTTGATTCACTTAATGCTTACGGTGCCGGTGCATGCAACATGGAAAATGGCTGTAAAAAAGGGGAAAAGAAATAATTTTCACCACACGCCACCGTTGCTGACTCACGAGGCACGAGAGAGCGCGAAGACTTTTGAGAAAATTAAAACCACTCCACTGCCACCGGGTAGGCTATTCACAGCTACCATGTTGTGGTGTTTCTTGCTTGCTCCCGCCCTATGCAAGCTGGTACTCGCGCTAACAACACGAACCACCATAAATATTAACCACGACGCGAATTTCACATTTAATTGTAAAACATCCTGATGCAACCCGGCGCAGATACCTCCGTCTCAACATTTCTCCACCGCCGAACCGTAAGGGCGGACATTGGTGCAAATTTTAATTCCGGTTCCTTTTCACAGAAAAACAACCTCATTGCCGATTGCCATACCAACGAAACCGGCAAGGCGGCCCAGAAACATTCGCCCAAACAGCGCGAACATGGAACTGTCAGAGAAGTTTGCCTATTCTTTCTGTCCTCGGAAGTTCCTCGAACACCGACAGGAAACCGCAACATTTTACAGCGGGAGTCGCCTATTTTAAGGATGCCATTTTTTCTCCCCACTCCGCACACTTTGCGTCTCACTCCCAGCTCGGACAGGACCCAGCCGTACGGAATGCAATGGTATTTGGTGTGCTGTAAAAAAACACCGAGTGTCCCCACTAGCCTGACATCGGTGCGTTTTTAGACGTTCGTACTAGCAACAGCTTTCTACCGGGTGGGGGAACTCGTATGCTATTCACCAACCGAGTCTGTTGTTTTTATGTAGATTGTCCTTTTTTTGCCTTTACTTATTCTTGTTTCTCCGTGTTAAACCCCACCGGTTCCGGGTTTTGTTCTGGAATGGCAGCCACAACGTCATGGTGTTAGCGTTCAAAAGGCAAGCCCAATACTCGGTGCTCCAAAACCCCGGCGTTCCAAGTAACCCTTGCGCAACTCCGGGAATTTCCACCTTCTCCCCCAGAGGTTTTCCCCAAGGGTGTTATTCATAATCGTAAAATTCACTTTAACACACTGCGTCGTGTTGCGTGTTTCCAGTCCCTTTTCGGAGAAGTAGTTGAAGTGCGGAACCACCGTTTCGGTCCCAGACACCCAGCTCGTGCGATGAACTTCTGCCGGCAGAAACTTGCCTGCTATTCCGGGTTGTTGGTTGTCGTAAAGCTCGCAATCACCAATGAGCTTTTGGTGGGGTTGCACTTCTGCCGCATTCTTGAACCATCCCAGCAGCGACACTGCTGGCCGCTGCTGTTACATTCTGCAGACCCGCCTGCATCGACCCACAACTCGCTCGAAGAAGATAATAGTTAGTGGCCGGACGACAAGGGGATGGGTGATGTATGAATAAAAATGAATAAATTAAATTTTGCGCTTTCCACAATGACTCTGAATACTCTGACACCAAACAAACAAGCAGAAAAAAAAACACACAAGAAACCCTGCGCCCATCGCATTGTTCCATTGTTATTTCGGAAACATTTCGGCTAACGCTTTCTGTTGATCTTCCCAACCATCCCAGGTGGAGTCATTTAGTAGCGCATAGCTTTCATTCTTTCCTGCATTTTGTTTTCTCTTTCTCTGCTCATGATGCCTCCTTACGCCCGCCCAGTTGCACCGGTTTGCATATCAAACAGTATCATGATCGTCGGTGCATCGCTGGACGAAACCGTACCGGTACCGTGTCACGTAGCGGCCGATCCGCTGGACGTGTCCTTTGATTGGAACTTTTCCAACAGTGGCGAACGGTTCGAGGTGGCCAGCGGTCAGTTCAATCTGCTGCAGGAGTTCCATTCGGAGGGCATCACCCAATCCCGGTACGATGCCGATGAGGATAATTCAGGTAAGGCACGTCGGTGTTCGGTCGTATAGATTCCTGGTAAGCTGTTTCTTTCTTTTTTTAATGGACACACTACACCCACCACAACACTCCAACCATTGATCATTGATTGAGTTTCTTTATTATGGGGAGAACCCTCTGCATTGGGTACCGTGATTGTTCGGATACGAGGTTTTATCGAGTCACGCTCGAGTTTTATGCAGTTTACATGTTCTCTCTAACGGACTGTATTTCCACAGAAACTATCTACGAGCTGCTGTACACGCCGAAAAGTGAACGCGAGTATGGTACGTTGGCATGCTGGGCAAAGAATTCGATCGGAAAGCAGGTCGAACCGTGTCTCTTTCAAGTAGTTCCTGCAGGTAAGCTACCATTGATCGTGTAGTAGTGATTTTTTTAGTTTATTACATGGAACGACCATCATGCACTCAATTGTTCTCACGCTCAGAAAAGTGTTGACTAGTCTGCTCTTTGTTCTTGTTATTTATAGTATAGAATACAACAAAAATCTTTTTTGTAAAGTACGAAAAGTATAGTGACCAAGAAAATTATTTATCCCGGTAAATCATTAACATCAAATAAACAAAACTAATAAACACAATCACCTTTTTAAGCAAACACGAGTATCGAATAAAGTTAGACAGTTATGACCATTTCAGGATTCTTTTCAAGTTGTTGTAGAATATTTCAATGAAAATTGGATGGAAATTAGCATTCTTCGGTACTATTAGCCCCTTAGCGTTTTTATTCATAAATCATTTTTAACATTCTCTTCCGTTAGTTAAGATTGTTTTTCATAGGTGCGAAATGAAAAACCTTTGCTCAGAACCGAATCCATCTTGTAAATACTCTAAAAAAGTTTCCTCTTCTGCATCTTTAACTTGAAACATGAAATCTCTTCACCAATACTTAATTTTAGTTAACAAATCTTTCAAAATCTAGAAAGTAGAAAGGTTTCCATATCCACCACTTTATGCTCCACTTCACCTTGAAAATAATCCAGAAATAGTCTCAACTTGCTCATTTAAAATCCACACCCCTGTAATAGCACATTTAAGAATTAGGCACAATCACACTATCCGTGCATCATAATATATTCTAACACACTGTCGTAGATAGAATCTCTTCCAGAACAAAATCCCTCTAGCATAAAGAATATTACTTGTTAAATGCTAGAAAAAAAAACTCTAGCATAGCTTATGGAACTTGAAATACTTTTTTTCAACGAATCCTGGATAAAATTGATGAATAAAACTATGTGGCATAACGTGCTGTTAATCTGCCCTATAACGTGGCAGTATAACGTATCGTAAAAGAACGACTAGCACTGAAAGCGGAAAACCTTAATTTATTCTCGAACTGCCACAAAGTATGCAAATTATTTGATTGTTCCGAGATGTTCTACAATAGTGAAGTAGCCGTTAACTTCAAATGTTACGCTAACTAACATAATTAGGCGTCTTTTTACATGGACTCTGATATCTCGTTATTTGAATTCTGTTAGTTTGTTACTTACTAACTCGTTAGAGTAATGTTTTCCACATCTCCGTTTCATCGCCTTCGATCTGGCCTGAGTTACAATCGTTCGGAAAAATTCAGGTTTTGATTTACAAATAGCTGATTTATAAAGTATTGAAAAGCTAGCATTCGATTGTAAGCAGTTTCTAGAGTTCCTAAACACTGAGTGAATCAAATCGTTTTATATTAGCGTGATCTGAGGCTAGAGTTCAACAATGTTTTCTTGGTGTCCATCCTCAGACTATTGGATCAATCCAATTGAGTCAGCTCAGTATCGCCTGAAGTGGGTTATTTGGCACATATTTTCTTTCGCAGGACCTGATTGATTGGACTATAGCGCACATTGCTTGTTGAAACGCAATGTATTTTCGAAGAAATTGACGTCCTCCATTGTTTTTTTGAATTGAATATTCATACTTCTGCACGAATCATCAAAAATAGACCATTTCAGACTCCTCAACTACAAATGCGATCATATTACCATAAAGACTCCCTGTTATCGCTGATAATAAACTTCAAGAATTTCTATGTCAACTTAACGTCAACTCTTTGTAGATGCATTCAAAAGTGGCTTCTGTACGCTAGAGTTAATTCTTAGAAGAGCAAGTAAATAGTAGAATCGTAAATGAAAACTAGAGAAGAGAAAATACATAATCAATTAATTTTGTAATGGAGCTATATTACACAAAGTCTTTTCTCTTTACGAAGAAAATAGCTTCTTAATCGTGTTTTGCTTTGAAATTGTTTAAAAATTGCTTCATCAATTTCAATATCAACGCAATAAATATTCCCAAAAATGGCAGATTGGTATCTATACGGCTTAAAAATAGGTTCAATTTCCCCACCACGCATTTGTCGGAAATATTGTCTAACGAGCTTTTTAAGTATCCAGTTTCAACTTAAAAGCAGTCGTGGCAGAAATGTCTCCATCACGTTTCTTCATTAGTATAACAAGATACTGTTGATTGACATTTGAAGTCCACAAAGAAATTGAGTGAGAGCGAAAGAGAGGCACAAAATACAGCAACTAACGCCACCGACTAATGGAAAGCCAATTCCCACAGTCCACGTTCCACGTTCCTGTAGTGGAGGGAGTGGTGGGATGATTCGTGCCAGCTCTCAAAATCCCTCAATACTGCTGACTGCAGACGTCAATGGTACAGCGTGCCCTTCGGTTAGGTCGTTTCCGAAGACGACGCGCTAAAGATGAACGACAAACAGAACGTCCTCCCGCCTATAGAGCTTCCTCCTGAGCGTGTAAACAAAAACTGAGTGAAAAAAGAAAATCATCCAAAAGCCCCCGCATTGCTCACGTTTTCGTTTTCTCTTTCCCTTCCCGCTTACCAGCTAAACCTGCCCCACTGCGCAACTGCACGCTGCGTCCCTACTCGACCCTAATGGCCTCGGGTCACCACGGTCAGAATGCTTCCGCAACGTCAGCAGCATCCGCGTACTCGTACACGTACGGTGACCCACCGGGCCCCGGTAGCCGACATTCGGGTCAGCACTATCGGGACACTAATTACATTGGGCCACAATTCGTTAAAGATCGGAACGTGCCACCCGACCGGCGGAATGTTACAGTGAAATTTAATCAGAAAAATCCCAACCTCCCTGGGGCCGGTACCGCCACCCCGTCCGCGTCCCTCCGCTCGGCGGCGAAAGCTTCCGGCACGGTCCCGAACCGTCGCGATCGGCGTAACCGCACTGGCGGTGGTTTGCCATCGATCCGCGACGCCGATACAGCACGCCTAACCGCGGACGCGGACGACGAAGGTGGTCCCGGAACCGGATCAAAGGAACCCCTTGTCTCGCATCCCCTTCCGCCCCGCCCGTCCCAGTCGACGGAAATGCTGCGGCGGCGTGTCAGCAGCGGGAAAAGCAGCAGCTCGACGAGTGAAGAGCAAAACAGCCGAACGAATCTGCTAAACACGGCTACGGCTGTCCTGCTCGGCGAGGGCAGTTCTGCGGCCGTCCTGGCGTCCTCCGCAACCGGTAACGATCCAACCGAGCAACAGCGTGGCAGCCGACTGCGCCGGTACACCACCGGCAACGCCAACCAACGGTGAGTGTGAACCAGACAGCGATTTAATGAAAATGTACAAAATGAAATAAAATAGAGCTCTATTTGATGATGATGATGATGAAATTTTCAGCAACGCCAGCCTGCCCCGTACGGCCAACGGCAGAGCCAGCGAAAACATCGTCAGCAGCAGCAATCAGCTTTCGTATCTGCAGCACAGCGATGAACGGGCACGTGGTGGAAATAATTATCACTCGTCAGCCAATGCAGCAGCAGCAGTAGCATCCACACCACCGATTGCATCGCAATTAAGATCGAAAACGATACGCCACCAATCGACACTGGCCCCGGTACCACCGTCCGCTGCGTCGCTCTCCACCTACGGTGGCGGATTTTCCGGTGTGAATGGCGCCACCGGACACGGTACCACTTCCTACGGTGGCAATCATCATCAGCATCATCAGCATCACTACGCGTCGCCCTCGGACGGTGCCATGTCGGCTTCCGGTGTCGGGGCGAACGAGCTGCAACCCACCATGATGGAGCTGGAGTGTGTCGCCGGGTATGACGGTGGCCTGCCGCAGCACTTTTTTCTTGAAGCCTACGATTCCCGGACGCGCAAATTGCGCCTAAACATCACAAGTGCCCTTAACGACGTTCCGCTTTTCCGGATCGACCTAACTGGTAAGCTACCGGTGGAATGGAATGTGCTTTGGTGAATCTTTTCACCACCGTTCTTCATGGGTTTTATGTTGCATTTTCATTGTTATGCATTGTACAGTGTCTGATTGTTTTAGACATCAGTAGGATGCACATGATTGCATGGAAATGAAATCATATATGGCTAATTTGACGCAGAATGCTATTTGTTGGATCTTTTCTTTTTGTCAGGAAAAATGAACACCAACGAATTCCTTCAATTTAGAGATTATCGTCCCTGTATCTTATCATATATGTTGATAAAGAAAGCTTTTGCTTTAGTTTTTACTTCCTATATGCAATGATTACATTTGAATTTTCTCATTTAGTATCGTAAATGAGTATTGGTATTTAGTTTTGAGTTTCTTATTCACATGCTTTAATAAAACTTTGCACCGTTTTTTATCATTCACTTTAGTTCAATATCATACAAATTGAACAAAAGGAGTCTTTTCGATAAATATGATAGTCCTAAAAGTGTAGGAGAAAATTTGCAAGTTTATGACACAAAATTATCATAAGTGAACAAAGTGCACCGAATTTCTCTTAAAGCTTTGAATCATTTAAATTGTAAATCATTTGGCCTAAAAGCAAGTTACTAGTTTTTATTTTATTACAATATTTATATCATACGCCAGATTTAAACTAAATTACGTTAAAAAACCGTACATTTAAAGTAAAATACAAAACATATTTTTGCTAAGCTTAATATGCACATTATTTGATCTAAAATAGGCATTTACAAAATTTGTTTTCAAAATATTAGTTTATCGGCTATTTAATGATATTTTGGATGTTAAATTTTAATTAATTGATGAATATATATATATTTATGCAATTTAAATCGAATAAAAATATAAATTTTGTGAGAATATATTGCTCTATATTATTTTTGTGAATATTTATGAAATTCACCTCCTGGTCTATTACGTCAAGTTACTTGAACAATATTCAAAGTAGTAGCCCGTTACAAAATTCAAGCAAATAGCAAACTTGTAATCGTCTGCGTGTATATCTACGCTTATTTACTTAAAATATATTCCTTCCTTATTTCACATTTACATCTAAAGTTAATTTTAATTATTATAATATATCAGGATCGTTACAACACTGCATATGATTCTACAGAATACATTTACATTCGCGACAGTTCTGGCATAATTCATTGGAAGAAATCCTTTCTGTTTATTATTTATTTCTGCGATATCTTCCTTAGCATTTCCTTAGAAATTATCAGCTGTACTGTAATCGCCCTTTTACCGAAACCGGAATCAAAGAATATCCATTAAAATAAAGCTTTACCGCTGTCTTTTTGGAGGCCCTTAATAGCCAAGAATGGTTCGAAACGCGACCAAACATCGAACCTATCAACCCGAGTATAGCAGGGTAAAATAGTAATAAACCTATTTCTAGCCATTTCTCCGCGCAATCAGTGCACAGCGTCATGGTTCGGTGAAGCCGTATCATTTTTGTTTGTCGATTCTACTTATTGCACATCACCACAACCCGGGGCCACCATTTTGAAAAAGACGATACACCGACATTTGTAAACCCATTCAACTGAATCCTTTTTCTTGTGCACCACTACAACCAAACCTCTTTTATCTGGCATTTGAATCGTTGTTTTCTGATTCAGTAATCTTTTTTTTTGTGTGTGTACTTTCCACTCCTTTAAAACAACTTCACAGAACTGAGTCCCAGCGAAGCCTACACACCCACTCTGCACCTGATAGCGTACAGCGTGAATCAGAAAGGTCGTTCCGAGCCGACGATCCTGGAGGATATAGCAATTAATGAAGCTGAAAAAAGGACCGGTAAGTTGTGCACATTTCGTCCTACTAGTATCTTGATTGAGTTTGCTGTTGTTTTTTGCATCGATCCCCTTGCCGTTATCGGGTGTGCAGGGTGGAGATGTAAGGGGAAAAAGAGGGCAGGGTTGAGTGTTTTATCCAAAACGTGGGACACAAATTGAGAGCCGTTAGCTGTGGGAACTCTTCAAGGAGTTGTTGGCGAGCGACCGAAATGCGCAAACTTTCACCTTCGGTAAAATGTTCATGTACTTTCTTTACGAGCGCTTCGCGAAAAACACTAACGCCAAGTGTCTCCTTACTGCCAACGTGGGACGGTGGGTTTTCTTTCCTTTTGCTTCGTATCTGTTTGTATTACATCCTTTCGATTTCGTTGATTTGGTGTACAGCCAGTAGCGATTGGATTACCTCAAGACAGAACGAGCAGAAGCTATTTAACCTTATCAAATCATTTCTTCAAAATCATCTCAACCAGTAAGAACTTCATGCCGTACGCCCACACCCACCCAACGGTTCCGGGGTGCGTGTAATAAACAGTAGAAATAGCGAAAAAAAGAAAAAAAATCTCTCTGCTTTACAAAGCGAAAGCCACACAAAACAAAACAAAAAACATTGCACAGAAAAAAGAAGAAACACTGACACCGGTTATATTCCGATGGGGGTAATCTTTTCACATTAAAACTAATTTTCCGTAAATTTAATAAACAGTTGGCAGATAAACCGGACGCCATCGCCAACGAAGGGAACAGTTGGGTGGAACATTCGAACCCGAAAGCACAACCAGACCGTGACTTTCGCTTCTTTGCTCGCCTCATTCCCAGTAGAGAAAGTAGGTTGTTTGGTTGGGTTTTTTGTTGTGCGCAAAAGGATTTTTGTTGCTTCCTCTGTCACTTTACTGCAGTATCATTAGCATCATTTTTAAACCGAGAAACCTTTCCCCGGTGACAGTGACAGTTTGATTTTTTTACTCTCTCTCTCTCTATCTCTCTTTCTCTACTGCTGCATCTCGGTCCGTTTGGTGCGATTATTGCTACGTAACTACCGAGATGCTGGGGATGATATTTGTCCCCTCCATGGTTGCTGATACGACTCACATACGAACCGTGCTTCGATAAGTATTTTCACGATTTCCCACGAGACCTGCTAGACGCAGGATCACAACAAAAAAAAACGACACACAATAAAGGAACGACATAGCGGGGATGCACGAGCGTGCGAACGAGCGAGGGGACAAAGTGGTGTAAAAGCTCAAAAATTGCCATCATTTATTTTTATTTTAACGTCGTCTATTGTTTTCCCGGGGCGGCCCGTTTGCTACGCTGCTCCATGCAGAAGGAAACCATATGCACAAGCGGAAAAGTCCGGATCGTGTGTAGAACGTGATAAAACGGTGTTACCCTACATTCAGGCGCTTTCGTGTGCTTTATCATGGCGGACGTTGATCGTACCATTAACAGGCGCTTGGTTTTTTGATCATTGCACAAAATGAGAATGTATTAAATACGAATTATTGTAACATTTATGAATTGAAAGTACATCAATATCAACCTTCTAAGTAATTAAACAATTTATATTTGAACTGTTGGCAACACTAAACATTTATTTTGTTATTATTATATATTTATTTATTCATTACTGTTTGCCTCACGGGCTTCACAGTAGCGTCAATACATAAATTTCAATAGCGTCAAGTTAAAAAGAAACGACGAGACACATTAGGAAGTGGTAGACAGGACACGGGAATGGAAAACAGCAAAGAATACATTGTGGTCAAACAGATCACCCACGGAATTGAAATCGGATAGCGCCCGCACCCAAGGATCATTTTGCGAGAACCGCGTGCGTCGCAAGAGGATAAGTAGAGGTGGGAGGACGCGTGAGCGATAGGATATAAAGCGATAAGATGGGATCATCCTTATGTTGGCAATAAGTGATTTGCGCGCATGACCATGGCGCTCTTTCAGTCCGACAAGGCCTAGCAATTGGCGACGCACTGGATAAGGAAGAGAAGCAGCATTGGAGTCGTTTAGGAAGCGCCTAATTTAATTGATTTTGATATTTTTATTTTAGTTTCCTTTGAATACCATTTTTGGACGCTAAACTACGCATCACTATAGTAGCCATTGTTCGGTAGTTTTATTGTGGAAATAATTCTGATCATAACCCTGCATTTAAAAAAATACTCTCTATCAGTTGTTTATGTATATCTGCTGTTGTACTGAAACATCCTAGTATTCTGTCAGATTAAAAATTAGTTTTTTGTTTTGTTGAGTGAATTCCTTTGAAAAATACCCATGGCAATAGTAAGGGACAAAAATCGAACATCTGAAGTATACCCTAATGAGGAGTGAATCTTGACCGTTGCTAACTAACAAGCTGCTGTGTAGACTCTTACTGTTATCCATCTTCATGAATTCCCTGAGTACGAACTATGATACTAAGGTTCAGTTAAATGATTAATCATTCCAATGTGATAATTTCCGAAGGGCAGTGTTCTCTTGTTTTTAGTAAACGGACATGTTTTTCTCCCTATCATTAATGGTAGGTTGTTTGTGTATGTCCAGTTTCGCAACCGTTGAAGTCGTAAAACATTTTGCTTGTTAAAACAATCGCCAAATCACGAGCAAGGGTAATTTAATATTTGCTTTCTACTGTTTTAAAAGTTCTCACACGACTAACATTACGTACCTTACTGAAAAAAGACTACTATTAAATGCATTAATTGTGGTACGACTCCATACAAGTGCTTCCCATCCATTCGCCTTAAAGCATTATAAATTTAAAACTTTCTCTCTAATGAACTATGGTTTTGGATAAAATACAACTGTATTAAAATTCATCAAACAAAAACAAATTAACATTCAACCAAATCTCATTAAACCATACCTGGTAGGTTCTGATATTTTTCATTCTACCCAGAACGATCCCCTTTTCATCCCAGTTTGGCAGGTTCGAGCGTACTGGTACAATTAATTTATCTTCACAATTAAGTTTGCCTAGACACAGACACAACTTGTTTGCATTTTGATTTTCCTGCTTTATATTCGCAGTTTCAGTACGCCTGTCATTTCCCACTTCTCCTGCAAGCAAAAAAACACCGCTTCCAACAACAGCAAAAAGCAACAAGCAGCTAGCAAACAGGAAGGTGGAAAACTTTTTCACTTCACTCCCAGCTTCTCGCCCTATGTGTGTGTTCGGTTTTGCTGTTTTTTTAGCTCCCTCCTCACTTATCTACGTGCTGTGCTTTGTTTTTGTATCTTGTGATATATTTTATTCCCATCAGCTGTCCCTGGTTGCCGTAACGATCGGCAAGAAAAAGTTCTACCGTTGTTCGTTCCTTTGTTTCTTTTTTTTGTGTTCTCTTCCCCTCGTTCTAATGTAACTTTCCTTTCATTCGTTGCTGTCGTTCAGCACATCAAATAGAATGTTTTCCTAATTTTACGTCCAACTTTAGCCCATTGGCTACGTGTTTTATTCTGTCCATTCCATTCGTGATCGCGCCGAACGCAGCCCTCGTGTTCGTCCACTAACGAACAACAGTCCCGTGCTCCAGCTCGAGATGATGGTGAGAAAAGTTATCACTCACTTTTCCTAACGATGTAAACAAATTTTCCCCGATGATGTGGTCATCACACAAATTCGGTCCAGTGCATCCCGCCGACAGCACAACACTTTGCGAGCGCGAGCAAGATGGGAGATAATGATGGGTGAAGTTTTCGATGGAGGCGCCCAGTCGCTCACAGTCGTTGTACGCAAAGGGGGGAGCCTGTGGCTTCCACTTCTACAAAATAGATAAGGGATGCGGAACGGAGAGGTGCGGTATGATTTCGAAGGGAAAACTGAACTGCCAGAATGGTTGGGTCTGGGTGCAAAGGATGGACGACGTCAAAATTCGGACAGAATAAACAGACCGTTCAATTTTTGGCCTAATGGCACCGTGGTCTTGGTCGAGTGGTTTGAAGGAATGAACACGTGAATGAGGGAAACGTTGTGCAAATGGTCGTAGATGAAAAGTTTCCCCAGCATTCACACCGAAATCAGGAGATCATTTCGAGTAACGATGATTGTGTGGCCGGCCGTCTGCCCAGCGGTAGTGCTGGTAACAAGTAGGAAATTTTTCTATTCCATCTCGTCTATATTTTTTGGATCACTTCACCGAACCAAGACAACGAAGATTGGAATGGGTGTATTTTTTTCGTTAGTTGCTAGAACGTTGGCTAGAATTAAGTGAACGATAACGAGCATGGGAAACGACTAATGCCAACGCGCAGCTCACGAATATTTTTAAGTGGGATTTTGTGGATAATGTTGTCTTCCTTTGTGAGCTTGTTAACGTGGGAGTCGTTATTTCAATGATGTCTGTTTTAAGATTTTAATTCTACCTGCTTCTAACCACAAAATCGCGCCTGTACTCGATGGGTAAATTTCACTCAACAGTTTTTGGGGTCAGCATTGCTTTCGATTCCTCCATTCATGAATAATCAATCAATCGCTTGCAATAGCACAGTTTGCTTGCAGTTCGATCAGAAATAGAGAGAGAAAAAGCAGCTTTTCCCAGAGCTGAATACTGAAGAACGCTTCTCAGTCCAAAAAGCCACACAAAACACTTTAATTCTATGAGCGAAATAAATGGTCGGACTCGGAATATCGAACTCGGGATATTCCACACCGGGAGCTCATCGAGCCAAAGCCACACAAATGCACGCTAAATCAACGTCTACCCGAACCGGAATGTATGCAACCGGTCAACATGGGCAAACAGAGTGTGTACCTCCAACCGAAACCAAACCAATGGAAAGCATGGACAATCAAAGGGAGAAAAAGACACACGGTTGTACGTACGGTGCAAATGCACTACCAAGCACACGGACAGGTTTTTATATTGCAACTCCAGGGGTTCTCTTTTTATCAGCAGCAGCAGCAGCAGCAGCAGCAGGAGCAGCAACAAAACGTAAACCTACAAACGAGTGTGAACCACAAACATTCACTGACGCAACTGCAGCGTACTGCAGCGCTAATGCTTTCGGTTTTCTCTGTCGTGAATCGTTCCCGCCATTCGGGCGATTCAGGAGCGGACGGTGCAAGTGGAAAGCTTTCCAAATGCAGCTGTGGGTTAAAATTTTTCATGAACTGTTTTGCTATAAGATAAATGATAGTGCCGTAGAAATATTCGCGCACTACGCGCCCCAAGGCATGAAATCCTTTTTTCTCTTTTTTTTGTTTTGGTTGGTATTATATTTTATCGGTCGGCTGTACAGTGTGGGAGACCGCGCTATGTCGCGTACCGTGAGGTTAGATGTTGCGTTGCCAGTACTAGGTTGCGGGGACATGAAAATGGACACCCAAGCAGCATTATATCGAGTGCACTTCGCAAGTAAGGCAGGGTGATTTATTTTATCGTTAAAGATGAATCTTCCCACGTTGGGCTGTGTTGCTGTGAGTGGTGATCATCTCATCCTGCCCAGCTCGAACTTCTTAGCGGTTTCGCAACATTAGCCATGACCGGAAAGGTAGGAGAGCGAGCATGAGATATGAGGGAAATGATCCTATACACACACTCGCAAATTGGGTCGAATTGTGCGAGCAACAAAATAGGTGGTGATTACCGACGGTAATAGTAAGATATTTATAACCGATGTCTCCCGTTTCGGCACCAGCACTTTCGCTAATGGTCCGGGAAGTGGCGAAGTGTAGCGTCGTCGTAGGGCATCGGCAAATAGAGGGAAGCAGTGCCGGGTATCGTCACTACAGCCTAAATCGATCTGAACCCATTTATTCAACAAATGAGCAGGGTAAAACGTGTTGGCACACTACTATTTCTCATCACCAACTCCATTAGCTAAGATTTTTCTGGAAGGGATTTAAATAAATCACGAAATCATCAATTTCGTCAGTAAGCTATGTGATGGTGTGTTACAAAAAGCCTCATATAATGTTTTATTTAGATGATTGAACTTTTTAAAAACTATAAACTGAAAAATGCATATTTTTATGAAAAAGACATTTTGAACTTTGCTTTAAAAACGCAGTTACTATGAAGTTAAAGTAAACAATTCTATTGAAAATCGTAAAAAAACCCAGTAAGATCTCGTTACTTTTTTTTATTCATCCATGACGGCCAGGCCGTATTGCTCTCGTTACTTTCTTGAAGGTACTCAATATAATCCCTAAGGAGAAGCGACACGAAATAATCATTCGGTTTCGGGGGAACATCTTTTCGCTGTACCGAACTGATGCATATATTTTCTTTAAAAAACAATTTTAGGATTGTGAATTAGTTTCGAGTACCATTTTGGAGTTTTGTATTTTCGTATTTAAGTCCATTATAAAAATCAAAGTAAAAATCCGTTTCATACAGAACAAAAAAACATAAAAACAGTACAGCAGCTATCAAAAATACTTCCCAGAAGGACAGTAAGCCTATTGCCACTGGGGCAACGATTCGTGCAAACACCGATCCTTCTATTTACGGCCTACATTTGTCCCGTGCGTGCCTTTCTCTGAAAGATACACTCCTGCGCTCTTCGAGATGGAAAACAAACACAAAAACAATCAAATGCTAAACCATACTGAGCCGAACAAATAATCACACTCCCTCCTCAATCGATACTAACCTCCACGAACAGCGTACGAGGGATGAAAACGGCGGAATGGTTTTGCTCGCAACAAAGTTGTCACCCATCGGTGCGTTAATTTTTATGCACATCCGGGTCAACGTTTTACGTCTCCTGCCGCCCATCCATTTTGCTCTTATCTTACCTTCCCTCATGTCCAGCTTCCCTCCTGCCCCGGTTGCGATTTTGAGAAGCTCGTCCAAACCACAGCAACAGAAGCGCCCGGTACAAACGGTGCCGCTAAAGTTTTATTGCAATTGGAATTGGTTTCCGCCAATCTCGCAATGGGTCCCCATATTGCAATTAAAAAGTTTTACATTTTATAGACCACCGCACCGGAACCGCCACCGTCACGTCCAACGTTACCGGCAGTGCCACTTTAAGGGGCAGGGGATCGCACTCGAGACACTCATCGTCCAAATGCACGGTGACAGGGTGGCGAGAGAGAGACAGAGAGAGAGCGAGGCAAAAAAAGATCATCAACGCATCATCTGAGCCACCACTCGGGGGACGCAAAAGCAGGCGCAAAGCCTCTTTTCCAGTTCCACCAGACCCCTCCCACACGCCTCCTTGCGCCCACCCCAAGTGAGTGATCTTTTGGCCAACTGGGATAAAAACTTTATCCATTCGCAATCCTCGACGCGCGCTTCATTACTTATTCATGTGGCTGTGGGTTTTCCGCCTGGTGCCGTTCTTCACCATCACTATCGGTGGTTGGAGGGGAGCGTCGAAGGGAGGCATGATTGAAGCAGCATCCATGTACACCCCATTGCTTAGGCGCGAAATCGGAAATGCGCACGCAAACCACGCAACAAAACATGGCCAGACACCGACACGGTGCGCGTTCGAAGGAAAAGAAAATCGCTAACGTATCGCTTCGGTAATTGAATGCGGCAAAACGGAAATAAATTTACCACCCTCCGTGGAATTCATTCACCACCACCTTGCGACCACCCATTCATCCTCGACCTCCATCTCCAGCGATCGAAACGATGAGCAGTTCTATCGATGCTTCGTTGCGCCGTAGCACGATGGAGGTCTGTCATCCGTCGCCTTTCGCGCGATGGGTGGAAAAAACAACAGTAGAGAACCATACAACCGTCCCAGCCCCGACGGGGTACGCTCGCCAACCAATTCCTGTTCCTGGGCCCGGCAGTAAATCCGTCGGTGCGTAACACGAATGCAAACGCTGGAACCGGCGCGGTTCATTCACCGTTCGGCTGTTTATTTTCACTTCCAATCGTAAACAACGCCGGAAACCTATCACCATCATCAGTACCAGAAGTGCGGAAAATGGAGAAAAACGGCCCAACAGCCCGGGCACTTACGTGCGATCTTCACTTGAAGTTCGCATTGTTCTCGCTTTATCGGCTGGCAAACGGTTCCGGAGTGCGACCTTGCCGTTCGTGATGCTCGTTTTCTCGGGCTGAACGTTTTCATCACCTCCAAGCACCCACACACACACACACACACGAGCACAAGCACACGGAAGCTTCTCGCTTGCAAAAGCTGATGCGGAAGGAGGTATCGTTTTGTGGTCATGGGCGAGAAAATCCGTGGCAAAATTGTGATAAATGACGAACCGTTTTCCATTGCCCTACCTTGCCACTGTTTCATCATCGTCCTTTCCAGTTTCCACTTACGATCGTCTGTTTGGTCTCTGTTACTCTTTGTACGATTTTTTACTTTTTTTCAGACAGAACCTACCCCTCCGCCCCCCCCCCCCCCCCCATCGTCCCATTGCACACACAACGGAATGGAAGGCTTTTCCTTATTTTCCGTATCATTATAATAAATGGATTTTCTTCATACACGATAAATCATCATCATCAATTTTAATGGCGATCGATTTACTGGCCAACCAAAACACCAAGGCTTCCCCGGCTTCTGGTGTTTCCCGCCTCAGCTTACGAAGCATCTCCAGCATTGCATTAAGATAGACAACGCACCACCGAAGGCACGATACAAAGCCCTTCCTTTTTTCTTTCTTTCCTGTACGCTGGCTTCAAACCTACACAATAGTCCTTGGGGGGGGGAGAGTGGGCTTCCGGTGGTAAAAGGGATAACAAGAGAGGAGCGGGTGAGATTTTTTATGATAATTTACTAGCCACATTGTGCCTTTCTTTTCCAGTGGCACCACTCTCGGGGAAGCGAGCGTTCCACACTTGGAACACACTTTCATCCACGCTCATCTATCAGACTGCCGGCAAACGGGGTTGCTAAAGGCTTCTTTTCGGGTTGAGGTCAAAGGGCGCTCGATGGAAGTAGTTTTACCTCTTGGGTCTCTCGCGCAGGCCGTCTCCTTTTCGACCGTGAAACTACCGCCACTGGCGGATGGGTAAAACTTTTCGTCGTTGCAATCGTTAACTTTGGCCTGGTGCCTGGTGTTGCGGTTTGCCGACGATTGATGAAGTCTTCACTATCAATCAATGCGTCCCGCGCTTCGCTGTGTTCCCGATTCACCTTGGGCGGATCTCTCCAGCCCTAACCGATGCGGGTGTTGCTTCCTTTGTATGGCAAACCCCCACCACGAACGGTTGCACTAAAGAGGTGTTGAGTGATGCAAAATCATAGGCACTTGGGTGTGTAGCAGCGCTTGGGTCAATGCTCGTTACGGATCCCACCAGCGACATACTGTTGCAGGGTTTGGAGGTTTTTGCTTCTTCATCTCAGTCCAGGAAGACATTTCACTTCCATGTGTAGAATAATTTTTCATTTTTTAAATTGTCGATGACTGGTAGACAGCTCCCCACCGTGGAGGTTCATTGTATTGAGCAAAATTATCGTTAAAGACAATATAAAACAATTATTTTAGCACTTAGCATAGAATTTATTTATTTTATTTTATTATTCATCAGTGACGGCCAGGCCGTATTGCTATAGAATTTATTTAATTATCCAAACAAGACAGATTATGCTGAGCTTTTTTACTTTGCATTAAAAAGAAAACTTTCGCATTTCAACAGCGTGTGTTACAGTGTTTTTTTCTGAATGGCTATCCTAAATTTTGGTTTCCATCAGCATGTTTCTTACGTGACATCTATCTTTTATGCAAGTTCGAGAGTGTGGATTTGAAAAGTTACAACTTGCGTTACGATTTGTAAAAAGACGGATGCTGTTTGTGATGTGTTGATTTTACAATAAATTACTGGTAATAATCGCCATTCATATGCGTTAACGCTGCCGAAGAGAACACGATTCACAGGTTTTGCGATGAGTTTCAAAAGAGGTCAGAATGAAATTTCTTAATTTCTTTAAATTTCAATGCCCCAAGAGTTAATATTTTTTTAAATAAATACACTGAAAAACTAATCAAGAAGTAATGGGCTTCTATTGGAACTTTCGCAAAAATTCAATGATCTGTCATGTCATTTTTTTCTCGAATCAATGCTCGCAAAACAAGCAATTTAAAAGTTAAGGAGATAATTTCGTTCCCCACAAGCCAGCTTATGGGTTAAAGGTTTTATCCATACGATAATATTAAACAAATTTAGTATTATATAATAAAAGCCAATAATAACTAAAGAAGATTCAGAGTCCAATAATAAAAACATTAGAGATGTTCATGGAACTTCAAATATCAAAATCGATGACTGTAATAGATAATCGTACACATACGTATTACCTATATTTTATTTAAACCTTTATCTAAGTCTCTCTCCATCATTTTCTTTGCGGTCCATCAGTCTCATCAAAGACTTGTTTGCCTTGCAGTTTGGTTGTAATATGTTTGATTATTCTACGTTTAAATAGATATCTATACCTAACCTTTAAACACTCAGAATCCAAGTAATGAAAAGAAGATTACTCAATGATATTAATTTCCAATGTATGTATTGAAGAAAGAATGAACGTATTGGATATCAGCGAACTCCTTTGTAAAATTATCACTATATTTGAATCCAAATGTAGTTTGTTAGCTTTGGTAATCATATATTTTCCCTCCAACGAAAGGTTCATTCAAAATTTTCCTCGCCATACAATGCTGGCTCAGCGAATGAAAAATATCATCATAAAGTAAATAACTCCTTTTTGGGACCAGATGATAACACTATCGAGATGTGTTTAAAAACAATACTACAATTATTACTTTCATTATTAAAAATAAATCATTACAAATAAGATATGTAATAAGTATTTCACACATGGTGCTTCGGTTGACGAGAAACTCAAATTTCAAATTCAAAAACTATATTGTAAGAATATGTTTTTGAAACAGATTATCCTATAACTATGCTAATTTTTTCAGAAATTTACTTATAACCTTATGTATATGTATGTCTACATACTTTGTGGAGGTCACCACAGGGGTAAATATCCCAAACTTCCATTCAATTATTTGCCATAAAACCAAAACTGACCGTAAAATCTCTCGGAATGCTTATAAAATGGAAAGCAAACAACAACCGGCCGGATTACACCAAACTACAAACTACCGACGGCTCTCATCGTTTTGTGGCGATCGGAAATGAAAACACTTAAAAAAATAGCGCTCAAACTACACTTCAACCCGCCAATGGTTCCGGCCGAAACGTATTTATTTTAATAAACCGGAAAAAACACTCTGCTTACCACAATCCCATTAAACCGTGCGGCACACCCCGTCCCCGGGGCAACATTGATCTTTGCCCCATCCGTTTCGGCTTTTTCCGGTTCCCAACGTTTGAAAAGAGTAAAGCGTTGAAATGTTCCTTCTGTTTCCTTTAACAATTTCCCAACCAACACAAGAAAAGGATGGTCCGTGTGTTTGTGGGGAGGCAACACGGCAGGATAAAATCCGGTAGATGGGAGGGTATTGAGGGCTCCCCGGCACCGATTCGAGCCCGTTTTTTTCGATTCGCTCGCATATCCCGGGCCAGCATCTCCACAAATCGTTTATCGTTTATTTAGCGAAACCGAACGATTGGAAAAATGGTCCAATTCCCTTCGATCGATTGAACCAACTTTTCGGTGTTTACCCTCTCGAAGTGAAACCGGTTTGCCCTACAATGATGAACCTGCTGTCCATGGTGAGTAAGGTTTCGCAGATAAGGTAAAGGGAGGACCACTGGTAAAAGGACAATCGAATGCATACTCCACACACACACAAAGGGGGGCGCGCAAATCCATCCCTTCGGTCGGATAGAGAAAAATCGTATCGAATGTAGAACTGCACATACCAATAAATACACACACCCACACTGAATGGGAAGAAAACGGAGCGGAACAAACGCCCACATCCCACTGTCCCGTTTAGCGCGGTACCCTTTAGGAAACCTTGTTGGTCCTCCTATCAGCCGGTGAGGAAATATGACCCCACCAGTTCTTGGCGAGGTCGTCTTTTCTCACCCGTTGCAAGCGGTCCCCAGCTTGGCAGGGAGAAAAAGAAGGAAACTCTTAACACGTGTACTGCAAAACGACACTTTGCATATATGCAAATGTGCCTCGGTCAGCACAATCGAATACGCAGCCGATAGATTCAGACCCCCTGACCCCCAGTGACCTCCGTCCCCACAACCGGGTTTCGGTCCGGGATGTCGGTGGAAAACTGGTCCACTGGAGCCTGTATCTCCCCGGTGGCTTCCCTTTTTTTTTCAGACACCCCTAAACTCGCACGACCCCTTCCCCCCATCCTCTTCTCCCTCCGGTCAATCGGGGTTGCAAAAAAAAGGGGTTGTGTCGTAAAAACTCGGAGGAGATCAATAAAACTCGGCTTCCGACGATGGGTCAATGGTAAACAGTTGGAACCCTGACGACCGGAAAGAAGAGGAATAACGGAAGAGACGAAACCGGAGGAAATCATCTCCGACACTGGCCGAACTGGGTGCTTGCGAAAGAAAAAAAAAGAAACGCCTGTCGTTCGGTTCTTTGCATCTTGAGTACAGTTTTTCGCATTTATTTTCACTGCTTTTCTACTGCTCGTGACGCTAACAATGCGGCGACGGTTTTGTGTCCCCGGCTCTTACGGGAATGGAGCACATAAGAAAACAACAACAGCAGCTCCCGGTGTGAAGGGTGGGAAGATTCGACTGGTACCCTCCGTGTCCGTGGACGAATGGTTTCTTGCTGACACACGAAACATCGTGCGAATCGACCCGCTGTACTGGAGCGCACATGTGCGTGTTGTACTCAACCCGCTTTCCGCAGCATCCCTTCCCCACCCACCGCACATCCTTGATCCGGTATCCTTGAAAGCACGAGAGGTCCACGGGAGCATAGAAGCAGCATATCCAACATCATTATCCATTCTGCTGAATGTGTACGTTTTCCGCTCGTGCTTTTTGCTCGCATTGCTTTCGCAGACACCCGAGCGCAACCTCCGGTTTTTTTTCCACGTGTGCATAAAATGTACGTGTATGTGTTTTGTTTTCTTTCCCATCCCACCGCTACTGTCACCGCTCGAGCATTTTCCAACCCCATTTCCCCGTGCACTGTGTTTACCGGTAACCGGTGAGCGATTTTCTCCCATTCAACGGTTGATTATTCTTCAGCTCATTGAAATTTTGTACCTTTTCAACTGAATCTAAGTATGCCGTTTTGCCATTGACCGCACACTGCCTGATTATCCTTTTCAAGAGACGTTTGGGTACGTTCCCGCTTTTCCTTTTGTATTCTCTCTCACTCTCTCTCCCTCCCTGTTTCTCTCTCTCTCCCTCTCTTTACCTTCCAACTATATGGATGCAATAAATGCTAACTATCTGGGCAATATTTACCAAGCGTTACAGTATGCTGAGAGTTTTTTTACTCCTCTCCCTTGTGCAAGGATTACCTCTTTGTTTGGTTTGCATAACAAGACACACACACACACACA
>KB663832.1:4762265-4789182 GCA_000349025.1 Anopheles minimus
ATTTTTTACTTTTTTTCAGACAGAACCTACCCCTCCCCCCCCCCCCCCCCCCCCATCGTCCCATTGCACACACAACGGAATGGAAGGCTTTTCCTTATTTTCCGTATCATTATAATAAATGGATTTTCTTCATACACGATAAATCATCATCATCAATTTTAATGGCGATCGATTTACTGGCCAACCAAAACACCAAGGCTTCCCCGGCTTCTGGTGTTTCCCGCCTCAGCTTACGAAGCATCTCCAGCATTGCATTAAGATAGACAACGCACCACCGAAGGCACGATACAAAGCCCTTCCTTTTTTCTTTCTTTCCTGTACGCTGGCTTCAAACCTACACAATAGTCCTTGGGGGGGGGAGAGTGGGCTTCCGGTGGTAAAAGGGATAACAAGAGAGGAGCGGGTGAGATTTTTTATGATAATTTACTAGCCACATTGTGCCTTTCTTTTCCAGTGGCACCACTCTCGGGGAAGCGAGCGTTCCACACTTGGAACACACTTTCATCCACGCTCATCTATCAGACTGCCGGCAAACGGGGTTGCTAAAGGCTTCTTTTCGGGTTGAGGTCAAAGGGCGCTCGATGGAAGTAGTTTTACCTCTTGGGTCTCTCGCGCAGGCCGTCTCCTTTTCGACCGTGAAACTACCGCCACTGGCGGATGGGTAAAACTTTTCGTCGTTGCAATCGTTAACTTTGGCCTGGTGCCTGGTGTTGCGGTTTGCCGACGATTGATGAAGTCTTCACTATCAATCAATGCGTCCCGCGCTTCGCTGTGTTCCCGATTCACCTTGGGCGGATCTCTCCAGCCCTAACCGATGCGGGTGTTGCTTCCTTTGTATGGCAAACCCCCACCACGAACGGTTGCACTAAAGAGGTGTTGAGTGATGCAAAATCATAGGCACTTGGGTGTGTAGCAGCGCTTGGGTCAATGCTCGTTACGGATCCCACCAGCGACATACTGTTGCAGGGTTTGGAGGTTTTTGCTTCTTCATCTCAGTCCAGGAAGACATTTCACTTCCATGTGTAGAATAATTTTTCATTTTTTAAATTGTCGATGACTGGTAGACAGCTCCCCACCGTGGAGGTTCATTGTATTGAGCAAAATTATCGTTAAAGACAATATAAAACAATTATTTTAGCACTTAGCATAGAATTTATTTATTTTATTTTATTATTCATCAGTGACGGCCAGGCCGTATTGCTATAGAATTTATTTAATTATCCAAACAAGACAGATTATGCTGAGCTTTTTTACTTTGCATTAAAAAGAAAACTTTCGCATTTCAACAGCGTGTGTTACAGTGTTTTTTTCTGAATGGCTATCCTAAATTTTGGTTTCCATCAGCATGTTTCTTACGTGACATCTATCTTTTATGCAAGTTCGAGAGTGTGGATTTGAAAAGTTACAACTTGCGTTACGATTTGTAAAAAGACGGATGCTGTTTGTGATGTGTTGATTTTACAATAAATTACTGGTAATAATCGCCATTCATATGCGTTAACGCTGCCGAAGAGAACACGATTCACAGGTTTTGCGATGAGTTTCAAAAGAGGTCAGAATGAAATTTCTTAATTTCTTTAAATTTCAATGCCCCAAGAGTTAATATTTTTTTAAATAAATACACTGAAAAACTAATCAAGAAGTAATGGGCTTCTATTGGAACTTTCGCAAAAATTCAATGATCTGTCATGTCATTTTTTTCTCGAATCAATGCTCGCAAAACAAGCAATTTAAAAGTTAAGGAGATAATTTCGTTCCCCACAAGCCAGCTTATGGGTTAAAGGTTTTATCCATACGATAATATTAAACAAATTTAGTATTATATAATAAAAGCCAATAATAACTAAAGAAGATTCAGAGTCCAATAATAAAAACATTAGAGATGTTCATGGAACTTCAAATATCAAAATCGATGACTGTAATAGATAATCGTACACATACGTATTACCTATATTTTATTTAAACCTTTATCTAAGTCTCTCTCCATCATTTTCTTTGCGGTCCATCAGTCTCATCAAAGACTTGTTTGCCTTGCAGTTTGGTTGTAATATGTTTGATTATTCTACGTTTAAATAGATATCTATACCTAACCTTTAAACACTCAGAATCCAAGTAATGAAAAGAAGATTACTCAATGATATTAATTTCCAATGTATGTATTGAAGAAAGAATGAACGTATTGGATATCAGCGAACTCCTTTGTAAAATTATCACTATATTTGAATCCAAATGTAGTTTGTTAGCTTTGGTAATCATATATTTTCCCTCCAACGAAAGGTTCATTCAAAATTTTCCTCGCCATACAATGCTGGCTCAGCGAATGAAAAATATCATCATAAAGTAAATAACTCCTTTTTGGGACCAGATGATAACACTATCGAGATGTGTTTAAAAACAATACTACAATTATTACTTTCATTATTAAAAATAAATCATTACAAATAAGATATGTAATAAGTATTTCACACATGGTGCTTCGGTTGACGAGAAACTCAAATTTCAAATTCAAAAACTATATTGTAAGAATATGTTTTTGAAACAGATTATCCTATAACTATGCTAATTTTTTCAGAAATTTACTTATAACCTTATGTATATGTATGTCTACATACTTTGTGGAGGTCACCACAGGGGTAAATATCCCAAACTTCCATTCAATTATTTGCCATAAAACCAAAACTGACCGTAAAATCTCTCGGAATGCTTATAAAATGGAAAGCAAACAACAACCGGCCGGATTACACCAAACTACAAACTACCGACGGCTCTCATCGTTTTGTGGCGATCGGAAATGAAAACACTTAAAAAAATAGCGCTCAAACTACACTTCAACCCGCCAATGGTTCCGGCCGAAACGTATTTATTTTAATAAACCGGAAAAAACACTCTGCTTACCACAATCCCATTAAACCGTGCGGCACACCCCGTCCCCGGGGCAACATTGATCTTTGCCCCATCCGTTTCGGCTTTTTCCGGTTCCCAACGTTTGAAAAGAGTAAAGCGTTGAAATGTTCCTTCTGTTTCCTTTAACAATTTCCCAACCAACACAAGAAAAGGATGGTCCGTGTGTTTGTGGGGAGGCAACACGGCAGGATAAAATCCGGTAGATGGGAGGGTATTGAGGGCTCCCCGGCACCGATTCGAGCCCGTTTTTTTCGATTCGCTCGCATATCCCGGGCCAGCATCTCCACAAATCGTTTATCGTTTATTTAGCGAAACCGAACGATTGGAAAAATGGTCCAATTCCCTTCGATCGATTGAACCAACTTTTCGGTGTTTACCCTCTCGAAGTGAAACCGGTTTGCCCTACAATGATGAACCTGCTGTCCATGGTGAGTAAGGTTTCGCAGATAAGGTAAAGGGAGGACCACTGGTAAAAGGACAATCGAATGCATACTCCACACACACACAAAGGGGGGCGCGCAAATCCATCCCTTCGGTCGGATAGAGAAAAATCGTATCGAATGTAGAACTGCACATACCAATAAATACACACACCCACACTGAATGGGAAGAAAACGGAGCGGAACAAACGCCCACATCCCACTGTCCCGTTTAGCGCGGTACCCTTTAGGAAACCTTGTTGGTCCTCCTATCAGCCGGTGAGGAAATATGACCCCACCAGTTCTTGGCGAGGTCGTCTTTTCTCACCCGTTGCAAGCGGTCCCCAGCTTGGCAGGGAGAAAAAGAAGGAAACTCTTAACACGTGTACTGCAAAACGACACTTTGCATATATGCAAATGTGCCTCGGTCAGCACAATCGAATACGCAGCCGATAGATTCAGACCCCCTGACCCCCAGTGACCTCCGTCCCCACAACCGGGTTTCGGTCCGGGATGTCGGTGGAAAACTGGTCCACTGGAGCCTGTATCTCCCCGGTGGCTTCCCTTTTTTTTTCAGACACCCCTAAACTCGCACGACCCCTTCCCCCCATCCTCTTCTCCCTCCGGTCAATCGGGGTTGCAAAAAAAAGGGGTTGTGTCGTAAAAACTCGGAGGAGATCAATAAAACTCGGCTTCCGACGATGGGTCAATGGTAAACAGTTGGAACCCTGACGACCGGAAAGA
The DNA here is from genome assembly GCA_000349025.1 of Anopheles minimus. Lineage (NCBI taxonomy): Eukaryota > Metazoa > Arthropoda > Insecta > Diptera > Culicidae > Anopheles > Anopheles minimus. The sequence goes on from KB663832.1 coordinate 4,766,333, forward strand.
AGAGGAATAACGGAAGAGACGAAACCGGAGGAAATCATCTCCGACACTGGCCGAACTGGGTGCTTGCGAAAGAAAAAAAAAGAAACGCCTGTCGTTCGGTTCTTTGCATCTTGAGTACAGTTTTTCGCATTTATTTTCACTGCTTTTCTACTGCTCGTGACGCTAACAATGCGGCGACGGTTTTGTGTCCCCGGCTCTTACGGGAATGGAGCACATAAGAAAACAACAACAGCAGCTCCCGGTGTGAAGGGTGGGAAGATTCGACTGGTACCCTCCGTGTCCGTGGACGAATGGTTTCTTGCTGACACACGAAACATCGTGCGAATCGACCCGCTGTACTGGAGCGCACATGTGCGTGTTGTACTCAACCCGCTTTCCGCAGCATCCCTTCCCCACCCACCGCACATCCTTGATCCGGTATCCTTGAAAGCACGAGAGGTCCACGGGAGCATAGAAGCAGCATATCCAACATCATTATCCATTCTGCTGAATGTGTACGTTTTCCGCTCGTGCTTTTTGCTCGCATTGCTTTCGCAGACACCCGAGCGCAACCTCCGGTTTTTTTTCCACGTGTGCATAAAATGTACGTGTATGTGTTTTGTTTTCTTTCCCATCCCACCGCTACTGTCACCGCTCGAGCATTTTCCAACCCCATTTCCCCGTGCACTGTGTTTACCGGTAACCGGTGAGCGATTTTCTCCCATTCAACGGTTGATTATTCTTCAGCTCATTGAAATTTTGTACCTTTTCAACTGAATCTAAGTATGCCGTTTTGCCATTGACCGCACACTGCCTGATTATCCTTTTCAAGAGACGTTTGGGTACGTTCCCGCTTTTCCTTTTGTATTCTCTCTCACTCTCTCTCCCTCCCTGTTTCTCTCTCTCTCCCTCTCTTTACCTTCCAACTATATGGATGCAATAAATGCTAACTATCTGGGCAATATTTACCAAGCGTTACAGTATGCTGAGAGTTTTTTTACTCCTCTCCCTTGTGCAAGGATTACCTCTTTGTTTGGTTTGCATAACAAGACACACACACACACACACAACACAGCAACATAAAGCCGTGGCGGTAAAGATAGCAAGCGGATGTGCATGTGCTGCAGTTTTGTTGCAGTGAACGATGTTTTATTAGTTGATTCAAATGGCGCTTTCAATAAGGTACAATTTTTAATGTTTTCAACAAATGGCCCGAAAACAAAATCATAGACAGTTTCAACTGCATTTCGTGTTTTTTTTTTTGTACTGATATCAACACGGTAATTTCGTAGTTTACTTTAACTTGAAGCAAAATTTTTAATTTGGATAAATTTAAATTTTACACTATTTTAGCTTATTAGTAGTGCTCTTAACAAGATGAAGGCTTAATATTATAAATCTGACCAAAACCAATATTTTTTATGTCCCGGGTAATTTAAAATCTTTTTGAATTCTTCGAACTTCAACAAAAAATAGTACATTTCCTAGTTTTCACCAAAAACGAATGGCTACACATAAAGCATAAACTTTTGTTAAATCTAATAAAAGACGAACAGGTTTATTTTCAAGAATATTATATAAATAAACACACTTATCCCCCTGATGTTTTGTATCGGGGGCCGTTTTGTTATGTTGAATTATTTCCTTTTTTCCTAAATTTTTCCTATCATCAACAAGAATGTCAGGTTGATAATATATGACCTGGCTACAGGTTATGGGTCTCCATAGGTCATTCACTTAGAGCCTCCAAGGTCATTGATCCGCTTCTGATTTAAATAATAGATAAGTTAAAGAACTCATTCATGACATCATGACTCTTTATATCTCTGAGAAATTCAAATTGCAAATAAGTTTTTAGAACTCTTTGCGAATGTTTTAAAAACCCAACTCATTTGAAAGATTCAACTTACCCATCGTACAGTTTATACCTACGACCCATTAACACAAGATCAAGCAAGCTTAAGAAAGTATCACTTAGACCATACCCGTTAAAATTGACGTATCATTTTTGCGGGCGGATACATTCAGTTCTATCGAATCGATTTTCTTATTTGTTTAATCCTAATTATGTATTTTGTTTCCAAAGTACAACAGTATTACTCTTCACTGTAGTGTGATGTATAGCTGTGATGTACAGGGAAAATCTTTGTTCAACGATCTTACGGACGGATGGAATATGCAATATGGAAAAGCAGTGGCCGTCGAATGTTTTCTGAGAATAGTTCAAGCAGATCTGGATCCATACATTACGTTAAAATTAGGATTAAAAAACAAGCAAAATAGGCCTAATAAAATTTGGCATATCCGCTAACAAAAATTACCAGTTATGTTGACTGATCCGGTAACAATCCGGAGCACAATCATAAGTTATTTCCAATAAAATTTTCAAAAATGCACGTTTTGATAGATCTTTAATTGTCAGATTTAAGCAGTGTTCGAAAACAAATTATAAATTTTATTTCACTTTAAAAATCCAAAACACGGCCAAAATTACAAGTAGGACGATCTAGTGATAAGGTCATACTTGAGATATATAGCTAACTAGAGTTATGTTTTTTACCACATTACCCAATAATCAATCTTTGGTACGGGGTTATGCTCCGGATGGGATTTTTATAGTTTTACAGATTGTTTTGTTGTTGCTAATACCTCTACGGGCCAAAAACTTACTTTCGTTAAAAGAATAAAAAGATAAGATGGACCCATTTATAATTATAAGCTTATATTGTTAAATATTGTTTATTGTTTATTATGGAATGTACCGAAGGACAGCATAGTCCACTCGATTTTGAAAGGCAACATGACATTTCAATTTCATAGTTTACATAATTATTTTCAAACCAAACTTTGTTAAATTAAAAATCGAATTTTTTAATTTAGTTAAAAATATAATATTAGTTTTAAACTTTGCATTTTGAGAGGTGGCCTCGACGGCCTTTACATGATAGGGCCGTTGTCAATTCCAATTTGAATCGTTCCCCAGTATGTTCAACCGAGGCAGATCTAGACCTTTCCGTATTTATAGTGCCTTAAAGAAGATAAGCTGATAGTAATAAGATTTGAGAATAATGGTATTCGGTGCAGTAGACCAAACACTAAACCATGGGATAATGGAATCCCGTCTGGCTTGAATTTCCCTTTAAATTATACTGGTATTAACACCGGTAAAAATCACAAAAGAGAGCTGATTCAATTTCAATCATTTTGTTCTGCAACGAATCGCTGTTAAATTGACATGTTAAAAATAACCCTGCTGCTAAAAACCACTTTTCCATCTACCAACATTCAATGCAGAGCGAAAGCTACGCTGGAAGTTTATTGGCTATCAATGCTGGATGGTTCTTGAAACAAAAAACGCTATCACAGTAAATCTGTGAGTTAGTACTACTCATCGTAAAGGGAAACGATCTGAGCTAAAGATATTTCTTATCCCGAAATCATTCGCCAGCGCTAGCATTAACCACATCCATGCATGTATGCATCCTTTTAGTTTGACCATCCCTTGCACTATAAACTCAGTCTCTCGACTGCTGTCATCGAGAGATAGAGAAAAAAGGAGAAAAAAGTACGCAAACCAAAAAACAAATCCTTCGTTTTTTGTTGAAAATCCCGAAAACCACAAACGAGTGAACTAGAAAGCAAACGAAGCGGATAAAACGTCCGTTGACAAATACAATGCGGGTTGATCCGACCGGAGGTAAGTGCTGGACCGCTTGAAACATCAGGCAATGGTATAAATCCGATGTAAGGGGGTATGAAAATTTGCAAATACAAAAAAAAAACTGGACCTGGATCGATGTGCCATCGAAGGTATATCGGTTGTATGCATCGGTTTCCGTGAATAGACTTTAACCGTATTACATCAACGAAAAGTAAGTATGCCAACCGCGGCTACAGGGCGGTTCGCGGTTAGGCAGGGACGCGGGGAAAGTGTCACTTGAAGTGCAATCTTCTCTGCAGTGGCACTTTGAACGAGCTTTAAGCTGGACAGCTTGGTTTTAGTAAGGACGTTGCGGGTATTTTCATGCTCATATTGCTGCCATTGGTCGTGAGTCGGAAGTAGTGGGTAACACACTATAAGACAGCTTTGTTTGCAGAAAGTTTGTTAATGTATAAAAAGCTTTAGGGCACTAAATTTGAAAAAGAATCCCGGTGCACTTCACTCCTTAGCATAGATATATAGCCAGAAACACGAAAAAAAAATCGTTTTCGTAATTGTTTTAAAGGAATAATTATCTGAAATATTGGATAAGGAGTATTTTACAAATTATTTGAGCAAATTGATAGAACCACAACATGTTAAGCTATCCGTTGAACAATTGTAACAGAAACGGTTTGCGGTACTCATTAGCGACATTCAAAACATTTTGATAAAAGATACTTAAGCATAGCCGAATAATGCAAATGAAAACGATTTTGGGCTTAATATTTGTCACTGATTTGTCAACAAAAGTAAAATAATTGTATATTTTATATTGAACATCTGAAGAAAGTTCAAACGATTTAAAATTTTTTTTATAGATTTTAAATATCGGTTAGCAAAACGTTAATCCTGATTAAAATTCCTGTGTGCATTGAATCCGTCCTAATTTTTTTACAGCAACTTCGCGATTCATCATTACTTTGATTAATCGTTTTTACCAGATGTTAGTAAGATCTGTGCAAAAATGCCTCTAAAATGTCGGTTCTTTCGATAATGCTGATTGAGATCAAACATCCCATCGATCGTTACACAGTAAACAACCTAATGTTAACCATTTTTATATAGTTTTTTGCTTTACGTTACAATAACTTTAAGGAACTTCTTGCCGGCCTCCCGATATTTAGTATATCCCCGATAAACTAAATCTTACATCTATTTCTTATCGCATCATTAACTGAGCGTATATTTAACTGCTGATTAATGAACAGAGATCAGATAACAGGAGAATGTAATTTGTAAGATTAAAAGTTTATCTTAATCTATTTTCTATATCTACTCTTCATTCCATTAAATGTTAAATTGGTTTCAGCATTAAAGAAACATGTATTTATTTTTTCTTTCTTTCTTCACCATTTTCTTCTATTATGACTTTGTTTGCCGTTTTTTTTGAAATATCTTTTTGTATAGTTATGCACACAACGTTGGGTTGCATCCGACACCACGGTCCCGTGCTGTCCAACGTGACTCCGGAGCATCAGCGTTCAACCTGATACTCTAGGAATGCCACATCAGCATGGCACCGTGGGATACGCAGCCAACGGTGGCTCTTTCTGCTAGACGCCGAAGCCAGCAGTCTATATTCATCGGGCAGCGAGAACGGAGCAATTTAGAATAAACTTAATAATTAGAAATCTAATTGTTGTATGATTTTTGTTCCTACCTCCGAACAAGAAACCATAACTGTATATTTGTTTTTGAAACATCAAAGCATTTTTTATTCATTTCCATTTTTAAGTAACTTTTCCGCAACTGCATTACGTTTCGAGCTTTAATTAACCAAAGCTCCATTTGCCGCACCTTCGTGTAATGCTATCCTTCAGCATTATCCTTCGACGAGAAATGTCCATGTCTTACGCTTCCCGGTACAACGGCGACAAAAAAGTGCAATCCACCGAACCAAAATCCCCCGTTTCCTTTGCAGATGGTACCGGGAAACGTACCCGGAGGGTGGAAATCCAGCTGACGGACGTTGGTGGGCAATAAAATTCAACCCATTTCCTTCGTCCGCTTTTCTGCATCCGTCCGGTAAGACATCCATGTGTGTGTGTGTGCCAATCCGGAAGCCTGCCACAGACAAATGACCCAGTGCCATTGGTGCCCGCTGGAAGCTTTCCACTTTCCGTTTAAAGCTTTTACCTTTCACCGGGATCACCCGAACGATCCAGACGCTAACGGACGGATGGGAAAAGTATTATATCCTTGCTTCGTTTTTGTTCTGTATTCTTGCTTTGTGTGTGTGTGTTTTTTTTTGTTCGTTGTCACCTCCATCACCTCCGATGCACCACTTCCGGGGAGCGGAGTATGGGGTGTTTTTGTTTCATTTTCCTGAGTGCCTTTCCAACCACGTTCGCTCCGCGGCGTCCCCATCCGGTTCAGGGCTACGTTCGAATGGATTATATGTTCCCATCAGATCCCCACTCCTTCCATCTCTCCGGTTTCCTAGTATTTCGTGAAGCTTATGTGAGCTTTCGCAAAAGCATTCACTGAAACCTCGGCGTACAATTTCAGCTGGTCGTCATTTGCAGCAAATTGCTGCTCAGAGGTTGTGGGGACTCACAAAAAGTGCCACTTCAAAAAGTGCACACTTTAGCGAGTGTGTGCGTGTGTATGGTTGTGTGTGTGAGAGAGCACTTTTTCAAACGTGGAAAATCCCTGCCCGGATCGGATCGGACGCCGAACCTTCGCCATGGTTCATCATTCTTCAAAGACAAAGGAAAGATGTGTCGTTTCCGTCCGGTTGGAAAACAAATTCACACCCTGAAACACCCGTACTACTAAGTAGAAGCTCAAAACCAAGAAAAACCTCATTCACCGAAGTGCAGAATGCAGCTGCAGCAAAAACGCACGCGACTGAAAAACGCTCCCTAAAAGGTGGAAATGCTAAGTTATTAGTTTGCTGGAGCATCTTTTTGCACTTGCAACCCCAAGCACCTTTTTAAGGGCCTGGTGGGTGTGATTTACACCCAAGCATTTCGTTGAGTGCCCTTCTGCTGCCAAATCGAACAGCGGAAATCTGGAAAATTCAACACCCAACCTTAAGCATATCCCACGAAGAACGTGAGCCATCGGTGAGCAACAACAGACGGGAGAAAGAAAAAACCGTACAGAATTTATCATCTACTTGAGCAACTGCAGCAAAAATCTTCCCCACAGCTCTCTCCGTCTCCTTCCCCGCTTTATTTCGGGGGTACGAATGAAACTTATTGAAGTGATTCCGCTTCACGCCTCGCACAAACCTCCACCTAACAGAAGAGGAAGAATTTAACGTCTGCTTAGCGACAAACGATTGCTTTCATGTGCTTCGTTCCTTCTTGTCACCTTTAGCGACGAGAGCCCGCGAAAGCGATAGCCTCCACTGCTAAGAAGTACAACGGAGCGCACTGGGAAACGAATAGACACCTCATCACAAACCTCGGTATGTGCAATCTCTGGCAGTCGGACGCAAATCGTGCTTGTCTTCAACGCCGGATTCGTCGGATGTTGCGAAATGCATAATGGAAACGCTGCCGCCATGTTCGGTCGGTTGGCCGATGGCCGGGTTTTGTCCCTGCTCCCCCCGCTTTTCCTGTTCCGGGTTTTTTGCTAATGCATGTGCACAATAATAATAAATGAAGTGATACCCGGTATCCGTGCGAACGGCGCACCCAACAACGAGTGCCGAGAGTTTGCAAATGTTTTATTCATTCCCGCGCGTCTTGGCGACTGCAGTTTCCGGGCTGCTGCATTGCTAATGTGGAGGGGTTGAGGGGGGGTGGGGTGGGTTGGGATCGGTGGATTTTCCATTACGAAGAAAAGTGTCGGTTTTGTGTTTCCCCCGAAATCTGTTTTTCTTCAAATCGGAATTTTTGGGTGCTAGTGCTAACGAATTGAATTTTTTGTTTTTTGTTGTATGTGTGTTATGTCCTCCCCGTCTAGATGTGTTGATTGGTTTTTGCCGCATAGTACAAACACACCAATCAGGTCATATTTCTTTATAATTGCAATCATTTTTGCAAACGGAATCATTGAGTTGAGTGGCGTACGCTATAAATTAATTAAAACACTTCTCAATTCTATCGCAATCAACATGGGAAGTGACAGCTAGAAACAACTGTTGAGTTTAATTAAATAACTATAGAATGCAGCTATATGCCAAGGATAACTTTTTGGCAGCATTCTAAAGCATGATCTGAGGAATAAACAAATTAAGGAGTCATGAATAAGCCATAGGAGGTCAAGTGTGACGATCCATCCGATCATTTTAGATCTTCGATAACTCCAACAATATCTATTCAAGAGTCATATATGTCTGTCCATGATAATCATAAGTCGTATACAACAGTTTAGAAGAGCAGAACTTGCAACAGTTATGCAATAATCTTTTCCCCTTAACTTTAATTGATCAGATCGCGTTTTACTTATTGTTGTGGACAGACGAATTGTTAGTTGGGGACTCCTCGTGTGACAGCGAATGCTGTCACCGAAGGATGTCCCTACGACAAGCGAGTCACGATCGCCTAAAGTGATTTTTGTAGCCAAAGAATAGTAATAAATAGTGTTTTGGTATTAAACAACAAAATAGGCGTGTGTGTTAAATGAGGTCCTTTCAGTTCATAACACTTATCAAGGGCCATAATGTTTGGCATGACAGTGGCCTCACCTTGTGCAATCGCTTCGATGCCTGTGCAACTGCTATGACCCGATATGCCTGAAAATATTGTTCTGCTCGCTAGATAGCTCATTCATGGTTAGATCTGCTCAGTATGTTAGGTCCCTACTGATCAAATTATCATCGGCTGGTTCCTAGTGATCCTCTAGTGGTTTGTCTTATTCGCGACATGCATATTGCTCGTTGAATCCTGATTAGATCATTTCAATTCACTTCAATTTTAATTGTCTTTCATTTAGGATATACCGAATACATACATACTTGACATAGTAAATTACAAAACTAAATTGGGAGTATTTTATAGAAAAATATCTAAACATATAGAAGACGGAGGAAAGGAGGAAAGAAAATAAGATTGCGATAGCAATTTGGACACATAAGGATTCAAAGACGCTTACGGGAAGCGGAAATAAACGAGTAAGGTAGAACAAACTGTTGATTTAAGAATTATAAACATTATTCCAAAGCCCAATTCAAATTTGCTGCTTAACTGTTGCGCTATTACATTGATCCACAGACGTTCCTCTGCTCGTTCCGTCTGCTTGCTGGTAAAAGATTCCTTCCATTATGTCCTTCTTGAATTATTCTCAGACGTCGCACATCGGTTAGCTGATCTATTATTATACGTACTGTTACTGAATTGCATTATCTATGCATTATAGTCATTTAACTCTTCGTTGGTCTCATTCCACTGCGATCTATGTTTATCTTGTTGTACAGTCTTTCTTGTACAGTGAAGCGACCGTAACAGCTGTTACTGATAAAGCGATTCAACAATATTAACTTTAGTATTTGCTTGACTTAACGACCAATTCTTTCATGCAGACCATAATTTGCCTACTACACTTATTGATATCATGTAGTTGGTACTCAATACAAGGGAGAGGTCTGAATGGGATTTAATCCGTGGTCCTGCCATTTGAAGGACGTCACTGCTTTGGCCTCTGCCACCACTCCAAATTTTAGTGTAGTTTTCTTAAATTGTTAATATTTTTGTGTTTTTCGTATTGTATGACGTCCAGGCCAGACTTATTTTAGCACGTTGTAAGGTAGTCAGTCCATGCTACGGGGGAGCGATCTGTCGTGTGAGGGACCAGCGCCGATGCCACAACACAGATGCCACATTTCAACGTACACATTGTGTAGTGGATGCCTAAATAATCATTCCGTTTGATATTTTTACTGCTCTTTTGTTAAAAGGGATTTGCGAAATGCGTTCTTAAAATCTCTTCTCACATCTTCTCAGATAAGTCTCGTCTTGCAGGAAGCATAGAAAACAAACCCTCGAAAGCTCATCTAAATTGTACTGTAATAATGCAGGTATAGGGGCGGTCCGGTGGGGAGGTGGTGCAGGCGCTGTTCTCTCACACGACAGACTGGGACCAAAATCCCTTCCGGACCGGTAAAATTAGTCTAATACGGCCAGCCCGTCATACAAAAAAAAATGCAGGTACATCCAACTAGTATGTCATTTCGCCACAAACACAAATCGGATAACTTTTAACCGAGGCTCAAGAAGCATATTCTACATTAAGTTTCTAATTCAAGGCCAAAGAAACAGGTTTTACAAAAAGTTTCAAAGTCGGGTCTTTCCAATGGCCGAGTAGATAGCGGTGGTTCTACTCGCTGTAGATACTTGGAAATGTTGCACAAATAACTCATGTTGAGGCCGTTCTTTGTCTAAAACATTCAACTGAATTTAATTTTTCAGCTTCAGAGAATTTTTTAATTTGACAAACATTTTTATAGAAAGTAAAACGAAAACTTTTTAAAGCTGGGGAAAAATAAAAAACAGAATCTTAATTGATTATCAAATTCTCTTTATGCTTAGTTTATTCCATAATGCTCATAAATTTGCTCTGATTACATGTTCCAAATAATAGTGCAAAGAGCTATAACATCTTATTTTATTACTAACGAACACATTTTCTCGCATTCTTCTATTTCCAGATGGAACGGAGGGCTTTGCGATACTACCGTTTGCGGCATTGTTAACCGGTGCCCTATTCACCATCGGTATCGCTGTCCTGCTGGTCGTCGTACTGGCTATCCGACGAAAGCGGGATGGCCACGGCGGTGGTCTGTGTGACGGCAAAGAAAAACACATTGGTACGTAACGCTGCAGTGATGCGCCGTTATCTACACATAATAAGCAAAGGTTTTCGCCTTTTTTCCCTTACGCAGGCATGGACATCACCGTGACGACACCGCTCGAGATGGGTATGGGACAGCAGAAGTACGTTGTCGCCTACACGCTCAAGCAGGGTGTCGAAAAGCAGCCTGACATACTGAACGCTCAGAAGACGGGTTCTGCCAGCGTGCAGTCGATAAAGGACATGGGCCAAAAGATGGGTTCCCCGTTGGGTGTGAGAGGTCCACCGGCCGGCACAATCTACGCCACACCGGGTGGTTACGACCAGCAAAAATCAACCCCTTCCAGTCGGCAGAGTACGCTCAAAAGAACGGACGCTTCCGCTAACAGCTACTGTTTGCTACAACAACAGCAGCAGCAGCAGCAGCAACAACAGCTAAGCAGCACCAGCAAATACCCGGGGGAGCTGGTCGAGTACGAGAAACCGTACACGAACTATCAGCACACGCTGCAGTACAACCACAATCCACCACCGCTCGTCGACCCGTACGCGTACAAGAGTTCCCCGCTGGGTGGCATCCCCGGGGACCATCCGCAGACGGCAGGCGAACCGGGCGTTGCGTCCAATCCGGGCTTCGAGTATCGAAGCAGCAGCCGCAGCAGCAGTGGCAACCTAAAGCAGGCGGCCACCAACTTGAACGGTGCCGGAAATCCCGAGTACCGGTACTCGGGATCCGAATTCGTGACGGATCTGCTCGACTTTAGCAGTGCACCGTCACCATCGTCCGGCTCGACCGTGGGGGCAACGCTGACGAAGACACGAAACCGTCAGCACATCATCACCGACACACTCCCAGGGCCGGAGAGCTGCGTGTAGGCTGTGTAATGATCCCGCACTAATCCGGAAGCGCTCACCGAGCGGATTATATCCATTCCCAAAAAAGCCGGTGCGTTCCTTGGGAGCCAGCATCCTACAACCCCTGTGAGAGAAGACAACGAACAGGGGCCATTTTGTTTGTAAGATTGCTCACATGAGCAGCGGTACCGGTTGGATCATGGGGTGAAAAGATAATGACGTCGTCGGTACCTTCACAAACCCTCGCCTAGGCAATGGCTGATTCGTTACCAAGGTGAAGTTTTTATGCAATGCGAGCAGAGTATACGTACGTCGTTTTGCAAGTGAAACGGTTAGAATCAGTACAGTTGTGGTATTACACAATACCAGGCTCCCCGGCCCAAAAGGTACGGTTTGGTGCTCGTCCTTGAAAACCGAAAACGCGCATCTTCCGCGTATGCTCTGCTGCTTTTGTACAGCACAGTGACACTGCCGTGAGGCGTTTTTTTTTTGGGACACGAGGTACTTAGAGCAGCGAAGAATAAATAGACAGTCTTCCATTAAGCAAACGAGACAAAAACAAAGCAAGACATTAAATACGGAACCAGGCCATTGGAAGGAGTGAGGTAGGAATGCATATGCTGTGTATAGATCAGTGTACCCGGGCGTACATCCGGTTTGGACGAAATATGTTACTGAGCAATACGTGTGTTAAAACAAAACCGAAACAGGTTAGGTTAATTACTTCGTTTGTACATATGACAGGCATCGTTTAACGAGCGTGGACTGATAGTGTAAATATTGGTTAAAGGTGATTATTTTTTAACAGAATTCTTACACAGGTTCATTCCAAAAGTAGTACCGATTTCACACCACTTGGTAGATTCTCTACTCCTACTTGAGATAATCCTTAAGTTTCTAACACTAGTTTACTTTAACCTAAAGTAAAGATCGCCACGTGATGGATTAGTACATATGATTTGAAAAACCTCGCACCATTTAACATTTTACCAAACCGTTACTAACCAACTCTGGAGAAGAGGAAAAAGAAAAGTTTTCCAGTTTACATGTAGATAACGCATAATCATTCGCCTCATACAGACGGGAACCACTAGCAGCATATCCAACGTGAATGTATATCAAAACCAAACGCCCCCATCAAAGTGAACCCTATCGACCATATCTCCCGATCGCTAGATATTCTCTACGGCGGCCTATATCCTCAGACTGACACGGTGGTGCGGTGTTAGTAAACACTTGTCGTAAGTAGGGCATCTTCCCATCCCTCTTTCTCTTACCTTCCAAACGGACTGCCGAGCAGAGATGTGCAGCGTTGTTGAAAGAAACTAACATACCGCTATCAAATTCACATTAAGCTAAATTTGGATGCGCATTGCATACCGTCAGGCGTTTAACTCGCGCAATTGATCTTAAAAGTTGTGATTTTGGTAATAGGAATTTTATTTTCTTTTCACAACTTTACACATACACTCACACTTTTTGAAGTCAAACACCTTGCGGTCCTAGTTATTCAGCGATAGGAATGAGCTTGAGGTGGCTCGCTTTCGAAACCTGAATGCAAGACTAACATCGGTCGCATACGCGTTTGTTTGTAAAGAAAACGAAGTTATAGAGAAGGTATAAGCAGATGAAAATGTCACCTGTTAGCGTTCCCCAGTTTTTCCCCCCAAAAACAAAATCCTTAACCTGAAAAGAAAAGTAATTAAACGTGTGTAAAAAAAGGTTAAAAACAAAGCTGAAGTAACTCGTGTTGTAGCTAATTACAAATCGATCGATTACGGTGTTGTCGATGCTTTAAGGATCAAGCGGTTGTTAACCGGCAACCGCCAATACCTGGCCATAGCAAATTTGTACATATCCGTCTAGAGTAAATTGTTCTAGTTGAAGGAATGCGCTTCCTCCTTGTTTCTCCTCTTGTACATATCGTGACGGGATTCCGCGTGCTTCCCTCATTCGAGTTTGTCCAACAGTGCTCGACCACGCTCCCAGAAAACGTAATTCCATCCTTCCCCTTCCCTTCCAAATAGACCAACGAGTGGGCGAACAGCAGGACAGAACAAGTTGTGTGCGTTGTAGTATTGAAAACACAAAACCATTGATCGTTAGAATTCGTTCCATACGTGTACAGATGATCCATTTATCATTGCATCTAGCTGCTACTGCTGTTGCTGCTGCTGCCGGTACACGGTGTTATCGGCCTGAGTTCCAATACGTGTACATAGCTAGTGTAAGCGATATACGATCAACAAGCAGATCTGTCGGTGTATCATGGTGTAGCAGAAGGTAAACGGCCCTAGTGAACGTGCTTGTTATTGAGCAGCATTCGAACGTGAAACGACACAACCCGAACGAGATGAGCAAACGATTGCGATTGTACGCTGATGAGTCAATAAAAACAATCTAACTAATGGTGTTTTTTTAAAATGCGATTTTTCTTTGTTATTGTTAAACAATTGTGCTTCTCGAAAGTGTAATATCACAACAACAGTACGAAACTATTGGAATAAATACTGTGGAAAAATATTGTGGAAATATTTCATGAAATATTTCACATCCTGAGCAAATATCCTTGTAACGAGATTTTTACTCTCTTTCTCTTCCCATTTCAAAATTTCACAACTGAACAAAAGCTCAACGTGTGTTCATTCGTCCAACATAAAAGCATACCAAAATTTACGTGCTTGTTTGAAATATTGCTTAATAGCTGAAAATGGACTGTAAAATCTTTTATGCAGGGCTGTCGACTGGTAAGGACCTCCTATGTATGAAAAGCATGAAAAATTTACTCCCGAAAGCTTTTCCAGCTCCGAGTAAAAGAGAATTTTCCGGGAGCTTCATGGAAAGTTTTCAATACTGGTATACGCATCAATTCAACGATTTTCATAAATTGTTGGTTTAACTTTCGAATAATGATAGCTTAAATAGGGATAGGGATAAGAATTGGGATGTATGTTTGTACCGATTAAATTCTAGAACGACTGGCCGAATCTTGAAGGTGTTTTGAAATTATTTGTTCCTTTTTGCCCAACAATGGTTTAGAACAACAGGAAAAAAATTAAAAACCCAAGGCAATGCCGAAAAATTTTACCTTTTCCATACAAACAGATGAAACAGTTTACAATTACGATTCACTCAAATTCTATATCTGTAGTTCATCAATTTCTGAGTGAAATCATTCACATTACGAACAATCAAATGTCCCCATCGTTGTCTTGTCTCGGTCTTGAGCCCTTGAGAACGCGTTACTCTAATTCACAATCCTATTCTATCGCCTTCTTCTACAAGTTTATAACTTGATGTTCCCTCCCTTTTAATCTACTGTTCCCCTCTATGTAACTACGAAGTTTGTGCGAAAAGCTACCTCTTCCAATTCTTACTCACCAAACACACCATGGTAGGAATGATCCTTTCTTAAAAGTCTTTTCATAAATCTACCACCTATTCGATTTTGACTCACCTGTTTCTCAGTTTCTATCTGGTCTGGATGATCTCCTACTGCGACTTCTTTCCTTAATTATTTACTAATTTACTAAATACACTTGCATACGTCTTTGCCTGCTTCAAAAATCCTCTAAACCGCATACAATCGAGCACCTTCGTCTGGCAATCCATTATCCCGGTCTTCGTGGCATACGTATCAACGCTATCGCTTTACTTCAGTTTGAGCCTACCACGCCTCCTCTGAACATTTGGAGGCCTAAAACGACTTTACGGGTTGGTTAAGATAATTTGATTTGTACAGTCGTCTTGCCAAACAATCTATCAAGTAGTAATTATAAAACTAAAAATCGTTTGTTTTTTTTTCAATTTGTTACTAAACATATAACCTAACTTCCATTGAACATTATCTATTAACAAATTGTTACATTTATGTGAAGTTGGGATAGTGATGGAAGGCCCATCACTATTTATCTGAGTGGCAAGAGTATGTATGTGTGTGTGAGAACGAGCGAGTGGGAACGAGTGAGTGGCATGAGAGGTTGAAAGACGGAAGAGTATGCATGTGTTGGTGGGAATGAGGAAACGAGTGAGTGGGAATATAAGCGGCTCGCGCTTATGGAGCGGGGCTTTTTGGGTTTTGTACCAGCGAAAGGAAATAAAGTGTTGAAGTCAGGATTTTGGTTACCATGTTTTTTCTTTACATTTATTCAAATTTTTGTATTGCCCATTTCAATCCTTAATTTCCTGCTGATGAACGAGGTTTTACTTACTTATCGGCGCTGTAACCGCTTCGCGGTCTTGGCTTGCTGTAGAAGTCCTCTGAACCACTTACGGTCGAGCTCCTTCGTCTGCTGATCCATTAACGAGGTTTTAGTTTGCTGTAAAAGTCCTCTAAACCTCTCATCAAGCGATGATGAGTTTAACGTACAATTCATAGAGAAGTTTTTGTCAGATTTGAACAGAGTCCATGTCTCAGAGGCGTATGCAAGAACTGGTGCTATATAACATTTTTAAGATTCTGTATTTGCCATTTGCGACAGGAAATTCAAGTGAAGAAGTTTCCTCAGAGAATAGAAAGCCCGGTTGGCGGCCAGCAACCCTATCGCATATGTTCTTCTCCTGCTTAGGCATAACGACCTACTCGATCATACTTGCCATTTCTGGCTTGCTAGACTTATTGATACCACGCAGTTGGATAGGATTCGCCAACGCTTCGCTATCTCCTCGGTCACCTATCGTGTATCTTAACACCAAATCTAATAACTCCATGTCGGTGTTGACCTTTGCTGCACAGTGCAATTTTTGTAGCAGCATAAAAGCATCCAGCCAATTAAGCGTATTTCAGTAGCCAAGCAGTCGGCACATATTAGAACATGGTCCTGATGGTTTTTTATGTTCATCATGTCTTGTGAATCACTTAACTATTTGGCAGAATCACTTCTACCTTCTTATAGAAGAATATCGATAAAAAGGTAGACCATTAAAAACTTGGAGTGATATTATATACACATTGGTGTTTTATATACGCGAAAAAACAGCGTGAACAAAATTAAGCTTACATGTGATAGATAACGCAGCTCTTGGATATCAAACATAGATTTCACTCATATCAAACGCCATCTAATCCTCGCAGAATATTAAAAAAAAATAATTTTCACTGACCATCTGGACCGTTCTCCCGTAGTGAGGACTGACTATCCAACTACGTGGTATCAATAAGTCTTGTAAGCCAGAAATGGCAGGCATGACCGAGTAGGTCGTTACGCCAAATAAGAAGAAGATGATCCAACTGCTTCTGCTATTAATGTACTTACTTGCAAATGGTACAAATCACACAACTAATGAAAAATTCAATTAATATAACAATGTGTGTTATATCCTTATTGAGATTCACCATTAATTTCCTAATCAGGGTTCATTCAGTGAACTGGGTCACACACATTGCGATGAATGAATACCACGCATCGTTCGAAAAATAGCCGCCAAAGGGGAAATCTATGCAACCAAGAATCGGCACCGACCACTACACTTCCAAAATTACACGTGCAGAACACTAACTTTCCACCGTTTCCCCTACATTTGGCCGGGAAGGCGTATGTGTTGCATTCCCCGCTTTCGTACACGTTGCGCAACATTTTCCATTTTCACCATCAATGATGAAACTGTGTGGTGAAATGATGGCGACTCTTCGGACGGAAGACAATTGAAGAGAGCGCACAACCAAGGAAGGAGATGTGCAAAAGGATGTATTTATTTTGCGACTGGAACAGTTAGTGAATACAGCGAGCAAATAGGTCACAATAAATGATTCCAATTTAAGTTGTGGAAAAGTGTAAAACGAACGTGCTTTATTTTAGAAAATATAACAATTATTTAAAAAGGTTCTATCAGTCTGTATTGTTTGTGAGATTTTTATAGTTTTCTATCAAAATAACAAAATTCATTAGATTTCGATAAGATCTCCATTTTGTTTATAGCATTTTCATACACTACAAATCATGTTATTGAAGTGAGAAAATAGCACAAGTTCCTTTCCTTCCAACAGGAGATATACCGCAGGCAAAACACACTCACACACAAAATGCATGTGTCCTGCATGGGACAGATGCAGAAATCCACCAGTGGAGGTAGTAGCAAACGAACACAATGTCTACAACGTGTTGTCGTATTCTGTTCGACTACAAATACGTTTCAAGCCAGAGAGCATGCAAAAAAAAAAACAGTCCAGGTGAACCAACCGGTGGCTTAAAACTCCCTTATTTCCCGATGCCGAAGGACGAACAGCGTGTGACTACTTCCGTTTATTCTACTTCTCTGGCAAGGGTTCGGTGGATAGGTGAATGAGAGGAGAGAGAGAAAAAAACATGGGCTCTGCAGAAAGTCTAAAGCTTAAACCGTACTTCCGCTACTGCACATGGACGGATACGTGCTTTTCCACGTGCTTGAACGTTGAACTTGAGACACGGGCACGCAACCTAGGCTTCAGGTGTAGCAGACCACGCCACTGTTAGACAAATAACTCGTACCGTCTCGGACGCTCGATACGACGCTCCGCCAATCGGTGGATGGAATTGGAATGCAAATGTGAGCACATTCGGCACGGCACTGCAACCGACGGGCTGGTTTTCCTTTTGTCTGGCCCACAAACGTAACCGTATGTGACGTGCTATTGTTTGTGCTTTGATTACGCGCCCACGTCCCATACCACCTACTCACTGCTTCTTGCCAGCTAACACCGATCCGGTCATTGGTGGTGCATTTCCACCGGTGACACATTAAGGAAAAACAAACTAACATGCAACACGCGGTAAAAGTTTGCGTTTTGCTTCCTTTGCCCATTTGTTCGCATTGTTGGACGGCGGCATGGCACTCACGGTTGGACAACCGGTTTTCGAAACAGCATAATGCATCATTTGTATGTTTGGGAATGCTCGGACCGAAGGTTAAGCTATCTTGAAAATTGAGTATCGAAATGGAATATATAGATTTTTCTTTTCCACACTTTTATAACGTTAAGCCAGTTTTGTAAGTATGAAAATTTCTGTAATTTGTTTACGTCCCTTGAATTATTTATGCTGTAATATGGTTAGTTGTATGTGATGATTTTATTCGTTAATCGATGTCTGGAAAGCAATTAAATTACAAATAAATGTTATATTATTCAAATAACTGCTAATGTTATACAGACAAGGGGCAGTCCGGTTGCCGACGAAATACTTTGTTTACTAGCTGATGAAATGACAGCTAGGGGTAAACCAATCCTGAAGACGATACTTCAAAGTAACAGTGTTGCCAGATTTTACTAAAGTAGAAAATTTATGTAAACGACGCATGTATAAAAACCGTCAAAACTTATTTATAGACCTGATACATTTAATGCTTACGCCTAAGTATTTCAAATAACTTATGTTGACGTGATTAAGCTCAAGTATTCACGGAATATTTTGAATTTTTAGAATATTTTTTGTTTGTTGAACAATTACCAAAGCCAATTTGAGGCAATTAAATTGAGATACAGATAGAGAATTATTTCGCTTTTGTAAGTTTATAGAGAGCTTTTCGCTTACGTTTGATGCTTCGTGGAGCATCATGCCAATGCCAGGGAATCATGCCAATAATTCCCTAGGTTTACCGATAGACACAAACGATCCTAAATTTTTTTCATCTCTCTGGCGGATTTCAATATTTCATTACAAACAAACTATTTTTTTAAATTGACAGTAGAACGGCCGGACCGATACAAACTATTGTCCCCAGTATTTCTAAACCGATAAGTAATGGTAATAACTTACTTACTCATCCGGCTCACGGTCGAGATCCTTCATCTGATAAGAAACGGAAATTGGAAACAGTTTGAAAAGTGGAGAACACTGGTCAAATCTTCCCCATGTGGTAAATTCTGGTAATCTTACAGATTTTTTTTATATGACACAACAACAAAAGCAATTTCGTCAGAAAGCGTAACGCAGGAGAAACGCCATAAGAAAATGTAAGCACATGATACCACAACTGCAGCGCATTTTATGAAATTATTATTTATGGCACTCTAACTTAAGTTAAAGTCAAGATGGTTTCCATCAAACTGACTTCAAGTTATAGAAAATGTCACCTATTTTGAGCACAAGACGATTTCAAACTTACTCATTCGGAGGAAAGAAATAGAATATTGTCAAAGAAAGAGGCATGTCATGAGAATAAAACCTTACGTTCCAACTTGTACAGTTTTCTCTATATTTCAAATTATTATCGTAGATCAAACTGATGACATTGAATAATGACTCCTTCTGATATGTTCGTCTTACAAATGATCAAATAGCTATAAATCTCGTGTCATAAACCTCTTCTTAACAATCCGCCTATGTTGCTGTCGTTTAATCGATCCACTGGCAATAGACTACTGAAACGAACCTTCTTTGCTTCAATTTATCCCTCCGTGCTGCATCAAACGGCGTTTACACTGCATCAAAACTTATTAAAACACGAAAAAAATTGGTCCCCATCAAACGGTAACGTGTCTCTTTTCTTACAATTCCCGTGCCGGCATGCACCGCACTTACTCCCATTAGCGAACTGCATTAGAAAGCGAAGTAAAGATGCGCTTCAATTATAATACTTTTCCAACTGTCCGAGCAATCACCGTCATGGGACATTTCCCCTCCCCCCCCCCCCCTTCCGCATTGCAGGGCGCAGCTCGTACAGGTTCGGTTGGGATTTATGTGCGCATTCCGCACGTTTCGTCGTTGACCGTCGAACAAGTGCAAACAAGAAAAACCATAAGCTTCCTTCCAGCACACACTCGCACACACGGGTTTCCATGTAACCCCTCCGGAAGGATCGTTCCGTTGGGCCGTGAACAAATCCTTTGCATTCTTTCCATCGTGGTTCCATCCGTTTCGGAAGTAAAAACGACGAAAAATAAAACGCACTCCCGTACACAAACGGAAAAGTCGAACCGTCACAAAAAGGTTCCAGCTTCGTTGCTTTTGTTGGCAAGCTGAATCAAAAGACTATAATTGGAAAAGTTTTGTAATAAAAGAATTGCGGGAAAAGCTTACCAAACCAACAGAAAAGTAAAAAAAAACATTCTCACACACACACTCGCGGGCGCATTGAATTCCAAAAAAATGTAAAACCACATCGAATGTGATGAATGTGGATATGATGGAATCGAATCGTTTTACCATCCGAAAACACAGGGTTATGATTGCACCTTGCGGAAGAGTTGACATGAGTGTACAATTACAATTGTAATTAATAATTGCGCTGCTGTGTTTGGGGACAGCGTATATCTGCCCAAATACAAATCAACCGGTCCTTCATTTTGTAATGTTTGGCAAGCAATTAGGCTCATATTGTGTAAATACATTGTAAAACAGAAAAAACCACCCTTCGAATTTGGGCAAATTGAAACTTTGGGGATTGAATTTCATGTCCACAACCACTTCCGTACTGGAAAACAAAGTGTGGGATGGATTTTATGTAAATGAAATGTAATTTTAAGCTTCACTTGGCTAGCACATTTTGTAACCTCAGCATGCAATTGACAGTTTGTGCAGATTGCATAGCTATAGGCGTATTGCACTGCTGATTGCATATTTCGACATGTGCCGTTTTTAAATATTCAAATCAATACAAGAAACCCGAGAATTCATAACGTTATGCCCCATGAGGCATAAAACAAATATAATCTTATGATGCTTGTTAACAGTTTGTTTGTTTTCAAAACTAATGATACCCTCAGAACTTAGTTTTAAAATGCAATTACATCGAACAAGAACACAGAATCACTGATCTTTTTTTTTGTCTGAAAAAATCTACATATGTAAAAGCAATTTGTCCAAACACAAATCAAACATTGCACCTTTTGCCATCACGCACCAACTGTTCCGTACCGGTTGGAAAATTATAACTTACGAACGGGACACTGTCGTCCAGTCAAGAATGCTCACCTTGCCCACATATACGAGCAGCTGCTGTCACACTTCCGTGCTGCATTCGTACCGATGCGATTTTCGGAAAGTTCTCATCTCAAAACTTCCCCATGCGGGTTCCCATGTCTACAGCTCGTATCGTCGAACACGAAAGAGTTTCCATCATCCTAAGCACATTTGGGTTGTCGAGTTTTCTTTTTTAACCCATTGTGGCAATCCGAACGCACCAGTTCAACTTTCTGGCGTACACACACGTCCGTGTTAGTAGTACTTCGCACAAGGGATAGATGTTCGTTTTTTCACTCTTTGTCTGTGCTAATCGACACACTACAGTGTTATACAGTCAGGTTACCGTACGTACGGTGCCCTAAAATATGCAAAACTTTGTCAAACCCTTGTCAGCGGCCCACAGCTGCCACTGGATGTGTGTGTGTCGAACACAGTCGGGATTGCAACGAGTCATGCACATACGAACAATTGTGCATACGCGGATGCATACGAGTACAACCAGCCAAAGTAAGCCAAAGAAAAAACAACAAGCAGTCTCCTCCCGATTGAACTTTCTGGCCAAGTCAAATCATGGTGCAGTTGGTAACATTTGGGGTATTTTTTATGTTTGTTTTTATCTGTTTGCCACTGTGAGCACTGTCAACTTTAAGTGCTGCAAACATGTGGGCGCAGGAGGATATGGACAGTGCGTACATGTTGGTGTTGATAAATCGATGAAATATTTGCTGAGAAAAGAATCTTACAGAAGATTAGAACGCCTACGTATGGCAGCAATATGATGTTACAAAATTTGCTTTAAGAAATTGTTATATTTTCATTAGACCTGTAATATACCAACTTATGTTGCCAATGATATATAAAGTAGGTTGAGCTGAGCAACTGCAATGGCATCGGAATCGCTGGCTTTTTACACTCGAGAACCGCCGAAAGGCGGCCCTGAAATAATTGCACACAGACGTAGAGTTTACATGTCTAGTCTGGACAGTCAACTACGATTGATCGCCCTGACCAGGTTAATTCATCTTTATTTATACTCAGTTTCTTGACACCTTTGCTTATTTAATTAGGATAGTTTATATAACATTATTATTTGTCATTTCTATATCCGTCAACTGACGGCTCATATTTTTTAGCTTCCTGCATTCATTGTTTTCCTTCAGAACCGCTGAGCTTTGCCTGGGGTTGTTTGTTTTGGAAACCGTTTCCTCACCGCGTGCAATGCTAAAGTGCTGACTTAACAGAAGGTTATTTGTCGATACAATTCGTCATGTTTGCGCGTTGGTCATTTGTTGTTGTTGTGAAACAATGCAAAAAGTAGCATTGATTGTTTATATTTTGGTTTACCTAGTTTCGCGACAAAATTGCTTAACTCCAATTCTAGGTGTTTGTAGAGTTAAGCGCGCCTCCGGTTGCTAACTTAAAACTGCTTACTTAGCTGTCTCTTTTTTTTTCAAGTGGTTGGGGTTTGGTTTTGGTTTCGACTTCCTTTAAATTTGGGTCACTGTTACTGGCTTTGACTTCTGCCGCGTAATCAACTAATGAACTTTATGCCTTGTGTGCCTTGTCGATATAATTTATTGTTAACTGTTTAGCAGATATGCTACACCTCCCCCCTTTAATAGAATAACGTAATGAAAGCTAATGATTGAAGTTATTCTCCTGGTTATTTAATAATTCTGTTTTTGTGAACT
>KB663832.1:4789521-4799521 GCA_000349025.1 Anopheles minimus
AGTTTTTCAATGTTAGTAGCCTCTTCAATCGGGCAATTATTGGGTATTTTATATTCATGTAATTTCATTCGCTTCTTTTTCTTTACGCGTTTGTGTTTATCATTTGCATCGTTTTGCACTTTGATTGCTTTGTTTTCCGTATCTTGTTGTACATTCATATCTTTTTCATATTCTTCGTTACATAGAATATTCATTTCAAACATATCGTTTTCATCTTTTTCTTTAATATTGTTTTCATTAACGTGGTTGTCACATATTCGTTCATGTATCAGTTGTGTACTATCATGGTAAAAGGTATATTGGTTAGTTTTTTCATCCATTTCTTCATTAATGTAATCAGTATTTTCATCATTTTTGATTTTGATTTCGCATTCTTTAATGTTAATGTTATATGATTCATTTGATTCCTCATTATTAAAATATTCTTCTTGGTTATACATTTTATGGTATTCTTGATTTCTTTCTTCAAAGTTGGTACTTGATTCGTTTGTTTCATGTTTTCTCATATGAAGTATACTTTTTACTACTTCTTGATGTTTATCTGTACTTGAAATATTTGTATAATTATAACGGTTTGATTTGCCTTGTAAGTTATTATTGTCTATATGATTATTCGACGAATGATTCTCGTATTTCCTATGATTTCGTCCAGAATATTTTTCATTCTTATTATTTATAGTCATTTTCGCATAATTAAAATCATATTGTTCATTTGTAAGATAATTATCGTTTTGATAAGTGTTTATAATTCTTTTAAAATTACGTTTGTTATTCATAGGCTGATAATTATGTGAGCTATTCCATCGATTCTCATTATAATTACTGTTTCTAGTATGGTAATTATTTTCATGAAACTGATTTCTGTGGTATGTTTTGTTATGAAATCTATTGTTATTTGCAAAGCTGTTATATTTATTGCAATAATTATGTTCCTGATTTTCGATTTCGATTTCCATTACCTGTTGTATTGCTTCAGTTATTGTTGAAAATTTGCCTGCTCTTAAGATAAATTTTGTTTCGTTATTGGTGATTTTCTCTCTCAATGTGTTTATGCCAGTTTTTAATACCATTTCATTTGCTGTTATCTCTGGGATTCCTTTTTCAAGATATACTACCTTTAGCTTTGCTGTTAAAGTTTCTATTTCATTGCATAAATTTTGTGTGTCTTTTGCTCTGGTGGTCTTTAACTGCGCTATTATTTTATCGGGATTTGTTTTTTCTTGACATCTACCTTTTATGTCTTTTATGAATTCCTGATAAGATGTAATATTGTTCGGTAGTCCAATTCGAGCTCTGCCAGTTAGCCTGGTTCTTAAAAATTTTATCAGCATTGTCTCTTGATTTGGGTTTAACTCCAGTACCAATTCAGCTGCATCTTCAAACGCACTATAATTTTCTGGTGATCCGTCATAAATTGGAACAAGCCCTGTGGCTATTTTAATGTCAAAGGTAGTCATGGTGTTTATCATTCCTGTTATCCAGTATCATGCATGTATAACAAATATTACATAGCCTTGATGGAAAAACATCATCCAAATACATCACACGCATGCTGACTTTATAAAGTTGTTAATATTATTATTAATTATAATGTTAGATATTATATGTTATGAAGATTTTGTTATAGGGTTATCCAAAAGGATTATGTACGAATTTGGAAGAGCAATCATGCACACTCGAGCGAAAACTGGATGCAGGAATGCCAAAATCAAATAGATGATAAGAGTCGTTCAAAGTCAAAAGCGGCCCTATGTCTGGAGGAAGCATACAGGGAAAGATAAGATAAGAGGGCGATGAAATAGGATCAGATCTCGATCGGATCGAATCTCAAACCTAACCATTATTGTCTGTCCAGCTAACTACCGATGCGTGTTGTCGAACGAACCCAGCAGCAGTGAAGGTGATCTCGAATTGCCGAGAACAAATGAATAATAAAACCAAGGGTTTCATTGGCTTTTTTAAATATTTTCAATATGTTCATTAAAAGCAAGTTTGCAATACATCCCGACTTAACAACCCTTAGTAGAGTAGACTGTTCCTAATTTCGATCCACGGAAAAAAGAAATCATACAAAATGATCATATCAATCATGCAAGACGAGCGTCCAATCGATATAACATAACACTTGTCAATGAGGAAGAATTGGAAGACATTAGGAAAACAGCTTTTTGGAAGAAAAACTAAGACACAATCGCTTCCTTTACATACACCCGACGTGGCTTCGAAAGAGTCAGAAAGGGAATTTTTCAACTAGTCTAAATAACTCCGGCGTTAATTAAGCGGAACGTGTCTTGAAAGCGTTGGATTTGCAAAGCCATGTTTTTCAAGCTACATGATCATTAGATCTAGAAAAATTGCTGTCTTGATATCTCTTCATATCGCGTCTTCTCGACAGCCGAAGGCCATATTACTATAAACAAGAACTTTTTGAAACACGTGTTTGAGAGAGTATTGACTTAAAACCATTATTGATTAATATTGACTAGTGTTAGGCTGAAGGGGCCTCACCCACTCTGCTCAACATGATAACTGAGAGCGCATCTTTTTCACTGATGGAATAAGTTTTTTTGTTATAACAAGCAAAATAAAGATGTCTGCCATTAATACGCCAAAACTGTCTGGTTCGCTTGATCCCGTTGGTTTGCCACCATGAAGTAAAAGGCTGCAAAAGCGAAGAATGGCCTCATCCGAGTAAATCAAATGAGGTAGTTAGTCACAACACTATTCACGATAGAACCTCATCATCCATTCATCAAGAAGTATTGTTAGGAAGAGGATCTCCAAAAAATGTATGACTTTGTACAAATTGCTGGCTTGACTTACTTACAACAGCCACCATAAGTGAAATGTAACGCCACTCCTAATGTATCGTAAGTATTTAATTCATATCTTCAAATGACGGCTGAATCCATCCAACGAGGTCGACTTTTTACTTTTAATTCCCGAATGATGCCTTATTCAAAGCATTTGTTGAGCAGGTGACATTAAATGTAATAACTTCATACACTCCTACTCTACTATCGTTCCAAAACAGCCTCAAGTTATTGCTGCATTCGAACCTTTAGTTTCCTTAATTAAATCTCACCGCTTTGCTAGGACGATCCTATACAACGTACAATCCTAGCTCTTTTTTGCTTCCAAAAACCTGACCACTTCTTACAGTGGACACTTTGCTAACACCTTCACTACAAATTTATTTATTACCTCACTGCACTTGAACTCGGGCTCCGGCTCAGCACGGCAACCTGCAAAGCTTGAGTGCAAAAAGTAGTGTAAATAATGAACGGGCCTTGCCCGGCTACTGGGTAAGTTTGATTTCTGTAAGTTTATGCTCTGTTTTTTTTTGGCAATGGCAGCCCCTGCCTATAAAAGTAACCAAGGTAACGGTGCCGGTATTGTACAGCGAGCCCATTCATGGCGATCTTCCTTTTGTGTTTATTTTTCATATTCGGTTTATTAATTTTTAGTTCTCTCTACCGTTCCGTATGCATTTAAATTGGTCCAATTTTTCACTGTTCCTTATTGCTGTTAGCATTTTGTGCCAGGCCGGTAACAGCCAGGAGGAAGGTTTTATAAAATTAATTATACAGAACTTTCCAGCGTGAATAGTATAGAATATTTCAGATGGATGTTCTTTTTGAGGTCAACTACATTTTATCCTTCAGGGAATTTTAGAACTGCCTCTTTCATTTGTTTCGCTTTAAGATATATTCTGATGCAAGACCGGATGGTAAGTGCTAACAGAACGATATTTTACGAAGTATCGGCAACAAACAACCAGGCGCCTCCATTAGAAGAATCAAGTGAAAGTACCTTTTTCCTCATTTGTTCGATTGCTCTCTTCGACATTTTAGTTTTTATACTGTTCCATTGTATGCATATTCTATTACCAATAGAAAATTATACACAATAAGGTTGAATGTGTTGCTCGTGCTATCAGTGGCGGATTTACACTTGAGGAGGCCCTAAGCGGGAAACCGAACGGGGCCCATACCCAGTGCTTATGTATTGTAATTTTTTTGTAATAATTGGTTTTGAATTAATTCTACAAAAATATGTTTATGAAATATTTAGTTAAACATCAGTGCTTTTGTAAAATACATTCGATGTATGTTTTTGTTTCTATAAACAGTATTACGGTTTATAATCATCAACTATAATTGTTATGATATATCAGTGTAAACAGATATGATATATCAGTATGTTATACAGCGCGTACCACAACTATACAGTTTTACGTATATTCATGTTATGTTTTTCATATTTTTCATTTTTTCTCAAAAGCGCTATAAGATTTAAGCCAAGATGAGTACTTTCTAGAGCCACCGACGAAAACTGCTGTGTGAAGCGTATAGGTTTTTTTGTGTTTGTTTTTATTCATCAATGACGACCTGGCCGTATTGCTAAGCGTGTAGTTGGTGGAAAAAAAATTGTGTCCACATGTTGTGACAGCGAATATATTAACTTATACGCTATTCGGACAAGAATTCCACATAGCATTCCTTCACGTAATAAACTTATCTTTGCTTAAGGACTTTATTGATATTTGAAGCTTTTCTTTCTGGCTCGGCAAGCTCATCATCCATTGATAGTAATGCATCAGGATGAATAATACAATTTATTATGGAAATTCCTTTCCGATTCCGGTAAGATACCCGCTTGGATGTCCATTAGGACTATATCTATTTCGACGAATGGCTCGCGGATATTCTAATGGAACCATTTAATTCGTTTTGTGTACTCCATTAATATCGTGGTTTAATAGTGCACTTTGAAAACAATGTCCAAAGAGAAAAATCGACCACTGATTAGATTTCAATCAATTACCGGAGCAAATGACGAGAAGCCCTCAACGAATTTAAAATTGTAAGACACTAAGAGCTCTTTCTCATACCAGAATTCTATTAATAAGAGCGAACGTAGCCACTTGCCAGTTTTTTACTAGCACCAAAGATCTATACCACAGAACCATCGCCTGTAAGTCAATTTAAATCCTTACACTTGCTGTACACACAGACGTCGCTGGTTTAATAAGCAGACGCTACTTGTAGAAACGAACACGAAATAATTTTTCTCAACTTGGACATTAAGGAGATTCTTTTTGTAAAAAATGTTTATTTACAAAAACAAACTTAGATATTAGTTTATAAATGGTATGAAGGGATACACGAAGGGATGATGTACAGGGTTTACAAAGAACATTCAAGGATAGTTACATCAGTCGCAGCATTGTTGTTTCCAACAATGTGGATGATGTAATTGGCAAACAAACGTAGAAGGAGAGTCCTCTTACTTGCGTTAATGTTGCTTAAATCAGGTAAGAGCAGGGATGGGAAATTGAGGGTGTGATCGGGAACAATAGCTGCCATTTTGGTCATCAGTATGCTCCAAGCATTCGAAACCCTAGAGCACTTTGCAAATTTGTGCTCCAGGGTCTCAACTTGGTCGCATCTTGAACAGGCAGCAGACGCTCGCTCCATTCTTTAAAGTAGTGCTCCGTGAGGGATCTTGTTGTTCACCAACAGGTACAACGTTGACCGCAGGGTCGACGATAGTTGGTGGTTGGTAAAGATCTTCCAAACCCAAGGCCATCGTACGGAAAACAACTCCAAGGCAATCTTGGCCGCTGGAAGCCTATCAACCATGTTCCGACGAATGGTTTTGGAAGAGATGCTCGTTCCGGTTGTGCAGTATGCCATGTGCTAGATCACCATTCGTAAACATGGATATATTGTCGTAAACATGGATACGTTGTGGTATGTGTAAATGTATTGTGCCCCCACTCTCAGGCATTCACGTTCGGCGACGTACCGATTAACTAGCCATGTTACCGTGGTGATAGCTGGGATGTAAAGGTTTAGCCCTCCTCTACTTCGTGGGAGCGCTGGTTGCAAGCGGAATTCGAAATCCCCCAGATCCGTCCCAGAGAAATGACCGTATGGTGCTAGATAACAAAGCTATGTCCATTGACCGGGCGCCACAAACCGATCCCACAAACCATAGCTTTGGCAGAAGAAAAGTGTTGAGCAGCACCACCTTCTGCACCAAATTGAGGTTTCTAACGTGATGTTGCCGGATCAGATGACGAAACTTTTGGATGACGTTCTCCCAGTTGTGCCCCATGGCCTCTCATATATTGTTTGTAAACAATATCCCAAGTAACCGTAGCCGTTCTACAGTACGTAGCCAAGGAGCATCTTGTCGGGTGGCTGGTGTTGTAACTCCGATGTCCAGTGCTATTGGTTTTTCCACGTTCAACTGAGCCCCAGCGGTTCTGCCAAACGCTTCAAATGTTGCTTTTATTTGCTCGAGTTTGGCAATGGAGGTTGTCACCACCGAGATGTCGTCAGCATATACGTTGATCAGGTCGTCCTGATCGCACCAAATGGCTTCTAATCTGGTGATGAGAGGATTCAGATAAAGGACAAACAGGTGCATGGATAGGGGATCTCCCTGTCTCATGGAACGTTGAATGGGAAAGGGTGAGCAAAATTTACCGTTTACTAGGATGTGGGAAGAGGATTGTTCACCAATTGTACGTAGAAGCCGCTCTAGGCCTGGATTGAAGCCCAAAAAGACATTGCTCGCCACAGAAAGATTCTGTTGACTCTGTCAAACACTTGTGATAATTCAAAAGATACGAGTTTACCATGCTTTCGCTTATTCTTAAGATCAACAACCCGCTCCTTAACAGAGAGTAAAACTTGAAAAATGTTGCAAGGTTAATTGCTACATATTTGAGCTATCGAAATTATTCCCCACTTCATGATAATCATATCAAAACGCAGTTTCATAATTCTCGACCGTAGCTTGTAATCCGTGTTAAGGAGGGATATCGGTCGAAAGCAAAATATGGGAGATAACTGTGTTGCAGGTAAACGCATCGTCCGTCGGTAAGTCTTCGTCAGTGTATAATTGTCTGTAGTATGTGTGAATGTGTTGTCTGATTTGGTCTTCACGATCAATCACTCCGCCATCATCAGACAATAGTTTGTCAATCACGGTTCGAGTCCGCCTACGTTCCTCCAGTTGGAAAGTAGAGACACTCTCACCAGCTACTCGTGTCTCGTTTATTCTCGTGTATTCTTCAGAAAAACGTCTCTGAAGCGAGAGGATCTTTCCCTTCACACGGTTAATGTTAACTAGCTCGTCAGGATTGGCTAAGTACTTTTTGAATGAGTTTTTGACAACTCTATAAAAGATGTCCTGTCGAAGTCGGAAAGCGAAGTATTTTTGATTCGTATTCCAACGGAAAAATGATTTAATTTTGGGCATGGCGAAGTGAATCCAACCAACCCATCCAGGAACTAACCCGTATGATGTATGAGAACTCTTATCGTTGCCTTTGAGAGCCTCCCGACTATCACACATCCCCATACTGTTTATCGCATTTCTCGGTGCAAAGCTGATATTTCTCTCAACCGTAGTCCTTTGGATCCAACACACAGTTGAAGTCCCCTGCGAGAATGACATGCTGAGATGCATTTCAATGGTACTACCTTCGACCTAGCTAAGGTGCAATTGAAAAAATTCTCTCGCTCCGAACAACGCTGGCTCCCAGAGGGATCATAAACATTACAAAGTGTGGTATAATTCTCAAGCCGAACACAGATTACATGTGAGTCTAAACTGCGCTCGACGTGGGAATATTTTAGGTGTTCCCGCAAAACGATCACTGTACCAAGTTTATCATCATTAATATTCGCAAGCACCTTATAGCCTAGGAATGTGATGTTACTGTCGTAGAGCTCTTGTAGGAAAATGATGTCGGCGTCGATAGTACGAATGAATGTGCGAAGTGCATTCAGCTTAGTTGTGCTAGAAATGGCATGCAAATTAATTGAAGCTAAAATGTAGCTAGCGTTCGTAGCCATGTCTAAGCCAACATCATTACCTCTCAGTGTCTTTGTTGCTTTGCTTTACGGTGACGCGATGCTTTAAAAGCTTGCACGGAGAGTGCGGACGCACTCTCTAACCCGGGCTTTACTAATGTTGGTGTTGCTGACATTGATGCTGTGTACGGGGCGATCGGTGCTGCTGTCGGAGCCTTCGGTGTCATGGTCGGATCCTTCTGTGCGACAGTCGAAGCCTTCGGTGCAATTGTCGGCGCCATCGGTGCTACCGCCGGTGCCTTCTATGCAGCTTAGACAACAGCCGGTGTCGACGTTTTGCTTGCTTTTGGCTTTGTTTTTGGTGCTGTTGGTGATGCCTTGATCACTCCTGCATGCGATGTCTCTTGCTTGACCAAGCTGCGCTTGCTCTGCACACATCCCATGCCAACGTGCTCTGGCATCAGACAATAACGACAGTATGGATTTTGTCGGATGTACGTGATTGTTGTCCGCTCTCCTCCAACCGTAATGGTTGGTCCGGTCTGCAGCGATGATGACTATAAAGTCGATCACCTGCTCTCGTGTTGGCCGCTTTGGGATCCCCTCGTACAACATCTTGATGGCTTTGTCCCTAATGGGCCTCACTCTAGATGTCTCCTTGACTTGTTATTGTTTTAACGCGCTGAAATGTACTCTTGCCGATAAAAAACACGTCCGATCTACTCGACAGACAAGAGCAAACTAGGAGATAAAATCTCAGCTAAATTATAGAAATTATGATACAGCGCGTGTATAACGAACCACAGCTAAATTGACACCGATTTTATTCAATGAACTCCAAATTCTCAAGAAATAGAAACAAATATTGTTCGTTTGATTTGTTTGAAAACACAATTTCACGATTTTTGATGTTTTTTTTTTCGTATTTTTACGTTCATAACTTTTCCAGCTCAGTTAAGGAATGTAATCTTCTTCTTCTATGGTATGGTGCTACAAGCTCGAGAGGTCTTGAGGCCTACCATTTTGGCTTCCGTGACATGGATTTACCCGCAACAGGATAGTCAGTCCTGTGTGCGGGAGAACGGCCAGAATGAGATTCGATCCCCGAACCTGCCGTATGAGACCGGCGCCGCTATTTCCTCTGCCACGAAACCGCTTATTTCATCTTTAAAAATGCATGGATCGATATCAGATGAATTTATCCACATGTAAATTTGGGGCCCCTGTCGAGCTCGGGGCCCCTCGCCTCCGCTTAGTCCGCTTACCGTAAAATCCGCCACTGCGTGCTATTGTTGGCGTACACCCAATGTTAAAATACTGGGCGCCTCCATTCATCTCCACACGAAGGCTGTAACAATTTAATTTTGAATGTATTTAATTTCAAATGGAGAGCCGTCAAAATTTGTTCGGTTTTTGGTATTATTATTGGCGATACAAACAATACTCATAATGCATCTACAATGGTCGGCCAAAATTCGTAGAACAGCAATGATTCCATTTGGCGGCCAGGCCGTCATAGACTAAGTTTACCACGTACCCGAATAGTTCACACCCTAAACTTCCAATCCCTCCGCTTACCTGTTTTAAGTAATATTAACTCAAATAAGAGGACTCCTATCCTACGTTTGTTTGCAAACTACATCATCCATATTGTTGGAAACAACAATACTGTGATTGATATTACCATCCTTGAATGTTCATTGTAAACCCTGTACGTCATCCTTTCATGTATCCCCGCACACTATTTTGTTAACTAGTATTTAAGTTCGCTCTAAATAAAGGTTTTATTAAAAAAAATATTCAGTACATGCTAGGGGGAACGGTTCGGATGGGATTTTTGTTCCGGTCCGTCGTGTGAAAGAACGGCTCCGATACCACTATCCCGCTGGGCCGCCGCCTCAATCCTATTTGAATTTTTAACAATTGAGTTTATGTGCAGCTTTACATAGTAGCTGCTATCGGTAGAAGTAATTAAACGATGGTAATTAACTGCCACATTCTCGCGTTACATCGTAATCATGAAGCCATTAAATTTCAAAATATGTTTCCTCAAAAAAGTATACAACGAACGACAAACGTCGCAATTGATTTTCAGATCATATCATAAACAAAAGCCCCGCTAACCGGAATTTATTTTCCGCTATATTTATGTCGATTTGCGCATAAGC
>KB663832.1:4803888-4822981 GCA_000349025.1 Anopheles minimus
TAAGTAAGTAAGTAAGTAAGTAAGTAAGTAAGTAAGTAAGTAAGTAAGTAAGTAAGTAAGTAAGTAAGTAAGTAAGTAAGTAAGTAAGTAAGTAAATAACAAATGTAAATGCAATGTTAAAAGGTTTAAATATATACAAAATTTCAAATAAAAATAATTATTTCACAAAAAAATACAATAAATTTAAAAAAACCGAACAAACATAGCCATAACTATCATGTATATTATTAAAAAAATCATATTAATCCACATTATATTTTAAATATAAATACTGACGACCGAAATCTGACAGTTTAACAACATGAAATCAATAATATACAACAAAAACTTAAGATACACTTTTCTTCAGCTTTCAGTGCAATTTCATCTATACCACAACAAGAAAAACAATGCACATCGCCATTACCCGTTTGCCAGTTACGATTTCAATCGATTGGAAAACTAAACTTTTATATCCCAATTATGGTTAAACTTTCGAGCCCGTGGACTGTGAAATCCACTGCACGCTGCATGGTGCGGCAACGCACTCAAACAAATTGAAAATTGAAATCCTACCTTCCGCTATCTGAGTCAGCTGCATTCGAAGCCGTACTGGGCAGCCCATCGTTGCTAGCGACCGGGCTCTGTCGAACCAGTGACCAGCCAGCCAATCTTCTATTCCGTACCGAATAAGCTACTGGCTGCACTCACGGCATTTCGCGAACTCAACAGAACCAATAAAAGATCCCATTTTGGTGCAATTCACCGTTACTGATACCCGGTTGCGGCTGCGGGAGGCAAAGCAAACAGCAAATGGACATCGGTTAAAAGGACATTCTTACCAGCGAAGGATACACACATCGCTGGATGTATCTTGTCGGGTGTACGTAGGTTTACATTCTTCCGCAGGCGAATGCCCGAGCACGAAGGTTGAGAAAAATGAAACGGATTTCCGGACTCGTTACCGGAATCCGCTTGTGAACGAACTTTGCTGATCAAACATTGAAACGAACGAAATGGTTTTTGTTTTTGGAGAACTCCTCGCAAATTGAAACAATCGTTCGTGTGGTGCTGTACATTTCCGGTATTTCATTACCACCTAACGAATGTGATAGTCGTTTGTCGGTCCTGTGCCCATCGTACCACGTGGATTGATTTTTATGACAATTTTTAAACGATTCTTCCGAACAATCATTAGCTGCTCTGTTTATATTGCTTCCCATACGAACGAGAATGAACTTATTGTTGCACCCAGTATACTACCAATTGCAGACAATTACTTAGGTGTTGAAAATTTTCAAACTGCTGTTTAAGGAATGAATTTTTAAGTTTCCTCGACTATGGCATATTTAAGCATTGATTTATTTCGTATTTGTTGGACTCAATTGTCTATCGTAAGAGTTTAACAAAACAAATCTTTTAAACTGAGAAAATAGAGAGGTTAGTGAGAAAAAAATCATTCGGAATATACAATAGTACTAATGAGGAAAAAAGAAAGAAGAATCATGGAGACGAGATACTACATTTTCTTTACTTTTTCTTTTAGAAAAAACTACCACAGGGATAAGCCTTATTGCTTAGTATTGCGGAGGAAAAGGTCCCGATTCAAGTAATTTTGATTCAAATTCATACCGTTTTTTCACCAAAAACAATAACGCCTCATTAGCGTTATGCGCTGTCGTTACTGCGTTACATCCGACACACAACTGTCAAAACCGAACTGACTGACGCAACCTGCCCCCATTGTACGTTCTTGTACCAGCGCAAACAAACAACAAAAA
Source organism: Anopheles minimus (assembly GCA_000349025.1). NCBI lineage: Eukaryota > Metazoa > Arthropoda > Insecta > Diptera > Culicidae > Anopheles > Anopheles minimus. Next base: position 4,805,649 of record KB663832.1, read on the forward strand.
CATATTCTTCAAACATTTTAAATCACTGGAACTAATCGAATTGCTTGCTATTTAATCGCACACACTCGGATCAGTTGGACCTTCCATTCCTGCCTTGGGAACGACTCGAGTGCACTTGAAAAGTAAGTTTCATTGCAACCGTGCAGCGTAGGGTGGATTTCAGCAAAGCCTACTTCACCCACCTCCCAACAGCACCTATCGCGATCATCGTCTTTGTAGCCAGCGAAAACAAGTTCTGACCTTCGTGATCACGCGATAACCAACAGGAAACTTGTGGGGGAAGAAATGTAACGCAAAAGCTACATGTCTTTATCACACTCACCGCGATATCTGCGTCATTTGTGTAGCGTTCCGGAAAACAAAGAAATGCACGATCATTTCCTTGCGATCCGAATGTGAATCATACGAGTGCGTGTGCGTGCGCGTATCCAGAGGGGCGTTTTGCAATGATCTTTACGGTATTGTGTTTTTTTTTTATTTTCAGGTGATAATCACACCAAAGTGGACAAACAAAGGATCATCATGACGATTCCGGCGGTTTCGTATAAAGCATTCGGTGATATGCCGCGACCGGTTGCACCGGTAGGCACCAAACGATGGGTTGTCCTGTACATAATGGTCGCGGCAGTACTGTTAACCACGCTTGCTTGCTGGAACAATCTTTCGGGAGGAACGTTGGTCGAAATCTTCCGTGAAGATGGCAATGATGTACCACCGCCACACACGCAGTACGCCAAGATGGCTCGCTATCTGGTGCATAAGGCCGGTAAGTCGATCAAGAATGATCTGTTCCATTCTTAGTGCCAATCGGATAGGGGTTATGTCTTCGCTCCCCTTTTCAGAGTGGGTTTCGATGGGTTCCCTTTCGACGGTGGACGCCATCAAAGGCTTCCCGATGGTAAACATCATTTCGGTTGCGGACAGTGCACGAGACGAAAAGTCTACCGGTGTGTTGTACTTCTACCTGACCATGCTGGACTACACGGCGCAGGATCTGCACAAGGACAACCGGCTCACCGTGATGCTGACGCTCGACCAGGACAAGTACTGTACGAACAATGGTATCGATCCAATGGAACCGACCTGCGCACGCATCATGATCTCGGGCCGGGCGGATAAACTCGAAAACGGAACCGACGAGTACGCGTTCGGCTCGCGGGCCATGTTCAGTCGTCATCCGGCCGCAGAAAAGTGGATTAAAAGTAAGTTCAATTACCGAATGAAGTGGTCTCGATGGATGTAACAAAATTCCAACAGTATACGTTACCAACTCCCCTACTCGCGTTATCTGTTGCACGCTAATCCCTGCTTAAACATTTCCATCATCTTCCTCGCGTTTCAGCCGATGGACACAACTTTTTCCTCTGCAAGCTGAACATCACACAAATCGCCGTACTTGACTTTTACGGTGGTCCACACTACGTTACCGTTGAAGATTACATGGCTGCGGACCCCGATAAGCAGCCTGCAGCCGCTGACAACAACAGCGAACGTCAAATTCCGCCCCGGTTTTCATCGACGCCTATCACGGTGCAGTGAGAGCTGTTGCAGAATTGCGAAAGGTGTTTTATTTTGAATGAGGAATAACGATTAACAATGTTCGGTGATAGCAAAACGGATTGCGAAAGCACGAAAGCGAGGAATACAATTGGCAGAATATTAGGAAATCCCCAATCAGCACTCGAAAAAGGTCGAATGTATCAAGAATGCATTCGTACCTAATGAGGGTACGCTTTCGTCTGATAAAGCTCACATACTTCATAGCAATGTTTGTGAGAGTGATAATAATTGAGCTAAAATGCAAATATTCATAGATAGATAGAAAGAAGACGGGCAGGCTTTTATATGCGTTTTATCCATACAAACCACTACAAACGAAATAATAAAGTGATATTTGTGTCAGATTTTCTATATTTTATACAAAACTACTAGTATGGACTTTTTTTGCTACATTGGAAATGGTATTTTTTTTACGAATCCTTTAGAAATCATCTAAATGTATGCACATGGTGTTGAGCGATCCACAAATTCGTCCCTTATTCATTACTCATATCTATCAATTCTTAATTATTTTTTTTGTAGAAGAGAAAAATGTGTTGGTAATTTATTTGAAATAATTCAACACGAATTCACCACAGCCCTTGGTTCATTTTTGTACTCACCTTCCAATCTGGCAGCACTGCGTCGCATAGCAACACTTTCGCCCAATTTGACATTTCTCATTGGCGGTATTTTACCATTTCGAAAAAACATAAACAAAGCAAGCATTTGCGTCGTTGTGGTTGAAAATTAGTTTTGTATCGTGCAGGAAAAGTGGAAATAAATAATGTTCCCGAATAACAACCGGCCAAAACGGCCCGAACCCGACAAAGCAGACGCAGTAGACGAACCAGGCGAAGAACACCTCCAGGCACTATCCGCCAGCTTTGGTCACACAGCATTCCGTCCGATGCAATGGCGCATTATCCGTTCCATCATCGTTCAGCGTCGCGATAATTGTGCCATAATGGCCACCGGGTACGGAAAATCGTTAACATACCAGTTCCCGTCCGTGTTTCTAAATCGCCTCACATTCGTGGTGTCACCGCTGATCAGCTTGATGCAGGACCAAGTGTTGTCGCTAAACTTGTGTAACATTCCCGCCTGTTTGCTTGGTACTGCACAGCGTCAAAATCCGGTACCGGATATCAAGGCCGGCCAGTTCCGGGTTGTGTATCTTACGCCCGAGTACATAACGTCCGATTCGGGACAGGCATTGCTAGAATCGGTTCAGCCCCAACTCGCACTGATTGCCATCGACGAGGCGCACTGTTTGAGCAAATGGGGGCACGACTTTCGGCCCGCCTATCGTAACCTTGGGCTGATTCGTCAGATCTGCCCTGGCGTGCCGATACTCGCCGTTACAGCTACGGCCACGCAGAAGGTGCGAGACGATATCGTACAGTGCTTGAAGCTCGTTAAGCCACAGATCCTCTGCACCGGGTTCGATCGGCCGAATTTGGAGTTTATCGTGAGACCTAAGGGAAACTTAGGACCACTGCATGACATACGACCGTTGCTGAGTGAGAACCGGGAAGGAAGCACCATCATCTACTGCTTGACACGCAAGCAAACGGATGAAATCGTTTCGCTTCTGCAAGACAAACGCATCCAGTGTGAACCGTACCATGGTGGCATATCGCTAACGCGTCGCAAACAGGTACTGGAAAGCTTCGTGAACGATCACGTGCGCATCATCGTGGCAACGATCGCGTTCGGTATGGGCATCGATAAACCGGACGTCCGGCTAGTCATACACTACGGTGCGTCGAAGGATTTGGAAAGTTACTACCAGGAGGCTGGCCGTGCAGGTCGCGATGGTCAACCGGCCCAGTGCATAATGTTCTGGAGTCAGGGCGATTTCAAGACGCATGAAATTTTGCGCGCCGAAAGTTCTAAAGCGTTAAAGACGAACCAGGAGCAGCTGGCGCTCAAGATCGCAGAGTACGTGGAACTGCGTGACTGTAGGCGTCGGTTCATCCTGAACTACTTCGAAGGCGTCCTAACAGAGGTGAACAAAGCGGAAGAAAAAGCAACGATAGTGAAACGATGCTGTGATAACTGTACCCGTGGCGGAGTGGCGAAAGATTGCGAACGGTACGAAGGAATCGATACGGAGGGACGGTACAACTTTGCGACTGATGCCGAGATGCTACTGCGTGCGATTGGTGCGTTCTACGGTGGGGTAAACCTTACCATGCCCACCTTGCTGCTGCGCGGGTCCCACAGTAAAAAGCTGCACGAACGGTTCTACAAACACGCACTGTTCGGGAAGGGCAAAGATAAAGACGAGAACTGGTGGAAAGCGCTGGGCACTCTGCTCGAACGCGATGGCTATCTGAGCAAGGTGAAAGTGGCAAACAATTACAACAAGTTTGCGCAAGCCGTTTATCACCAGATCACTCCCACCGGGCAACGGTGGCTTGATGGGGACGAAAAACCCCGCCAGCTACTGTTGAAACCAACCTCAACCATGTTCAAATCGCTTAAAGTCATCAAACCTGCCTCGCTGTACGAGAAAACGCAACTCCCGGTAGTGCGCACCACAAAGCAACCGGACCTTACGCACGAACTGGTCAAATCGCTTCTCAAAAAACGTGCCGAACTAGCGACCGCGTTCGAGTGTATGCCGTACATGATCGCATCGAATGTGGCCCTCCATCAGCTAGCAACCCGGAAACCGTTAAACCTGCAGGAAATGAAGGACGCCCAGCTGGATGGGTTTTCCGACGCGAAGCTGCAAAAGTTTGGACGCGAGTTTTTGATTTGCATACAGCAGCAGCTTAGTTTGCTGCCCGGATGTTCATCCTCCCAGCAACCAACGGTGCCAGATGTCCTGTACGATCAGCTAACAGCGACGAAATCGACCAGCTATGGGATGTGGAAGAATGATAAGAAATCGATTGCTGATATTGCCGCTGTACGAAACCTAAAAGAAAGCACCATCGTGGAACATCTGTGTGAGGCAATCCGGGTGGGATTACCGTTTGAACAGAACGATCTTGTCCGGCTGGGTGTTCCGCCGGATGTATATGCAGCGATAGTGTGCCGTTTGCCGGCAAACTTCGGCGAAATGTGCACGCTAACGTCTATCAAAGAAAGATGCCCACCGGAGATCACATTCAATCAGGTGAAGGTTGTTCTTGCATGGGAAAAACAAAAACGATCCAAAACGCAGTATGATCCAGCAACGCCTGATGTTCCGAAAGGTGCATCAGAAGAGTTCGACAATAGAGCTCTAACCGATATGCTCTCCGATGACGATGCTGATTTACTTATGACGGAACAGGTTCCAAAAGCTACCACCGCACAAACGGCCAACAATGCCATCGACGATATGTTTAACGATGATGATGAGGACATGCTGGACTTTGCCGAACTAGATCGCCTCGAAGCGTCGATTGTAGGGGAAGAAGATGTTTCATTCACGTCTTCAGCACCAACGGATCACACGCCACCGAGCGCAGTACAAACGGAACAACCTGCCGAAGCGATCGTGCCAGAGAAGATCGTCCCGATGCAGGAAAATCTATCCGCGGTGAACAAAACGAACGTTGCGAATCCTCCAGCCAAAAGGCGCGTTGTAAATTTGAAGCGTATTATCTACGAGGACGATGAAGATGAAGATGACAGTGGCAAGGAGGATAAGAACGTTGATCCACTGTTTACCTTCCGGCTGGCAAAACGGAAACCATGAGAAGAGGTACAATTATGTGTTTTTGTGTATGTGGGTAATAAATCAGATTCGTTAATCTATTTCCTGCTGTTAAGCATTCGGTTTCGCGCGCGCGCACTCGCGTATCACCATACAAAGAACAGTTTAAATTATGGCCGTTGTAAAGGTTCCACACAAAGTATCAATTTGAAAGACACAATCAATGATAATTCTGGCAGTGTGTGGGCTTCCTTCTAAACCAAGGGTTCTTAATGCTGATTGGTACACAAAAGAAGCCCAATTGAAGTGATGCTTGTTCCCCGTCCGGATGTTGAGATTTAATTCGATCGACACAGACGACATTGGGCGTAATATTGGAGGGTTGATCGGAAACATTGAAAGAATGCATGGACACGCTTGTAAAATGCATCCGTAAATCCGTTCAAGCGATTCCAGAGTTCCCAAACGCGTCCATGGTTGTATGCTCGCTATGCTTTTCATGCATTATGCTGCACTCTCCCAAGTTCCGTCCCCTTAATCTTATGGTTCTCGTTCGCTCTCTCTCGCATTCGGTCGATCCCTCTCGGACGCGATACGCGCGTACACCCCGGGGAGGTGTTTGTGGCAAATGTTGCGCATTCACTCTCATACGGCAAGCGTTGGTCCGCCAGACAAGTAGCAACAAAAACAGCTGCCTGTAACCGATAACGAAACGCACGGACGGCTTGGCCAGCGATTTGGCGCGCTTTGTGTTCGCGAATAAGTAATAAGACGCAAACTTCCCCCGGGTCGTGTCCGAAGGTGCTAAAGTTTAAAAAAATCGGTTTCGCGCCGTTGAAGAATCGCTTCCGGTAGGAAATGTGTCAGTGAAGGGAAAGTTTAAAAAATCAAATGATTGTGTCCGTTGCTGTGCGGTGAGCTTGTGCATTGTGAACCGTCTGGTAAGAACGAACTGAAGTTGCGCTACACCATGGGCCAGGAACAGGACCACGGGGAGATCGATATGGAACCGCAGCAGAAAGACGTCGAGCAACAGCAACGGGGTGATGAATCTCCGGTCCAGCTAAAGAACGGTACGGCTAAACTGACCGTTCCGTCTGCGGACGATCTGAAGCAAACCATTCTCGATGGGCTGGAGAAGAAAGGCGATCGTGGATTGTGGCTGTGGTAAGTTTGACCTCCAAAGCGGAAGCTATTCCAATCCAACACAACCATGACACAGTTTCCCAAATTCGTGCGTGTAGATATTCTAATGCCCAAACAGCACCCAGTGCACCCGTTGACCATACGGTGAAGGATAAAAATAACCTTACGTACCCTTCCCTCAAAAACTCAATACCTGAGGCAGGAAGAAAATGTGTACGCTTAGACGGAAACGTTTGAAGCGCATTTCTCCTTCTCACTTGCGCGGGATCGATACCGACGAGGAAAAAGTGGAAAGATGCGTAAAAATACATTTTCTCTGCCGAAGGTCGGCTGTTACCAATCCGGAGGGCACGTCCCGTTCATTCTCACGGTACCGTCCATACGCAACACGTTCTCAGCACATCAACAACACGTGCCTACAGTGACGACAACCGCGTTCGGTTGGAATGCGACGAAACTGGCTTTGTTGTTAAGGAAACCAACCAACAGGGTAAAAGCTCGCTTGAGAAAGGTTCTACCTTTTACTTTCTCTTCAATTCCCCTTCGTTTTTTTTTGAGTTCAAATGGGTTCAGCCGAGAGATTGGAACTGGTTGATATGCTGCTGCTGCTAAATGGCTTCCGAATGGCGTGCTGTTGAGCAGCAATATAGGATTAAGTGCATCTAATTGGAGTACTCGGTAATAATCAAGTGCAAACTATCTGGTCTGGGGAGAAAGGGCAGCACGCTTGTTACGAGACATTCCTTAGCAGTTGTAGAAAGCTTAGTAAAAAAAGCACTTCACCCTAAGAGAATCAATTTGAAGTCCTCAGTCGTTGAAGTTTTAAATCAGAAGCTTCCAAAAAATAGCACTCCTGTTTAACGTTTCCGTGCAGAGTACATTGGACAAGTGATCTCACCCGAAGGAGATAAGCAAAGCTCCTCGAATAGGAGCGGGATTGTAAGAATTCGTAACGACACACTTAATACACTTCTCCCCTAAGAACCACATATGTATGCTACGAATGGCTCATTCCCTTCCTTCTATCGGCTGAGGTCATCTTGAAATCCAAACGAAGATTTAACAGGGACACGACCCTCGCCGTCGTTGGACAGCAATGGGTTTAGGAAAACGTGCGCTAATAGAATAAATTATATTCCATCCAAACCGGGCCGTTTAATTACCATCGGCACATCAGGAAGGAAATTGCGTACAGCACTCCGTACCCTGGAGGTACCGTCCTGAGGTGAGGTGCCGTTAAACAGGCGCACAGAAGAATTCATAAACATTCGCAGGTTTAACAACTGACCTTTGGCTTTGCTGGCCTCCGTCCTATCACGATGTTCCAGTGCGCGCGTAATCAGAGCTAAGGTGTGGTGTGTTGACGGAGCAGCAGGCTCAAGACAAGCGGCAACACACTGTCCAGGTCTTATCGCCGATGTCAGGAGTATCGGTGCCACTTGCACCCCGGCAGACGTACCACAGGGCTCTTTCCTTCATCTCGATCGAATCTGGCACTTAAATCACCTTCCATACAATGGACACTTCTTTGGCTCATTGATAGAGCCACTCTACTTGTGTCGACCATTCCCAGTGCTATCTTTCTGCGACGGACCTTTTTATGATGGGCCGAGTGTGTGTGTGTGTTGGTATGTTGTTATCAATTTAGACGACCGGCTGAGGGCAAAATTTAAATAGAAACAGTCAAACGAAACGAAAGCGGGTTGGTGCCGGTTGGAAAAGGATTTGCGTTGATTGCTGGTTGTATAGAGCCCACTCTCACTGTATCACTTGTCGATGCCGGCTTATCATGTTCCTGGGCCAATGCCATCAATACCAACTACAGAATCACTTCCTACAGTAGTCAAACAGTCAAATGCTAATAACTGCCGACATCATCTGCTGCCCGGTGATGCATCTATTTCGTGCTATGAGCTCGTAAAAGCTCGATAAATGCACGATACGGTTTTTGAATGTCACCTCGCGTACTGTATCGTACCGCGTACTACCTGTCCGCGACAACTCCGATCATCAAGGGCACGTGCGTACTGGGACGATCTACCCACGGGCACGATTTTGCCAAGGGCGGTGACTTTTTTTTACATCAACATATACACACGAACAAATTGCAACGTCTGATATCCGGTGAGGAGCTTTATTTTCAAAGCTACCGAAACTATCGTTCGACAGCAATAAAGTCAAGCACAACTGGTAAGCGATTTATCGTCGATCGGATGATGGTTTTGCAAACAAGATTTACTGTAAATACTAATGTAAAAAGCCAACCGATCTACACGGTGCTAGATAAGCGGCGACTTGCAGGGGTTTTCGAAGCTGCAAGTGGTAGAGTTGGAACTAGAACCGAAATGAATCTTTAATTTGAATAAATGATATTGAATTTCTATTTCAAAGATGAAAGGAAGATGTTGAATTTATCAAAAAAAAAACCTTGAGTTTATGCATTATTAAACTCTTACCTACTTGCATAAAACATCTAAGAAGAAGAGTAGATCAGATTCCGCTCAATCATTCATCCAAATTGTGAGTGTTCTTTTTGGAACGGTTCGACCATGTAAAACTGGACATTTTGACTTTAATAAATATTTTTAAATCGATAACAAATACCATGATTGTAATGAGCCATTTGGATATCGAGGTTCTTTACCGATGTGTTTAACAAATTGTAAACATTATCTAGACACTGTTTACAGCATGGGAAGTGACCGCAATCGTTATTGTTATTGATAGAACCAGTTCATACCTTTCCAAACAAACCACCTCGAACTGGCGAAAGGAGTTTTACACTTATTGTAAACAATATTGTCTATTTCAAAGCTCCAGGTCGGTATATTAGGTTGCTAGTAGACCCCCATTGCATTAACAATAAGACATGCAAAATTAATTATTTTAAATAAACTTATACATTTACATCAACCATTCTATTCATATGGGTATCGGTAGTATGAGGTTCATTAATTTTTAGATAGTCGACTTCTAATTAGAATAACTCATGATTAAAAATGTGTAAAGATTAATCTTTTCAAGTGTTTATTAATACACAATAATTTTATTATTATTGATTTAATAATCACCAACTATTATTGATTTCTGAATTCTGTACAAGATAAACTAGAATGTGTTAATGTAGATATGTTATCTTTCCCGCCTTCTGAATATTACTCAAAACGCAAACAATTCTGTAGAAAGGTGTCTCAACAAATCTGTTAAGTTGAAATACCTTCCTAATGCAAATGTGAAACGATACAACCTCTACATGTGCTAGTTGAACCTGGAAGAATGCAGAAATGGCACCTCGTAACCCCTGAAATAGTAAACATTGTCGCCCGTACAATTCCTTATCAATCAGCTCAGTAATCTGGATGTACAGATATCCATCATCTGATTCACTTGTGTACGATACAAATAATGATATCTTATCGCAACGGGTTTTAGGATATTATGCAAGAGATATCTAAGAGAGATATGAAGATATTCACGGTCATTGATCGCCAACCGTTTCATTCGCTTACCTATTTCCAGGGCATTGTTCATCCTGTGCCTAACGCCCAACATTCTCAATGGATTTCACGTGTCGTCGTACGTGTTTCTTGGCCAGTTACCGAAAAACTACTACTGCATGGTGCCCGAGCTGCTGCAGGCCGGCTGGAGTCACGAGGAAATACGCAACATCTCCTCACCAACGTAGGGCCCATACCCGTTCCAATCATGCCGGTATCGACGTAACCGCGCACAGAGCACCTCGAACAGTCCCGATCGTTAACCTTTGACTTCCTTTTCTACCCCTACCGATAGTGGCAGCACCAAGAACGGTACCTGTACGATCTACACCTGGAACTATGGACAACTGAGCGAGCTTAACTACAATGATGCGCTCAGCTACACCCAGTCCCATCCACCACCAGCTGAGGTGAACTGTCTCGCTACGGCACACACGGGCAGCAGTTGGCACATGTACTATGATCAACCCGAAGGTGTATCGATCGTGCCGGAATGGGATCTGCTGTGCGAACGGACCGCACTACGCTCCACGGTACAGGTAGCGCTGTCGATTGGCAAGTTTGTCGGTGCATCGAGCTTCGGTGTCCTCTCGGACAAGTACGGTCGCAAGACGAGCTTTTCGATTGCGGCAACTCTCTACATCGTGGCCGGACTGTTGACGACCTTTTCCCCATTCTACGCACTGTTGCTACTCGGTCGCATAGGACTGGGTGCTTCGGCTTCCGGTGTATTCTATCCGGCATTTGCCCTCCGTTAGTATGCCAACCCTTAAGTAAGGTGCATTATTTGTCTTCTTACGTGACATTATCGATATCTTGCAGTAACGGAAAACATTGGCAAACGTCACCGGTCCTGGATGAGCATTGCGTTCAACTTTTCCTATCCACTCGGTATGCTGTGTCTAGCCCTGGCCGCTTATCTCATCCAACCGTGGCGAGACCTTTCACTCGCCCTAACCGTACCGTCCTTTCTGCTCGTGATACATCTCTAGTGAGTAGCGTAGATTGTGCGGAAGAATTTTTCAATCATTAACACTCCGCTTTTTCAACAGCTTTCTGGTGGAGTCACCGCGATGGTTGCTCAGCAAAGGTCGCGAACGGAAAGCGTACCGGATGGTGTTTGGACACAGTGCCCCACAGGAATTGGTCGACAGCGCGACGGTGGCAGCGAAGAATCAAGGTGTAAATGCGAATGAATCTAACCATGCGGCCGTACCATTCAGTACCAAGCTAAAACAATCATTCAGCGAATTTACGAAGCTTTACGGAACACCGGTGCTATGTCGTCGAGCTCTCATTTGTCACTTTACCTGGTGCATTACCTCGCTGTGTTACTACGTTACAGGTATAGTTGCACAACTACGCCAATGATGTGTCCCAGTGCATTATAATAATTCTTATCCATTCGCCCAATCCCACCGTAGCTCTCAACGCTGACAACTTTGCGGCTAATCGAAACGTGTACGTAGCCACCACCGGTTCCGTAGACATCGTGGCGTACATACTCTCGATGATCGTACTAGCGTACTTCGGTCGACGTAGTTCATCGTTCTGCTTTTTCCTGTACGCGGGCATTTGCCTGCTGGTTGTGCTTGCGATCCCGCCCGACAATACAACGCTTCTGGTAACGCTTGCCATGATGGGTCGCGTTGGTATCACCGCCGTGTACGCCATCGTTACCCTGCACACGGCGGAACTCTTCCCAACAGAGATTCGCAATACGGCGCTCGGCATTTGTTCGACGATGGCGCATGTGGGATCGATCGCTGCTCCGTACATTACGGATCTGCTCGGTCGTCTAGCCTGGTGGATACCGACCACGATATGTGGCTGTTCCGTGCTGTTAGCCGGTACTCTTACATTGTTACATCCCGAAACGCGCGATGCCGCACTGAAGGATCACGCACAGCAGGAACAGGACCGTCGCACATCCACCGTTGACGAGGAAGAGATGCATGAGCAGGGTGAAAAAACAATTACGGGTAATTGATGGTCACGACAGAGATGAGCCAACATTTTTTCGTGTAAAACTAAATAGACACTAGAACGGTTTAGATTAAGCGAGATAAGTAAGAAGCAGTTTACTTTAAGAAAAACCAATAATGGAACCGATCGGATAGTGCTGCAAATAGTAACCGACGTCCGTGTAAACGCCGGGCGTTCCCGGTGCACCGCAACCGACGCCGTACGATATGATGCCACGCAGCACAAACTGGGTGGAAAATGGCTGCCGGCACACGTAACCTCCACCGGAATCACCCTAAAAGAGGGGACGAAATTTATTGGTGCTTCTTGTGCATGTTCTGCGCAACTCACCTTACACGCATCGGACCGTCCGATCGCACAAAACATTCCAGAGTCGGGTGGCGGTGCCACGACGGCACCCATCATTCCAATGCAACTGTCCAGCTCGAGTGCCAACACTGTGCCATAGTGGAGCGATCTGCTGATCGGTCCATCGTACGAATCGGACCCATAGCCGAAGATGTAACACTGCTCACCGTTAACGGCCGCACGGTAACTTTCGTCCGGAAGACGTAAAGGTGATCGTGGATCGGATTGAAACGTTCGGGTGGTGGGTAGGGATGCCCGCAGCACCGCAATGTCACCCACCATCGTTACGCTGCAATGGAAGAATGAAAGTAGTGGTATTACAAAGCGAAGAAACCTTCATTCCGGAACAGTTCACTTACGGATTGTAGCTGCGCAAGATGTGTGTTTCGACGATCGGGTACCGGTCGGCGGTGATGTCAGACAAATCGACGCCACCTATCTGTGCGAAGATTTGTGTAAGATTGCCCTTTTTTCTAAGCGGGGCATAGTACGATATTAGTAAGAAAATATTCTTGGGTACATATTAGGATCAAATTCCTATTATACGTGACAATTAGGGTTACATCAGAAAGAACTAACTGCGTTATAGTTTGCAACCGTTTTTTTTTTTAATTTAGTCGTATGTTTAAGCTAAAGCTTTAGTTATTTAACAATAAGATCAATTTTTACGTGTAGTTTTTTTAGTGTATTATTTGGAAGGGAACTTGATCCAACAAAAGCATCACACAACGGTCACAATAACAAAGAAACGGATTGTTTCGCGCATATACAAGCTTAACTTTCCACTTTCGCTCTGTAATTGTCCATTCCGACGATGTATTCTCTCCCTCCAACAATCTCAATACTTACACCGAAATGATGCAGTGTGCCGCGGTCAGAATCCATCCTTCCCCAAGGTGTGTACCACCACAGAAGTGCGTTCTATTGTCGTCCGCTAGCTGCAGCGATACGGCAAACGGAAACTTCAGCTGTCGGCCACGATCGGATTCACCCCGTACGATTGCACCGATCGGCCGTAACGTCATGAGGTTTGCTATTAGCAACGGTAGCAGCAGTACCACGCAAGGTGCCATCATTCTGTAACCGAAGACACGTCCACTGCTTCCTCTATATCGAGTAAACTATCACACGCAAAAAAAACATACAAACTAGATTCCGCTGCGCTTCGCAGTTCGTTACTGAATGTTTCTTTATTAATAAGGCCTTCCTAACCAAGCATGGCGTTGACGCATAGGAATGGTTCAAAACCTCACGAAAAACGGCTGTGTCAATAGTATCAGCATCTTAGGGGCTATAAAACATGCGCATTCGCTTCGGAAGCATTGTTGGTTGCGTCGATACTGCCTGCCAGTTCGAACATTCGTTTGTATGGTTAACTTCGCCATGCTCGGTGCCACGGCAAACGGGAATCCTCACGCCTCCTTGGTGAGTTCTCTTAAAGCTACGCTTATTTCCTATCTATTAACGTTTGCAGTTAAGAAGTGATTAAAATTTGAAGCAAGTGAACGAAACGTGAAGGTATGGAAATTTAAAAAAAGAAAAATTGAAATGGTAAACATAACATGGATATCATGGCGAATTGTTTTGTCGTTATCAATTGATAGAATGGATCTTCAATCGTACGGACTCACTATCATCACTATCATGGGAAATTATGCCACTGAGCGTCTTGCCCAACAAATGTTCGTTGTTACCCTCCGTGACAAACTTTCCGAGCGCATCCGGATCTAGAAATGGGATTGCAAAAGAAGAGGAAATCGAGATTTAACAACGGAATAAGAAAAAACGCAACACTACTAAACACTCACTGTCGACGTAACATTCGGAGACATACATTTGGCGGTCCAGCCCCGCAGGGTACCGGCGGCCTTTGGCCTGTTCGTCGAGTGACCGTATGATGCCGATATCGAGCATATAGTACTGGGACTGTTCGCTCTTGGCAGCGAGTACCGCCCGACCCCAGACGCCATCGAAGTGAAGTAGAAATGCTTCATTTTCCACTTCAGGAACGTACGGATGCGGATCGCTATTGCCATACCGTTCACATTCGCTCATCACCTTGCCAAACTGCACCTGGTCGGTGCACTTTATCACCGATAGCGTGTTGGAATCGTTTAGTTCCGACGCTTCCACTATCATCAGCTGAACCATTTCGCCCACCGGGAGATCTTGCTCTATGAACTGAAAGGTTACATTTGCTTATAATGTAAGCACAACTGGTAGACATTGAAAATTACTTACTTCCTCGACGAAAACAGGTACATATGAAGCTGGATCCACATCTGGAACCGTTGCGACAGTTTCTTCCTTGACAGGTGTCGCCACAACCGGTTTCTGCATCTCTTGCTCCTTTTTGGCTACTTCCAGCACTTTCGCGCTCAACTGGTACAATTCCTGCACATGGCGCATATCGACCGTTTTGACAGGGTTTTCATCTACCTTCGTCAGCTCGAAGTCGTCCAGCTCTAGCAGCTCGGACAGAAACGCTTTCACCAGCGGTGAGAACTCGGACACACGGTCGAGCATTACGGCATGCGTGTAACACATACCGTACTGAATTTCCTTGTCCGGGATCTCCTTCATCTCCTGCCATTCAACCGTCTGCGTATTGCCAAAGTCGGGGAAAAACACGCCCACCCGTGTCCCTTCGATCGACTTAACCACGGCTCGGTAATAATCGCCATCGAACGGGGCAAACGCAATATCATCCACCTTCGGTGCCGTCTGAAGCGTTTTCGTCACGTTACGCGCACACTCGACGGAGCGTTTGACAAAGTCCAGGTAACGGTTCAGTTGACCATTCGCTTCCTCGCCGGTTCGGTATACGTACAGCATACTGTTGGAAACGTACGAGATTTTCACACATTCGCCTTCTTTCGGAAAGGCACTGTAGCGGATCTCACGCTTCGGCGCCGCTGCCTTCTGTTGCACCCGTTTGGCCAGCTTGGACGTTTGAGGTGGAATAATTTCTTCAGGCTTGGCAGCTGGTTTTTGCGATTCGCTAATGACTGCTGCCGTCAGCGTTTCTTCTTCCTGGTGACGTTTGAGGGACAGATTCTTCAGCACGTTCGTAGGTACGACACACGCAGATGGCCCCTTGATGGGCAATGCTGGTTTCTGTTGCTTTTGTTCGGGCGGTTTTGCAGCGTTGGTACGTTTATTCTGCGACAGATTCACATTTGAACCGTTTGCCTTGTTAATATTCGGTTGATTCGGTGGCACGTGAAGCATCTGATCCACCTGCATGGGTCCGTTACGGTTGGGGATGTTTCCGAATGGTGGCATCATGCGTGGATCATGGAATGGCATTGGTTGTGGCTCACTTGGTACGTAACTACTATTCGCTCGCACCAGGCGCCTGAAAGGTGAAACAAATATGTTTAATAGCAATTTCATACAACAAATATGGTCCTTCATACGTACGGTAAACAATTGATGATGTGCGCTGGCCAATCGCTTCGTTGACAAAGTTCTCCGCAATAGTAGGTGCCGCATACAAAGCATTGAAATGATGCACCACCCTTGCGGCAAGCGGTGCACATGTTAAACAGGCCCATCATCATCGGCAACGGTTCTGGCATGTTCGACATGAGCGGAACATTTGCGCTCGGTCCTCTATATTGGGCGTTTCTCTCAGATTTTATAGACCCGGCGTTGGACGCATTATCATTCGGTTGCTACGATCAGATTGAGAAACCATTGCCTTTACTATGTGTTTGTGTATAGAACATTGTTGGTTATTTGCACCGCCATCTCAAAACTCGTCCGACACATTAATATTATCACGTTCAACATGACATCATCTAAATATGATTCATATGTTTAACGCCAGACCGTATCACCCGGAAGTGGGTGATGTTCCGTACATCAAGTCAGGCAAGTATTGAGAACGGTTCCACGATGGTCGAAATGGTGTTGAACGTTTTAACCATATTCGGATGATGCAATGCTGAACGCGTTTAACAAAGCAGCAAATTCCAGCACATTCTGCTATAGCTGCAGTAATGTAGCGTCACACACCCAACCGTACCTTGTTCTCCGTTGGTCTCTTTGGTCGAATATCCCATTTGTCCATCGATTCCACGCGTACCACATTCTTGTTCGCTGCCAAGCTAGCCCGTGCCTTGTCGGCGTCCCTAGGAGAATAAGCAAACGAAATTTAACGCATGGACCGGCATATAACCTCTACCGGAGACCCCGCCGCGTGCTGCTTACTTTACAGACTTATACTTGATGAATACTTCCGTCGGTTTCTTCGCATCGATAAACAGCTGGAACAGAAACCCCAGACTTTTTGCTTCCGACCGTACATCCCATGATGGATCTCGGATTATCACTTTGAAGAAAGGATCCCCCATTGCTGTATTGAGATGAGATTTCACAGTTCCTCACTTCAAAAGACGCCGGTAATTTGCGACTTCTACGATTCAAGCAAAAGTGCTGATTGTTGAAACGTCACCCGAATAATCCGCATACAGCGGATTGCTGTATAATGACAGTTGTATGCGGAAACAGTTGGGCCAACACAAAGTGGGACAGCAAGTATGGTTATAAAAATTGGTCAATATTTTGAAAATGATGTTTATGATGAAAGTAAAGAAAATACAGTCGGTTTCCGAGTTACGCGGTTCTCTACATACACGGATTCGGAGATACGCGGATTTTAAAATTTGACAGTTTTTTTTTTGTATGGACTTCAATTTTAAATGTATCAATTTCTAAACAATTCCTTAAGGTCGTTTTTTTTGTTTTAAAAATTACTTTTCGTATAGTTTTGTTAAGTTATTGCAATTCATAACTTCACATTAATAGGAATATTGATAACTTGTAGTAAAATTGTCGAAATAAAAATAAAATATTCATAGTTGATCCTTTAACATTCAATCACATTGAAGGCATGTGAAAATTAGAAATTGACTAGGATTTTTTTTTATTGACTGAATTGAATTGCCAAACAATAATATAATAAATATTATGATATGTGAATTGCGTGTAGTTTATTTTTAGATTAAAAATACCATCGGGACTGCACCGCCGTTTACTTTCCAATATGACGAGGTGATAATGATGATACGTGTAAGGCCGAAAATACACGAAGCGAGTTTGCCGCGGTGCGAGTAAAACGCGGCTAGTTTATACCACTTCGTATACCAGTTCAGTTG
>KB663832.1:4823427-4904304 GCA_000349025.1 Anopheles minimus
CCTGACCGATATGAAACCCTTGCAAACAAACGATGGCAGATCCGTTAATAATTCAAACGAATGCGGATGGGTCCATACATGAAGCGCGTTTTACTCGCCTGTTTGACAGATTTTATACCATAATTGACAACCCAAACCAGGCGCGTTTTTACTCGCACCGCGGCAAACTCGCTTCGTGTATTTTCGGCCTAAGTGACAATTCCCACCTCGTACTCGAACATTCATTTGAAGTAATCATAAATACCGTTAAGGTATTTTAAAATACAGATTTTTTCATCCAAAATTGGTGATATCGAAAGGTTTGTCCAAGAAAACCTCCTTTTCCCAGGGGTATAAAATATTTGTTTAAAAACCAGGCACGTGTTTAGTATCGAAAAATCTCTAACGCTCTTTTGGTACAGCCTGATACCGATTCACTGCTTCCCAGTGCAAATTTCATTTAAAGCAATGCACTGTCGTGCAGGTTGCATTTTTTTCAGTGATCATAAAAATTAAGTTCAAATAAAAACAAAACGCTGTCTTTCATATTCAACTCCGCTGCAGAACGGTGCAGCATTATAAATATTTTATTAAGTGAGTAGTGTATTCAATCTACTGGCAATCCACGTTCGTTCAGTTCTATGTTCAGTCGGCAGAAGAATAGTTCTCTAAATCTGCACCTTCTATTTACAAAATGAAATCTGGCATATTGTTGAAAATGCGCAACCAGGTCAGTCTATAGTGATAAACACAAACTAGCAAGTACGGGCCTAGGAACGGTGCACCGCTGTGTGCACTCCCGTAGCCCATCCAAAAAATTGTTCAGTTTTTATGCTCTCTCTTATGCGATTTGATTGTATTTTTAATTCATTATAATTTTGCATACTTTTAGCTTACACACTAATAAGGGTATTTTGCTATCGTTGATTCTTGCACATTTTACTGTCATATCGCATTCTTCCGTTGCGCGCTTATAGTAAAGTTATCTTCACCTTTTATACAATTTGGTTACAAGAACTAACTACCTAAAAATTTGCACTCTTCATGTTTTCTTGTGTGAATATGGGAGGTTGGATACAGGGGTTCAGGACGTTTCACCAGAACTTTCAGACTTTTGACAATTAAACGCACAACCAGTTGTTATCATCGTTTTGTTCGATTAACTCGATTTTGTAGGTGCCCTTCTTTTTTTTTTAAGAAGAAAGTCGGTGCATACTGGTCCATACTAGCAGCTCCCCCATATCCAGATTATCTGTCTTGGACAGTCAGTGACAATTGTACAGAAAAGCCTCCCTAGTGGAATGGCTCATGTTTGGTTGTCGAGGCATGAAACAATCTAGAGCCATCTATTGTCGGTGCTGTTGTTTATCACTTACAATCGCATCCATATTTTAGTTTTTTTGTTACCTAATTTGCACTTGTCTTTTCTTTTTCGTGCTCATTCTACCACGTTTCCCTCTGTCTTTATGCTAACTTTTCTCCGTATTCCTACTACAGTACGTTGGTGCAACATTTATCGTAAGTCCACTGAGACGCCATTTGTCTGAAAATAGTTCGATAATAATCTCCTATCGCTACCACCCTTCGACTGATTGAAATTGAGTGTTTTGGTACACCGGCAGCCTCAACGCGTGCGTGCCACTTGCGGGGTTTTCTATTTTCTTCGTTTTGTTATGAAAAGAATAATTCAAAAGATGATAAGTCATTCTAAATCACAGATAATAAATCATGAACAACAATGAAACAAAAAAAAGAAAAGAAGGTAAACTTTGAAAAATAAAACGTGACATCAAAAAGCAAAAAGAAAACGGAACGGCAAGCCAGTAATGCAGGCCAGTTCGTGGACCAGTATTATTGCTGGCATGGATGCTAACAGCAGAACAAACCAATTACTATTGCCAATGCGATGAGTTCGAATTGTAGAAAAAATGGAGCTAATGTAGACAAAATTTTGTTACAGTTTTTCTTTTATGAGTCAATTGTTTATGAAACTTTTCCAAATATATGCACAAAATGTCTACAACGGTCTGTGTTCTGCTTTCTATATACAAAAAAAAAACAAAACTTTTAAACTAATATAAATGTAAGTATAAAAATAGAATAACAAAAAAAACATTTCATAACGTATATACATGGCGCGAGCGTTGATGAGGGGATGGCCAGGAAGATCGTGACACCAACAACATGGGGATAACAAATACAGAATAGTTCAGTAGCAAACGTATGGATGGGAAACTCAATTCGACAGTTACAACACCAATCTGGACCGTGACTTGGTGAGACGATTTGGGCCACCGGCAAGCGGGCCCGCTGTGGCACTGGCCTTTACCGTACCGGTACCGTCACCATTCCAGCTGCGAGATTTTGCCCGGAAATGGCGGTACGCATCACCATACTCAGGATCCAACATCGGTCGGTAAGCGATCGGATCACAGAGATCGGCATGTGCCTTGAAAAATTCCTTGTAGCCACCGTGCAGCAGATACATCTCCGGATAGTGCAGTGCAGGGTAACTGTCGGCGTTTAGGGTCCGATCGTGATTGCGCAAGAAGCGTGATCTGGAGGGTAAGAAATGGTACACAGCGTTAGAAATCATGTTGATGTGTTTCGCTCCATCACTGTAGCACAACGACAACGCGCAAGAGCATGAATACTTACAATTTGGGACCACGTTCGGACGAGAACTCGCAATGAAACACAACGATGTGACGACGCATCGCACCATCCTGGCAGCTGACAACGTTCGGCGATTCGGTCTTTGACTTGATCAGCTCATCTATAATCTGCTCCTGGGTGTATAGATTCTTCGCACCCCGGATGTGGCCACCCTCAAACTCGTACGGATACCGGCAGTCAATGATTTTGAAGCTTGCGATCTTATCGTGGTAGTCACCGCGCACCAGCCTCGCCATCGTATCGCCCGAGATCGACTTCAGATCCCGATGCTGGCCCTCCATCAGCGGCAGTACGTACGCCTTGCTAAAGTCCCCGATCAGATCCGGCTCGGACGAGGATCGGGACAGGGCGCTCATGATCTGCGCATCGTTCATCGAGATTGACTTCTGGTAGACGGGTTTCTTGGGCACTGCCGCCAGCACGGTCGTACGTGCCGGACTGTCCAGTGCGTTAACGGCCGGTGCTATCGCCAACACGTCCATCTGGGTTTTGCTACGTTTGCTCTGTATCGGACTAATACCCGGCGGTTCGGGTCGCTTGAAGCAGCGGATCACTTCCGCTGCAGAAACGGTAGCCGTGCGCGACGAGTAAGGCGTTAGATTGCAGTTCTCCTGATCCTCCATAGCGATCATACGACGCGTGTACCGCTCGGGCGTCTTCATCTGGGCGATAACGTGCTGTTGCTGCTGTTGCTGCTGCAAGTTCATGTTGTTGTTGGTGTTTTCCGTGAGGCTCAGACACCGCCGCACAAACGGACGTTTCAGATGTTCCGGTGTCGTCACCGTACGTGTCGTCTTGATCGTACCGCAGATGAGCGAGTTAAGCCCGCTAGGTTGCTGCGACTGTTGGCAGGATTGCAACTTGTCCTCAATGTTCTCATCATCCATCGCTTCCATGTCGAACAGTTCCATATCGTCAATTGATTCCATCGAACCGGACGATAGGCTG
This sequence comes from Anopheles minimus, assembly GCA_000349025.1. NCBI lineage: Eukaryota > Metazoa > Arthropoda > Insecta > Diptera > Culicidae > Anopheles > Anopheles minimus. The sequence goes on from KB663832.1 coordinate 4,827,031, forward strand.
CTGTGCAGAAGCAGCCGGTCCCGTGAACTCGCTGGCGAGCCGGAACAGTGCCGCGAAAGGGACGCCCTGGATGACTGGTTAAAATGGAACATGGAGTGCGTTTTCGTTGCGGCCATACTGCTGCCAGTGCTGTGCAACGAGTTCATCAGCACGTCGCTCAGCACACTCGCCCCGTACCCGGAGTCCATCGAATTCGGGTCATGGTCATCCAGCGGTCGGCGCGGTCGGTATCCGAAACCACCCGGTACCGCCGTCAGCTTACCGGCGACGATCGGGCCCGTCCCGTTTTTGTTCACGATCGGAATGGTCACATGTTTGCTGGGGGTATCGTTCTCCGAGGGTAACAGCTCACCGCTGAGCGAATCCTCCGGACAGAGCGTGCACGGACTGCAGGGCCGTGGGCTCTGTTGCGGACTGTGGCTCTGGTAGAACGATAGCTCCTCCGTAGACATGTTTTCCTTGCCGGGAGAGGCCAATAGTTTACAGCTATCGTCGTATATCATGCGCGGAGCCGTCCCACGCTGCCGGAACTGGAGGCTGCGCTGGTTCAGTTCCGCCCGTCTGCTAGCTGGCGATCGACCGGTAGAGTTTAACGTGAACCGTCTGTTTGAGCAGAAACAAATAAAACAAAAGGGTTGGAACTAACGTAAGTAAAGTGTAATGATAGAGTGGTACTACTTGTGCAATGTTAACGTAATACAACCGGAACCACTAGTCGTAGGATTTACCACCGTGGTTCGCTAATTATATCTCCCAGAAGGTAATACAGCCCTTGGCTCATAGCTCAAGGATAGCACATGTGTCTGCGCGATATCCATGTGCGCGCCCTTTTGCTATCCTGCATCCCCGAACACATACGTCGGGTTCAGTACCCCAAAGTCACAACAAATTGTACATGGTTGGTGATGATGTGTGCGTGGCCGAACTCCGAGTCTAGGATCCTTCCACTCACACACGTACCCATGTGTCCCAAGTACCCCGGAGGGTGCAATGGCAGTAATAATAGCAGCAATAGTGCTCAGCAGCAGGCTCAGCAGTCCGCCGTGAGAAGGTCACATCTGGCGCCGCTCAACCAGCACAGCGCACTGAACAAGGGACCCAGTGTCGCTTCTCACCGGCGTTCTTTCCATCCCTGTTTTGCTTCCCATACGCACGATCGATACGTACTCTTCGCTGCAAAACGACTGCAATGCAAGCGATCTACCAACGGAGGGTACCATGCGTAGTGTGAACAGCAATGATGATAACGTGTGTGTCGTGCTCGTACGGGCCCCTGAGGGCAAATGTCGTCGCTCTTCTTGCTAGAATTCGTGGCGCCTTCGGGTGGTGGTGGTGGCGAAGGAGGTAAAGCCAAACCCGCGCAAAGGGGCAACATACAACCGAAAATAGAAACATCCCTCTTTTAACTGGGGCAAACCTTACGATCCTAAAGGGAAGCGTGCTCTTCTGCGTGTATGTGTGGAATCGGCTATGCTTTCCACCGTACAAGTACGGTGCAGCATAAAAAGCAAGATCTTAAGATCTACGAGCTCACCAACACAACAACATCGCCGCGCACGATCGCACCAATGTGTGTAACTTTGGTTCCTTGACTTTTGGCTGCAGTTTAATGCATTCTTCCATTCATTCTCCGCACCCGGTCACTATTCACGATCGCCGGACAACGCATTGCAGGAATGGCACCTGGATCCGAGCGAATTGCCGTGCAGCAACAAACGCACCGTGTTGCGCCGCAGAAAGCAAAAAAAAGATGATTGACCGAAGAACCACAAGGTGAACAAAACATGGCCACACACACACGTACACAAGAAGACAGCTCATTGTCTGGGCAATTGCGTTGGCAGAACACAAGCGAGTTCAGCTCCAAGAAACTGACCTATCTCAAGGAGGAAAGCGCGTAAAGACAAATACAGTCAATATAAGCTGAAAGTGTCTAGCAACTTGCTGGTGCTTTTTTTTTTTTGAACGGATGTGACTTCCATCCACGGCCGCTACCAACAGGAATAGTAGCGATGGACAGACGTTAGGTCTAGAAAGCGCAGACCAAGAACCCACACGATAAACGGTTTCTCGATTTCGGTCTATTCATTTCATTCGGACAAAATATGCCGCGGCTGAATGATCGTGACCGGCTGGGTTGTATGGTTAGTAACGGAACGATTGCCAAATCTGGGCAAACCACAACAAACTCCTTCCGTCGACGGCCTTGCCCAGTTTCGTCTATCGTTGTTTGGCCGCAAAACTGCCGGAGCGCAGAACCGAATGCGCGAATGTAGCACAAAAGAAGAAAGAGCGTAAAGCGAAAAGAACAGATCCACAAACAGACACAACCGGTAAAACTCATCGTAAATACACACATTTGCCATTCCACCACCCCCCCTGGCCGGCCCAACCAGGAAGGAGGGCGCTTCAATGCTTTCACATGAATGGCACGAAAATGCGCGAAATGAAAGTGAGTTTTTCGCGATTTTACTATCCATCGTGGTTCTTACCGCGCCTGGGAACCAGTGAATGACTCATGGCGATTACGTGGAGGAGCTCACCCACCGTACCTCGTGTGCGTGGAAAACGGCTTCACTGAAGAGGTAATGAGATGATCATCTTGCACACAAGAAGATCTCTTAGAAGTTTTTGCTTTGTTCCTAATTAAACTTCATACCGTGACGTAGCACTGCATTTGGTTGAAGTAGTCAAATGTTCATTACCCTACAGACAGTTCCAAAACGACTGCCATGTTTCCCGCACACTCGCACGTGCGTCAGTGACCTCCCCACATAGCTTGAAGTCTTCCTCACTGCCTTAAGGATCAAAAGTTGACTCGGTCGATCGCCCTGCCCTGTCTTTCTGCATGGGGCAATGTACTTGTTAGCGACCGCCATACTATACGCAAGGTACCGTGCACAAACTGTAACTTCCATGTATTTCTCCCCAGTTGTGTTATTTTTTTGTGCCCATCACATTAAGTCGTTTCTCTTGGCTGCACACGACACGGATACGCGCTCGACCGGCTGGGGGAGGAACCAAGGATGGAGGTGGATTCTCGTACGAATGTTTTTGCCCAACTGGAAAAGTCACCCGAGACTAGGGAACGTCCTGGTAGGGCAACAAACCCACCCCGGTTGAAACCACCACGTTATTTTTTGTTCGTCTTCCTGTAAAGTTGAGCACCTCTTGTAAGAAAGGGGAGAATAGTAAGCTCCCATAGTTTAGACGAACTGTGCGTCTGTTGTAGCGCCAGCAGTAGGGAATTCATTCTTTTCCGGTGTACACCCAGGAAGTCAAGTCCGTGCATCGTGTGAGGTAACCCGAACGGAAAGAAACACCCTCAATAATGTAGTCTCTGAGGTTCGAGTCTGGGAGGGCGCTCACAACTCCTTAGAGTCTGTTTTGTTTACAGAAACATTTACAGTCTTCAACTTTGAACTACCTTCGAACATTGAATGTTGACGAGACTGAGTCTTTCGCTTTTAAAGCTTGTCTTTATACAGCTTTCTAACAAAACAATCATAGATTGAGCCATGATCTACCCTTTAGTATAGGTTCTGCTACCACCACTGATCAGTTATCAACAAGCAGGATAGGCGACCCTTACCTTGTATTCTGAACAATCTCGTGCACCTCGCGCTCGTCGAAGAACATGATGAAGCCGGGGTTTTAGATGGTTCAACTGTGCCTGATATGATATGTATTGCGTATACTAGACACCTATGTGCTCTGCTGCTGTAAACCACCAGATTGCTGCTGGCTGCAAGCACGTAATGTTTCTCTTCCAAAAAAAAAAAGCGTACACAAAGCACAAACACATGCGCGCACAAGATTAGATTTGACGATCTGCCGAACTGTGCACGATTGCTGTAAAACACTGCGTGATCTTCAACACGCTCGTACGATCGCTAGCTGCTGTAGATGCTAGGACTCATTTTTGCTATACATCAATTTTTTTCTTCTTCTGGACAAAAAGGATCCAGGACATGAAACGCTCCTCCACGCACTCAGCGAACGAAAATACACAAACACAAACACACAATGTACAATAATTGTTTCCGCTTGCAGCCGATGCTACCGAAGCATGATTTTGCTTGATTGAATGTTTTTTTTTTTTCACGAATACACTTTTTCACACGATCACGCTACAACTGACGATCATCGGGGTTGGAAAAGCCACGAAAGTCCTTGACGTGCTAACGCTGCGGGCTGGTAAATGGTTATCGCCTGATCTTAAGCTGCAGTGCGCGACGAAAGATCGTTTGATCATTGCACGGTACCCAAGTGTCCCAACAGCTCAACTATCTGGTTTGTTCTAATTCGCTAGCTCTAGCGTTGCGTTCCTTGGCCGGGGAGCTACTGCCTGCTTCGAGGCTCTGAACACGAGTGACAGCCTGTTTCGCCGAGCCGGGATGAGGTTGCTGCCACAGGCTCGCCGCACAGCATTCTGTCCTATAGTCCTTTTTCACTCTCCTTCACATGCGGCAGTATACGGCAAACTCTCGCAGCGGTGCGCGCGCGGTCTCTTTTCCGTTCTCTTCATCACGTTTTTATGCTGCGTGTATGCGTGCATGCTAGCAAGAATCCATCAGCATAATCGTGCCAGAGCGAAAGAGAAAAAAGCGCGGCAGCGCAACTAGAACGGAGCGCCGAAAGAGAGAAGTGCCCTCTGGACGGCACTGCGTGATGAAACGGGCGAACGTGCAGTCAGAGGCAGTTGGCGCCGGTAGTGTGAGCGAACCGGCACTTGCGTACTTGCGGGTGTGCAAAACGGGGAAAAGGACCTCCGGTGTGCTTGCACCGTGGTAGTGTGTCGCACACTATCGAGACGTGCATTTGCACACTAGCGTAAAAAATGGGAGCAGTACCCGCCGCTGTTAGTGGTGCATTTCGTTCGTGGGGCATTTTACCGAGTTAAGATGCAAGAGACCGGTCTTGCATTTGTGTGTGAGATGCAGTATAAACAATGCGAGAGAGCAAGATGCTGTGCGGTCCCCTGCACAAGAAAGGGCACACAAACGCAATCCGTTGGTATTGGAGGTAAAGATCCCATATACCAGCAGCGTCTCTAGAGGAAACACATATACAAGATCTCGGCACCATCCATGCTGCACACTGTAATGCATTGATAGGGAACTGTTCAAGCATTGATCTTGACGCATGCTTGGAAGGAGCATTCTAGAAAATCAAGTACGGTAGACAAACTTTGTTCCAATTAGATTGGATACGACTTAATTCTTGCCAGTTTATCCGTCAACTTTGGACACATCCTCAGATGCGCAATCTTAGCCGTAATCTGAGATAACCAATATGCCATCTAAATGGTCACATCATGACCGGTAAGTGATCGATTGGGCATATTTTGATGAACTGATCCGGGAACTACCGCCGGAACTAACATCGAGAGTCGCCTTTAAATAGAACTCTGCCACGCCGTGTTGGTGGTGATGAACTCTTCAGAATTAGGGACAATCAAAACAAATTTAGCTACGGCTAGAGTGCACACATTGATAACTCTGACGACTTCGTACAGTTGAATGGTCTCGCCATCAGCTTCGTCCCCATACTTTAAACCTTCTCAACCGGCAGCAAACCCTACTACAGCTGAGGCTGGAACGCATTTGCCGAACGGAAATTTTGATTAGAAGTGCTTTGACGGGGTCATACTCCGCCTCGTACCGGGGTGCAGCGCATGTTACGATCCAATCCAAGCGGGTGGAAAGGGTCATACTTCCCTTCTGCTTGTGAAGCTAATCAGACAACAAGAAAATGACGGTTGACCAACGGTTCCGATGGAGTCTGCAGATAGCGAGCTCTCCAACGTTTTCAGCGCGAGATAAGTAGTAAGCACGCGAGCACTACGCTCAACACAGAAGTTGTGATTCTTTATCGCTTCAAAATAATGTACACAATTAGCTACGCAAGGCAGGGCTATTCTTGGGAGTTTTTTTTTTGTTTGTTTAATTTGAAATTGTATATGGTGTTTCATATTGCAAACGGCCCGATATCGTTAAATAAGTTTGATTATCGCAAAGTGTTAACTACTGAGGATGAATCTTCAAACTCAATACCTTTCAACAGTGCATGTCTCTTGTTTCATCATTAACATTTTGTGTCGGGGTTTCTGTCCCGAAATTGTTGGAAGCACTCGAGAACGTCAAAATCGAACGCGAGAAGAAAACTGCTCCCCCTCGTCCGTTTGCTCCACCACTCCTTTCATTCCACATCCACCGGGGGATTCGGTGATGGACGATGGAAGGACATAATGCTCCTGCTTTTCGCCTGATCTAACCGGCCAGGAACCTGTCTTCGAAGTTGTTCGGCCAAAGACCAAAGCGTACGAACCGGTTGAGGACGAGCAGTATGTATACAAGAAGCATGAGCATAAAAGAAGGAAGAAGCACAAGTGAAGAAACTTTAGAAGAGAAAAGAAAATCACAGATTTCTTTTTCTGCCTATTCATGCCTTTTTGTCCCGCTCTCAGCTGACCGAAAGGGAATTCGGAAAACAAGGCAGAAAAAAACCAAATCCCACCATATCTACAGCAGGTTTTAGAAGGAAACAAATCTTTTACTTGTGTTGCGGGTGGTGAGCGACCCAGTAAGAATCCTATCCCGATTCTGACAGGATTTTTACGATTTAGAACCATCTTCGGGCAGGAGGAATAGCCATCTCAATGACACTGATACGTTTGTGTTTGTTACATTACAATATACACACGACATAAGCAATAGAGATAATATACAGGAATGAAAACGTGGGATGTTAGTGTATGTAAAAAAAATTACAAAAAAATACATAACACTAGTATCAAACCGTCTACAGTGTGCGTCATACAGGTGAAATACTACAGAGAGGCGGTGTCGTTTCCAAGGGCAAATGGTTTGGAATTTCCTTCGATTGTCCTATAACTTGTACGTGGAGATATGCATCTTCAAACAGTTGTTTCGTGGGCAGTCATTCTATAGCCAATCCCTGGATAATTCGAACCAGTAATAAATACATTACCAGCTTACATTACCCGGCTAGAGGTAGAGTTCAAATTTAAGGAAATATTGAACGGTTGCAACGGATTTGAGTAAAAGAGGTGGAGGACATTGAACAGGCGGATTAAGATATTCAATATCTGTCTATCTAGAATTACCATTACGCAATTTTGCATGATTCTATGATGTGGCACAACGAATATTCCATAAAGATTTATCCCGCGAACATGCAGCTCGCTTTCCTAATTTTGGATTAATATTGGTGAAGGTCTTCCCATTGCACAAAAACCCGGCAACTCGTCAGATTTGCGTCTGGAGATAGTGGTGAAACACAACCACATACCGTGATATCCGTGTTGTATAGCCTAACAAGAATAATGCCATACACAGCAGAAGCACGAACGCGCAAGAAAACACCTCTCCGTTCGGAATTCCACGTTCGTTCCACCAAAGATCGCCGGGACTGGCCGGGAGTCCGGGAGCGCGCGAATAGCGCAACGCAAGGGAACATCCTTCTTCCTTTCCATCTCATCGCAAGATCGTGCCGCGCGCTGGCAGGTTCGCGTCGCGCACATAAAGTAAGACAAGCCGTGCAGTGGCAAGGAATATGGATCGTGTTTTATTTATTTTTTTGGATGGTCATCTTCTTTTTCCCTTTCCTGGTGTGGCTCCTGATGAGTGCGTGCCACTAGACGAGCGAAACGAACTATTGTCGCGAGATGGTAGTCGTGTTCGCTGCCAGTACTGGGCGCACTCAATAAGATATTCGCAATCTCGCCACCGTGTTTGTGCGCTAGAATTTATGCAGGTATATGTTGATGTCTGAGCGCACAGCTGAGCCGTTGAGACGTCGGCCGGGCCAGGAAATGAGCATGTGGGGAATAAAACAGAACACGGCAAGGTAAACAGCTATGTGTATGTGAGATATAGGTGCCACGTTGCAGTAACTAAAAGTTCCAAAAATATATTTTGTCACGGTATGTTCCGCCGCGCTGCGGATGTCTAGAGACAAGGGGACTTGATTTTTTATCCACATCTAGCTTTAATCATCCAGTTTCCTTTCGCTATAAGTAAATGACCAAGAGTATATTTGTGTAAGTACCGGCATTTGTTGTTTTATTCAATTTCAAGTTTCCTTCTCCAACCCGCAAGAGGCGCCAACATTTGCTGTGTTATATTCTCCGGTGCACCATTTCTAACGACCACACGAAAAACGTTTTCCAGCAATATGACTCATCCTGATATGCTGGTCTTTTGATAGGGCACAACGGTTCGGGGAAATTGAGCAGGTGGTTACAAATGGAATGCCCTATCCTGTTGATGGGTTGATGTCCTCTGGCGGACATTTGCACGACTCGTAGTGCGTGCAGCGCGCAGTGCAACGGCCAGCCCGTCACCAGCGAATCCCTTCAATCCTGCGCGGTGCTTCCCGATGCCTAGTGCGGGCACACCCCTTCGACAGGCGCAGGCGCACAATCAAGGATGGGATTTTTCACATCTGTTCAAATTTTCCACCACCAACACCGAGCGGAAACGGATCCCGTTTGTGCGCATTTGTGTGTGTGTATGTGTATGTCCTTACGATCTCACTTTCCATGTGCATGTGCAACATTTCCCGCGCCAAACCCGAGTGGTGCGTTTTGATTAAATGAATGAGAGGGTGCGCAGGGTTTTTTTTTTTTTTTTTGAGGGGATTGATTTAGAGTGTTCACCACGCGCGCTACTCAACCCCGCATGAAAAGGTGGCTAAAGTTTTTGTGTATTAGAACAAGTTAGTACGAGGTTTTGCCGAGGGATATAGCTGCAAGCAAATAGTAGGGATTATATTGAAACTAAACTGGGTTTTTTTTCTCACCCCAACCCAAATCGTTGTTCTATGGACGCAGCGTGAGGCTTTAGCGCATAATTCAGTAGATCGAATCAACCATGCCCAAACGTACCATTGCGCAAATAATGCAATCAGTAGCCTCACATTAATAATTATTTTTGACTCATCTTATGTTTGGCGCAGTATTGTTCTTCGTGTTTTTTAATGAAACTCAAAGCACAACGCAAAAGTTAGCGCAAAAACAAGGACTGACAGTGATTGATTAATGGTACACATAAACATAACTCAGTTTTTCAAGTAGTGAACATATTTTTTGCTCAGTCCATTGGAGTTGTAACTTAATTGCACGAGCACAAGAAATTTGCGTATGCATTTCATGAAATTAAATTGAAAAAAGTTTAGTAAACATTCATCTTCATCTTTATACATAAATATTAATGTTTGGAACACTAAAACTCCAAAAAAGGAAAGTTGAATAATTCCCAATGAAAAGCCAGAAAATAGGAGATCGCATGAGTTTTTAAAAAACGTATAAAAATATATAAACAATGCCATCTTTACTCACTTATATCTCAAAACATGATACGATGTTACAGTATTCCTAACGCCAAACGATTGAACATCCCACAATTAGTTACTAGAAAAATCAACCTTTCGTCCAGATGCCAGACTATCTTATGCTACATGATGATAAGGCCATTACTGTTGTTCCAACAGGGGCCTCCAACAGTTTCAGACAAAAAATTTAACACTCTCAAGCAATTTAAAAATCAATATTAGATTGAACGAAATTGGGACAGCTAGTAAGACACAAAAGGCAGTCGTATAAAATAGTCAACGTTTACAACAGAAAGGCATATTCCATTTTATCTCTCAAGCAAAACATCAAACGAAGCCTGACAACTTAAACCCTCCCACAATAAACCCACATTACAGCAAGCAGTTTAACAATACAATTCATTGATTATTTGGCTCTTCCTGCGCGACACATTCAACCAGCAGGAGTGATATGAATGCCGCGGGTAAATTTCGCGCACCATTGTCTGTCCCTCAACAGATCCAGTCCTCGCATCTAATTATGAACGTTAGCGGGCTTAAAATTTAGAAATTATGCTGGTCAACATTGTAATCCGAACGTGCCAGGTGTGTGGCCTTTTTCCATAGCACTGTACCCATGGACAGGTCGGTCACACCTAGCGCCACCGAGGGATTAAAGGGGTTGTTGGTGGCGGTAAGGTAGGAATGGAAAAGCGCGCGCGATACTCGAACAAATCAAGATAGGAAAATGAGCAAATGGAAGGAAAAACTGCTCACAAGGCAACTCGTCCCGAATCGGAACCAGGAGCAGTCCGTGCCAAACGTTTAGGCGCGATCGTGAAGTACGGGGATCCGGTTTCCATTTCCATAACCCCTGCTGATGTAGAGCTCTTATCTTCGCATACACACACACGCGCGCTTGCACGCATTTTCATCAAACCTTCCACGACGCCAGGCTTTCCAATCGGTCACGAAAATTCATCGGCGGGTAAAGGACCGACCCTTCCGATAGCAGCAAAACCCCCGGGGGAACATCTGCAGTCGTCGCGAATGCAGCACACATCCAGACATCGAGCGAAAGGGAGATAGCAAATTCGAACCAATAATAATAACAGCTCGCTAGGGCTGTCGGGGACGCACTTCGAGAGTCACCCAATTGCATTGCCAGCACTACTTGCGTCAGCCATCCCTTTCGCACAGCCTTATTCCACCTAAGCCGGGGGTCCACCACCAAGGGGTGCGCCTGATCCGAAAAAATCCCTCAAATATACGGGCACGTGCCATAAGGGATCCGCTGCTACTTCCCCCTTTATTTCCCGCTCCTACGCTGCTATACCCCGGTTTACCTGGGCCACGGAAAAGAAAATAATAAAAAAAAAAATGCTGTACAGTGTACGAGACGCGACCATTCGCTACAACACAGCTTCACTCTCGCACCCTAACCTACATAACAAATTTTTGCCATCCGTAGTACAGCCACGGGGAAGGATAAACGCACGGGCTATAGAGACACGGAACCAAACACACGGAAGGAACAAGGATATGGAAGAAGGAACCGACAAACGGGAAACGATAATGAAGGCAACGGAGGCACAGTGCTAGGTGGAAGTGACTGCAAAAAAAATTGCATTACTTTCTGCACCGTACTAGCGCTCTCTCGCCTTGCTGCTTCTGGTTCGGGGTTCGTCTTCTATCCTTCTCGGTCGTGCGTACTGTCCCCTTGCATCGTTGAAACTTCTTCCGGGCCTCTGCTGACCGTGGCGTTCCAGTTCCGATGTCCTTTTCTGCAATCTTAAAGATCCAGCTGCGCTAGACACTCCGTCTGGCGCTATATGGTCAAGATGGCATTTTTCCCCCTTTTTCACGATCGTTCTGTGGATCGTTTCGCTAAAGAAAGCAACAACGATCCACAGTTGCATTGGGAAAATCGCCCAAATGGTCAAATCCGGAAGGAAAGCATATTTCTCCACTCGATATGCAGTAACCCCCGCAGCGGTCGGAAAGGACATTAAAGTCATACGGCGCACAAAGGACAATGTGTGCTGAGGAAAACCAGATAAAGACAGACTGTATGAAACAAAACATATCAGCTGGAGTTTGATCGATGAATACGAGGATAATGATTTGCTTGATTACGCTCTGTTCATCTATCCTTAGTGCTAGGCTGCGAGGATTTAGAGTTGAAAAGGAAGGATCGTCAGAATTTCTGGGAGGTATGCAAAAATGGGAAAGAATGTTAACCATAAACGTGACGAGAAGGATGAGGCGGTGAGATGGTTGTGAGTTCGCTGATCTCACAACTTTTTCTTAAAATATATTTACGTATGACATCGATACGCAAACTGACAACAAACCTATAAATAAGAAAATAACATAATCTCAAAATACATAACAGCGCAAAGCGCGCGAATATGGCTTTAAATGAAATTGGCAAAGATTCTTTACTTCGCTACCCTTAACTATATCCACTTCCCAACCCGTGTTCCTAGCAGAAGCCTAGACACACAGTAAGGACTGCGGTGTAACCCTTAAGAATGGCCGAAGAAAAGGCACCCGAAAGGAAAACAATTAGCTCCGTAACGAATAAGGGATGCAGCAACGATCCAGTGCGGGAAAGGCGCTTTGATTCATGGCGCACAAACCAGGAGACGGTAGTCCTATCCCTTAGGTCAAAACTGCCCGCAAAAAGAAAACTGCTACAAATGTGCCTAGCCGTACGAAACCAGCGATGGCATTTGGCGGGTGGTCAGTTTAAATCTTCTTGCCATCAGGGAGCATTGTATGCCAGAGCTGGAAGAAGTCTTCAGAGCATATGTGTGGATCGCGTAGAACGAAACACATTCAGATCACTCAAGACTGCGAAGGGAAACTCAACTGCAGCGGGGAAGTTGCAGCGCGCGAATTTTCTCTCTGCAACCAGACCACAATAGGGTTTTAATTAGAAGGATACAGAAAAAATGAATTCTACCAAAACTGGAATAAGCTCGACGTCTACAGTGGAATTAAAAATTATGAGATATTCGCAAGACCCCAAGCTGTGTAGACTGCCTCACGAGACGGGATGTCGTGGTGGAGGTGTTTCACTACGGGCGATACATACTCGTGGAAGGATTCCCGCAGCTGATCGCAGCATGTTCCCCCCAGAACGCTGTCAATTGGAGTCAACTCAATTGGCTCCAATTTCACGCATACTTCGATATGGTTGGTTCTGGAGTTGGCTGGAGCGACTCGGACCAATCTATGCAGCCGCCAAACAAGAAGTGATCTGCCAGTGGCGCATTTTGGTCGTACCACTTGAACGCGTTGCAGCCGTTTGGAGACACACTGCACGATGACACTCTGAGAACGCAGGCAACTCAATTGAACTTCATCAGAGCTAATTTATTTGTGGGCCTTTTTTCTTTTGGTGGGATTGTTTTATAAGGCCAGCAGCGCCGCTGCAGCCACGATCCGTTGCAAATCGGTAAGCAGTCAAACATTTGGCAACATGATTCATCACAGGAAGATGCCTACTTTGTTACTGGACACGATGTTATGGCAGATTTGGGTTCTATAGAAATTGATCCATATTAAAAGGTTTAATTAAAAATAATGTTTCTCGGTATATTTCAACGCCCTTTTTGAGCGTGATACACAGAAACACAGCCGGAACAAACCACAAGTCAAGTACGTGAATTCGCTAACCGTAGAATGGGCAATGCTGCCCGCAAAGGTACATTCGGATATGGGATATGGTTCTGTGGAACTGATTTATCGGAAAGATACGCAGGAAACTGGATCTTCCCATCCCATGCCTTCGGGTGGGAAAATTCCTTCACTGCAGTAACCGTATCAATCCCTCTTCCAACACGATGTAATAATGTAATTCCGGTGCAACAGTACCTGAACCTTAAAGACAACCGAACCACAAAAACCTAAGGCGAAAGTGGCAAAAAATGAACATTTCTAAGTTGATCCATTGGCTAGAGCAGAAGATGCTGGCGCCATAAAATGATTTTAATTAGTTCATGAGCGATTTTGGGACAGTTTATCACAAAAAAGACGATATGGAATGTGGTTGGGAAAACCTCTCCATTTTTTTCATTTACTTTTTTTTATTTCATTCGTTTTTCCGGAATATAAGTTTCCCATCCTTGCTCCTGGGGAAGAAACTGTTGCACACCATCCGGTACTGTGTCATGCACCGTTTGTCACCGTGGCAGTACCACCGTCATATGGCACACCGCTTTCTTGCCTTCAGTTGATACATGCGACCGGCATTGCATGGGAGCGTCGGGCGGAAAAGGATAATGGTTGGCCGGAGTTGGGAAAATAAACTAAAACACATTGAAGGAATTTGACGGCCGCTCTAAGCATAAAAAGGCGGCAAAATGTTTTAAAAAAAGTTCCATTCCGTGCACGACAGACAGTGAACTATTTTAATGAAAGTCAAATTTCCTTTCCTTCGTCACAGGTCACATGGATGGTTTTCCGTGTGCTTTTAGATTGGTAGTCTATCTCTCGTCTGAAATCGGTCTGATTTGCATTTTGCTATAATGGCATGGTTCATGCGGAGTGATTATGAAATGAAAATGCCATCTGGCACCAAGTCAAAATACAACAGCACATTAGTAGAGGACATTCAACCGTACAACACCATGTAGCGTTCTTGGGCATCCGTATCATATGTTATCCCGTTCTCAGATGGAATTTCAAAACAGAGCAGCTAGTTCGACATAGCTGACTTAATATCTCGGTGAAAGGTGAACAACCGTCCAAGCATAACACGAGAGCAGAGACAGAGAACATTGGCCAAGAAAATTGGTAACGATTTGACTACCAAATGCGCACACCCGGGTCAATAGATCTCCGGTATGTGTGCTGTTTGTTCGTTGCTCAGTGTCACAGCGAACCAATCGATAGATGTTTATCATCGGTAGAGCAAACGTCACCAGAACATGTGTACTTGTGTCACACTTTCACCAGCTCACAATGGTGCATAAATTACCCCCAATATGTAGGATAATCATAAATAGAAATTGAAGGCGGAAACAAAACAACAAATCCTCTGTTAAACCTGCGGTTTTCGACGAACCATAAAGCAATAAACATTAACAATATTTTTCACAGGGCGTTAAACAGTGCAGCAAACACTTTACGGAACGGAATAAATGACACGACGTAGCCCTTGTGAAGCTGAGAACAAAATGGGCGTATTCCGGTCATTTGTGCGGGTGAAAGAACTGAAACATCAAGCAATAAACCTTTGTTGGTCTAATGATATCCATAATATCAGATGTGCTTCATACCCAATAAGTTCACACCTGGATCATTGCGAAATGTCGAATTCTTCGTAGAATCTTCCGTGGACGAACAATCTTGTAATACGACATAGCAACAACAAATAAAACAGAAGAACTTATTTTATAATAAAAAAAATTGGGTGTGCACGTAGAAATTCTGCCCGAAATTAGCCCAAATCCGTTGCCAACCCCCTGATTTAGGGGTGGGATGTACGTTCGTTTTCGTTTTCCCATCAATTGATATGGAAGCAAGAGCTCTTACTGTTACCATGCTCATAAGTCGTTAATTTAAGATACTCAAAAAAAAACATATACAAACCCAACCTGGATAAGTTGTCGTCTACGATCAATTTTCCCCTTTTATGCCGTTCTCTCATACGAACGATTTTAATTTAACTCTAGTAGCATCGTTACTTCTGTCTGTCGAGGACAGCAAGGTAGTCATTTTCTTCCGATCATGTTCTTACTTTTGGTCGAACATTTTTTGGCAAAAACCGGACCATTACCTGGGATAGGCTTGTCTTGTGTCACGGTTTGTTCAAATCCGTAGGTCGAATCCGACACTGGGTCTGGGGATCGGTAGGAAACAACGTTGGAACCAGCGAATTTTAGCCTCAAACAAAAAAAAACGGATACGTCCCAAGAAACTGGGCATTTGTCTGGGCGCAACTCAGGAACCAGGCAGAGGGAAATCTATCGAAAACCAGGCCAAGTTTGGGCAAGATATGATGGGAATTTTTGGTATGCCTTCTTACAGCGCCTCTCTGCGAGCACAAATATCTCACACGGTCCGGAACCCCTGGTTGACTAGCCTTTGAATGTACTTGTTGTCATCATTTTTCCCCCTGCGGTTCCGATTCCGATGCAGGACGGTAAGGTTCCGGAGCTGTGTGCTTCCAAGATTCGGTCTAATTGACAACATTGCACAACACGCACACACGCATGCACGAGCAAGAATTTATGTCGGGAACGTCTTCAGAACTTCAAAATTGTCTACCTACCCTTAATCCCCTATCCCGAGGTCCAAACTTTGATCCCATATTCCAAATTCATTATCAAACTCTACCACGTTGGTATCCAGAAGATTGTTCCTCTTGCACATCTTATGCGCGCTCTCTCTGTCTATCGTTCTCTTTGCAAACGATCTGCTAACCGTAGTCCGAGTGCAAGCACTGCAGAATACTTTCTGTGCGCTGGTTTCACTGGCTCTGGCGGAAGGAAGAGCAAACCGAAAGGAACAGCACAGGATAACGTGAAAAGGGTCGATCGGCGCGAACTGGGGATAATTTGTTCCCAGGATTGCGGCGCAGACTCCGCAGCGGTCGTGATCTGCGCGGCTTCGATCCAGAACAGCCTGCTGGGAACGGCTTCAACTCTGCCCAAAAAGGAAGATTTTAAGTATGCGCGCAAGATAAACATCTCTCTACAAATGCAGCCGAAATAAATGCTCGTTTGCATATAAACATGACATGGCAGCCGTGCAGTTAAGACCCGAATAATTAAGCGTCCAAAAACAGGGCATGCTCTCGACCCAAATCTTCATAGATGCACCTCAAAAGAGTGATATGCATTAGAACAACTGTTTAGAAGTACAGCAATTCTGAGATGGCTAAAATAGAAGTAGATCAATACATGTCTAGAATTACAGCGAACCCATTCAAATGAAACAAGCAATCCTATTAACAATACCGCGTCTTTTAGATACATTTAAGATCTTACATTAAGCGTAAATAAAGGATTAGGAAGATATCCATACAAGCTTTCTCAATTGGTGTATTTTGAATAGTGAAAACATAAGCGCACTTAATTGTCCCTATCTACAACTGTCAGGGGCGTCAGTAAGACATCAAGATTTCTGACAACGTGCTAGCTGTAGTTTCATGCCTCAATCATAAAGCTCTTAAACCGGACATTTTCTTCACAAACGACCATTCAACCATAAAGGATAGAACATCTCAAATGTATCTTTAAAGAAGCTGTAAAAAAGTCTACAACGCACCGTGCGGAAGACCACCGGCTAACTTACACGTCTCAATTTCTCAATAACTACTTCCACAAACTGGAGATCTATTTGGATAAGGTTGCTTCCTTTTTTTCGTCCCAAAATTGGCAAATGCAATCCGGATTGAAACGGAAGAAATCCTAAAACGCAGAAGAATACGCACAGGAAATAAGGTAATTTCCAATGGTCCGATTCGGTTATGCTGCCGGTTATTATTACTCGGACGTGTCATTTTTTTCTCTTTCTTTTGCTGGTTGTTTCTACCGGTGTAATGTGATAATTGATCTTTCACTGCAACCCGGCTCAGTGTCAGTTCGACACTTTCCCCCAAAAACGAATGGGTCTCGGAGTTCTCCTACGATGCCCTTGAGCAAAACCTGCACTCGAAAGGGCGACACACGAAAAAAACACCGTCCATACGTTCCAAGTCCTCCTAGTTGAGCCGTGTGCAACTTGTCTGTGTCGGTACTGCTTTCGCTAGCGATGTCCTTTGTACGGTGCGCTAAGAAGGAAGTGGTTTCTCGTCCCGAACCGAAGAACCGTATCCTGCCTGTGTAGCACCGCCGGACGGGTTTTCGGCCCGGTAAATTTGCGGCGTTGGTGGTCATGGCGCAAAAAAAATGCCTAAAACCGGTTCCTTGAGCTCGTAACTGAAATTTGGCATTTTTTCCCATGAAACTTGAGTTGCCTTCGCTTATCGTCGTTGTCCACAGTGAGGCACCCCACCCGGGACTTCATTTCTTGGCAAACCTCACGTGCGCCTGGTTCGCATCCTGAGAGTGTCGGGCGTGAAAGAAGATAATAAATTGGCCAATAGAGAAGTTTATCACCTATTATGGGTTTTTTATCAATGTTTCTTTTTGCTCTTTGCTTTCGGAAGGATACATCGAGGAATTTGCATTGATCTAGACATCATAGAACAATGCGTGGGCATATATAGTCACGAAAGATTTTATCGACAGATTCAGTCTAGCATTTTCGAATCACAATGTATTTGTATTAGTAGGATATAATACAACTACTACGAAAAATATCAATTATCATCCAGGCAGCAACAAAACACACTTTCCATGGCTGAAGAACATCTTTGGTTGTCTTACTCCCGGACAAAGACAGTAAAGTTCGTGTTCTTAGCCAACAAATTCTTCGCATTCATTGATATGTGTACAGAGTAATTTTAGCATAACTGCGCCAAAGTAACGTTCAATTTGCCTCTTCCGCTTCCACTTAGGTGAATAACAAAGCAAAACATTCATCGACACCTTCATACCATCGAGTGCCGCGATTGTGTGCTTTCGGATTAGAATATAAATCAGTTCTTGTCTGTTTTGTTCGCTAAGCCATAAGAGCACTACAAGAGTGAAGAAGGATGTCCGATATCATAAGATTTTACACGTAGTGCGCGGGGGTTAAGAAGGAACCCGTGTCTTAAGCTCAAGTGCTAGGTGCGTCCTTAAGCCTCAGTAAAACGTTCAGATCCCCCAGAGATAGTTCCGATTTTGGCAATATATTTTCGCATTATTGTAAACATAAAATCTAAGAATTATAACGAATGGATATAGGCCCCACAGAGTTTACTCGTTCGTGGGATTGCGTCCTGTTGTTCCTTTTCTGCCTTAAACCTCATGGAAGATATTCAAGAGATGAAAATAAAGAAAAACAGTAAGAATCTTCAAAAGAATCGACGGCGGGCGAAGGTCTTTCGATAGCGCTCCTCGACGATCAAGTGAGCAAAAGCATAATACGAGATTCAAATCAAGCGAGAGATTGAAGAGGGCAGTGGATGAGCGTGGTGGGGTTGTAGCAAAAAAATCCCCCGTACACTGGCCATTCGTTTACGCGAGACGTCAATCCCCACACTTTTTTTCCCACTTCCTTTGCAACATTCCTTCCCACGCCGTACCACCGATCGGCGATGTTTCATTCATATAAAAATTTCTTATTATTAAAAGGCCGAATGCAGAAAAGCATAAAAAACTGACTTGAGAAGAATGAAATCAAAAGCAACACTACGCGTAAAAGAACGAAACAGGAATCCGGCAAATGGCGAGAAGAACGTTGCCGGAATCCTAAGCTCAGGTGATTATTAACGAACGAAACAATCTGTGGAGCATTTCAGCTGTGTGTTGCATAATGATACCAATCAGCTGTTCAAATTGGTCAAAAGTTCTCAATATATATATTTGATTGGTCAAAAGCTCTTTGACATATATTTTAAAAGACTGTTTCCTATGTTTCATTGTACGCCAGTATTATTAAAGCATGCATTAAAAACAAATAAATATTAACTACAAATTAAAAAAATCTTTTCATACAATGTTGATGATATCATCCACTGTGCCTAACGTGATAGCAATTGACGAGGACGACTTAAGCGGAAAGAAAATAGAAACAACAAAAAAACGCACCAGGAGATCGGTACAATATTCACCGACCTCGAGCAAGAACGCGAATGTTAGTGAAAACTGATTATCATCTCCTTCAGCATATCCCCCCACTCTACTCGCTATCCCCCAAGGCACACTCGTGCGCTGTGTGTGAGATCGGCATTCCGAAAAGCATAAAAGCTCAGCCAAAAATTCTCGTCCGGGCCAAGACGGGTCGGTTGAAAGAGAGAATCGCGATTGGCAAACAGGCTCCTTCTAAACATCCAACTCCCGCTCTACATGCATGCCACCGCTGCGCTGCGTTTGTATGTAGGAAGGTACTTCCCCACATCTAACCTCCCCAGATATCTGCAGTGTGTGCGTTTGCTTTTTCACTTTTTAAAAAACCGCGCGCACAATTAGGTTTAATCGCTATTTTCATTTGAATCGCGCTCGATTTTGGCCCCAAACACTGCCAACCATGCCGTTTTCCGGGCCGCTGCCCACCATACACGGGAAAATTTGTTCTTCCTGCAATCGCCGAAAGAAACCAGACAGATTTCACACACATGTGTGTGTGTGTGTGTGTGTGTGTGGTGTTTTTTTCTTAATAACGCATCTCGAAGTCGCATCATGAATGAGAAACCGCCGTCTCCGGAACGTATGTTTGCAAAAACCTCGCCAGAGGAAAGATGAAGCAGCAACATAAGAGAGGAACCCCGGGAACATGTTTGGGAATCCCTGGAGAACGTTGGGAGGGTGGTGTGTTGTTGTTACACAAAAAAAAGAACCAACAGAGCTCCACGAACGAAGAGAAAACTGCGAGAATCAGCGTAACGGTCGAATTCCTGCGTGTGCCCCCGGCTGAGCTGAAGATATGCAGTGGAAAATAAAACGGCAACAAGACAAACGCAAGACAAACGAACGATAAATCGCCCGTTGTCGGCGGATTGCATAATGCAGGCTTGTCCACAGGTCGACTGATCAAACAGTTCGACAGATTGAAGTAAAATAAGGCACGGGGAAAAAAAGAAGAAGTAAATGAATGCGACTTATGTTGCCAGTAAAATCAGAACAAGCTTTAATTGGAAGAGTAAGTTGGCGACCTGATTTTATGAGCTGAGTAGTGCACATATCGACGACGCGTTGCGTACTTTGTGAAGGACTCCTGAAGCAACGCAGCACGAAGGCAAAGAGAAAGTCGTTCCAGGCGCGTATAGGTGCTTCAGGACATGGAACAAATACAAACCCATCATAAATTGGAACCATGTTCTTCCAACGCACCACACTCGCCCAACACCGAGCCACGTCGACAGTGCGTCGTCTGTTCGTTTAACGAACTTCTGCGGCGTACGGGGTCTTCCTTTTCTCGGTGTTGTCTCTCGCTGGAAAACGACACACGATTTGCGATTATCTCGCGGAAACTCTCCGCCGGCAAACGTCTGGCTGATTCCTCCATTTGTTTAAAACATTTTTAAATCACTCTGTCTTTCTACTCCTTCAAGTTAGTCCTGCTAATGTAACCTCTTTAACTTTACTGAAGCAGTAAAAATGAAGATTGATATATGACTCTTCCCATCAGCACACAGTAGCTCCAATGCTTTAGGACAACTCCGTACGGTGGGGGCGTACATGCCCTGGGCCGATGGTGTTCGGAGCAATAAAAAGGCTGCAAAACAAAACCAGACCAGTAATGGAGAAAAACGTTCCTCACTAACCGATCGGATGTGAGCAATTGAGCATGATTGCTTAAAACAAAATAATCAGTACTAACTGCGCCGGATGTAGTACAGACATAAGGAACAAAAACCAGATACTCCCTCTGCCGGAGCGAATATTCTAGTTCGTTTTTATAGCGTGTTCCAGTTTTTTAAAGCATTGTATACGTTTTGCATAATGTTTAAAGTGTTGGATTTTAAATTACACATCGTTTTCTTTTGTCGCTACCAGTACTTCTCATCTAGCTCATTACAAAGGAGAGGCTCTAAGGTTTATTTAAAGAATAAAATTAAACAATCTACTCCGGTGGGCGTTTGCAACATTGTTTCCAATATTCGTTACACATGAAACAAAGCAGTGTTGTTGTTTATACCACCGCAAGTCACGTTCGTAATTATTCCAGTAGCATTCATTTCGCCTGGATCGTTCGCGCCAAGTATAAAATATGTCTTGTGTACTGGAAGAATGATGCTTGTATCCTGAGCTCTGTTCTTTTCTTTCGTCGATAATCTATTCTAACTACTGTTGTCTTTAAGGCTTACTTATCTGCGCGTCCGCTCGAAGGTTTCTCCCTAGCTTTACTCCAACTCCCCAATTACAGCACTTGACCTGTCTAGGATGGCTTGAAAGCTGTGCGGCAACCAGAGCCCCAACGAAATGGATGGCTCGTGCGTGCAGAACGAATACTTTGCGCCAGGATTGATGGTGATCGAATTCAGACGATTTGCAACGGTGGATTTTTTCTTATTTCGCCATTGACCCGAACGCTTTGCATCACTCTCCGCAGATCCAAACGTGAGATGAACGCGAACAAGGACCAGCTTCCAGGAAGCCTCTTCCAGTGCACGGTCCCGAACGAGAAGGAGCCGCCAGCACCCAGAAAAAAACCCACCAAATAAAAACCGGTTGACGCCACAACTCCTCAACCGCCGCGTATTGGTGTGGCAATTTATTATCTCCGGGGGTAACTATTGTTATTAATGCTGTGGCTATTATTAGTTCCCCCGGCAGTGGTTCAGGGTAAGTAGTTACGTTTCTTGTTTTGCTTCGTTTAAATGCGCCGCAGGAGCCATCTTACGATCAGCAAGGTACACACGGATTGGGATACTGCAGAACAGAGTTTGCAAACGAAATTGGACAGAGTTTTGAGTGATTGAGAATTCGACAGAGCGTAGGTGGTAAGTAGTTAAAGAATATGTTAAAAATGAAACACTGATCGTTCATCAATTGTTGATTGAAAAAAAAGGAAAAATGATTGTGGAGATATACATTCTTGGAATTGCTTCTCTAAGGAAGGATAAGAGTATCAAGCATTATCTCGAAAAGTCTTTACTTACTATTCTGTGATCATGTAGGCAACAATTAAATTCTATTCTATCCGCTTAGAACGTGTTCAACACCTTGTCTAAACAAACAGTATTTAGCAATGCTGCCCAGACAGCTATCCTAATCGCAACGCAACATAGAACATCTGTGCAACATAGCAAGTCGGCTTCTTGCACAAGCGGCGGTAATTTATTCTCCGCTCAATCTCTTCAAATATTGTTCGTCAATTATTTAAACTTCAATTATTGCTTTTCTAAGGTAAACTCCACACCCAGTTCCAGTTTCTTTCCCACCGATCCTTCTTGTGTAACTCTTCCTCTCAGATTCGTACGAACCGAAGATCATCTGCTTAAGCGTTGTCATTCAAGTAACAACGTCCAATACGCGGTAACGGCCGCAAGTGCTTGAGCATGTTTTTTTTTGCTCTCCCCAGTTGTCTTTTCCGGTGTGTTTCATCGCACCGGCAATGTAGGATGGACATTGCGATCCTCTTTTTTCACACCGGTCTGACAACACTGATGTCGCCCTCAGCATCCGCCTGCGTACCACCTCTAAGTTTATTAGAACCGGTTGGGGTTTGCCGGGCAGTCCATCTTCTGGAAGACGGAGTTCTTACCGCTTTTCGAGGTACTCGGGTCAATTTAGTTAGAACGCCCGCTATCTTCCATGCTGCACTTCAACAGCATTGTCTATGGTAACATACAAGTGTTTCTCCCTGGACGCATACTGTCTTGTGTACATTTTTAATCGTGTTCACGTGCATCCGCTTTCTTTGCCTGAGAACTACTTGTGCGCTGTCTGCCGTGAGATCTTCAGTTGAATGGGCTCGGCGGAAGGAGTACGTACGCAAGCGGGATGAAGAAACTAATCTCTAAAGATGTTTTTCCCTCCAAATAATAAGCGCGACTGTAACACGCTATTGAACGGGTATCCAATAAGGTCAAGTATACAGGTCATTGGAATAAATTATCGCCCAACTGGAATTGGATCCTTGGTAACAGACGGGTAAGGGCAATGCCGAATCTCACCAACCAAATAGGGTCTGATTTTCACGACCTGTCCATCTGCTTGCGTTTTTTCCGTGTATCACTTTCAATTTCATCGGGAGCTGTGTAAATTACCACACGGCTGTCTCGACCGATTGAATTAGCACTGGAATCTAAGCAGCTTGCACAGCCGCATAGAATGCGCTGAGTTTGCGCTGTTATCACTTCGCCGCCAGTACACAGGAAGCACCATCTGTTGCGTGCCCCATCGGGATCAGCACTGTCTGGGTGGTGGCAATCAGCGTGCTCAGCTGATCCCACGACCAAGTTCTAAATGCAATTGCAGTTTGCATTCTCACGGCTTCTGGCCACCGCCTAAGCAGTGGCAGACGCGAATGATAAAAGCAACAACTCTCTCGCGCCCGGGATGCGATCGGACACTGTGGCGTCTTCGAGCGGGGCTGCACGCATGTCTCACATCTTCGTGGCTCCGGATGGACGATCAAGGCTCTTTAATTATAGAAATTACCCAAGGCGAAAACATATTGATTAACGCTGCCGCTGCCATTGGGTGCCGTGGACCATTATCTTATTACTTAAGAACACTTCATCCGTTCGTTCATGAAATTTGGATGAGCAGAATGCGCGAGGTAACAAACCCCAGGAACAGCAAGGAAGGTGTGTAGGACGGACTAATCCTCCGAAAGGGTAAAGAATTGCCCTTCCCGCCCGTTGCGCACGATACACGGATGAGCTGCGGCACATTTGAACGATTTGCAACGGCCAACACACGATACTGTGCGACCACACCCTACGCTTGGTCCGCGCGTTTTCTCCAGTGGAGGCTGCGGATCTTCTCGTGTGTCTGATGATAGGTGCATTTTTTGCTCTCCTTCAGACTTCCTTTAGACATGGCAATGGGTTTGGCTGTTCTGGTTAAAATCGTGAATTGGTCAATTTTACGTTCGCTATGGCTGGGAAATGAATACCGAAGCGGGAGAAAAGATGAATGAAGTACCCGCGAGCGGATCACCGCCCTTACCACTAACAGACGCCCAATATTGCTTTGGAAAGATTGGTGAAAAAATATGTACGTAATTTTCGATAACAAATCGAATTATTATCCTCAAGGGGTTAGGTACTGTTCCATTAGTTTCGGTTTATGGTGCAATTTAGATCAGGAATAGATGATCTCTCGTTAGGGATTGTAGAAAAAGAAACCATTCCGGATTTTCCTGAAAAAATGGTATCAAAACATTTTACCCAAAAAACAAACAGGGAAAACAGAACAAAAGCCTGAGAGCACTCATCCCATTTTTATCGTAGACACTAACGACACCAGTACTCGAAAATAAAACGTAAAAATCACACTTTATGAAGCAATTAACAATCTCACGAACACCTTCCCGACAACCGCGCCTAATTAATCGTCATAGCATTTTTCGCAAACGTGTTCCATTAGCGAAAATTCGCCAACCGAGCTATAATCAATAGTTCCAGCTAATCAGCCTCCTTAATAAAATGCCACGAAACATCCCATTCATATAGTCCCCATCCGAGAACATCTTCCCAGCTTCTACCGAATGCTTACGCATCTACCTGGACCGGCGTGCGTACGACAGGAATTCTGGGAACGGAAAGCATTAACTCGACGCTCCACACACGCACTTTCTGTGTCGTTCCATTCAGGCGATTGGCTCGACCGCACTAGAGCATAATAGCAAAATTATGCGTCCAGGCAAAACAAGCTATAAAAATCGCCTTACAATTTGCCGACCGATCGCCATTTCCTGTCCAAATATTTATCAGCCGTCGTTTGGGCATGGACCTTGGTGCTTGGGGATCTTTTGAAGAGAACAACCAGAAAGAAGAAAAAACGAAACGAACAGATAAATAAATAAACGGTTTGCAAAGCATGCGTTCCTTCTGCGTGTGGTAAATGTGGCTCTTCTTTTTCTGTCTCATCCAACGCTGCTTCTAGGACGGAACAACCGTCAATCGATGAAATTTCGTTAACAAATAACAACCATCACGGTTTTTGCACAAACCTAGGAATGGGGCATGATTTGGAAGAGCTGTTTAAAAAGTCACAAAATAACATGCTTCAATCGTGGAGCAGATAGAGGGGAAAAGAAAATCCTTCAGAACGAGTTGATGCCCGGAATGATGCCCAGTTCAAATCATTGTTGAAAAAAGAGAAGCCCAAACGAAAATACACCTTTGTGAGGATATCTGGAGAACTGAAGAAAGAAAACAGAGCCCCCAAACGGCCATATAATATGCGGGAAGACTACCCAATATCCCTATCTTTCTTTCTTTTTTTGTGGGGGGACAGGCGACGACACTTCGATGGATCTGTTTGCGTTGTCCGAAAGCAATCGGAAGAGATTGTGCACGCGGGACAACCACATTTTTAAACGACTTGCGGATTCGCACGAGCGCAACGAACTTTTTCAATGCTAAAACACAACCACGACAGGAACAAAAAACAACCTCGCCAAACAAACAGTCGGCTGAACATTATGCAGATAGCTTTGGGGGTGCAATAACAAAAAACAACAAACGATCCTTCTTGATCAGGGATCGGTTGTGGACATCTTAGATGTCCCAAGTGGGGGGAAAACCACCCTCAAACCGTAGGGGTCCCTGAGAACATTTCGGGCGAGTTTTTATTGTGCTTCATTCTAACTGAAGTTCAAAGTCACTGTCCTCCAGCTACGAAATTCCCGCAAAAACGCTTTATGGAAAACAATAAAACAATAAATACACATAAATAAAGCACACCAAAACAAATGTAACGGCCGTAGCATAGCAACATTTTATATGCACCCTGCATAAAGCGCAGTTACGAACTCGCCCACCCCCAACAATAAGACGATAATCGGTGAAAACGCAAAGAACCAGGAACTCGCTGAGCTTTAGTGTGCCCTAAACGGACAGGATTCTATGGAGTGCATGATTAAGCATGCAAGGCCATAACTTTCACATCATCAGCCAACCTGGTTTGGGAGAGGTGTGGTATGGAAGGTACTCGATGGCCTATGCACGGCGAGTTTAATGCTAATCGTGCCGATTCTACACAAGTTTTGGCAGAGTCGCAAACCTTTCCTCGTTCGCTAAAGCGTTCTATCCGCCCCCGTACCTGCATTAGGTGCGATTTTGAACGTTTCGGCAATTTGCTGGACAACTGCAGGGCTGGTGGCTATTTCTAGGAATTGAGCGACGGTTGGAAGTTGTCGTATGGTCTGGAATTTCCAACATCTTCGGCAGTAAAACAATTGGCAAGAACACAGCCCAAGATCCCCACGTCGTCTAACCGTAGTGCTCATTTTTTTGCTAGCATTAAGCAAACATGCAAACGGGTAGGATGTTTAGATGCATAACGTCATCGCTGGTTGTTAAGTGATATCAAGTAATCGTCATATTATTGGTTTATCGTGAACGCAGTCGTTCCACTTCCAAGGTCAAAATTTAAACATCGTAGGAAGCAAGATCTACGCCTATCGCAGGAAACATATACCATAAACAATATTTTCCGTTTAGTGGCCACATGTGTGACTAAACGCGAACAAAATATTACATTGCTAGCTGGCTGGTAAGGTTGTACTTTTTTTTAATATCTGCCCAGGGGTGCCCAGAGATCCGTCCTGGATAAACATCACCCTGCCTGCAGGGGAACAACGATCATGGGCTAAACGATGGGATCACTTTGCATTTTACGATGTGTTATGCTTATTTCATGCTGCCCAGCAATGCTATATAAGACGCCCCTTGCGATAAAAAAATAAAAACAAAACCCACACATCACGCTCAAGAAACGAGAGCAAGCCCTTCACATATGCTGTAGTTCGTGGAACGGAAAGCGCATATGTATCCTCCGGGAGATATCCACCGACACTCTGCAGCAGGCGACGTTGGTGGGCATCTGCTAACGGGGCGTGGGGAACCATGCCGCCCTTCCATCGAGTTGGTGCAACCTGGGATGTTGAGAGAGCGTATTGAAAGAAAGCGTTGTAAGGGCACTAGGAGTGGGTGCCAGATATTAAGTTTTCTTCCAACGGACAAAGGCAGCGATGGAGGCTTATGCTCTGCAACAATAAACAGTCACTGGCGTGTTCTATGCTAAGAGCGAGCGGGCAAAGATACGAGTTTATCGTCGAAGCTAAAAAAAAAACAACCATGACCCCATGTGCGATGGGATAAAAAGTAAACTTCTTCCAAACTGGTGAGGGCTGCTATGGCTGCTGGAACACAAACATGCTATCAGAATTATTCGGTCCTGTGTGTTGGTGTTGGTGGTGTTGGTAGGCAGCACTAACTCTGCATCAGCAGCACCAACCGCCGTTAGAACTCGGCACATTCGGGTGCAGCAGCATAAAAAATATTGGAGAAACAAAGCTGCGCGCGGTGACAGAACCTCCGCCACCGTAAACACCACCTAACATTGCGTTCCTAGCAACGCAAACAGACACACGCGAACCCATGGACAATTCGTCCCCTGTACCACTATGGTTTAAGTTGCTTACGCTTACGTGTGTATCTGTGTGCTTGAGGGGAGGAGAGAGTGTGCATAATGTTTCAGCGAAATCATAAGGGCTCATTCATACCATATGGCACCGTGTGCTAACGAACTTCGCGTCCCGCGTTACCACTCGTGAGCATCGTCCTGCCGGCGCTTTATACACCCCCTTTGGCCCTTTGCGCCACACAACTTGAGACAATTTCAATGACAACAAAGTGGTGCGCCTGTGCCAGTGTGTGACGCATAATCTAACGGTCATAACCATCAGCGACCGTGACCATACGCTCTGTTTCGGCAGGCTGGAGGTCGGCTTGGATTGGGGTTTGATCTTCTTTTGCTTTTGAAGTTCTAACGAAGGGAGGTGCATTATTTGCTCGTGAGTATAATTAGGAGAAATGGTAACAACAACTCATAAAATTCTTTTTATCCTATATCTCCTCTTTAGAAACACTTTTAAAATTAATAAATAAACATTATTTAAAAAAAAATCATCAAATTCTTAATGTACCATATTATGATGAAGGTATGTTGGAAAAGATTAAACAAAAAGAAGCATAACATAATTCTCTTAACATATAATTCTCCTCTTCATCTAAACCTGAGAAACAAATAAATTGGAGAATTCTCTTCTTTAAAACGAAACCTGCCCGCGCTCAGTGATGTGCCCATCAGTCCTCCCGCATCGTTGTGTCTTTTTTATGTGCCATCAGAAGAATTCACGGCCCAAGCATAATTCGTATCATACCACCGAAAGAAGATAACCAGAACGAACGAAGAGAAAGAAGAGAAAAGTTCGTTACAACCTACTTTCCACTGGGGCGCGTCGTTGCCAACCTATGCTCCGTGGATCTCACCACGGTTGGTGTGGTACGAAAATTCAAAATCTTAAGCCCAGCGTTGGCAGCGTACCATCGACAGCATCCCACCCGTAATGCCCCAATCGCCCCGGATGCGCAGCGTGCTGGGCCGGTGTAATTATGCTGAACGACGCGTGAGCGGATTAATTTTACTATGGACGCACGTTCGGAACGAATCTCAACGGTCGCGCGTATGCTGTGAAACGGAAAACTCATCTGAACGATGCGTACATTGGTAAAATCTTCCCGAGAGGAACTCTCTTTTCCTCCGGGAGTTTCGTGTATTGTGCTGGTGGTAGAATCGACACAACAGTGTACCAGGGTGGAATTGTTCAACGGTTATGTTATGGGTGCGTATGTTTAAGTAAGAGACCGAACAGTTCAGGCTAGTGATAATCCACACACTACCCAGAATGTCGAACTCGGGCGAACGAAAGTAAGCAAGAAGAAGAGTTGAAAAAAAAACATAAGCGATAAAAAAACTGTTCAATTAAGGGAACTACCCACGGAAAACGAGAGAGAGAGAGAGAGAGAGAGAGAGAGAGAGAGAGAGAGAGAGAGAGAGAGAGAGAGTCCGTGTCTGAGGACGCTGCAACGAAGGGAAAAGTAAAGTGTTAACAAATATTGGTTTGATACAAAATGACGCAAAGAACACGACCTAACCGTCAGGGAGCGGTGTGAAAACTGTAATCGTTTTCCTTTTTTTCTACTCGACTTTTTACTTTCGTTCGTCGGTGGGCTTCTTGATTTGTTTAGACACTGTTTTCCAACATTTCGAGGCACACACTCACAAATCTGCCCTTTGCTTATCGCTTATGCTATGTGTCTTTTACCCCACCGGAAGGACCTGCCCGAGGGTGCGTGACAGCAACGAAACGGTTTGACAATTTCATCTCGGAAATGAAAAGCCTCTAATGAACATCTCATAATCACGCACATAAAATCGATAGCATGCTACTGTGCGCGTGTGGCTTAAGGCACTTTTTGTCGTCCAACTAATGGGATTTTTGTTTAGTGTTTCACTGAACAAACACTGAGCTGGATACATTTTACTGACGTATTTCATGTTTTTTTTAACGACCATGGTATAAACCTTTCACAGCATGAATTATGTGCCCTGCTTTCTTCCGAACGCCTACAGCACAAAAGAATTGTAAATGTTATCCTGCATCTCTGGTTAATGCATTCAAGCTATCAACTCCCCGCAACACGAAAAAAAGTTGCAAAAAGTTCAACTGCACAAGGGATTTTGGACGGCTCAACCAGCGGCAAACCCATCAAAACATGGACGGCTGAGGTGAGCATCATCTTTGGACATTGGAACGCTCGCGCTGATATTGTCTACCGCACGCAAAACCGCAGAAAAAAGGGATGCTGAAACACCTTTACCTCGCCTTTCACCGGTGACTGACGTTACAATGTTTACACCATTGTGTGGTTCAATACAGAGTACCGCCCTCCTTTCTTTGCAATTTTATTGTAAGTCGCAGAAAGAAGGACAAACACGCCACATAAAACTACAGGACGTCAAGCATCAGTGTCAGTCAGTCACAGATGCATACGTCCAGTGAAGGTTGGGTGCAACTCGTTGCAATGCACTGAGGTTTTAAGTTTTCCCGATTACGATTGCTTTCGAGGAAGTACCCAGGGAAACCTGACTGCGTGTAGCACTGAGCCTATCCTAATCCGCTTATTGTGCAAAGTGACGAAGGGAATCCACATCATTATGTACCTGTGCCATTGAAGGCAGCAAGTGAAGGAGTCTCAGGTTGTCGCAAAAAAAGGAAAGGAAACGGTTCCCTTCAAGTAAGGAACAAGTTTATCTTGAGGTATTCATCTGGGTTGTAAAAACGCTAACCGCCTATAGACCGCAAGGAAGGATAAAAAAGACACATTGAAAGAACGGCTACGAGATTAAAGCGTTCTATATCTTCCGTCGATCATGGATCGATACATTGAAGCATTTGCACTGATAAAAAAATGAATATCCTTATTTCTTCATTCACAAAACAGGAAATAACAGTTTCCGATGTAATACCTTTTTGCTCAATTCGACCTGTTCAAATTCTTTGCCTTCAAACTCCCATGACCAACGAGGTGTAAATATATCAAACAGAACTGAAGCGTTGGAATGATCATCGAAAGCCTTAAGTTATTGTTTGAAGAATTAACACAAAACCTTGCTGACACCTGGAAGGTGTAAATGTAGGTACGGTTTTGTAAAATGCAGCGACCGAAAGTGTCTTGCATGATCGATTACATCCCGAGATGAAGTTCCCAGTACCGGACACACACTTTTGACTTCTGCAGGACATAGTGCCTCCTTTTTATCATTCTATCAAAATTGGAGTTTTTAGGAAACATTCGTTACACAACTTTCACAAAAGGTTTGTATAGAGTGGCGTTCAATAACTATGTCTAATTATATTATTTGGAAACTTTAATTGCATAACAATACTTAGCTGCATGTCACAAAAAAAACTATAGTGACATTTTATTGACGCGCATTGTTGGTGTTCGTCGCTTGATGTCCGACATGGTGGTGATCGATCGATCGATGGTTGTATGTTGCAATGGTACGAAAGCCAATGTTGATGCGGAAAACTCACCTGAAATAATAACAAAAGCAAAGGATAAGAACAATGCACAGTCGGTAGCGGTTAAGAAGATTTGCATTCGAAATAGCATTAAAATATAAATGTTCAAAAGAAAGAACACAATGGCGAGGCGCAGTGTCGAACAAAGCATGGGTGCAGCTAGGAACAAATGGGCGAAAGAGTTGTGTCGTGCTGTGGGCGTCTTTCAGAACATAAAAGACGAAGAAAAGAGTGATCGTTCTGTGGTCGGGAAGATATAGCTTATATTCCCAGCAAGTTATATGCTTAACATAACGCCGGATAGCGAGACGAAACAAGAGGATCGTCCGCTATACAAAGAGGATAGTAAAGAAGGGTTTTGCATAAAATCAATTGTGCTTCCCAGACACAAAGCCATCTTGAAGCAGCGTATTAGTGCTAAAGCAAAGAGCCTTTGTGGGAGGAAACTCATTTTAAAATGACTTAGTGCGGAATATTGCAAATTGTATATAAAACTACCAATAATACAATAGATGTAGCGAATGTACGTGCCTTTGCCGAGGCTAGACGTATTTGGATACTGGCCCGAGAAACGCTTCCCTCTCGAATGGCTTCATCTCGGTTGGAGATGCTAAAACATCCAATGCTGAATATTCAAATGCGTGTGCCGTGCGAGACATTCAAAGCGTAAAGGAATTCTTCAGTTATTTTCTACTTCACGCCGGAAGAAGACTCTATTATCTAAGAATCTCTATCTCGACGCTAGTGCCCCGGCTGGTATGGAAGCAGCATTATGTAAAAAGCCTTACCCCTAACAGTGCTGAATGGAGATTAGTGTTTTCCGTCTTCTGATCACTATCAGGGGACGGTTCATGATGATGATGATGTTGGTACCAAAGGCACCATCGCACACGACGCCATCCGCCAACTCCTCTTGGAGCGGGATTTTCAGGATCGATGGTGTGGAAGTATTGCTCGCCACAAAAAATACAAATAATATCACAGGCTCTATATGCTGAGGTGCGTGCGCCTCCACGGACAGGAACAGCTGCCGGAGCAGGAGAGAAGCTCGGGATGATGTCTTTTAGTCTACCCAATCGCATCGGTAGCAGATTCCAACAGCCTTGTTCATCTTTGAAGCCGAGGATTTTCGGCCTGTTCATCAGAGATAATTGCGAACCAAAGGCGCCCCCCACCCCACAAACTGAGACGGGAAGAGGGATGCGAGTCGCAGGAAGCACAAGATCTCCTTTCTTTGCGGTGATCGTACAGAGAAGCCACCGAAGTTTTTAAGGGGTGCGAGACTACACCGACGATTTCGAGAGCCGCACGTTCTAGAGCGTTCAGTGAACTCACTCCTAGGGCAAAAGGCACACGCGCGAACTACGCACCACAAGCGGACCGTATACGCACAGCAATCGTTTCAAACACATTGTAGCGTCGTCAAAGGATTCCGACGGTTAACCTGAAACCATGCGGGGTGTTTCTTTTCGCTCTGTGCGAAGCAATTAAAACATAAATCTTCTCCAACTCAACGCGCTCATCACGGTGTGCCCATGCGATCGTCAAAAGTTGGCTTTTGACTGCCGTCGTTCACGGAAGAACACAATCCCCGTCGAAAAATGTGCGAGTTGTTGAAGTTTTTTTTTCCTTCATTCCTTCCTGCTTATGATAACTCTTACGTCCGCAGGTCACGCAGGTTACACAAACGATCGCAACATAACATTGACCCCACACATCTCATCACTTCACATTGGATGGGCCAACGATAATACCCAGGATCATCAATGTTGGATGGTGGGATGTACACATAAAATAGAGTCCCAGGAGGGGGAAAAGCTAAGGCCCATGAGGATCTGACATTCAAAGCAGTCAAGCTTAAGTTACTGACTCGTTTGTTTGATCTACGACGGCCGGCGCTGGGTGGATAATTTCTATGGTAAATAAAACCATCCGAGATTGCCATCACCTTCGTTCGCTATATAATCGACCCGATCCTGAGCGCACCGATCGGGCCAACGAAAACCCAATGTCCCATAGAAGGTGGAAGAAAATCAAGTGGTTCGTTCTCTGTTTGCGTTGGGAAAGAGTGAAGTGCTGTACAAATAAAGTACGGGCGAGAAAGTGTTTGTAGATGTACAGGAATGGGTGGGCTGCATTTGATGCATATGCAGCTATCGTGTAATGTGGTTAGAGTTCTATAACCTCGATGTGACACTTGTCCCATCCGTACGTACCCATGGATGCACTTGCAGCATGAAATATAGAATAAGAAAAAATCGAGAAAAAATGATAATCGATTCATTCATGCTAGAACCTGAGAACTTGACAGACTTTGAGATTACAGATGTACACTAGAGAACAATGGTTTGATTTGGAATGGAAAAATTTCTCCTGGATACAAAGTTTGTGGCAATTGAAAAGAGTTGTTGACAAAAATGCATTATTCCCTCAGTCAACATCTCCAAGACTTTTGTTGGAGAAAGACATTTCATGCTAAAGATATGACCTACTTCTGAGATCCTGCCTTATGTCCTTTTCTTGTACTCTTCTGATGTGTCATATAACCGAATCATGGACAACCCTTACATTTCTACTTTCTCTAAATATTTCAACAAGAACTTCTCACTAAAACAGACGCGTTTTAAAGTAAATTTTCCCTTAAACCGGTTCCAATCGCTCATTTCGAACATCAGCAACTGCAGCCACCGTTCACATCACAGCAAACGTCCTTACGAACTTCTGAATTCTTTCCTTGTGTTGAAGCGTACGAGGTCGCGAAAGGTCTCCCCCGTTGCATCGTTTCCCCCCCCCCCCCAATAATACTGGTCTTTCGCTGAACGGTTTGTTTTTGCCCAAACAAATTTTCCGCCTTGGTCAGAGAATGGTCCGGCACGGATGCTGCCGCTGTAGACGTGGCACCAACGCCTTATCGCCGAGACAGCATAACCGGTTCCATAACCCAAAAAACAAAAAAAACCTCGCCAGAAAGACCGTTGACCAAGATGCTGACGGTTCGTCCTATTCCTGCCAGTGTGCGCCGCAGTTCTTCTCCATGCAACCACGCATTGGACTTGATAGCACGGTTCGGCCGGCAAGATAAATCTTTACCGTGATCTCAAGATCACTCTCACAACAAGGATTACATGCTTCATTTGGGACGGGACGGACACGGGCTGATGATGATAAATCGGTAAACGGGCGCGTAAACAAATGAGGAATAACCGGACCGGGCCCGGATTCCCGTACGGGGACAGGATAAAAAACCTTCGGGATGCACGCAGAAAGATAAGCACTAACAAGGAAAGGATTCGGCACGTTACCCTTTGGTGCAGCTATGGGGTGGTGCTTCGGGTTGCAGTTGCCCCTTCATGTTGCTACGCTAATCGTGTTCATTAATTTTTTGGCAGGCACTTCCAACTTTCTCGCACGGGAAAAGTTGAGAAGACCTGAGAAAGCAAACTGCAGCATCATGGGATTCTACCCTGTAACAACGTTTAATGGAAGGGGTATTATATGATATTTCTCCAGAGAAAAAAATAAATAAACAGAAACGAGTCTTGTCTTGTCCCAGCATCTAAAACTTTAAACCCTAAATGGAGATTATTGTACAGACTTTTTTCCGCATCCTTTGATTGACTTTTATTCCTCGACTGGGCGTAATAGCCTTTAAAAATCCTTGCGTTAGGATATCTTCTCACTGTTTATCCTTATCAAAAAATCATCAGTATCATGTTTCGTTGTTTACGGCACGGTTTAGGCACATATTTTCTATCTTGCCAATCTAATTCCAACTCTAACTTTAATTCCAAGGACACAAAAGTAAATCCATTCCACTGTGAATTCATCGATACTCGATCGATAGTTGCGATGATGCAACATTGGGTTGTTCCGTTCGCAAGAATTCTGATAATCGTAATCTTCATTACCGCATTGCCAACGGCCCAACGGCACAGTCGCTGTATTACCGCCAGCGATCGCTAGTATTCGTGCGATCGTACACCGAGGAGATTCCCGCGCTTTTCGAACCGGTCCGACGGCGTTCCCGGTTCGCCATTTTACTTCGATCTTTCACCTTCTTCTAATCGGATTCTCTGTCCATCGTACGAACCAACACAGCCCTCCTTCAACCGTTGTGGCGGTTAGGTTTTTAGAGCTTTGCCAACGATTTTATGGCCTTCTCCAGAAGTGTACGTTTCTTCTTGTTTCACCGTGCCGACGTTTTTGCCGACAGGAAATGGCGCAAAGCACATTCGGTGAGCGTATGCACTGATAACGTTGGTAACCGTTGCAATGCGTTCGGAAGCTCTTTCGTCGATTGATTACCGATTTTGGCAACATTAAACGAATAATATAACTGTGGTAATACGTTATCAAAATACTAGTACAAGATCAGGAAATGATAAATAGATCTGATGAAGAAAAGCAGAATATTTCATTTTGTAGGATACAGTCATTTGGAGGAGATTCTAAGCTTATTTTTATTACGAGAAAGGCTGCCTATTGCTTTTAGTCAAGAAATAATTTTGTACTAAAAAGGATCATAAGTTATATTAATATATCCAAATAACTATTATTGTTTTTTTTTACTCAAAGTGCCTACATAGCAAAATGTTAGTAAAAGTTCCAAAACTAAAAGGTTATCAAGTGTTATCAAAAACGCTGGACGTAACATATCAGGTGACAGAATTACTATTCAGAAAAATCCGTTAAAACTCTGCTGTCATCAGACAACATAGTTGACACTTCTTATTTTATCATATCCATTTTCTTTCATTCACTCCTTCGTGCGATGGATCGTAATGTTGACTTTATTCTCGTTTGCCAAATGTGGCGTAACATGGGCCTAAGACATCCGACCACTTTTGGAGCGAGAGACCGGCAGGCCGTTTACTTTATCTCTGAACGTGCGCCCTTTAAATTTCCTCCTTGACCGATAAGGCACTATTGAGTGACACTTCAATATCGATAACCGATTGGGGTATAAGCACCGCAAACAGAAGAACAACGAAAGGAACAACACTCGATTGGGCTATTTGATCCGCTCCATTGGCCGGAGAAAGCTAATGAGCCACGCTTTACACTGGAGGCAATTTAAAAAACGAATCTTATGCTCAGTGTAGAATTTAAACAGCTCATTAACATATCCCGACCAATCCGGTCCGATTCGTCCCAAAACCAGACGCTACCGTACATATTCCTGTTTCCACCCAATACCGCACACTTTCGCCCACTTCTTCGCTATTGAACGACCTTCCCGGTTTCATCGATCACGAGCCATTCCGTGATGATGAGGAGTAGGTAAGGTAGGCAAGAAATCTCACTTTTCACACCGGTATGCAAATTTCAGACGCACACTATGGAAACTATAATGTTGCGGGACTTCGGAGCGGCTCGCTACGGACGGTAAACGTTGGAATGGAGCTGATGGACTTTTCATTCATTTCTAAACTAAGACCATCGCATATGCTACGGTCATTTCAATCGGTTCCGCGCGAAAAAAGAAAAAATATATATCACTCCAACACAGAACGCCATCTTCATCATTATAAACGTTGATCAGGGAGGTAAACGGCGGCAGTAAGCGATAAAGAGCTTATTTATGAATAAAACTTTACGTGGAATAATTTGCTCATCAGCACGGACACGAGAGCAGCATGAGAACGAGCACTTTCCGTACTGCAGCATATGGTTTCGTTATCGAAACACGAAAGCGCAAGAAGATTACAGTGTAATAGCCGTTCGACCAGGACAGGAAGGCGCGAATGGGCCTTGCGAACGTGTCCGGGCAAACTGACAAACTATGAAATAGTTTTCCTGCGTTTAATAGGTTCGACGGACACTCTACTCTAACACTGTAGCTGGGGCCAAGTTTAGACCATGTAGCGCACGTTCGTTTTCGGTGGAATGTCAATGGAACGGTTCAAGGCAACCTATTTGAATCATCGCATTTGCGTCCAGCTGGTCGAAGAAGACGTAAGCAACAGCGACAAACATTTCCCGCAAACGGCAGAATGTTTCTTCCGAGCTTAGGAGGTTATTGGGTCGATTACAATGACCACAACGGCCATTCGTGCTCAACCGGAGGCATGGTCGGTGTTTCCTGTTAGTTTGAAAAACCATAACCTCAAAAAAAGCATCTTTGCTGTAGGAATTCGTGTAAAGTCAGCACGATTAATTGACGACGATCAAGCAAGCAAAGGAAGATCCTCAAGGAGGTGGAAACCGGACATCTTCCGTTCTCAGGACTGTTCCTTTCGGACTTCCTGTCCCAAGGTATCCTTCCCAACGAAATAGAAACGTTAGGCAAACAACACTCCCGGTGGCTGAATAAGCTTCAAACTTCAGATGGCAAAACTGACCATCTCGCTCTTCCTGGGATACACTTGCGCTTCGCCACTACTTGCTTGTGAGTTTTGGGATCGGTCCAGTACACTTCATGCGAACCGCAGAACATCGTTTGTCGGGTCAGTATTTGTCAACGCACTTTAAAAGTAATTTGAGAGAAAGAAGCGAAACGTTATACCAACAAATTCTCGTCTCTTTGCAATTGGTTTAACGGTGTTTTTGCTTTATGAATTTCCTTTTGCTTGTGAGGATGCCTCAAAAACATTGGTGGGAAAATGGCCAACATGACCAAATGGCTGTACAAGTGTTGCAGAAACGGTTAACTTGCTACAGCATTATTGGAACTTTTAAAACGGAGAACCCGTGTCAAACGCTATCCGTCTGTGGGAAGGATTGAATGACCATACAACCACCGGAAAAGTGTCCGATGGTGAAATTGCTACCAAGTGTCATGTTTAAGAATAGTCATGTTCTACAGCAGCTTGAAATGTTCTACACAACATCGGGACTTTTTTCACGGAAACTATCTCTCAGTAACATGTCCTGCATACTCTGGTGAACAATGTTGCCGCAAAATGGTAATACGTGCTGTTCGGTTTATTTATGTCACTGATAGCAAATATTAGCTGGCCATCTTTCGGTTCATTTACATTTGACGCGTTTCGGCACGTTTCTCCATTGCTTTGATGTCGATTCTTCAAGCAAAGCAACAGTGCATGCTTAAACGTTATTACCGTTTAGGCTATTTGTCCGAAATAGTTGGCCCCTTTCTTGGTCAGTTCCCGTCGAAAGATCTTCACAAAAATGCTCATAAATTGTATACTTTGCTTGTGATTGAGAAAATAATGGCGTAACCTTAGCGTTCAATGGGTTCCGGCGAAATTACCCCGAAGCCATTAATAAAAGCGCAATGACAGCAATGTCTGTTCAGACAACATAGCAGCAACGACGTCCGAGCGACGAAGGATACCCTAATGGGCTAAAACATAACACAAAAAAGTAAGATAGCTTCCAAGGAGTGGAGGTTATCAACAGCAGGAGCGACATGCTCTAGCTCCACGGTGGAGAACACTCTCTCACGCTCTTCTAAGTCTGTTTTAGGTGAACATCATCCTTGACCTTCCCGCGTCTGGACAAGAGGGAAATATGCCGAAACAACAACTATTCCGGCGGTTCGAAATTCTCCCGAATCTACCCCTAAGCGCGTAAACTGACACACGCACACATATACACACATACAGACCTCCACCAGGCAAACTCGAATCGCCACCCCATGGCCCGATTCGCCCCATTCCGTGTGCGGTGTTAGACCTGCCACGATGATTTCCTACAGATTCCGCAGATACACCAACAACGATAGCGAACCTTCAAGGTGGAGAAAGAGAGCCCACGACAGTACCAACCGTACACAGCGCGTTCGCATCGCTCACTTTACATTCCAGAAGAGCCTTTGGAAGTCCTGAACCGGTTTCCCTAACCGGAGCGGTCGACATAACAAAACAGCGCCACCTTCGTTTCTAAGCTGCCACTCGTTGCCCTGCGCCGCGCATCCGGATATGATTCTGACGGGCTTTTTGTGGATTCTGCAAAACCAGTTCTCGGGCGTGGGGGGGGGGGGGGGGGGGGCTGGAAGGAGTCTCGGTCTCGGCCGGTGTCTTCGCAGGCTTCTTTCTCTCGTTGTGCGAGTGCTTTCTACAAGACGCGCTATACATTCTTATGCGGCCTCTCCAGTGTCAGGGGTAGGGACCGGCCTCCTTGGCAACACCGCTGGCCGCACAGGACTTTGGATGGGTAGCACCATTGTTTCATCCGGTGCAGGAGAGTTCCTCGTGGTTCCACCGGGGGAAGACGCGACTTGGGAAGGCGACACCTCTTGCTACGGTTGAACGAAACACAACCAGACGACGAACGGGACCGGGAGGTGCGACTCAAGATGCGCGCCTTAACGATTTCGTAGGATTCGCTAACGTTTGCCCGGCCGTGAGAGATTGCGCTTATTTCTGGGAATCGAGCGACCGTTGCATATTAAAAGCGAAAAGAGCAATCCCGACAGTGAACGACAACGCACCGGGGGCTAGACCCTTATCGTGTCGGGTTGGAGCGCTTAGAACGAACCGGTCGACAAGGAACCGTCAATGTCCGACATTTCGCTTGAAACAACGGACGGACAAGAGAGGAATGTAAATAACAACAAACAACAGCAGCTCCACAGGAGCAGCAACATTTTGCTGCCCGTCGAACGTGAGAATGATGTAATTTGCTAAGCCCACAGCTGTAAACGGTGTGGAGGCTTTCTTCTGCGAGCGGAGGAAATGGAAGTCGGTATTGCGGGACGCTTACAATAATCAGCTGATTATTTAAGACCTTTGAAACAGAGCAAATGTCTACCGAGGCACAACATTATTTTAAGAATAAATTTACCATCAGCTGGGATTGCTTTAACGTTACGTTATTTTAGAAGTATAAGAGGTACTTTAATTTCAGATAATATCGATATTTTAGATTGACAGTAACAAACCAATATACGAAGCCAAACAACAACGGCGTTCGATAACCTATCTTTCTTATCTTGTTTTAATGATCTCTGGCAACGTTGAATAAGTCAAACATAAAACCAGCGTTAGATTGTTTTCCTGCTTTTTCTAGAGGATCAACCGAAAGTAAAGCTTCTTGAAACGATATTCCTGTGGTTTTCGCCAACACGAAGTCAAACCGCGTTTGCGATGAGACCTCAAGATTAATGTAGCAGTTTTTCTTCATCTTCTTCACAATCGTTAATCCTTCCCTCCTCAAAATTCTCCCAACTCCCCGTTAAGAGTTCGGTGTGATCGCACTCGCGATCGTGATCGTCCATTTTATGGCAGCAGCACAAACAACCGAGGGTGGTGAGATAAAATAAATGATATACGAAGACGGTTTTCGTTCTCGATAGGTTCCTACGGATGAAGTCCCTTGGAGATGAACAAACGCGAACATGATACAGGGATCAGGGCTCCCCCGCAAAGAAAGGAGAGCCGGAAGGTTTATGCTGGCTCATAAAAAACGCTCCACACTCGAACGGAGCTCATAAAATCTGCGAAACGCGACAGAGAGGGTGGTCGAGACGAGATGTTTCAAGGAAAAGGGAGGCCCACACCTTTCGTTTGATGATGCTGCAAAAGATATGATTGGCTCGCGTAGCTAGAGATCCTGTGCCCTCCGGGCGCTTCTTTTACTAGCGCTAGCATAAAGTTGAGTGACCTCGAATGCCCTTCCCCCTTCGCATGCGCTTCGTGACATTTGTAATGATGGGGCACGCTCGTCTAAGGGGGGGATGGGCTATCTGTTTTCGCAATTGCTCTCTAATTACGTGATCTCACTTGTGGCCACCGGTCTCTGTTGGCAGGGTAAATTCTGCGAGTTTATTACCTGTTAAATATCAATCATTGACCAAATCGAACATTAACGAAATACGCTAACTGCCAACTAAACGAGCCTACCAAATGTTTGAGCCGACCGGGCTGTTTACCGCAAATAGCCTAGCTCGCTTCATTTAACGACCGTCGAGGTTTCCCTCCTCTTCCCCCCCCCTTATTCTCTACATTCTTGTCTTAAGCATCGCCCAGCCATGGACTCGCTACAAACCGCGGCTCCGAAGGCTTTCTTTGTACGTCTGAGAATTTACGCATTTTCAGCTTACGCTTTGTTACTGCCCGAAATTAGCAAACATTTTATTTCGGCTGGTATGCAGAGTAACAAGAACCTAACAAAAAAACGCACCAGGGAGGAACATAAAAATGTACGCTTGTGTGCGAAGCGGGTTTACTTTGGCAGCATCCGTCTATCCTTTTGCTCGAGTGTTCTTGCCCGCGGCACACACCGTACCGGAGACCATGATAGGTACTCACAAGCGCTGATTGTCTTTCACACGATCTTATTCACACGCATCCTTGGTTGATTGTTGAGATATTGGCGGGAAGTATGTAAGTGTGATTAGGAGGAAGCGAAGCATGCCTTCTGGACACTGTTGTACCCAGCAAAACAACTCACGTGCCAGTTTCATTCACAAACAAAATGTTTAAGCCCTTCCATCTGTAGCCCGTATCTTTATCAGGGCCAGACGGACCATTCGCCAATATCGCCCAATTCTGTTCCAACCACTTACTGTGCTCTTACTGACCATCAACGGATGTCATCGCTGTTGCCTTATCGTGCGGAGACGCAAGACCCATTCGAATGTAAATATCACCGGACGACTTTGTCGGGGCAACGCAAAACTACGATACCCGGTCGGGACTGCGACCATTGGGTGAGGATGTGTGTTTGGCCAAATATTTGAAGCTAACATCTTTCTTTTTTTGCTTTTTGTTAATAAGAAAAACGCAAAACTTTAGCCCCCAAACCACACGGGGTGCACACATAAATCGTGTGCAAATGTTGACCAAAAACAGCTGATTAGATTCCTGCGTTCTGTGAACAGCCCCGGCCGGTTCCGTTTGCTGTCAGCTGCTCGAAGGCGCAATATATAACATTTTTTTCTGACACATAGCAATCCATCCAAAAAGGGGAAAAAACATTAGGTGATTTTTGGAACATTTTGTAGCCCACTGCCATATTTCTTATCACTTCGTTTTTAACACGCGGCTGTTTTGGCGAGTGAAGCGAGCATGTAGAATTTCCAATAGCAAAAAAATCCCTCCTCACACACGACGTTATTACCTAAGTTAAACCGTTTGATAGGGTACATAAAAACATTATTTAACTATTTGTGTGCCCGTAACCGACAAAAAGAAATACTTTAAGAAATTCAAGCCCGAGCGTACGAATGCATTCATTCATAAAATTCGTTTACTCATTCATTCATGCATTTCTTTTTTTGTATACATAATACCGGAAGCAACGTCCACACAGATACGATTGTCGACACTGCAACTGCATGTACCGGGGAACGCTTATCAGTGCTGTGCATACTTTCACGGGCATGCACGATGCGATAACAACTTGAGGCTTGCCGACTGCATTAAAGTTAACCACTGCCATCGCCGCTGTAAGCAACAAGGGGCGTGAAAATATAAATAAAACGAAATGGCTAATGTGACAATAAAGCTGCTTGATTACTTTCATTCAACAATGAGCTGGTCAAATGTTGGCGATTTGGGAAAGTTGTTTTTTTGTTACTTCTGCAATTAATATTTGCAAACACTAATGGCCCATGGAAAATGAATGAGATTACAAGTGGTATGTGCAATTTTGAATATCAAAGTAAATTTACACTGTTTTTTTGTATGCAAACAGTGTTCGAAATGGTCTGATAAGGAAGCATTTTAATAATAAAAAGGGTAGAAGTGAAAAAAAAAACACATACAGCACTTACATGGAGATTAATCAATAAAATGATTACAATTTATACAATTTGTAACATTTTGATTGATAGTCATGTGATGTGGACAGAGCAAAGAGTTTGAACACACTTTGGCGTTCAAAGACAGAATATGAAAAGAAAAATAATTCCTTCGTACATCGTCCTTTTCAAACATTATTTCTTTCCGAAGAGACCACATACTGCCTTCTCATCCAAACAAACCTTAATCATACTGTGCTTCAGTATTTCGTAACCGAAAGCCCACAGTACAAGCTTGCCCCGTATTGCCTTTCAATAAAAAAAATCCATTCCATTCCTCCAAACAACAAATCCTTTCCCCGACCTCACTCACCGTCGTCGAATTGGCCGGTTTATGAAAAAGGAACCCGAAATCAAGGATGATGACCATCTACATTATAATCGGAGCCCCCGGGATGGATCGAAAACTCACGACCGCGACAGCCATACCGTGGCTGGAATGATCATCACACCACGGTTCGTTTTAGCGGGTGTGCGGCCGATGTGGACGCTGGAAGGACGTCCCGGTGAGGCGGATCCGATAACCAACCAACCAAAACAGTCAAAACGCTCGGCTCCTCAATCGTTTTCTCTCGAGCTGCTTTCCGTTCCGCGCGCACTTCAAAAAGTCATATGATTGATGAACTTGAGTTTTTCAACTCTCCGTCAGTACAGCGAGACGCACGATGAAGTTGGTGTTACCGCACTTCAACGGAACGTTTTCTTACGCCTTCAATACGCGTACGTGCAGCACACCATCAATACCCGAATGGTAACAATTGCGTACCATCAGTTAAGATGTTCGTAGAATTTATCATGCCCGAACGAGAAATGAATTCTGACTTCAAAAAGCAAACCCACTTGGGGTGGTTTGAATAAATTCTACAGATTCATCATACAGTCGAAAAATCTATCTTTTCAGCTTCAAAAAATCCTCACACCCAGTACGACATACTGGAAACTGAACACAA
Organism: Anopheles minimus; assembly: GCA_000349025.1. Lineage (NCBI taxonomy): Eukaryota > Metazoa > Arthropoda > Insecta > Diptera > Culicidae > Anopheles > Anopheles minimus. Next base: position 4,870,681 of record KB663832.1, read on the forward strand.
AGGCTCATGCATATGCAAACAAAAGGGTGGCACGGGATGCATTCATATTCTTGCGTGTTCTTTACAGTATTACCAATATTTTAAACATGCATCCCTGGACATACAGAGCCGAGTTTTTTAGTTTTTTTTTCTTTTTTATATCTTTCGACACCACCTCTGGACCTTTTTTATTATTTCAAATGCATGATTATGTCAATCTATGGAGCGGCCCGGTGGGGTAATGGTATCGGCGCTGCTCTCTCACACGACAGACCGGGACCAACATCCCATCCGGACCGTTCCCCCGTAGCAGTGATTGACTATCCTGCTACGTGGTAAACTAAGTCTAATACGGCCTGGCCGTCATACAATAAAAAAAAAAAATTATGTCAATCTAAGCATCAGTTTGGTTTTGTTGCGGTTTCCGAAACAAAACCTATCCTATAAACTGAAAATGTATAGTTAAATCCGCTTTAACGGCTTCCTCTTAGCCCGCACCCAAATCTCTGCCAGTGATTACACAGAATGAGTAGCACCTTTTTGACATCTTCACCAAATGTTCGGGAAAAGATTTTTATGAGTTCTTTCCAATTGTCTTGATCTTGTTCCCCTGCCAACAACGAAGCGGAGAGCAATGTTGTTAATCAGTTAATCCTGGCGCGTACGCAATGAAAGCGAAAAACGGAAACATCAACTGCGATGACGACAACAGAATATAGAAAGCCACTTTCGATGATGAGGCTACCAGATACATGATGCACTATCCTGTGTAAAACGATCGGAAACATGAGTTTTTTTTTTGTTTTTTTCTGAAGTTTTTTTTTGTTCTCTGCTTCCTGGCCCAAGTCCTGTGCCGTCACATCGAGCCGGATGATGCAGGAAAAGGATATCCTCTTACGCGAGGGAGAACTGTGACGAGATTGACCGTTGCCGTTGCTTCCTAGGGGCAGAGCGTTCCAGTGACCGAAGTCACAGGAATGCGTAAGACTCTTGATGGCGATGCATCAATTATCATTCGAACCTACGGCGCTCGAAGCGACGAGTCAAACGAGCTGAACGAACCAATAGAACGCACAAAAAATCGTATACATTTAAAAGCATTTGAACGCGGTCCACGGGAAAGGCATGGTTACATTGGTTGCTATCGGTTTTCCTAATTATCATACGTGTTTATCCTTTCCCCGTCAATCGAAATGCTGCGGTGGGATGTCCCATCCTTCCTGTTGAGCATTATTATTATTTTGCCTTTCCTTGCGCGAGACTGTTTCTCAATTATTTCCTACCAACTTTGGTACAAGAATGTGGTTGAAGAAGTACAAAATGCAGCATCTAACCATGGTTTGGAAAGTGAAAGATGTGGATTTTTTTATCTAACTCTTCCAAGGCTTTGAGCACATTCTTCGAAGCATATTTAGTAGCGAACAGGTTTAGCTGGAGTCTTTCTGCGGGTCTCAAAAATTGATCGTGGGAAAGCAACATCCAAGCGATGACTGACAACGGGGGGCACAACTGTACGGTGACTGAGAGAGCTCCTAATGAAACATGACATGGTGGTGGTGGATTAAGCCTTTTTTCTTTAGTTATTCAGAATAAATATGGGGAGTTTTTTTTCTAAGCTTGAAACGGGAAAGGATGCCACAGAAATATATTAAGTTACACACCATGGAATCAAATTTTCGACGCAAGACTTATGATGCATCGGAATCCCTAAAAGAGTCTTGCGGGTATCAATCAAGGTTTCCTATCCTAAAGCTTACATTTCCTTGTACTGCCGAGAACCTATACTTCAAGAAACATCACAAAGTTTTAACTTAAACCATCAAAATAATGTAGAGTTATTGCATAGTTATCCAATAAATAAATATATGTATAAGGAGAATAGAACCACACAAAGCAAAGTGTGTACAGTATTTGAAATGACACATTTATTTTACGATATGCTACGTTTCCACCTACGGTAGTACCTTTGTCCGATTCTCACCTCTGTGAAACAGGGCTTTGGGAATTTCACACAATCAATCGATCGAACATTGGTAAACATTGAAGCAATGCTAAATGCTCTTAGCCCACCGGGCCACAATGGTAAGAAGAATGGCATCTCTGGGAAGTGTTGCCGAAACGCGAGAAGGTTTCTAAGGAGCAAATAAATTTGGCCGACGTTTTATTACCGACTACCAACGACCGCATCGATCGTTTTCTTCAATAAAAAAGGAAAATCGAATGATGAAAAAATCAAACTACTTATCAAGACACGAAGGACGTGCTATAACAAGAGCCAAATACGGCCAACACCCATCTTCTTTTGGAAAATAGATTCAATGATAGCTAAGAAGTTCATAGCGGAAGAAAAAACTCGTACTCCAGGACAATTCATAGGAGCCCTTTAAACCCATGGACACCGTTTGCTCGATCGATTCGGTCGAAAGGACAACGACCACTACCGAACAATCCCGGCGATCCGCAAAGGACCCTTAGCGAAACGGTGACGGTGAGACGAATCAGCCACAGAAAACGAACTGTCAAAGAGTCAGGTGATTCCCACAGGACTCCAAGTGCCAAGATCAGCTGAGCTATCGCTGCCGATCATATGGTTATGGTACGGTCTGGAACCGATCGTCAGACTGTCGTCGCCAGCTACTCCTACACCGTGAACTCTCGGTAAAGGGAGTTAGCATCACGAGAAAAAAAAAACAACAAGGGCTAGTGACCCTTCCCGATCGTACTGAACCGATTGTTACATCCTTCTTCGAATTTTTTGCGGACTCGCAATGCCTTAAGATGATAGCTTTGTGCTTTTTTCTCGAGTCGTCTTTGAGAAATAACAGAGGACATACATACTTTCGGTATTGTTCGACTGGGAGTCCTTTTTGGCGGTAAGGTAAGGCAAGCGTAAAACAGCGAAACATGAAGAGGAGAGGATAGAAAACCTACAAAAAATCCACAGAAATCAACACAGGACTGGACGAAACAAAATCCTGTATGTATCTAATGCCATTCGCCAAAGGATCGTGCAGTGCGCGCTTGAGTATTTTGGAACTCTTCTCCCCAACCTTCTGCAGCATTCGTCTTGCAATGTACAACCTTTACCTTTTAGCTTGATTGCTTCGTCTCTACATTTGATGATAATGAAAAATAATTCGACCTTTTTCGCCCTTTTTCCCCTGACTTTTTTATTTTGCTACCAGCCTTGGTTAGGGAATTAAAAAAGTATGAAAAAATAACACATTTTGTTAGCGAGGATCGAACCAGAGACAGGACAAATGAGCGATAAGAATAATGGAAAGTTTGAAAAATTGCTATAAAATGTTTCCCTAAATTGATCCAAATGGATATACACGTACCGGCAAGGCGCAACCTGCTACTTTTCCCACCGTACGCAGTATAGACATACCAACGTTCTATCATTCCCGATCCTTTCTCCTCGGGTGCTCCGCAGATGATCCTTCCGCTTGGCCTCCCGTGAGGGTTTTGATTTCGCACGAACTATAACGATCCTGGGCTGTGATCAACAGCGTCAGGGTGTGATGGAACATGGGACAAACAAAAAATAAGGACGTTAGGTCGATTATCCCGTGTTTACCGATTGACCCATTGAAACCGGAGGTTCGGTTTTGATCGAAGACTAAAGAGCTAATGCTTTATCAACTCTGGCTCAGGGATGTGTGCTTTGGATCGTGGTGAGAAAAGTCATACGGTCTGCAAAGGTATATCGCAGGTCACTTTGAGGCACAATGCTTTATCATTCGAACACTGACCATTCGACCGGAAAACCTAGTGGAGATTATTGCTGTGGTGATATTCCCATCGGAAGTCGATGAAACAGCAGCACCTCTGTTCATAGCGTGTGATTCTGAAACGTCATCCACCCGGAAGGTATTCATTGCAAGGAACAAGTTGCAATGGGCAGGATATGTGTAGCTACCGTTCTTACTTGGCTGGCTACTGTGCTTTATTGCCACACCCTCAAAAAAATATGAATTTCTTTGCAGTTCCAACAAATTGCAACATCATTAGTTAATTAACAACCATCGGAAGTTCTAAGCCAAGTGAAGGAAAGCACCCGGATATCTTCAACTAAATCATTGTGCTCTGCGTGGGAAAGTGAATCGTTACAAACGATTCCCCCTGGCTTTTGCTAACACAAAATGCAAAAATTAATAGAATAAGCACAAAAAAGTTACACAAAAGTCTAGCGGTGAAATTAAATTAAAAATGTGTCCGGAACGAATTGGAGCGGCATAAAAATACAGTCAAAAAACTGAAATATCATTCTCACCTGAAAGGGCAGTGTATCAATTTGCCCATGGTCAGATTTCGGGCTCTCCATGAAGGCAGGGACCGAAATGAGAAGTGCATCTTCCTGCCCTAAAAATTAGTTACATTCTCTATGCTGTCCACGGGAAGGTTGCAGTCTGCCGTAGACTCCTGGCGTTAACGCCTTGCATCCCGTGGAGTTTAATTTTGTTTTTCCGCTGAAGGAACGATATTTCAAACCCGTCTGCAGGAGGTTAAAAAACAACCACGGTGTGGATATTTCACCGCAGAGTAGAACGCACCTGAAAGATCAAACCACATCGACCACCGGCAGGATGTTGCAGGATAGTTCACACGCTCGATGAATGGGACTATGAATATTGTGCACTCATTAATAGTGTTTTTATGCCTACACCAAAATTGAGAAGGTTCAGCTCCAAAAGAAAAGATAAAGTACAAATAACCGCTATGAAATTGATCAATTTAGTCGTGGGTATTCAATCTTTTTCGTCCTACTCTTTAGTTTGGAAATTTTCTTCAGATTGTTTACTATCAGATGGTAGGCGCGAAGGAAATATTTGATGTCTACCGTTTTATGTGAGACTATGCCGGAATGGAACTAACATGGGGAACCTAGAATTTTGATTAATTTATCTTCTGCCAGAATGCCGTATATTGCTGAAAACTAGTAAACAGAATTATATAATTTTATCGCAAATATACCTCAAGCATATTTCGTAACGCCTTTTCCTTCACTGTCAGAAAAATAAAACAAAAAATGCGACAAAGAAATACCGTTAATTTCATATTCAACTCAATCAAAACCACAAAAATCCATTTCGTGTGAGCGTTGTATAATTTATGTGGTGGCCCCATCAGGACGACAGCATAAAACCCACCGGCGAAAGATACACACCCCGGGAAGAAGTTCTTCTCCATCGCCGACTTTCGCATTTCTTTAATGGCTTCGAAGGTTTGCAGTAAAAAAAACCCGCTTCCTACACACCCTTTTATTCGAAGCGGTAAGGAATAACTTTAAATTTGCGATCAATTCGAGACGATCGCCACATTCCGTGGTCGCTCTCGTGATAACAGGGCGGAGGACCCAACAAAACAAACCAAAGCGAATGGTACACAGCAAAAATAAACGAAACACAACATAATACGTTTCATCCACCGTGAACCTATACACGCCATAAAAATTGAGCAGGGCCGAAAACCCTACGTTTGAGGTTTTGAGTTTGGCGCATCACTGCCCCAAACTCCCAACCGAAAAGGGGCGGGGATGGGGGGGGGAGGGTCGGAAGGTTCGAATTTTGTTTGCCGAACCCACAGGATGCAACCGCCAAAAACACTGGTTCGCGAAAATCGTGACAATCGTCGTTGGAATCAGGTTCGCAAATCAGGAAACAGACGCAGGGATACCGGCAACCCGGGAGGTAAGAAAGCTTCCCCACGATCAGCCATATCATGGTTCGTCCGCTCGAAGCGAGAAGTGCCAGAGGTTTAAAGGGAAAGGAAAAAAAGGTTAATGACATTCAGGGAATGAGCGGTACGTTCGCGTTTTCATCTTTCCGAACATAAGAGAACGTAATACAAGGCGTTATAGAACTTCTGATGGTAGGGATACAGGGCAAAAAAAAGAAAGCGACTACACGTTAACCCTTGCCTATCGTTTCCTCGCTTTCCTACTAGCTGATGTGTTGCTCAAGGATCGTGTCTGCACAGTTTTGAGACAATCGCCAACGTTCGCGAACGATGGCGACCCACGATCGAATCCCCCCATTGCCCGACCAGACATGCAACGAAGAAGTTCCACAGGCACGAATCTGGCCTGCTTCCAAATCATGCGCACAAGCGTTCGAAGGACTCAAACGAGACCACAAGCGGGAAAAGCAAAAGAAAACCGAAATAAAAGGAATCGAGCGGTATGTGTGACACGGTGACGGTATATTCTCGAATGCTACGGAATGGCGTGTAAAGAAAAGTGTAAACTGTACGCGAAGAAGAGAATATCGAAATTACGAAATGGGAAAGCAATCAACGACAGGGTAAAAAGAGAAAAAAACACAAACACACAAAATAAGACGAAAAACGCATCAAGAGAATGGATGCCAACGTGGCAGTGGATAAAAGAATACGCCAAGGAAAAAATAAACATTCCAAACAAAGGATCAATAAAACAGTAAACAGTATGAAAGTAATATGAAACAACTGAAATGAAGTGAAGCACTAGCAGGGTAACAATTTGGAAAAAAATAATACTGAACAAAAAATATCTGATAATGAATAACATTCAACACAGATAAAAATTTATCATAAAAAGTAAATAAACAGTAAAAAAAAAACAAAATAAAAGTAAATAACAAATTATATTAAAAAAACTAAGTTAGCTAAATTGTTTAATCAGGCACACTAGAATGTTACTTAAACTCACGTAATCCTAGATAGTTGATAAACATAAGTTTCCCATCAACAAAAAGTATTTTTATATAACAGCTGAGAAAACAAAGTCAAAGTTACCTGCTCTATTTAAGAAAGTACACTATAAACATCTTCAGGAATGCAACTCCTGATGAGAATAGGTGTTTAGTAAAGCAAAGGAAGAAACAATGAGGAAAAAATACTGCTAAATAATATAGAAGTTATGATAAGTCATAGCGAAAAATATATGATAATTCATAGCAACACAGATTATGCATCCAACACAGATTGAAATGTTAATTTTAATATTTGTAATGTTAATAAGTGACGAAATTTGTCTAATAAGTGACGAAAATAAGTTACTAACTACATTGTTTCTATAGACTCCAAAAGAGAAGAAGTTATGTGTTTGTCAAGCAGACGTGAAGAAGAGGAACTAAAATTCTTCTAAAAGGAATCCCTCCAAGAAGAAACGTTTGTTTATGCGATGGTATCTTTAACACGTCGTCTTTCGTATCGTCGTAATTGGTCGTAAAGCCGCGGGTGTGCGTGTGTGCGTATTTTTCTTTTGTATTCTTCATCCAGCACCCAAACGTCGCCCGGGAACGGAGGTGCCAATCGTTGGCTCCTTTCCCGAAGGGGCCAACAAACGCGTTCCACTAGCTGTTATATAACCGTTCGCTGTTGCTGAGCGATCGCGGAGGGACATGACCTGCCAACCAGGAGATGTTCACTCGGGTAGACGAAACGCGATCGCGGTAACTCGCGGTAATAACTCAGCTCGAACTCCACTCTGCCAGGCGAACGGAACGACAATTAGCTCGATCCTGGAGGGAAATGCTACGGCAAAGAATGATGAACAATAAATCCAAGATAAAGAATACCCGAAAACCAAAGGAATACGTCGGAGGCTAATGCTTTGGGCACGCATTTGCTGATAGTACAAAGTGAAAACCTGTTTCCACTATTTGCGGTCCCATCCGAGGGCAAAACAAGCGTTTGATCTTTGATCTTCGATCGTACTCCAATCTAATGCGATTGATTGCCCCGACATCAGGAGTGCCAGCGTGAAATGGCGAAGGTGGCGGTAGTTCTGGTTGCTCACACACAACAACAACAAAAAAACCACCGGCTTTTTGATAGGTGCGAACTGATCTGAACGGCTTGATATATCGGGGACATGCAGGAAGCATCGTTTACCCTTGATTAGTTGACCCGCTAGCAGCTTTTGGTGATGTTGGACACCTTGAGGACACCTCTATCGAACTCGCTTATTACTACGAATATTGATAAATAAAAATTTCATTTCCCAACGGTCAATTCTCTTCCACAGCTGGCTAAAGCGTTAAGATATCCCGCGCATATTTCCTACAAAAAAATTACTTCCTCCATTCGGTTCGTAACAAAAATTCTTTGTTGGGAAAGGAGACCCAGAGTGTAGGAGGTTTTCCAAAAGCAAGGCAACAAACAACGGAAAAATGAAAACATATTTTGCGATCAGTGTTTCATAATAACACACCAATTAAACATCACTTTCACCCGCGTACGAAAGGGACCAACCATTCTGAACATCTTCATCAATCATCCGTCATTCAACACGTCGGGAACTCGAATCGGAAAGTGTAAGTACATTTCCAGCTCCCAGCAAACCTACGAGTCAAATAATTAAAACACACCCTGACAAATCGCTGATCCTTCATTAGCGAGCACATCCTTTTTTAACACACCCTGCAGAAGGGACTAAACCATTGGACTGTACGTAGCACGGATTTGCCTTATTGTTTCACATCTCGCAATCTTTTTCCATCCTTCCGTCAAAATATGCCCTACGGTGAGTGATAAACGATCATCGGGGTCATATTAGATCGATTGTTTTTCTAACATAGCTATCATTATTACATGGGTGAGTGGAAAACTTTTTTATGTTCCGTTAGGTCTGGAGTTGAAAAATGTGCTTCGCAGTGATAAGTTTCAGTGAGGTCATTCTGCAAATAATACCAAGAATTACTCAAAAATTCCCTTTTTTAAACACCAGAAAACATAGATTGGATGATTAATAAATGCCGGAATGAACGTATTGTTTCACAACTCACAGAGATCGATTCTTTTTATGTTTGGACATACTCTGAGATCCCTTTTTACGTTTTCTCAGTTTTGATTTTAATCAGTATCTTTGACGCCGCCGCAGAATAATCAGTGTGAGAGCAATAAGACGATGCTCGTAAAAATTAATCAACAATCGCTTTCCTGAATGGATCCCAACACTGAGTCAGGACCTTTTTCTCGAGAAAAAATTTCTCCAAACTGCAGATCAGACACAAAAGGATCAGAAGATACATCCACGAGCTGCCGGAGAAGTCATCATTAAGTGGTTAGGATTGCTCCTAAAAGGGCTTTCCCTGACCGGCACCGTATCCCGGGGCTAGATAGTGTCGTCCAGAAATGGGCAAGACCACCGAAAACCGCGCCAACCGTTCGTCTGGCTCCGGTGCACTTTATAAGCCTCTGATATCGGTTTTCACCGATTTTTTCTTCCACTTACAAATGCGTCTAGGACACACCCAACATGAACCCGGCGACTCCCTGCCATGCTATAGTTTTATTTGATTTCGCTGGAACTCCTTTCGTCCTGGCTTTTCGTCCATCCAGCGGGATAAGCAAACAGACAGGCGAAGTAGGAAATTCTCCCACCATTTAAGTGTGAAGAGAAAACTTTAATGCCATCAAAATACCAGCGCGTTAGGCCCTTGCGCCGTTCGCATCAGATCAAATATTTTACTTCTGTATCTTGCCTTTACGGCTGTGATCGGTATGATTTCGGGTTCGGGTTTAGCTTGCGCTGTCGAATGTTTACATCTTTTACAAGTCATCAATTTGGAATTGGTTGGAACCGTAGCAGGTCCGATTTGTAGCGGGTTCGCAGGAGCAGCGCACATTTTGGCGCCTTTTTTCACTGCTTTTGAATGAAAAACTGACACAGACATTAGGATAGTTTTATAGAGTTTCGTAGAATTAAGCTGTAGGTAGGGTCATAAAATATGTATTATTGGTTATACCAAGAAATTAAAATGTTGCCATGAAAATACCACGGAAGACGTAAATTAAATGTACATCTAGCGCAATCGAGAGCAAACTTTTTAGTGCAAAGAGCCAAATCTCATAAAAACACACAATGAATGGAGTTCGAAAAAGCCACAATGAAGGCGTTTGTACAGAAATTTAAATTATATACTGAAAATCCAAAGTATATCAAGTATTATTTCTGAAAATGATCTTCAAATTTATAATTCATTTGTTATCGGTAAGTTAATAATCATTATTAAGGAACTCATATGACAAGTTGGAGATTATAAATCCCCATTTGATGACGAAGTGCAAGTTCTTACGCGAAAGCACTTACAGGCGTGAATTCTTGAGTTGTTCCTAGCCAAATTCTTCTTCTTGCTAGGAATTGTTCAAAATAACTTTGGAAGTATGATACCAAACTGTTTGTTTGACATAAATTTGGTTGGTTGGTCTAATGGCTCAATTAGACTTCATATATCTCTTGGGTCACACAACTGAGGTAACTGAGGCATAAGATTGCAACGGATCTAGAAGAATTCCAAGGTATTGTACCAATATGCAAAAGTCTAAACGTGAATTATTTTTGGCGAAATACTTCATTTAAAGTGTCAAAAGGCAGCACGCGGTTCGTGAGCCGTACTTTGTCGATCACTGATCTGAGATCACTTAGGATTCAAGTCATGAGGGTTTCAACCATTCGTTGAGACACATCACATCACCTCGTCTTTTGCAGTACTACGCAGTACAATCATAATCCTTGTAATAATAACGATAACAATGCAATTGCTTTTCTTCGCAACCTGCGTTCTCAGAGGCGCATCGGAAACACCACGGCGCTATAACCCCAATGCATTGTACCATCATAGTTCAAACTATTCAAATCAAATGAGCAAAAAAAGCCTACACACTATTATGTCAGCTTCAAGAAGAATAGGAAACGCATCGCATAATAACACAAAAGGGCAAAACAACAGCACAGATCAACTGCCAGGAACAAAAACCCACAATACGGAACGTCTACCAGGATACGTACGACAAAACATGGAAAAAAGAGTAAAAAACAAACCAGAAAAAACAGCACAAAATTTCGGGCGCCATCAGATGGAGTGCAGCAGCGAAAGCCCGCAACCCAATTACCGGGCGCGGGCTTCCATTTCCCTAATCTTCAGAAACTAAATCCCTCCGGGGTGTTCTCATCATCATCGTCGTCTAACCTTTTTGTGGCGAGCGGTACCACTCGACAGGGCCAGCCAGAGCCGAAGCGCGATCATCACCACATCCCCAGAGCACACGGTGTATCCGCAACATAAAAACACACGTACCGCGCCACCACTCCACGCATTGATTTATGTTTGCGCCGTGCTATAATCCTTTCCGTGCGCTTATATTTATGTGCAAAAAACAGCGATATGCACGCAGACAAACATACAGAGTGTATAAACAACAAAGCGCGCTCACAGACTGGGGAAACAAAATTGTTACAAAATTGCATTTTTTCTTTCGCACTTTTGTATTTTTTTTATGTGTTACTTATGATCTCATCTCTCGAGTAGTGTTTGAGGTTATGTTTCAAGCATATCAAAACCCAATCCACCAAGAACTGGGGCGCCGAGAGGGGTCGTGCCGCTTCCACAAGCGGGAATGCGCAAAGCGCTTGTGTTCGGGCCCCGGCAAAGATTGTTTGGTAATTGTTTTCATTTTCGACTTTTTTTTGAGCCATTTCTTGTCCCTTCGCCGTAACGTTTATCTTTCCGATTTTGCATACGTCAAGCAGGAGGAAACATTACAACATATCTTACAACACTTCGGGTCCTATTGTTTGGCCCGTGACAGCCGAAAAGTGTCGATTTCTTCGCACCGCGTTCACATAAGGAAACGGAAACGTGCAGGCGCAAAAAATATCCTTAAATCCGCTCTAAGCTAAAAGCAAACAGCGTGTGTTAGTTCTTAATTAAGATTTCACTATTCTGCTCCGCCGTGCGCATAGCAGCACGATCTATCGCCAGTGCATAGTATGCTAATTGAATGGTGCTAGGCGACAAAAAAAAAGTGTACCTTATTGTGCCTTTTTCTTTGCCGCACCACATGCATCTCATTGTTACCCGGAATGGAACGTCACATTTCGTGTTGCTAACGTGCACATTCCACCGATCGGCTTCCGATCATTCCAAATTGGACAGCTTTGGATATGAAAATAACAACAGGAACAAAATGAATAGTATGACAGACAAAATAAAAAAAAACCTTGTCAGATAAATAAATTATGAAAACCAGCACCGAGAACAGAGAAATACCTATGTCAGACATCGTTCGGATGCGTTTTGAAACACGAGAACGGGGGAATCGAAAGTAAAATTGATGAGCATCCCTTCTAACAAGTATCCTATGAGAGGAAAGGGGATCCGCGGTTGCACAAGGAAAAAGGGTTTGGCCAAGTTAAACGACTCGAAACCGCGTACGCTTCCGGAGCATATTTCGATGCACAGCGATTCCCATTTCTTTCCTTATTTACGTTAGCGTTACGCATCAGGAAGTACAGACAATGGATATAGCGAGTTGTACAAAAGACGTTATCATTGCGAAGGAGGTAATTAAAAATTTGTTTGTTTATCGCACGAATCTCCACCAAATGAGCATTCTTCGGGAATCCACAATGAAATACACAGGTGGCAATAAGCATAAAGACTAGTGCATTTACTTTTTTGTGCATAATAGTGTAAAATCGTGAAAAATATTTTGAACATTGGTCTAATGTAGATGTGATACTAGAAATAGTAATTCAAATAGTGCTATTGAAATATTTATAAAGAATAAAAAAAATTCTTGTTTTAAAAAAATGTTAAATTTAAAAACAATATGATTGAAATCAATGGAGCGGCCCGGTAGGGTAATGGTATCGGCGCTGCTCTCTCACACGACAGACCGGGACCAAAATCCCATCCGGACCGCTCCCCCGTAGCAGTGATTGACTATCCTGCTACCTGGTAAACTAAGTCTAATACGGCCTGGCCGTCATACAATAACAAAAAAAAAGATTGAAATCATTATGGTTGATATCTTCCTTGACGATGGCTATTGCTTCAAGAAGCCAAAAATTAAAGTTCATTCAAATCTTCGAAATGTTCTGTTGCTTATCATTGATCGTCTATTAAAAGCTACAATCGTTCCTGTTTGAAAATACTGCGATAATTATTTTCCACCGAATTTAATTGTATGAACTTTAAGTATTGCCTTGTGGAAAAATTCCATTAGGTAATTTGTAAGTCTAGTTGCAACTTCTTCTAACAATTTGTTAAGATAAATAGCATATGAACAAGCTTGAAGAGCTCGAATGATTTAAAAAAATACTTTCGCATTGAAATATATCAAACAAAAGTTTTTGAAGACGAAGCCCAAAAATACCACCTCCAGTGACATTAACAGTTTCATATGGGTAAAACTTGTTTTACCATTAATAGCCAAATTTGGCCATTCATTATTATAAAGTAGGTAATTTTAACACGGGAGATATACGAAAGATATATATGTCCTAGTTACAGGTTTTTTTCCTAAAATATATTCAACATGAGCAAATATCTAGCGAATTCTTTGCATGTAAGCAATGTTTTTTAGCTTTTTATTTATTTCTTGAGACTAACCTCATGTTGTTGAGGTTTTATTTAATTCTACATAGACATCATGTAACGATGTCTGTAGTATGTACACAACCTTTTTTGCTTCCCTCTGGTTAAACTTCAATTTGTCTTGGAAAAAGTACATATTTACGGAAAGTCCCTTTGCAAAATCAGCATTTAAAAAATATATTTTTATAACATTATGATGCAATCAAATATATATCAACCTTTCAAAATTTTTCACAAATATTTGCCTGCTAAATCATGTTACCAACCATTGTCTTCGATTCGTTAAATGTCCGTCACAAAACCTAATCACCTGAATTCCCCAGTCACATCCGTTAGCAGTTTTTCTAGAAATTTACCCATTTGCAGACACACCAGCCATGATCAAGCAAGTGACAAATAAAGGGCGTACTTATAGCATAACTATGACTAGTTCAGCCCAACATTCTCAGACACGTTAACGGACAAAAAATAACGATTACCAACAGGCTAAACTAGGATGTTTTTTTCCAATTCCTTTACCCTTTCCATCGTGTTGTAACCTTGGACTAAAGTGCACCCAGCAGAGGAGTTTTCATTACGTGTCTGTGCAGGTTTTTAGAAGTGTTCTGTGTCGCGCTAGTTCACACCCCAAATCTTCCCACAATACGCATCCCGGTATGCTTATGGGCTTGATCAGAAGCAAACAGAAGTGGTATGCGTATCATAAAATCGTATGCCCGCTCGTACACCGCATACCGCAGGACAATGTGAATCTCAAAGATGAGAACTTCGGGATATATGATGTTGTTCTTTCTACGTTTTTGCTTTGTTGCTTTCGCTTTTGTTCCTCGCCTAGCAGACAATCCCGGCAATGCGTAGCGCTCAGCGCGTACCTGTCGCGTTGGAAAATTCCTCCACCTGAGTCCCGACAACGACACACCCAAAAACTGTGCGGGGTTGATTTCTTTTGAATCGCCGACTGCCATTTACGGGCAATGTTCTCTATGCGCATTTGCTGCTGCTACTGCTTCTCCCAACCGTCACTGGTTTGTTCTCACTTACTCTAATGAACTATTCGCGACAGATTATAATGCAAAACATAGCTCTTGGTTTGGTGTATGACGGTAATACTTCTTCTAGTAAGTTTTACCCAGTAATTAGACCTGCATTTCTATGCAACCAGACATAGACAATAGGGTAAAGAGATGCAAATTCGAAAAGTATTCGAAACTCGTTACCAGCTGGACACAGTACCGTTGACCAGTGGTCACTGCAACCGAACGCTCGCTTTGTCCTTTCGCTGAAATCCAAACAAAAAAGTGAACAAAGCTGAATCCAAATCTTCGGACTGTGGCACGGCACTGAGCCTCACACAAACACTATTTGCGGAATGCATTAACGTTGTTTTTGCAAACCATTTACAAACCGCACCCAAAAATGGCATGCTTTTTTGTCATATGATTTCTTGCGTTTTTTGGTCATTTTCTGCACACCAACGGTCAAGTCATGAGCACTGCAGGATGCGTTTGTTCAGTGTGGACATTGTCCACCATTTTTAAAGGACATTTTGCTCACCTTCAAAGGAACTTAAAGGGCCAGCAGAACAACGAACGTAAAAATGACATACGAGCTCGTCTCGGACATTTAAAAATGGCAACACATTTGGACGTGGTTTTTGTTCCCGTGGGAGAACAGCGGAGGTTTAATTTGCAGGTACTTCAATGTCTATTTGTTTCTTGACCAATCCATGGCAATTTGGGCATGAAGGATATCCGTGGTGAGATCTTAATTTCGTTTGTGGTAAGGTAAAACAACGTATGAAAACACGAACGGTCCTTGTTGCTGATGGATAGCTAGAATTACAAGGTAGTTAATATTAGTTTAAGGCACCTTTATAAACTCCGATTTCTGAGCAGCTCACTTTAATTCTATTCCTAAGAATATAGCAATCTATCAAAAAGGATTAAAGTTCCAACAATGCAGAGCACTATTATCGAACCGAAGTGATAAATTGAATAACTCTTGTAAGATCTAAGAATTTTCAATGCTTTTTTGAAGACATACACTTTTTGAAGTAGAACCACTGCTTCCCATCGACATCACTGAATTGATGACGGTGCTATATCCGGGAGGGACAAAACCAACCGTTTGATCAGATAAAAGCCCACGACCCATTACGATCAATGGTATGCTTGGACGTAAGAATGACGATTGAGAAATACGACGGCTATCAATAACACAAGCACGTTTGTTTTGATGTATTAAGATCTTCAAGATTCGTGGAACGTTATGCTGTACAAATGAACCTCAAATGCATTTTTATACTGTTGACATTCTTCACTGCCCACCATTCGTCGTAATAGTGGTCACTCTACCAACGTTAATTCACGTGCTGATTATTTCCCACGCAGTATTGTCGATTTTGGTTTGCATGTGCTACCGAAAAGGCTCATTCTCCTAACACTAAACATGTAATTCCCACTGTGCGTGAGACAACCACTTAAGCCCTAAAGTTGATTAATGTTGGTTGTGCAAAAAGTCGACAAAAGAGTAGCGAACCGGTAAGGTACGGGAGGCGAGTAGCTGTGGGCCTGGACAGCGGATAGCATTTGCCGCAGCATGCAGGGCTGAGCGTTACCGGACTCTTTTGCGCCACAGTCTGGCCATTTCAAGAGTTTCATTCATTAGCTTTCGAGTGTGACTTCTAGTGCGATGCTTTTTTTATTTTCAAAAAAAGAAAAGAACACCCCTAAGTGTCCTATTACACTCGCATTGATTGAAATACATTGGATAATTGGTGAAACCGGACTGTTCACAATGGTCAGCATTCGGGCTGCCGGGAAAACAGGCGACCTGATTTCCCAAGAACTCCGACAATGTCCTTTCTCCCGCAGTTCTTCCCTTTTGCTTTGCCTTCACACCAAACAGAACCACCAGGATATCGATTCCCAATCGGTTGGGCACACTGGCAACAGAATGATCGTTGCATAATGAGAAAAGAGTACTCATGACAACCGTCTGCAATGCTATTTGAGCAATTCTTGCTGGCACCGAAGGGCCCGACCACTCGGTGTTACCGTAGAATGTGTTTTTTGTTATCCGCAGGCCTGATCTTCAGAACAAGGAGGGGGGCTCACAAGAAAGGCCACAAAGACGAACAAACACAGAAAAAATGGCCATCCTACAAGAAGGCACTGTCTTTAACAGCACTCGACACTCCTACACGTTGTCTTGGGTCAAAACCTGCCATCTTTCCCGCTGGACGATGGTCCCTAATGCGAAAATAGAAATTGTATGCACTATCAGCTTACAAGGCAGCACATAAAGCAATGCGACGAAGTTCATATTTTCTCATGACCTTTTTTACGCATTTTTAACAGTTTTTAGCTATCCGGTCGATACCTACGCAGAAAGATGCAATAGGGTGCAGTACCAGCCGTGCTCGATAGTTATTGAACACTTCTCACGGATCTCCTGCATCAAGTGAAAAAGGAGACGGTAGTCCACACTGGACAACAACAACAGAAAAAGGCACAAACCATAATTTAAAGCTGTCCGAAACAAACCATCACCACGGGGCTTGCTTACACAATCAAGTGCTGAAGGTGCGTGAAGGTTGAGAACACAAACTGCTGGTGCATGCTAGGAACGTGCATACAAATTTACGCGCCCTATTGCTTATACTATAATCGGGCGGTTTCTAGCACGAGAACCACAGCAATGATCGGTTAAATTATATGGAAATGCTCACCATCCATTTCCCGAACCGTAAATCCTTGCAGCGAAGGCGCCGATTGTTTATACGATTTGTGTACGGCCGATAAACACAAATCAACACAACCCCGTCGATATTGATATCGGTCCGGGACGAATTTTTCTAATCGTCGCTATCCTGGGGTTGAATTATTTACACTATTTTTACATCACCGTAAACTTTATTAGGGGGTCTTTTATGGTATGGCCTATCCGTATTGCTGGAGTATAAAGCTAAAACCCCGAAAAAAGGGTAAGAAGAAATCTGACGCTTTATGGCCTTCTCCCCGGAATGCGTCGGCGAACATGCTACGAACATTACGAAAAGTAAGCCACAAAACAAAACATAAATGAAGAAAAAACCGGTTTACAAACCCAATGCAAGGATTCCCCCCGCACTGTTACAGAGGACCGTGTGGCAGCCTTTCAACAACCCGTTTTTTTTTTTTTCAAAGGATAAATAGGATTACATCCAACGCCAACGCAGAGAGCCGGGAGCTTACTGATTAAATTATTTACGCAGCGCATCCGCGCATCCCGAGCCCTGGCGACGGTTGGAACGAGAAAAGGTTGTTTGAGAAAACCTAGAACAAGTGCTACGTCTGTGCACACGTGTTCTCAGACGGTCTACGTGGGCTGTGATTGAGTGTATGCATGGAACCTTCTCCCCGGAATATGACCCGGTTCTGGTACGGTACGGCTGGAAAGATCAACGAGCACGACACAGCGATACTGATTACTAACTTTTTAATTATACCCAAACACATTAAAGGCATTAGCAGCCTGCATCGAACGTAACCGAGAAGAACTGCAGACAAACAATGCAGCAGTGTGGTGGATGGAAGTGTAGATAAAATTCTAAACCGCGGTTTAGAAGAAGCATCAAACTAACTGCTTCCCTGCGCCATGCTCACCTCGTCGTAGTTGCGTCCCATTGCTTCACACATTTTACGAAGACAGGTACGTCAAGCTTGAAAGAGAAATGGAAATGTGAGGGACCTGCCGTACGATGATAAGTGAAATTTAACGTGTTCCCTTGACCGAACATTCTTCCTTCTCCCGCGAAGGAAAGGATTGTGATCCTTGCGGGTTTTCTTGGACAACGATGCCTGTCCTTTGGTGCATCGAAGGGAGCGTAATTAGTCCTACGAAGATGATTCATGATAATCCCGAACAAACTTAAAACGGAACCTGTTTTTGTCATCTTCAGGCTTTGTATCTCTCTGTAGACATCCCCACCAGGGAGGATGGCGGGAAACGTCATTAATGAGATAGGTTTTATGAGGCCTCGGAACGTTGGAGAAGTCTCTTACCCCTTTACGTAAGCGTTAGGAATACTCCCACGGTTGGAGGTACAATTTCGTGAGAATTTTTTTCCCTTTCTATAGAGGAAATCGCCCGACAATGAGCTTGACATTTTTTTCTTCTTTTTATCTCATTGATGCGTCTTATATAGGTTATTCAGTTAGAATTGCCTCCACACGTTGTACTACTGCACTGCAAAATAAGGCCATAAAAGTAATAAATTTTGTTTACGATGCTTTACAAAAGTTGGTTTAAAAAATTGCTATTTAGAAGGAACTCAAAGCCAACCAACACCCGCTTCCTCTTCCGATTTAAACTTGCAATAAAAAATACACGACCTTGGCCAGTGACCTAGTTTTCCGATTCTCAACAAAAGCATCACAGGGTTCGGCACATAGTTTAGAGTTAAAAAAAAACACCATTTCACACCGGATAGAAATGATACAATGCCATAGTTGGTCCAAGTTGTCATGGACACAAGCAAAAAAAAAAACTATACAGCTGGAATCGTTCGAATGATGGTTCTAAAACCTTGCCCTTAATTACTTCCAGAATCACGCACAGCAGTAGTTTGGATCGAGCGAAATTGAAGCGATCTTATGCCGCAAGCAACTTCCTGCTATGCTAAAGATCGCCCTCATCAGCCCAGAGGCATTTAGAATAGCCTTCGAAACCTTCGCCAGCGGCATCCTGCTACGCGTTGGATCGTAAACCCTTTTAACACGCAGAGGCTACTTCCGGATGCTTGGTATATGCGCACCATCTTTTTTACAGCAACCCACATTTACATTGAGCATCACCGTAGGGTTAGGCAATATACACCTGAATGTACACATACCGCTCAGGGCGGTTGGCGGTTGGAAAATCGGTAAAACGAATTTGAATGGATACAAATGATGCTGAGCGTCTATTCAAGAAAAACCTTCAAGGAAGTTCTTTGAAGGATTTTTATTGAACCAAACTAATGAATTGTCTACATTGAATTACTTTGTCTATTTCCTACTTTAAGGAAATAAAACATGCACTAGAAACTTCAACTTATTTAAAAAAAATCAAAATCTCCCGAAACCGAACGGATTGTCGTTTAGGGGTTAAAATTGTATCCAACAGAACAACGATCGTAACCTTGACCTCAACACCTTTAATCGAACCTCAACTCTTCTGTTTTCTACCAAAACTCTATGGACCTGACGTGTACCAAAGGGCTAACGAACGTGATCTTCATCGGCACTTGATTTGTAATCGAATAAGATTTCGATCCCTTCCCCACATGACGAATCGAAATGGAAAACCAAAGGTGCAGGAAGAATACAAATTTTACACGATCAGGAGTAAGTAAAGAGCTCGGTGTGGTGGCGGAGTGTTGTGGTTGATGTAAACGAAACACACTCATGCCACAAAGATGTGTTAGTGAATAAGGTAAAGAAGAGGGCAAAAGGGCGCAACTTTCAGTCATGAGAAGACAAGACAGGTCTTATTGTAGCACCAACCAGACGGCACAGGTAGACGTGGGATCGACGGGAAGAAATCAGAACTTTTTCTTGTAAGAAATTACATTCAACCGACCACTGGGCAATCTACTGTGCTATCCTACCCAATCGTTCGATGCAAGAGGATAAAAAACAGGTTTTTGAACGCTTATTAAGCTCGATTAATGAGCGCTGCTTTTTCCGACCCACCGAGCCTTAATGTGGCGGGAAGCGATGGTCTCACAAATCTTTCCGAACCATCGTAAGGCTTCAGACAGCAAACGTTGAGTTTAAAATTTTAACCAAATGCTGTACTGATCATGTTTCCTACATACGTGAGGATCCTTCCCGCTGATTTCTACAATTTACATACCTGAAATGAGAAGAACAAAAAGAAACACATAAGTCACACATATGCTGTTAGATTGAGGTAAGAATCGGTACAAGAAACACTTTCACATCATAGGCTTTGATGTCAAGAGCAGCGGAGTACAATTTAGCGATATGGCACCTGGTATGGTGGTGTGATAATCGACACACAGTCGGGAGTCCCACTTCAGTTGGAGTGAGCGTGAAATTACGATTATTGCATAACATCATAAAAAACGCTGTCCGCTTTGTCGTCCCATTAGAAAAAGGATGCACAAAAGAGTTGCGCGTTCTGCGTCACAAAGCGTGAAGGTATAGGAGAAAGGATCTACTGGTTCGGTTCAATCGAACTTTCTCCACACCGCTGGATGCTTTCTCCATTATGGCACTCCTACGCCACAGGAACACAACTGTTCAAGAAAACTCTGATGATTTTATGGCACAAGTGCGAGGTGTAAGGTTTATGTTACTGATTACATCAACACAAAGGTAAGATCGCCCAAGACGTGCCCAAGAGTTGTGGCAGCATGGAATAAACTTCGTACCATGCGCTATGCAGACAGTAAGGTACTTATTTCATCTTAGCGGGAAACATTCTAATGAATCGTAAGTATCATCATATTTCATCTTTTACCGACACTCACCTTTCTTCAGAGCGGATCGATTGAAGAAGGGCTTGTAATTGGTGAACGGAAACACTTGTATACATTAAACATTATAACTTGCTTATGCTCAATTGCCGATGTACGTTATGAGCAGTTGTTGGAGCGATCCATTCATGAAAGGTACATGCAGGCGTAAATACGGTTTATGGTAACAAACATTTCTCCAGTCGTTTAGTCTGGCCTTGAGAAATTCTCTGGAATTAATATGTACCTCTTGGAGCATCCGATTTCAGCGTACAGATAGACGAAAAAATTAATATACATCACACGCGCATGTCGCGTTAAATCCTCCTAGAGGCGAATTCCTTTTTTTATTATTTAACACACTGTATGCATTGCTTATGGCATCTATCCAATAGTTAAAAAATTGCTTCAAGAAATTATTAAAATTTTAAAGTAACAATAATAAGATAGTCCAAACGTTTATTGTTGTACAAAAAGTGTGTGCAAACGTAATATGCATAACCTTACAAGGTCTATTAAAAACCATTCGTTTCGCACTTGACACAATTCCAGGAGGCTAATTTTATCGCATACACATTCCAATTTTTTATGTCACAGATTCTACCACCCCCTTCCCGAACTCCCACCGAAGGCGCGTATAGGAAACGCGTGCAAAAGACGCATCGTATGGTGCAGCATTTCCGTTTGAGCTCGATCAGTTCAGAAGACAAGACAGACAGACTGGCGGACTGGCATACAGTGGCATCTCCCCACGATAAGACCATATCGTAGACGGTCGGTTTCATTCTAAGAACTACTACGAACTGGACACTTCTAGCCGTTTACCATTATGAATTCGCCTCCAGTTTGGAACAAACTCATTTCTTATGCACCTGTCTACGGCGTGTGGCCAGATACGAGAGAAGTGCGAGAAATTCGTTTCGTTTTCGTTCTCAAACCAACGTTAGCACATTCCTGCGCCGTAGAACTAACGGACAGAAGTGGAATGTGGCATTTTTTGGATGAAAGCCGAGCTGCACTATCAGCTGGATGTGCCACCGGAAACTAAACGGGTGGAGGATCCTTGCATCCGAAATTACCAACGGAACACAATATACTTAGTATGTTTTTTTCCGCAACGTTGATGGCGATTAAGATGGGTAACAAAAAATGATAAGTTCAAAACAAGTGGAACGGAAATTGCGCACAGCTAAAGACTGTTCCGTATTGTCCGATAATCTTCCCATCAATTCTATTGCAACAAAACCATGGTTGTAAAACATGAAATGGTTTATTAAAACGTCTTTGCTACCTACAGAATTCCCGTGAAATGCTTTATGCTGTTTCCCCTTTTTGAAACAGCATTGACCACCAAACGTGATGGGTCGCTGATGCTGTTGAATGGTACGATGGGAAAGGAATTTATCCATCAATGAAACGGATAACAAAACAACAACAAAAAAACACGAGCTCGGTCAACAATGCAGCGGCATTATGATAGAAGTGGGCCATTATCAAATTGCGAGCTACAGCGGTGGACCTTTAAAAAAAAGGCGATTACCGCACCAAATTCCTTACCCGTAGGTTTCCTACGCTGCAGGTCCTTCCTGCCCGTTCAAGAATTTCCCATTCATCTACGGACCATTGCAGAAAGACATCCTTCAGGACCTTTCCAACGGTCGCTCCGTTTAGTTGCACATCTTAAAAAAAAGCACACTTGCATGCTGAAGCCGACACTTGAGACACCCAATGCACTGTGGTGAATGGTGATCCTTCCGAAAGGATCTACGATAAAAATGATCTTCTTTTCTAGGACGGCGTGAAACGGATCCTCACATTCTTTTGCCGCCACCCTGAACGTTTTTGGGGAGTACGGTACCGGCACCGAGTGATCGTGGAATTTTTACTGGGAAGGACGGCTATTTCCAGAAAAGCAAAGTATCCTCATACATCCAGACACGCACACTCAACGACAGGAACGGCCACCGTTACGTGTCTTTCCGTCGAATGGAGCCCTTTTTTACCCCATATTTCACAAAAAGCGAAGGAAATGACACCAATTCAAAATCCCGAAACACATAAGCAGTAACTTTCCCACCTCGCAGTGGCTCGAAAACGGGCGGCATCGGCTGCTTTTCTTCCAGACAATGTACGGGGTTGTTTGTTTGAACATCGATCATTGCATATATACAACGGCTCTCGGAGGGCGCTATAGCACAATCAAGGCACAGGAATGCGGCAAACATTAGTATGAGACCTACGTCAGGGTGTCGCCTAAACGCATAAACAAAAACATACCGCTGCTTGCCAGTGTTGTCATCCTCACGCGCCGAACATTGATGGAGTTGGAAGTATACATGAACGAGACGCCGACAGGACGGGTTGAGAACGCGTGATTCTAGTGTGCATCAACCTCTGTGGAATACATTTGCATAGTCCTGCATAACGGGTCTGCAAACATAAAAATACGATATGCGACAACGCATGCAACTAATTAGCATGCAAGCTATACGTGCGCGGAGACCGTTGAAGTTACAGAACACAGCCGGCGTAAGAAGACGTCATGGTGTATTGGAATACTGCACCCAACAGAGACAGCGCTGTGGACATGCTTGCCGCTATACATATTAAGTTTGGTGAAGTTTTACCAGAGCAATACTTTCCAAGAATTCAATATCTGCTGTATTGCAGAAGACACATGAATGTTTTTGGATACGATATTATGGTTTAACGAAACAAACACATAAACAAAACAAAAACTTGTTGCACAAAAAACATGTCTACATCTTCATTTGATGACTCGATTGGATTTAAAGGAACTTTTTTGTCGGTTTTCCGTTGCCATAGATTGGCCTTTTGCTAGCGAACTGCAGCTGGACTTTCGAGTTTTTGCAGATTTTTTCGATCATAAAACGATATACACGCAACGTTTGCTCGGCCGATATCCATGCCATAAAACACTTCAACAATAGAACCGGATGTTTCCCTGTCTGTTTTTTTTTGCTATCTAATTTTCACATTCGATACTTTTCAAAGTCGGCCAGATTTTACAATGCTATATTCTAAAACTAAAACCCCGGCAAACCCGTATCATAAAATACGTTTGCTTATTTTATTTGTGTCCCTTTAAAACATTCTCAGAAGTAGAAAAAAATGTTAAAGCCATTGCCGAAAAACAACAAAACATGGGTGTGCTTTGGCGCGCAAAGAAACAACATGATCTTTAGAGTCAGCTGACCTGCTAACTGAGCTGGTACTGGAGAAGTCACAGTACCTGGTAGCGCCGCACAAGGAAACGACGAGCAAAATATTCTCTGTCACGTTCACGTCTTGAGATGCGTATCAGACGTATTAGGTAACTTACAGCTCACGGAAGGCCCATTTCCTGTTGATCGTCATTACGTAAAACGCTCCAAAATATTAAACCCTTCGCTTACGCCTCTCCGCACTGTATCTTTGTGTGGGTTTTGCGTCCGCTCGTTTGGCTACTGCCCTTTAGGTGGCGAAACCAGTTCAACTTGTTTTTCAGTTTGACCACAGTAGCAGTTTCTTCTGCCAGAAGGGCAAACCTACCCAGTCAAGCTGGAGAAGCGTAGAAGAAGCATCAAGATCGTGTTGATCACTCGCAAACTTACAGCTAAATAACAATAACAGATACACGAACATACGCATGCTCGCACATAAAGGCACACAGACCAATTCGTTCCTTTCCATCAAGTGAGCATAACTGCCCCAAACAGGTTCAAAGACTGCTGACTTCCTGTCATACCTGATATCTTTCATTTGCCCGTTCCTGAGATTCCTTCCTTGGAATACACAGGCTCTTCAAGGCTTCGGAAAGGGCTCCAACTTTCACCACTCCTGCAGGCTTCTTCTTTCCACCATACCGTTTCCCTTTCGAACCACGTGAATGGCCACATTTGCCATTGCCGCTATCGATTGGGCGTCCATCTC
The DNA here is from genome assembly GCA_000349025.1 of Anopheles minimus. Classification (NCBI taxonomy): domain Eukaryota; kingdom Metazoa; phylum Arthropoda; class Insecta; order Diptera; family Culicidae; genus Anopheles; species Anopheles minimus. The sequence goes on from KB663832.1 coordinate 4,895,464, forward strand.
ACTGTTGGAAACGTGTGATGCTGCCAAGTTCGATGAACCCTCCCGATGAACGATTTCCTGTTCTCGAGCTATAAGTCCCGATCAGTCGGCAGATCGGCAGAGTTACACCGGCACGGCTTTTGTAAGAATGGCCAACCGGTTTTACTTCTTGTCGTACCGAGAGAAGTATCTCGCCAGAAACCATTTGCCATAAGCCCTTAGGACGGTGGGGACACATCCTAACCGGTGATGATAAAACAACATAACTGATAACTTCCAACTTTGGTCAACCCAATTATCAATGAACGGTGATCGGCTGATGCTGGTTTGCGACTACCGTTAAGAGGGGGGTAAAAGAAATTAAGGAAAAACAAAACCATTGTAAGGCATGCATACATGTTAACATGTTGATTTATACATTATTTCGCAACAAAACAAGTTATTCCCCATCAAAACGATTATCCGTAAGATATTGCACCTGATCAATTGTTGGTCATATTGAAGGAGAAATCTGATGCCTCATGGAAAATGGCAACAATGTATGTATGCATGGCAAGTTCGTTGATCGAACCAATTGCCTATTGTCAAGACGTATAAATTTAAAATAAAATATCCAATTTTTCGCACAACGATATCTGAAAAATTTATTTTATTTTTCAACTTTAAAGACAATTATTTTAGCTCGTTCAGATGAAAATGTCCGCGTAAACACTTTAATAATCGCGTAGCGTGTTGGAAGTCGTAAAATCGTCAAAGCAATAAATATCCTTCAAACTATTGCGCAAAGCTGACTTCAAACAGAGCAACAGAGCATTGCCTATATGAAATAAAACCGACCGTTTTATTAAACAGGTATTGACTGAGAGCAACAAATGGGTCCCAGATAGACAATAGCTTGTGAAAACGTGATCGTAATTTGTCAAAATAGTTAAAATGGTGGCCGACACAGTATTAATGCCCAAATTGCTTCTTAACTGTAGATATGGTAGGACAGAAATGGAGTCATCCATTACGATTTGGTTCTATATACACAACAAGAGTAACTTTTCTAATATTCATTGGGTTTTCTGAAGTGAGGGATTAACCAAAAACGATTAAAATAGACCAACAGAATAGCTGTGATGTACCATCAGGACATCACGTATTTGAAGTAATTCGCCAGGAACTCAACAAACAAGTTTGGAAATGATAATGCATCCATCATTATATAGTTCAAACTAACATTTACACTTTTTTAATGTTCACAAAGTGCATTTTGTACAAAATAATTATTTTAAAAACTTTTCACATCACACCTTCTATCGCTTATGTTTGAAAAGCAAACAAGCAGGCACACGACCATAAACCACACATGGCGAAGGCACAATCGCTAATACCTTATCGCATTGTTAGCAGTGTGTTGGTGCGGGTCCGATAGTATACCTTATTTTTCCAGTTCCAAAAAAAATCCCTTCCATAGAACAGCTGGCGAACGTGCGCGCGAGTCACTGATAAACATCGACCGCGTCAACATAAATGACCGTTAGTTCAAACAAAACTAAAATAGCATTGTCCACCCCACCGGGTGCCTAGAATCCAGATCCATCAATGCCCGTTCTCGTCGTTCTCCGCCATTGACCATGTGTTTTGCGTCCGGTGGCGTGTGGTTCAAAACCGTTGCCTCACTTCATGACTTTCTAATGAACCGGACCCTTCCCTACCTTTACAGGGCGCCCATTAGATCCATAACTCACACTGAGGGTCGTCCCGTGATATAGAAACGAGTTGAAATTTTCCTCCTGCTCCGAATCAAACCGTGTGTTTTGTAGAATATTTTTAAGTGGCTACAATGTTAAAAAAGGAAATGTGTTTTACAATATCCATTCTGTGAGAAATGTAAGATTTTGATAAGCGCGTCATGCACACAAGCTTCTCTTTCGATATTGCTGTAACTTTAGAACCACACCACGGCAAGAAACTGACCCATTGCGGCCACACATATCCATGCATTAACTATCCCGACGACAGATGTTCTGTAACGATGTGTCGATTGCTTCGTCACCCTTTGCTTCAAAGACTGGGTAAAAAACATACCATTTCGCCGCCACTTCCTTTCTTCGACAAACAATTTGACCATACTACCGGTAGCCCGGTTTGGGACTGGTCAATCCGGAGCTACAGGCCAACTTCGATCTGTCCGAAACCAGTCCACGGTCCAGGCTAAGGAAGAAAAGGCTACAATTTCACACCTTTTCCGGCGTTTCGGTGAAACGATGAGCCCCGAAATAGCTCACACTTTCTGATGGACCTTTCCGAATTTTATGCAAATTTAACCGCCTCAAAAGATGGATGAGTTCCACCGACGGTTTTACCGGGACCGTACGGATTCTCCGCTCACTCGCCCAGTCATCAAACGATGAATGATGGCGATTAATGAATCGGTCCTTCGAACCCTTGCCTTTTCGGCGAATAGTAACCAAGAAACCCTTTTCATGTCGCCACGCTTGTGCGGTTTTAGGTCCAACGTTCTTTGATTTCGCAAAGCGTCCGCTGTCCACGCGTTGTTGACCGTACCGATACCCGCCCGTTCAATGATGGATGGGAAAAAACAGGCTATTTCGTTAACCGATCGTACTGTCTAAGCTAAGGACAAATATGAATGATGGATGGACGCAACCAACTATCGGCTGGGAACCACAATGTTTGGTATTGTTACGCGTTTGCCGGCCCTCCTCTGTCGGCACCATGAGAGCGACGAATGATCTGCCGCTGGGGCAGTAAATTTGCCGCTTAATTAAGAGCGCACTATCATACGATAATTAATTTCGATGCCATTGCAAAAAAACTCTAGCAAAAAGGCGTCAATTGAATAAAAACCAAAGTCGTAGACCATTAATCACAAAAGATCATACTTATAATAATAATAATTATTATTATACTCACTGTAATTATACTATTTCACATAAAACATTATTTTTAATTTTATAAATTTACTCCTGTTATTGATTGTTGTTGATTGCATTCAGTTCGACAGGCGAGAGTGATCTGGACAGTCCCCCGTATAGAGAACAGACTAACTCAGTACGTACTATCAATTAGTCTAGACTAAAAACCATTTTAAGAAGAAGAAGATTGATAAAAGCAGGAAGAGGCGGTTTAAACTGCTACTAACTCTCAAAAATGTTCTAACGTGCGTTTGGTAGGACTGGAAAGGAATAATTCACATTCACATAGTAGGTAGTAGTAGAATACGTTGAGGAAGATGTAGAATTTCTAGATCCTATGCATAATCACTACGAGCAGACCGTTGTTCATGAAAAAAAGATCTGGTGCACTTTGAAATAGATACCGTAATATGCTCTCTCAACTAACATTTCCGTTATATATCAGATAATACATATCCGAAAATGTGAGTCAAGTAAGGTCCGCATAGCAACGATTTCCACAATTGGTCCCAAGTTTCTCTCTTGAACACAAAAATAAAATTCTAGATCAAAATGATGCATTCTTCCATTAAATCGAACTATCCGAAGCATCTTTAACGAATTCTTGAAGGTTACGCAAAAATGATGATTTTTTTCTCACTAGCCTTACAAATTATTCACATAACTCTTGATGACACATGATGTAGCAAGAATTGACTCAATGTCTACGTTCTTCGTCCGCACTTGTGTTTCACACATGTGGCCTGAATTCGTACCATCCATTTGCGAGGATCACAGGATGATCATTCACATTCGAAATTAGACTGCTCGCAACGGTCCCGCCATGGCGACAATGTTTCAAAGCACACCGGGGGGTATTCCTGAGAGCGCCCTTTTGCTGGAGCCCTTGAGAAAACCTCTCGAAACCAACGGTATGATCCCATACCGAGCGGTATACGGTGTCATCTTTCTGTCCAGCGCATATCGTTGATGCTTTCGTTCTCACATCCCGCCATACACAAATGGCAAACATATGTAATCCATATGCAACATAGCATGACGATACTCGAATGATTTACCAACGCAAAAAAAGCCAACAACCAGTGTAATCCAGACGAAGTCAACAGTGAAAATGTACAGCAAAAAGTGAATGTAAAACCCAGCCAGTGGCTCCGAGTGATACCCTAAACTACGAATCAAGCGACGTAAAAGCGGCCACCTAACTTGGCACGAAATTCCCCGGAATAGATCGCAAACTGCGATGCTGCACTTGAAGCAAACGTGGAAGCAAAAACAACAACAAATAGGAACCCGATCATACGGTAGACAGCAGCAAAGCATCCGTTTCGGATCCGGCGTAGTAACTGGTGCATGCGCGTTTGGCAGGCGTGTAGGTGGGCGCAAAAGCCCTTAAAGAATTGGCTGCCTGCCAACAAGAACAACACCAACAAAGAGCAAATCAAGCGAAGAAAGCGAAGAAAGTCCGCAGGCCAAAAGGGATATTGCGGGATACAGACACGCAAGAGCATGATGACATACCGAACCGTTTTTTGAGGTTTTTTAAACTTTAAAAGGAATCCCTTTTTCGGTTTCGGCACCCACAACCCAGGTTTCCACAATTGGTGTGAGCAGAACAGACCCCGCTAACGATAAAGGAAGGATTTGGGCTGAACCCACAGCCAAAAAGGACCTTTTTTTGCGGCCTCTTTAGAGTGTGGTGCTTCGTGTTTTATACTCGTATTCTTTCTTCTCCCGAGCAAATCGTTCATCGATCGCAGAGAAAACCTCCGTCTAACGCGGTTAGACGAGATGCCACGCAAAGGAAGGGGGCAACGGATAGCGGAACAATAAATAATCATATGATCGAAAACACATGACTTCTGCAGGATTCCGGTACCCGAAAGATGACGACAGTCGCAAAAAAAAGTTAAAAGGAAAACCCTAACATTGTGGGAGTGTGTGCTGCCGCTGATGCGAAACACTTGTTCCAATTTTTTGAGGATTTGTTTGGGTTTTGGAAAGGATCACACAGCCTCTATTCGGAGAACTATCCCGATGCACTTGTTTGATGAAGGTTCCTTTCCTGTTCTTCGGAATTTCCTTTGTTACGATCTCCTTCTCGTAACATATGATTTTCCGAACGAAAACATTGCACTTTACTTGCTCTGTAACTTTGTTGTTTGTAAGTTGTTGGTCATCTTAGAAGCGCGTATGACTCGGGGGACGCTTCAAATTGTTCTTCTATGCCACCACTCTTACGATTGTAAGTTATTATTATTCTTTTTATTAATACGAACTGAAATACAATACAATACGAACTGAAAAGGTGGTACTTATCATCATCACCTTCGAGAGCTATATAAATTACACACCAATGTATGCGAATGTCCATGCAGCACTGCTGATACAGCAAGATCCATAAAGCATACTAACTGCACATTCTCGTTTGTCCAGTTCAACGATGTGTGTAAGCAGTAACCCTTCGGGCCAATATTTGTACAGCTCTTCAATCGAAGCCGTAAACCTTCGTTTGGGACTGTAGCATATTTTCGGCCAGCTCAACGGTGTGCCCAAACGGTTTCGTTATTTTCCCATGATCCTTGCTGACATTCCGAAATGGGAACGGGAAACATATAAAACCGGTTTAGAAAGTTTACAATTATCGGTGGTGCTGATTTAATTACCTACCGTTTTCGACAAAATGACATACATGCGTGACTGCCCAATGTGGATTGAGAGAAAGAGAGAAAGAGTTGTATGTTCATGTTTTTAAAACGGTGACCAAGAACTAATAAAAAAAAATTAAAAGAATGTTTGGTTGATGTGATTTTTTTTTTGGCAAACCAAGTACCCAAGTCATTCATAGCCCCGAGTGGTTGCCCAAAAGTTTTTATTTTACCTCTCCTAATTGCTGCGCTACTGATCACCGTAAGAGCCTTTTGATTACAGGGTTCAATAATGAAAGCATACTCCTGTGTAACGGGACATTGGTGCAAAGATGTATTATTTTCTTAATTTTTATGCTTTGCATTTTAAAGTAGTGAAGCATGTAAGTGATGTTTCAACCAACCATAAACATTACGACGTTTTGGAAAAGATCGGTCGTCAACCTTATTGCTAAATAACTCGTACAATTGAAAAAAACAGTAGCGGATTGTTTAATAGTTCCATAAATTACTCTTTCATTCATTAACTTGTTTGTATAAATTATTCATTACCTGTCCAAAAACGATCTTACCGTCCTAAAACGTGCTCTAAACTTTCACGTCCTGCTGTTTCACACTATATGCCTTTCAAATTGTTCATTTCTTGAACTATTTGCAAAATTTAACAACATAGATTTGGAACCATTCGGGTATCACGTAGTCATAAAACGATCACGTTCCACCTAAAACAAGGATCCACCGTCCGGGAAGGAAAAGCTGGTCAAAAACGAAAAGACGCTGAAAAACCCCCGTAGTAAGCATGCAATCCACTGAACAAATGCCAGTTTTGTTGTACTGTTTCTTGCAACACGTCCGACCACACCGTCAGCATGAGCAGTTGGCAATTGTCAGCACATCCGCGTGTACAACGAAAAGTGACCGTAGTCCACCCTAAGTAAGCCTGCATTTCCTTGCAAATGGGTGCAGAACGAGAGTAAAATGAAAATGTGTCTTTTTTCAGGATTCTCTTTTCTTTCGCGGAAGGATTAAAGCCCTCAGTGCGGCAGGGGGTACACTTTTTGCAACGTTTTCTTTCAGGCGGCCTTTATCACAGCCCTTCGGTTCTATAGGCATCAACCCACTGCTTATCCTTCCACCGTTCGGTTGAGCATCTAATCAGCTTCCAAATCAATGTAGGGACTTAAGGTTGAATTGTTGAAAAAAAATGCAAATATCTGCTTGCTGCCGTCGATTCGTCGGAACAATCTCAAAGACGAAACATTAAGGTTGTTTATTTTCCTACGAGATAAGCTGCGCTTCTCAGAGCCACTGATAAGTTTTACCAATTGTTTTTGCCCATTTACTTCGAACCTTTGGTAAATGAAAAGAACCCCGGAAAACTTCGAGGTTCAGAAGAAAACACCTGAACCGTTTTAATTCCACCGGCACAATCAGGATGAAGGCGGCCGAAATAGAAGGCAAAAAAATGCATTGACAATGAAAAAGACAGTTTCAAAAATTTGCATATGGGAAATTTAAATTTGGTAATTCATTTTTTTCACTTTTGCATTGGTTAGATGCCTAGCTTGTAGGGGTGGTCGATGCTTTCTTCCTAGTCCGAGATGATGGAAGATTTACCGGGAGCTGATTGTCCATTAACCCTGAAGTAGGCTCTGTGCCTATGTCTACGACAGTGTGACGGATGAGTAAACACTAATGCCATTGTATCATTAATTGAAGTCGAAATCTAATATTTCGAGAAAATCCCCTTCACAATGTAGCAATCCTATGTAGCAATATATTCGGAAAATGTAACGCAATAGTTCATATAATTCTTCAATGATAAAACTCAACTGTCACTGAATATTATTGAATTAAACCATTATCATAATAAGTAGGAAATATAAAATCCTTAACTAATTGTGTCATAAATGATGAACAACCATGAAATGGGATTGAGAATATGATGACCTATAAGACCACATCCCAACACAATGGAACACGAACCCAATCCGCACGTTCCAATTATATTTTGTGATGTACACAAATTTACCAAACAGATTTCCAACACGTACAAAATCCACCTGACGCCGTTTTGCGCGCCAGAATATTAAAAAAGCGCGCCAACACTGTCCATACCAATACATCACCAACGGATCCGTTGCCGTAATTCCATCTATCGGCCACACTACTCCCACGGTTCGCTCCCAAAAAAGGGCAAAAAGGATAATACGAAGAAACGACCAAAAAAAACCGTTCGGCATAAACAAACGAAGATATTCTCGTTAGGAAAAAGTGAAGGCTGATCATTAGGACAAAAAGTGACGGGAAGATTATACAAAAAAAAAATGGAAAGAAACCAACAACAACAAATCATAAAAACGCACACTTTTGCTGCAGCCAGCGCACGTTCTCACGGCTCATCGCCCAACCGTCATCCAGAAAGATTGACTCGTGTCCAGAGCACCGATCCCATCATACTATTGTGGCTGTGATATGCTGCTGCTGTAGGATATAGCTGTAGCAGGAAAGGGACACTGCTTGCGGGCCGGATAGCAAAGTGCAATGCAGAAAAGGGATATCAGATCAACTGAAGCATACCTGTTATAATCCTGTTAGACACTGGACGGCAGGTTGCGAGAGTGTGCGGAATATGCTGGAACGAGCTGAAGAAGTGGTTTCCATACAAACGCCGCCAATCGTCGCGTCTCGCACGTACCAACGACCAACCGTTTGCGATCATCAACACCCCCGAAAGGATCGTATGTATTGGCGCACGGGCTGGAACGCACACTTGTCAGCAGGACGAAGCAGGAACAACAACAAAACACAGGAAGAACAGGTAGCCTCATCATGAGCCGTACCGTTTCACACAACCTACTACTACTACAATTATTTCAACCAAGACCACAGGTGAAGGAATGAATGGGCAAGATAGACAGAATACGGTGAGCATAATAGAAAAAAACACAATGGCATAAGTATTCAGCATGTTTTCTAGTGAGCAACAGGTACACATTGCTGGGAGCGAAAAGGTCTGACCATGGAAGAAATGGAGAAACCTTATATGCGTATACGTACCCGCACTTTGCACTGTTAGGATTAGTGATGCGCGTTCCGGAATGAACCTGGTAGGTTCGTTCCGTTCCTTAAAAGGAACGACCGGAACTAGGTTCAAAATTTTGAACCTGCCAGGTTCATGGAAAGAAAGAACCTACCAAAAGGAAAGAACCTGCATGAAGGAAGCAACCTTGCAAAAGCATAGAACCTGGTGGAACGAACCTACCAAAAGGAACGAACGTGATGGAACGAAC
>KB663832.1:4905371-4948394 GCA_000349025.1 Anopheles minimus
GTTCCGTTCCGTTCCTTTTCCAAAAGAACCCAGTTCCGTTCCGTTCCTTTTTTTTCGGAACTTTCTCATCACTAGTTAGGATACACCGAAGGTATAGACAGCAAATCCTATAAGCAAGGTGAAAATAGCGGTTTCGAACGGTTCTTCTTACCAGAATCCGGTAGAAAGTAAAGAAAAAGATGACCCGATATCCTTTTTCCTGAATGCCACAGAGTTTGGAGATGTGGGATAGATAAGATAAGTAACGGCCACATTATTGTCCAAGAAAAATCCCATTGGACCATACAACTGAGTTTTACGATCTATAAATTGTTATTGCAGATCACTTCAATATGTACGACGTCAGCAAGATTAAAGCTCCAATAAAATGTAACACCAATAACTCAATTTCAAAAATTTACATAAAGCAAATGATTGACCCAACATTGACCACTGACCAAACACATGTTTTAGCAAGTTCGGGGTGTGTCTGGTGGTTTAATCCTCAGCAGTATAGTTCTTCACATAACCCCGTAATGGTACTAAATCTCATTCGAACATTTAGTCCAGGAATAAGCATTTACTTATCTTAATAACCCCCTTTAGGTGTAGTAGAGCCAGAAAGAAGGGGCACTACAAATTCTAGAGATCGTGGCCTGTTATTTCTGGCGAATTTCTGATAGAATTTCGATAAAGGACATGTCGAGTGAAAAACCTAAGCTGCTACCACCTACTGATAACCAAGTTCTAGTCATCCAACGAAGAAGTCATTCTAAGTTCATAAAAACAGACGCCACGTTCACGCGCCAAAACATAAGGAATGCCCTTAATACCTCACGGACACATGAAGAATTTTGTAGAGATTGTTATCCGCGTTCCTTCAGCGATTGACCCTTTTTTTTGTTTTACTTCCACTTCTACCAAAGCATACGGTCACAACATCTTGGACACTTCAAGAGTCACACATTCATAAACCATTCCAATACGCTCACACAGGGACTTACCATCGTACTCAGCGCTCTACTGCCATCGTTGGCGATCATTCGATCTTGAACTGGCTCGAGTGGCCACTTCATCGTACTTTCCTCCATTTTTCGCCATGAGGGCCGAAATGAAGATTGCTTCCAAATGGGAAAATACACACCCGTTGTAAACGGACAGTCGTTGCTCCATTGAGACATAGCAAAGCATAAACACTTCATGCTTAAAATCTCTAAAAACATGTCGATGGGTTCCCGTAAGAAAGAGAAAGAAACATGGAGTTGAATGATTTTTACAAAATTGTTGATATACGTCATTTTCTAAATCCTTACAATAAGAAAATTGCAAATAAACACCCTTTTTATTAACGGTGATCCTCTTGCGGAAAAATATAATCCAATAAAGTCTCCGATTTCTCCATCCTTTGGGTGGGTGGTCATTAGGATCAATAAATCTAACACCCAATTAATCGATCTCGTCTGGTGGACGGCTAATCACAGGGAAAAGAAAGGTCCCACACCATATGCGCAGACAATTTTGTATCCGATTACCTGTTAGGATCCTTTTCCCTATACAGCACAGTAGAGTTGCCGCTTGCCATACGGCACAACTAATATTTCTCCATACAATAGAAGCAAATCTGGCTCGTCGTTGTGTTTGGTGGGAACCTGGAAGAACCAATATTTACTCTCCAGGCAGCCCGCTCATTAGCGCCACTATAAACAGGCCCATTGCGAAGAAAGGGATATTTAAAAAATAATTTATGAAAATACGTCCTATCTTTTGATCGATAGAGGTAGGATGCCTTCAACTTGTGCTTTATAATAGAACAATTGAAAGATAGTGGTATTAGGTCGTTAAATTCCATCTAAATTTTCAAATAATCTTCTCTTTCAGTAAACGAGTTACAAGCCCAATAAAACCTGATTTTTTACCATATGGTCACGTTCTTGTATCACTGCTAGATACCTACAAACAACCGTAAATTTTAAAACTATTTTTGATGGGCTGCACAAGTTGACAGCAACCAGTACACCATGCAAATCCATTCCGACAGTGAACGGGATCGAATTTCTAACGTTTTCCGCTCGGTTTTCTGTTACATACCAGCAGGTTTTTTAAGGAACGATGTAGACCACCAGCATATCCTGTGCCGGCTATATCGCAGGTACTTTATGGCACATATCGAATTTCAGCACATCTCCTAACAGTTGCATAACTAATTTATATACCGCTTTTTACGGAAATTGGTTAAAATGTCGTTCCGTTAAATAGCATTAACTTTTTTACAAGTTAAAATAGTTTTATAAATACTCCAATTTAAAAGCTTAGTCAAAACAAAACATTGCGCCATAAATATAAGGTAGCAGACAAAACAAATGATTTGTTTTTTTATTTACTGTTGGCCATTATTAAAACGACATCATGCTACCCCTTCCGATGGCAACTGTAACGGGATTGTACGGATTTTGCCTGCTGCCTAACGAACACACATTATGTCCTTTACGGTTTTACGCACAAAAGTAACGCTTAGTCTTTCCATTAGCAGTTGACCTTCACCATTAACGACGTCATTAAATCCTGTGAAAATCCTTCATTCTTTTCTAATGCGAATGTTGCAGTATGGTGCTTGTTGAGCAGATAGATAACAGAATAGTACTAAAAGGACTGTGCCGATCTGTATTAAAAGAGCATTGGAATATTGAGAACTTATCAAATTCAACAACTGTCATGATATTAGATTTGAAATAAAATGCCTTAAATAAAAATGCAATGTTTTAAAACTTGAATCTGAACTCAACAGTACGCCAAGACCTCACACACTCGACCTAGCACGGTGCAGTTCCAGGAATGATCCTACATACACTATCTATATGAGGTATCATAAAACTCGTCCGAATCTTGGGCTCAACGTGTTATTTATGGCGTGGCGCTCATCCCGTGGAGAGACAACGCACTGGCCCAGTGCACAGTGCGAAACCTTTTGCATGGTACGCGACCTCCAGGCAGGCATAGATACATTGTACAAGCAGTAGGTATTCGTCCAAAATGTCGGCACATACTTTTACGACACGGCACAATACATCACAAAGTCATAAAAAGTGATCGAATCACTGTTGTGCGTAAATTATGCAAGCACACCCAAATCACACGTTGCTCATATTAGAAAACCTGCATGAAAAAAAACCACAGGTAACGGGCACGGTATCAGAAGTATCCCTTTTTCCAACTAAAAAGTCTTGAGCAGTCCGCGAAGGCGCGATTTCACAGTGCATTTTGCACCTTAGCGTCACTGTAAAGCACCTTTCTTGTCGAAGGCCAATTTTACACCTTTCGTGGAATAAAAGGATGTTTTTTTTACATCAACAAGAAACGCAATTTCACCGATAATTGTCTAAACTTTAAATGGTAAAACTGCGGCCTCGGATATCATTCATCTCGCAAGCCTACCGAAAAAGCATCCGTTCCGAAAAATGCCCCGTAAGGGATCGGGAAGGATATTTCTACTTTTTTGAAGAGATTTTTTTATTTTTTGCAAATCACGTACGATCGTTAATATTTCCGATGGCCCGGCATGGGGTGCCGTTTTTGGTGCTGGGCTGCAAAAGGAATGTCCAGCGGAAAAGTTTAAAGGGACCGTTCCGGCATGGTTTCTGATCTGAGCGGCATGGACCGATTGCGCTGTAGCTGATCGATCTTTGCCATTTGCTAGAAATGCGTGACCGATATGTATGGGTGTATCTTGGTTAATGTGTATGATTTTAAACCTTTGTAGAATTTCTCCGAAGAGGAAAATCATCCCTCATTAGGCATGGTAACGTGGTAAAACTTGTAAAGTATACCGGCTACTGACTGATACATTTTTTGCAGTCTAGCATACCATTTCTTGGCATGATTTTGCCAAATTTTCACATGGAACGATACACACTTACAGGTAATTGCGTAATTTTCTATTAAGTGCATTCGACGAAAGAAGTTTCTAATGGTACGTATAAATACCAGTACTGTTGCTTTTCGGTAGTCTGCTGTAATGATCCGTTTCCATCCTTGCCACAGTACGCACAAAACAATGTATAACCTTTACACCAAGCGTAGGCAAGACGCCCCTTTGAATGTGCCTTAAAATTTGCTTTCCGACAAAAGAAGTTCATTTAATGTGCAGAAATCACGTTTTAATTACTATTTTCAACAATCAATGGCAGGTCAAAGTCACGCCATGGCAAAAGAAAGAAAAACCGTGTCGGCCGTATCGGATCCATTTTTAAAAAGCCGAGCAAGTGCAGCGGCGTATACCCTTGCCAAACGCGCCAGGGTTCTACTGCTAAACCCATCGATAAACATGATAAATGATTGTGCCTAAAAAAGAAAGAAAGCATACACGCACTCGCACCAAATAGGCCTGTCCATTTAACGAAGGATAGCGCCAAGCAGAAAAAGTTTTGCAAAAAAAAGCGACAATCCACTTTCCAAGCAAATACCCAATCCTTACGCCTACGCAGTCAGCCGCAAAGAGGAGACCCCGTAAGGGATGTCATGTAGTTTTTTTTTTTTGCTCGTTGTAACCGACAAACAATTGCTTTCCCATCGATGCATAACGTACGTATAGCGTTACCAGCCTGTTCGTCCTTTTGTGTCCCCGATCAGGGTTGCCCATCATGCACTTGTTTCCCGCTACGATCCTGTCTCAGCAGGCACAGAAATAAAATGTGAAAAATGACTTCCAGTTAATCATTGTTTTCAGTGTCAATACTCATTGTGAGGAAGTCCTGATTTTTTTTTGTCCTACATAGAATGATAACACAAAGCATTAATGACATATCGGAGAACTACACAGAAAGAAACCTGTCTCATCGACTTGAGAGATCTGTGGCGCCACTCATAATTATCACGGTACAAGAGATGTACAGAACACAGAAAAACAATCAAATATGTAACCAAGCAAAAAGAAGTTTTTTTGCGGCACATAGATCCGTTGCCAAAAGGCGAAGGTGTACTATACTTTTGTGCAATAAGGGTATTACTTGTCACCTACCTGTGGTTCAATGTTGCACCGTCTTCATGCTGCTGTTGCCACTGGTTGGAGCCATCGTCGTCTTTGGTGTTGCCGCCGCCATTGTTAGGATTTTGATAAGACTTTTCACCATTCGGAAGCTGTCCTCGGCGGGAAGTACATTTTGCAGACGGCGTCACATAACTTTCTTTGTCTGGTACGCGTTGAAATTTGCTTTCTGCGAATTGAAGTTCGTAGACAAAAAGACAAGATATATAAGTTATAATTGTAATCAGTGGCCAAACCTCTAAGAGTTCCTAAAATAAAAGAACGTTGGGGCTTTTCCACCAATTCAAATCTGGAAGCCTGTGATCTGGAGGTGGGGAGAATTTGCATAAGTTAAAAAGGTTCAAGAGGTTCCTCAACTGTATAATATGTTGTATTGAAGTTCGGTCCACTTTGATAGAGGACCCGTGAGAATTCATGAGTTAGAACTGATTAAATAGGTTTAAATGCAGGAGGATAGGCTTCCACCATACGTGCCTCAGACCTTAACACGATAATTTTTTCGGTGTCCCCTAGCCTCCGACCCTTGGTGACCGTGTATTCCACCTAGAGAGCCGCCACTGATAGTAGTTGATATTTGTTCGGGGAGAGATAAACTTCATTCAAACGCCTGCGGGACTAAAAAATGCCGAAGCGTCAATTTTGATCGTAGAGAGTATGTATCAACAGTATTCCTGCGAATCCTAATAATATGGATCAAATACGTTCTATTTATCTTGCGCTCTCTGAGCTGTTGGTAAAGCATTTCCGAACATAAAAATATTCTTCCATGCTTTAGGCAGCTGCTGTGCCTTATCTGGAGCTACAGTCCTAATGACTCAAAATTAGTTTCACCGTTAGTACGATTCGATTTGGTTTAATATACTTAATTGATTTTAAATTATATAAGCTATTAAGTTTTATATTTACAAAACCAAAAACAAAAGAAGATATATTAATTCCACTAAAAAAAGCAATACAATTTGCATTAAATATAATAAATTTAATGATACAAGTAATCGAAATTAAGAAAAAAACACAAGAAACATATCGAAAAGAGAATCAACAGAATACAGCTGGAATTAGACTGTAAGATCATTAACTTAAAAAAAATTAATTGATCGTACTGAAAGCAAAATCAAACAAATATATACAGTAACGCTTTATGGATTTAATTATGTTGTTCGTATGTGTTCATTGCCTTAAAAATGATTTAAATTTTATGATCAAGTTTGACCAGAAATACCACAGAAAATTGAAAATTTAAATAATTTTAGGTTGGTTTTGCTTCATTTTTCTTTTCGCATAAAAACCCACACATTCAAGAAGTGTCTTAGCTCCTTAACCGAGTTTTGATGTTTGGAGGTATTGAATACGAAACAGGATATAAGGGGTCTTTTGCAAAGTGAACAGTACGTTGAGGTAAAACGGTGATCTCTACCCGAAAAGTGTCTACTTCCGAGTACACGTACACACATCGAATCATGCAAACTTCCGTCTACATTGTAGGTTGATGGGACTCTGTCGGCAAAGCAAACCCGACAGGAAACGGAAGAAAACGTATCTCGAGCTGAATACATCTCGTAACCATCACTTTCGATATGTTCTTTTTGTGGGCAGAAAAATAAACGAATCCAAACTATACCCGAAGATAGACCCTAAGGAAATACACAGCAAAAGGAAGTAGAATATTTTATATGCCAAGACACAGTCCTGCATACAATTAAAGCATGCCAAAAGACACGCTCTGGTGTTCACCAGTCCCGTACTCTGGTACACTGAAACAGTGCATGCTGTAAAGAGCAGGCCGGTCTAGGGACGATTCCAACCTAGACAAATGACGGCACGGAAGAGAACCAAAGGACGACCTAGACATATGTTCATCAGTTGTCCAACACGTGCTTCTTTCAATAGATTGACGAGTTGCGAAATTTGAACTACGAGAA
This sequence comes from Anopheles minimus, assembly GCA_000349025.1. Taxonomy (NCBI): domain Eukaryota; kingdom Metazoa; phylum Arthropoda; class Insecta; order Diptera; family Culicidae; genus Anopheles; species Anopheles minimus. The sequence goes on from KB663832.1 coordinate 4,912,314, forward strand.
AAAGCACAACTTACTGCAGCACACTTGACGGATGGCATCTTCGTACTTACTAGATTAGAGGCAAAACAAATTAATACATCCTGAAGATCACGTAAAAAACGCTCTCTGCAAAGTTATACGCTTAGGCACAAAATACACGTGTCATAAAAACCAAGCGCCGAACATTTCTTAACCCAAACCCAAAAAAAAAACGAACCTCGCCCTCTCTCATATGCACCATATTTCCATAAGAATTTCAACGAAGCTTCCGGTGAAACTGCTGCCGATCATGTTTGAACACGTGCGCAACGCTAGAATTATACCGTGCTTCTTCCCCCGTCGCCCCGTACAGACAATGGCTGTCGTCTAAGAATGTCCATCTCCGTCAGACAAGCCAATCCCTTCGAACGTTAGCTTAGAAAAAGAAAACCAACGAAATGTACTTCCATTGTCAGTGGGTGTCCTTTGAAGCGTGCAAATAACATTCTGGTTCATGTGCATCGCGAACGATACGCCTTGCAGGCACGTATTACACCGGTCGAGTTTAAGGGTACGTAGCCTGTAGCGACAGGAACTGCGCAGTGGTGAGCTACGGTCGAAATTACCAGCATAGCTCGAAAACCATATCCGGCAACGGAGTGATTTGATTCCTGCATGAAAGAAGAAAAAAACGATCAAAAACCGAGTAAAACATTCTCAACCCCCAAAAACAAAATCAAACCTTCCTCACGTGTTAACCGTCGAAAGTGGTCAAGAAAAACCGTTGAGAAAAGTTCGTACCGACCGTTGCACCTGTTATGACGGACGTTGGCTGGCCCCGCACGATCAGGTTCGTTTCATTCTCCTTGGACGGTGGGCACACTTCTTCACACTTCCGTGCACAATTCCGGTAAAGGCTATTTCCATTTTCACCCCTCCAGTTCAACAATGTTGGAGCATGGACAAGCTTGGAAGCGATAGTTAGCCACAAGCGTAAGGAAACAGTACCGGTGGAGAGCTGTTGCATTGCGGAAACAAACCTCCAATGGAAGAGACGAAGGCGGTTCATCAACGTCGACGACAAATACAAATTCTTCCTTTTGCCGGCCCGAATGTCTAGGCATATTAGTTTGTTACTCTAGCCCTCCTTCTTATGTAAAGTTGCGCTCACTGCAACGAACAATTATAGCAGCAGGTTCAACGTGAAACAGTCCCATCAGTCGGTACGTACGAAGCAGGAATAAGGCAACAGAATGCAAGCGCTTTTTACGCTCCGACGATTCTGACTTTAACGGATGAGTGTAGACAAGTGTCTACAGGGTGGATCCATGATTTAAAGCATTTGTTCTATTGCGTGTGATCACCACTATGGTACAATGACCGTTAGGACGTAGTTGCGCAACACAACCGCACTAGAACGGTGTGGATGGGGATGTTTGGTACAAATACGTCCCTCTATCGCACCTATGACCGTGCAGTTGCGTATCGAAAATTATACATCAGCAAATAACCTATGAGACATCCATTTCACTTCCGGCATTCGACATGGCAGTGTGTACGGCTCCCTAGCATAAACCTCAAATGCGTGCCGCATGGAGTAAATATTAATCTAACAGCAAAACTCTGTTTCCACAATTTCACCCGAGAAAACGTTAGAATTTGGAAGTTCTAATGTAATCAGATACAGTGCGGACAAATATACTTGAAGGACAACAAACCATGATTACACTGAGCAAATATGATTGATCGAATGGTAAAATGTGAGAAAATTGTACGTCGTAGGCAAAACAGACCACGATTCATGAAAAAATGCCTTAAACTACAGTATTCGGTGCCTGGCACACGTGCGCTGGTATACACAATGCTACTTATTCAGCTAGAAATTGAAGCTAAACAAAGTTACAAATTATCACAGTTAAAAATACAACGGAAACCGTAATCTTAAGTCCGTCGAAAAATGCAAGAAAAAAACCTCAACCTATTTAATCTATAAAAATGAGATGAAATAGCGACATCAAAGTGTCGGCCGGTTTGTCTATCGGATTTGATTAACAATCGCTACGGTTACGGGTACAGTCATCGAAATGCGTTATTCTTTTTTTTTGTTATTCACTCAGTTCCGGTTCATTTCCATCGTTCATCTTCAGCATCAATCACTGTAAACGGATAAAATGCAAACCATCTCAAACGCACTGTCCGGCAGAGTACAAACTCGTCAAACTGGACTGGTCCAGCGGTTTGGTGAAGAACCCATTCATAGACGTTCATAACTGTCCTCACCAACAGCATCTCGAGATCCGCATCTCAGTGTACGTCCTGGGAGAAATGCGTAAGCAAACAGAAGATGTCACGTCACGGCAAAGGTCAATATGATCGCTTAATCAAAACTAGTTCAAAGCAGATGTAAGACGTACGCAATCCGACTCACGGATCCGACCATCAACACTGGACGGTTGAATTATCCGTGGCAAATCTAATAAGTCTCTGCATTGTTCTCCGGACGCGTCGAATGGTCCCCACCCGGAACGACTATCTTCGCTCTCCCTGGTGCCTTAAAAACAATGACCGGAGCGCAACACCCCAAGATGACCATCTCGGAACCCGAGTGCACGTCCAAACAAACAAGCTGAAGAACCAGTTAACCTCTTCCGCCAGCATGACGTTCCGTGGCAATCGGAAAGGTTGGCTTGGTTCAGTGCCGGCCGGCAAGTATGGGCACGTTCAGTTTTTTGTTTGTTGCCCTTATCAACGCTCATCGAGATGCGTACCCGACGGATTACGTAATCTACCAAACTCCAAGCGGCATTGCACTATCGGGGTCCTATTGGACGTACTTGTCTCGGCAGCTGATACCTTACAGATACCGGGTATATGCGCATCAACCTGGGGCTACATTGAAGTTGCTTCCCTCGCTGCTAAAACAAACAAGATCGAACGACATCAGCAGGATAGCAGACGGTATGATTATTTTAATTTCAAATCCTTAATTTATGCATCATCCCGTTCCGGGGGCCAGAACTTGCTAGGTAAGCAACAAGAAGGCATGTGAGGTTTTCCCAGCAACAGGAAAAACCGGGCACGAGGACATCAAAGCCGGAAAGTGGAAGTCCTCCCAAATCGTTGAGAATTTTTTTTTAAAGTTTTTTTTAAATAAAATGCATTTTTTACAACCATAAATTTCAAAAACAAATCTAATTTTACCGTCAACCACACCAGTCATTTGGCTTTGGCGAGGCAAAAAATGGCCACCAACATACGGTGTTCGGTTGTAAGGCAAGCCCATGATCAATCTTTTGTCAACGGTTCCCAAAAAATGTCGCTCTCCGAAACTGGTATCATCAAATTGTCAACTATCACCGTCTGCTGCACGGGTTTTTTCTTAATATCCAAAACCATTAATGTGCTCAACATTTCTCATGCATAAAATAGTACTTTCGGAATTAAGAAAAAAAGCATACACATATCTATTCCCTTCCAGAAAAAAAACATGATACCCACAGCAAAAAGGATCTCAGCCCAGGATTTCATTATGCACAAAAGTCGGTGGTGACAAAACAGTTTTCCTTCCGGGTGCTTCATACCAGCGGGAAAATCTAAACACATACACGTGAAGGCTTGTGCAGCGTTTCCTTCATTCCATTGTCTAGCGTTAATTTCAATAATGCATGCACAAGAAGCTCTGCATCGTTCTCGAGTAAGTATCATAAAAGTTTTTTTCCACATTGCACGATCGCTCAGATAGCGCCATTGATAATGTTATCAATCATTATTTTAAGCACACAGTTTTTTATCTCTCTCCTTTCTCCCTGGGCCAAGAATATGTTCCACTCGAATGCGGAACAAAATGTCCTTGCGTTAAAGCGCCGGTTTACTTCCTGAGAAATCGCGGGGTCCTGAGACCACTACAAAGGCGGGTTGCGTTAAAACGTTCCAAAACCAAACTACATTGCGCGAAGGCACCAATTCATAATGTTCCACGGTAAGAGATATATTACTAGCAAAGCGCGCGATCTTCAAACAGCACCAGAAAAAAACTGCTAGGGGTGCCACAATGCTACAGGGAGGGTGAACAAAAAAAAAGATCGACATTCAACGTTGCCTTTTTTGCATTGCCTTACGAAGAAGAAGGAAGTCTTGTACTGTCGGAGTACACCGGGAAATTCGAATGCACCAGGGGTTAAATTTTTTGTTCACCTTCTCCTCGTCAGTCACCAGGCAGCTCCTTTTGTAGCCGAACAGTGCATAAACAATCTTGCTTTACGATATTACATTTTCCCCCTCAATGCAATCGCTGGTACTGGCAACCGTAATCCACAAAAATCCTATCCCAAAACTAAACTGTTGCCTTCCCATACCGTGCCGAGCTGGTTGTTGCTGTGTGCAACAAAAACACACAATCGCAATCGGGCGCAGTTTTTAATTCCATTAAATTGTTCTGTTTTTTTTCTGGGTGGAAATAATTATACTTCTGATTGCAACTCCCGTAACATTGTTGCATTCATAAATCTGGCTAACGTGGTATGCGGCCAATCCTTTTTGTACTGAGCCGCACTCTGCACATTGCACCATCATCGGGGCGAAGGTTAGCACTGGTAATGTGAAAAACTCGCGCCAAAAATATTGTCCGATCACCAGAGGTTATCAACGCGGTACGAACGCAAGCTTGTGCTAAGATTGCACTCTGCTAACGGTCGCCTGCAGTGCATGGATTGGAGCACGATCGCAGCGGGCGATCCTCCTTCACCGTAACGCCTAGTTGTATGCTTTTGATAAGAAAGGCAATTACTGCCACCGGTGCCATCTTTCACCCTTCACGAAGCACGAAGGGATACTTAAGAATAGCTTATGAATGGGACAGCCGTTTAAACCACAACATCTTGCTTATCTGAGGAGGGTAAAGACGAATTTCCGTTAGAATTGACCTACAAACGCGGCGGTAGACATTCAGCTAGAATTTGTGCTAATCAATTCGCCAGTCGGCGTCAGGCAAGTAGACGGGTGCTGATAACGAAAAATGGTAATGATGTCATTCACGATCCATAGCACCCATCTGCGTGCGAAGAGATATACAAGAAATGACATTAGCTGTGCATATGCGTAATGTGTTACAAGTTGTGATCAGCAAGGTCACCGCAGTATTAATATTTACACGTGACTACAGGTCGCAGTCAAGCATGTAGTGTGTGATTCAAGTCTAGTAGGCATAATAATAGGCATATTTAACGTCTGTATTAGTTTAGATCGTTTATCGATCTCATGGCGATCTCAGGTCTGATAGTCGGTTCATTAATACATACTGTTTTTCCTATATTTAGCGGAAGCAGACTGAGAACTTATCATTCATTATCTTCGAAATATTGGGTTCATATGGAATCGTTGAACTCAAAGAAACCGTTCTGAATTAATTGGGTGTGTTATACAGGACCCAAAGCACCATATTTTGACCCTTTTTTTGTTCTTATCGTATTGAAATATGTACTACTCTTCTTAGTCGAATATCTCTGACTGACTATAATCTTGTCCTTACATAAGTCATTTCTGGCTCACTAAACCCCCGAACTGGATGATCAATCGTTGCTAAGAAGGCCCAGTCCGGAAAGGATTTTGGTACCGTTTCTGTCATGACAAAGAGCCGAATGAGTTTTGGTACTGTTATTATATCCTCTTTGTTAATTTTGAACAAAAAATAAAATTGATTGATCTATTTTTAAACCAGAACATCAATTTCCATTCCTATCACGTTCCCAACTCCAAATTATAGAGTTACTGTTCTGTTCTGTTACTGAGTTATTCAAATGCGTTAAATATTCCATTAAAAATTACATCAAAAGCCTTAGTGTTATCTGAAATCAAACTTTTGAAATGTTGGATCAATAAGAACATCTACAACCGTACACAAAAACCAAACGTTGAGATACTCGCGTTACACGTTTTGTTCACCCTGCAACGTTTCCAGTTTACATCAAACAAAGAAAGGAAGACTTATTGCACCTTCAGACAATGAAACAAACCATCTCCGGTCGCGAAAGGACGAAGTGTGAAAAAAGGGGGCTTTTTTCAGTAATCAAATAAACTATACAGCATATTCATATTTCAATCACTACGCGATCCTTTCCAATTCAACCGAGAAAATACATATACTGCCATTCACGCATGACAGATTCACTTCACGCCCTGTCCGGCACAAAAATGCTGCTCTGAGTCTGATGCTACCTTTCCACACCTTTAGCTCCATGCTGTAGGTACAAGGCTACACTGACCATGGTCGCAAACGTAAGACCCTGCGTAATAGACCACCGAAACAGTAACAAGCGATACTGCCGCGAGTCAAGTAGGTTCACATTTCTTTGACGGGGATGCACTACAAGAGATGCGTAGCCCGATGACCACTTTCTGACCAGTAATATTCTTCCGAACATGCCCGCAGCAGCAACCCTAAGGGTCAGGCCATTTAATTATGCATTAATTTCCGCGGTCCGCGAGCACTGACCGTACCTGCACCGTAGGAAGATGGCCGGCCTGGCCCGAGGCCCTGCATTGTCCGGATGCATTACATACGATCTTTCGCGGGTAAATAAATCGTAAAGCACGAAAAAAAGTACACACCAACAAAGAATGGGTTTAGCATAATGTGAAGAAAGGGCAAGATAACACCGGTCAAGACGCCGGTAAACAATGGAAGAAAGTTCGTTTGTTTTACGCTTGAGGGCACCTCGTCTCCATCTGCAACCCTTCTTGGTACGGCAGCCACCCGACCTGCCCGATGATCAGACATTACCGTAAAACCAAAGATTGAAGTGGCCAGTCAAGGGGTTTGGACAACGGCCGGGCCACTATCATCATATCCTGTCCGGCACTTCACCAGGCGAAAGAAACCGGCAAGGGTCACTGACTTACACCGACGTTACGCTGACCTTTCACTGATGTCCCGCGGTCCTAATCTTTTACCCTGACCAACCGGAGATTGGTCACCCTTTGGACCTCGCGAGTTCCGCGGTCAGTTTTTCCGCGCGATACCCGATGCCGATGCCGGACCATTGTTCCTCAAGATTACGGTTTATTTTGATTAGCAATAAAAATAAATCACAGCTCCCGGGTCTTCCGAAAAGGGTTTTTCTCGGGAGACCAAGGCAGCTGGAAACCCTCGCGAGAGGATGCGCGAACCTCGCGAGACCCATCAAACGCGAATCAGCTCTACGATTCAGCTGCCGGAGAGTTTCAGCGAGCCACAGCGGAAGGGCTATGCATCTTTTCGAGGGCTATGCATCGCACTGTTGCTTAGCGATGCACATAAACCGTGTGCTGTATCATTAGAAATCCGCTTCGCGGACAGTTCCCAGGAAATTTAGATTGGACCTCCGAGATGCGGAGAGTACTCGAAATTTCGCGTCACCGTTACCGGCGGTGGCAACAAGCGCATCCTTTCAGCGTCCAACTGCAGGCTCACGTTTGCCCACGTATCTTCACCCCTCCAGGAAGAAACTGATAATTTATGTGTTATCTCATTCCGCACGCTCATCATCTTGGTGACGTTGATGGCCGATGTTCCCAAGTGCGTCCTCTGCTTGAAAGTTACCATTTTCCCTTGCGACAGCGAACATAATCGTCCGAGCAAATCGGCAAAGACAACGATCCTAATTGTACAAACTAATCCAAAACAATCTATCTTGCTCTCTCTTGCACACCCATGGTTCCCCAATAGGACGTACGGTTGAAGAAAATCTTGGTCAAGGAACTTCGGTTCGGTTCTGATTCACTGTTGGGATCTAATAAAAATGAAAATTCGCTCCGTAACGGTTCCTCAAATTGCCGTTGGCTTTCCCTTTCGGGATGGGTTTGTTTTTTCTTCTTTTTGCTTTCTTGGGTGCATTCTTCAGTTGGATGCAGTTTCCAAATGTCTCGTTATTTCTTTTTCCCTGTCGTCCTGTAAAAATCCCTACCTTGTGAAGCCATCCTTAGTCCTTAGTTCAGCGACCTGTACCGTTTCAGGTAAACGAACCCAAACCGAAGCTCAAATTCGTTCACCTCAGAGCCGCGTAGATGCAGCACATACATACACAAACACACACAGAAAACAGGATCTCCGATTGACGTTTGATAAATCATTGATCCTGATGATCATCCCTCTGCAATGCACCATCATATACCAAGTCTCCCTAACGGAGGAAGAATATCTTCTCCTTCCGAAACCTCCTGGAACTCCGGCAACGGGCATCAAAACCAAGAAATTAATGTCCTATTCACTTCATCAATAGCGAAAGAAAGGATCGTCCCATTCGCGCGGGAACGCTATCATCTTTCGGCGCAGGATATTCGGGAAGGGACAATCTAAGCAAATCCAAGACGCTCGATCGAAGGTGCGCAATATTTTGCGCAGCTAGAAGTTGGGAGGGTACTGTGCGCGTGTGGCTTTTTGCAGTTGATGCAGCCTGAAGATGCATCTGTCCAGAGCAACAGTTTCAGCAACATCATCCACACGTTCTTGGCGCCATGCAGCTGTACAGTCGTTGCTGTTGCTGTTTTGGAATTTAATTTTGCTATTGGGAATGTTTTGGGCACTCACGAGATTCTGCACCAACAGTTCCGCACCTTTTTGATCAACTGCAGCAGTGAATTTTCCATTACAAACACAACGAACAATTCGGTAATATCCCTGTGCGTTTTACAGGCGTGATTTTCCACACGCAAATCAAGCACCAACGTCTAATCGCATCTAATCATCCCCTTTTTTCTCGAAGCGCATTCTTATCCTGCGCCGACTGCACTTTGCTTCGGTTAATTTGATTCCATTGTTGCTGCACAAACGCCATACCACCATTAGCATAGTCACACCCTGTGGGATGCCATTCTTCCGTTTTATCACACTATTTGTCTCTCCCTTCTCAACCATCAGCGCGCGGTGTGATTGCGCCAGACCGAACATTTTCTTACAGTTTGCCCATTCATCCGAATCCTTTGTTTGGTTGCAATTTCCATATGGGCTGTGCAATATCCTGGAGGTATTCCTCAAGGTTTCGTTGCATTTGCATCTCCCTGCTTTTCCCAATGCACAGCTCTTCTCCCTGGTTTGGGCCGCGAAAATAAGCATCGTCTGCTATCTTCTAATCGATATTCCGAGGGATTAATTACGGCCAATAAATTAAGGGGCTCACCGGCGGTGTAGTCAAACGTACAAAGAACTTCCATAATTTATTCATACCTTGATTTGCTGATCAGTGAAAGGATGCAACCCAAGTTTGCCAGAGCCAGAGCGGCACCGAACCAATTGGCAAGGAATCGAAAGCAAAATTTGAAGGGATATTAGACGAGCACCCTAGGCAAAAAACAGCATTCCAATATATCCTTTCCTTAACACATTCACTTTCTCCCTTTACTGAAGAAGCCTTTCTTATTGCAGTTTCGTTGCAAATTCTATTCGCTCCGAACCGGTAGAGGTAAGATTTGAAGCCTTCTTTCAATAACGGGTAAAAAAGGAACCCGATCGAAGCATATATGATCGGCTAAAAGGGAAAAATGCACCCCGAAGGGATATTAATCGAACGGGCGAGAAATTTGTCCTGCGGTGTGTGTTAGTGTCTAGCGCCTGCAGCGTTTGTCATAAAACAAATGTGCAAAGTATCCACTTTGGAAAAACCATATCGCAGTTCAACACACTCTGAACATCACGTTCAAAAGTAAGGTTGGGAAAAAATACTTAAAACTAAAGAACAGCTAAAAAAAGACATTAGAGACAATAACCATTTCTTACCTATCTTATGCAACTTGATAAAAAATGTCCACAAAATGTTAAGATACGTTCTCTGCTGAAACCCATTTCACGTGACATAATAATTGTTATACTTTGTATTCTTTCTCCAGAAAATAACTTCATCGACCCGTTGTTAGAAGAAACCAAAATGAACGAGATAAAAAAACCTTCTTCGAACTCAGGAAGAACGCTCGAAAGACAAAATCACGGCCTGCACAAAAAAATAGCAACCTTTCACTAAAAGACACATTAATATGCAACTAATTAAGTTTAATGCGCCTGAAGACGAACAGTTCCCACTGGGGGCACACTTACGTACACAGTTACTTGCAAGTCCGGTTGACGGTGTCCTCCTGGTAAAATGGAAGATAACCCATGAAATGAAGAAAGAAAAAAAGCATCAAACCAAACCGATCCTCTTTATGCAAAGGATGCAATAACCATAACTTTCCGCATTACTATTAATGCCGACATCTTTCCCGGCGCACACAATTGTGCCTTCCCGCCCCGGACCTGCTAATAGTTCTGTGCCTTGCATCACTCCGCAAACATTCTGGTGTATGCAGCGTTCTGAAAGCGTTCCAGCATTTTAATTGCTTCTCACATCTCTATGATGGGGATATGCAAACAGCAGTTTTCGTTAAATTAAGCTTCAAACCGATCCGAAATCAATCCAGTTTTTGGGTGATCTTTTTTTGTAGCCTTTATCGAATGGATTTTTTTAAAGGTTTTTTGGCTTTTGTTTTGCAGTAGCCCATTTCCGTTTGATTCGCTTATGGTGAATCAGTGCAACAGCACCAAGCGCAGCGCCTCATTAACTTTTCATTCGGTCTAGAACGTTTGTGGATGTTTGGTTTGATGTTGCTCAGAACAACGCGTTCCTGCCGAAAATGTCATTGACTTCACAAAGTAAAAAAGTTGATTTTGCCATGTTCTTTTTCGCTAAGTTCTGTCAAGAACCAGCAGGAAATAAAACAGAAACTAATAGTTTCATGTTTGACGAGATTTCCTACATCTTATGTTCAAGGGTGTACAGCCGAGTGTACAGCGAGTTTTTTTTCTCCCCCATTGTAAGCAATCGAACAAATATCGATACTGTTTCAACAGTTTTTCACCCTCCCAAGCTGCAACTGCAGCTTGCACACAAAACAACCGAAAGAGCTCGTTTCGTCCCTAAGGTACAAACGTTACTTGAATCCGTATTTTCGGGCCTTGAAGAAATCAACTTGAGTTCGATTTTAGCTTATGTTTGATTGGAAGCCAATCACAAAATACAGAAATGTTACACAACCAACAACACTTTCCAACTGGAGAACAACCAAAACAGCGACAATCTGTTTGCCTAATGGTAATAGTTCGACATACTCTTGTAGCACACACACGGTGCTACTCATTGCTAGCATGTTTCTAAATTTAATTAAACAATGGAAACATGCTGAGCGAGTGCGAGATCATTCACCGATCGCAGCCGCCGTTCATGAGGAACCTTTAAGGATCCGGAAAAGCACCGCTTCCCTTCAAAACGTTTCATCGTTGCATCCTTGTGCTGCCACCGATAATGCTATGCACGACAATACTACTAACATGATGCTACATTGCGCACCCTTCCTACACACGATCGCCTGCATTTCAAAGCTGGGCAGTCCTGAGGAGTGACGGTTTCGTTTTCTTGCTTCCCCGCTCCGTCAACGTTTCAGACGCAAACGCATCTTGGGGTGGTGAGTTATTACCATCCGGCATGTTCCGAGGTGCCGGTTTAGGGGTTCCAAAACATTTCCCAACTCCTGATTTGACATCCATCGATAGTCAGTCAGTCTAGTGCCCGTTATGCGAGGGGACGGATCAGAATTCGTCCGCAAACAGCAATCGTACAGACGACGGCTGAAAACCCGAGAATTCCCCAGAAGGAACGGGAGATTTATTTCCGATTTATGGCCATTACCTTTTACCTTTACCGGAAGAAAGTTCCGGGCGAAGAAACTGGGATTAAACGTTTCGTATGAGCCGGAGAAGTACGTGGCGGGAAATGAGTCTACACAGAACGCATAACACGTTCCTCGGCTGTGTGCGAAGGGAAGTTTATCCGGAGACTAATTTCAGGCACCCAAAGCTGAGCCAGGACATGGTTTTTTTCAGAAAAGGGAATATGTTTTCCCACTTTCCAAGATTCTTGCCCGTACTGGTACAAATTTTCCTCACAGCTATGGAAGCGTTAGAGGCAAGGGTCTCTTAGACTCAAAATATACGTTGACATATAGGTTCTCCTTGTCGTTTAATCCAGGCTCATTAATATAGTCTAAAAATATGAAAAAAGATACACATTCATCGTACGAACATTTCATATAACAAACCCTCAACTGGAAGTGTAATACGCACCATTTCTTAAATCATACTTTTGGCGCGAAACTCCAATTTCGATGACCACCTAATGTGTACAATGCACTTATTGTGCAGCACATTTTGCTTGTACGAACAAAATAAATTAAATTAAATGCAGCCGGGTATGAACAGTGGGGAGTAGCGCTGTATGGGTTATAATGAAGGAATTGGATGCACACATAGCAGCACAAACAATCCAGACAATTGACAAGAATCACATTTTTTACGGTAAAAAAGTTTAGAAACATTACGCTCGCTGTTGCGCTAGCCGGACAGCGAGAATGAGAATCCTTTAAGCCCCTAACGCAGAACGCACTGTGCTTGGGGTAGGTTTTTCCTAGCGAAAGGACAAAAACCTTAGGTTCATTGCACCCTACCAGAGAAAAAAAACGAAACTCCCGCCACACCCGGCCACACGGCACATATGTCGTCCTTGCTACCAATTTCTGACTGCCAGCGTGATCGTTGCATTAAGTTCACCAAACAGTCCTACGAACAAAAACAAAACTGTAATAAATTTCATTTCCTATCTTACACGCCTTGGCTACGGTACGGATACACATACGCACACCAGAGTCAAGAAACCGTGAAGAAAACTTATTTCTGGCGCGTGCCCTTCCGAGGCCGTCTCGAACAGCTGACAGCTTTCCTTTCCGTTTTCTTAAGGCGCACACACCCTCATTCAGCTATTTCGGCACAGCAACTGCAAGGAGTCGGAGCCTTTCATTGTGTCCTAGGGCCCCCGCTCTCACTGACACCACGTATACGTTCGTTCTAAAGTGTGTCGTACCGTCTGTTCACCGGTGGTAGGTATTACGATACAAATCATAGCACGCGACAAAACCATTCCGTTTTGTTCGAATCCAGCTTTGAGGAATGAAAATCATCACCAGCACTCTTACTACGATGTGAAATTGCGCTCTATAGATAAGGAAAAATCGAGTAGCTACCGAAAATGTTTCTGCTCTTCGTCAATCGCACTGCAAGCAGCAATGAAGTGTACAAGGAGTTGAAACATTCATGTACCTATGCAGTATAGGATATATTTAAAATAGAAACCTCGCTCTAACGGAAAACCTACAACTTTGATGGGGTCATCGTTACTGAGCAGAGAGGAGCCACCATAAACGCATTGGAAGTCGTGCAGAACCAGACTGCGATATTCTAAGTTCTTATAAAAATTTTAATGGCAAGGGTCGGATTGATCATCACTACTACCTGTCAATAGCATATGGTAGAAAGTTACGAAAGTTTATGCAGTTATAGAGATTAAAAAAATACGTTTTTCATTATGTTTCCATATTTTTACACACATCCTCATTTTTTTCTTGTTTTCTAACTACTATGCGATGACTTTGGAAAAATTGTTATAATTTTAAAAATAGTTCTTAATACGAGTATTGACAATGCGGCATGTGGCGTCAGGTTTAAGAATTAATAAACACAAGTACTAGAGACTGCGAATAAAATGAAAAATATAAAAAAAAGATTAAATTAAAATGTTTGATTATTTCTTTTCTAACTATCTCTGCGTTGTCTGGCATGACATTATTAGGGAAACATACTTTTTTGTGAATTTTTTGAAACACTTCTTTGAAACACACACTGTAATCTGAAGATGTCTTGTCCTCCTATTTCTGGTTTCTGTGACTTATATTAACACGTAACAGGATAGTCAGTCAGGCTACCATCACCGGGCCGCCAATTTGTTGACACAGCCATCGGTTTAATTATTTGCATATGATGATGATAAAATAGCGTTTCTCACTATGCATTTAAATCGTAGATATAATACAAGTAGCGAAAATTAAAATGAAAAATATAACCCCAAGCACATCACAGTGTTTTCCAGAGTATCCCATATTTCCAAAAAACATCACAAAAAAAGTACTTTCAATGTTAGAACATGGAATAGCAACTCTTCTGGTAGAACTTCTATTAATAAAATGTTCCATTAGTTATATATCGTACTGTAAATGCGTAAAAATGTGTCTGCTCTTCGCGTTTCTTCTTGGATTGCTATATTTAGAATTATTCTTTCCTATTTCTTTTCAAAAAAACTGCACCCATTCCCTGGAAGTTTGAGGCAAGATAAAGTCTCCTCTATAGACATTAAGATTTGGGTGCTTGATTTGTACCAGAACACCCAGTACCCAATGCAACGATTGATTGCTCTTGTTCTGCAACATTGAACAATCCCTTCGACTTTACTTCTCAAGGTGCCTCTTTCCCGAGCGACCCCCTTCAACAACGTTGCAAACCCCGGAATTCATTCACATCCTCAAAATCAGCAAAAGTACCACGTCAGCATGAAATTTTTGCAATAATGCACTACACACAGGAAAATACAATATTCCCCTCCATTACGCAGCACGTCGCAAACCGCCCGGCCCAACAGTGACCCCCACTTCAAAGCACTCGATGGTTACCGAGCAATAGAAACCCGGCACCACCACCACAACAGCATCACCCGATCAGTCTCTTGCGTTAAATTTTTGGTGCCACCGGTTACAACCCAAGCTTCCCCTGTTGCTCTGAGAACTGCACATGGGTACAAGTCCTCTATTGCGCGACTGATCAATGCCGAACGATACCAGCGGGAAGGATACATACCCGCGTCGCCGAATCGACCAACCGGTCGATAATTTCAACATATGGTCACGTTGGCGCACTTTCTCACCCTCTCCACGATGGATTTTGTAGTGCGCCGGCGCAAAGCGCTACCACCTTTATTTGGTCCGTATCGTGTCCTGCCAGTTTGTACTCCTTTTCACCCGTTTACACCCTTGCACACGAAGTGCCATGTCGCGTCGAAATGATGCCGGCTGGACGGCACAGGGCGCCCGTAACCAGTGGTACGGTGTTTGACGATATCCCCCAATATATATGTACGCTGTCTACCACCACTTCTGACGGGATAGCGTGAGGTCACGGAACCGTACTACCCCTTTGCACGATATATGTATAAAAAAGAAGTGGGTTTATTTCCATTTTCTTAGTTTAATTTTTGTTTACTCTCTCGCCGCTCTCTGAAATAGGTCGAACAGAGGAGCGAGAATGGCCGTGCAGTAGGACCAAGGAGACAATAACTCTGGATGAATTAAAATTTACAGTAAAGAAAGGATACGAGGATCAGACGTGGAGCACAAAGTCACTTGCTTGTACAGTTCCTGTACGGGACAAGGCCAAGCGGAAGATAATTCGAATGGCGGCCCGGTGTTTAATTATTCATAAGTTTCATAGTTGCTTATGCTTCAAGGCTATTCGAGACTCCGCAGACCATGACAAGATCGAGAGAGAGAGAGAGAGAGAGAGAGAGAGAGAGAAGGATAACGATGAGTTAATTACTTTATAGCCATCGTATCATTGCAAACCACGCGAGACATCTCCTGGTCGCTCTTGGCACGTGTCTATCGTGCATCCATAGATGGATATATTTTCTCAAGATCGGCATGAAGTAATACCATTTGCAAGATACTGAACTTTTTACTCCTAAAAACCATACATTTGACCCATACTCTCAACAGGAGCATTGTGTTGCTTCAAAGTTTATTCACCGCGATATCTTTTCCCCGTGCTACCCCGGAAGTTTCCCAAAGGTTTATTATCCTTCGACTTGTTCGCCCCAGACGGTAGTCGTCGTATTACGGGGGCTTATCTTGATTCTAAAAAGCCTCCCGCGTACATTCACATGTTTTTTTTAACCAACATTTCTTTTCCGTTCAAAACTAAGGGGAAAGCCGGTTTGCGGTGCCCGCGTGCCGACTAAATTACTCCTTTTGAGGAAGAATAAATGAATATCTAACCAACAGCATACCCAGTGGTAACATCCTTGCGAGGATCGTCGATGCCTGTGTGCCGCCTTCGGACCGCTTATCGGGCACGTGTCCTGACGATCACGCTTTGTTGACCACGGTGTAACAACATCGGGAACCCATCTTCAATGGGGCAAAACCTGGGGGAAATTCAAGGATGAGCCAAACCTGTAGTCCTTGCTTTTTGATCGAAAGGATGACGGAAACCAACAAAAAAAAAACACTTGCCGTGTACAAGAAACGGGACGAGCACTGTATGTGAAGTGGAAAATATAGGAAATAACTACACGCAACGCGTAGGACTCATTCATATCGTCATTAGCGTACCAAATGTGTGGCCCAATTCACGCTACTTGCGCACGAGCCAAAGCCTCTCAACGGAGTTCCAGTTGCCAAGTGTTGTTACTGAAGAACGTTTACCTTTTTGGAACAGAGGAAAAAACTAGTCTCACCCTCACTTGTTTGTATGGATTGTATAGTTTGCATCGCGTTTGGGTTCATTAAAATGACGCGTCGTATTGGAAACTGTTAGAAAACGCTTGTTGATGCCATTTTCGTATCCGAATAACTCCTTATATAACCTACCAGATGGTACATCATATACAAATAGTTTTTGATCTGTTAAGATATTTGGTAAACCACCAGACTAGTATAATGTCGCTGCAAATCAATCTACATTAATATGAATACATGCTTTAATTTCATCAGCATGAATACTATTCATCAAGCTACAATTAGCCAGCTCCATTAGAAGGATAATGCATCAATACATACAGCTGTTGCAATGTTCAATGTTTGGCTATAAATCTCGAACACCAACTGCAACGAACACCAATTGTTTGGTCTTAGCGCCTCGAAATGCGAAAAAGTGCGTATAAAAGCAACAACAGCTTTCATATACACAAAACCCACAAGAAATCCTACAATTCAATAAGATTCATCAAACCCACACTCCGTCCCCGATATCCTTCCTTCGCTCCTTTCCTTTGGTGGATGATTTCGTGAAGATTTTGGCTCGTGCTCGTAATTTTACCGATCGTTTCCCTTTTGTTCCATACTGGCAAGCAATCATGTTGGGCTTGCACCGTTTCCTGTGCCTACATCTTTCACCTTTCGTATGTATTTCCGCACCTCTTTCTGGCTCTCTCTCCCACACATAACGTTTCGTCGCGTATAAACACGACGATGCACATTAACCGCAACCCGCAGCCGGCAAGAACTGGAGCGAAGAAACGACCGATTGCAAGGCTCATCATACGCTTCCGGTTTTACTTCTAGAGTGACTTCTTGATCTCGGCCAGCTAAATAAAGCTCCGACACCAGGTCAAAGGCCCGCGATTTCGAACCTTCACCAGGTGGATGCGAATTACAGCCACTATCTCGAATCAAACCAATGGTGGAGTCGTGGTGTTCTGGTTCCAGACGTTCCGAGCAAATCACTCACTTCCGAGTTTTGTAAAGCGCTGGACGTTTTCTCCGTTGTCTCGGCGTTAGAGTGCAAAAACTCTAATCAATCATAAACCCTTAAGGGCAATCAGCGGTGTGCTCCTGTGCATTTGCATTCGGATTGTGGGATGAAAAGTGTGTAATTTTCCAACCACCAGGGAAACACCGGTATACAGGATATGGGATGGAATAATTACGATTGTAACGGAGAACAATGCCCTTGCGCCAGGGGGAGCGCCATTCAAAGCCGTAAGAACCCACAAAAGGGCTGGTTATTGTTCGCTTCCGAAGCCCTAAAACTGGTACTTCAAGCGAGAAAATATTTGCTGCTCAACACACAGCCGTGGACGAAAACTGCTCTGACACCCGGATTGAGTGTCGTGTTCAAAATGATCATGTAAAAAAACACAATACAATACTATCAAATATTCCCAAATTGCAAAAGAGTGTCAGCATTAAATCAATAGAGATCACGCGCACAATCACTTTTTTATCCCAAAGAAACAATTGGCGCCAAAAGGATATAGATCCGCGCCGAATGTGTAAAGCTAGAACCGATCCAAAACCGGGGACGCGAACAGATATCCCGAACTGTAGCAATGCGGGTTTTGCCCTTTCGGTTGGAAAAAATTGTACCTGTACCATCAACGGCGATCTAAGGGATTGGTGGCGCGAAAAAAAAACCTAGTTACACCTAGACATTATATACATTTGCATCATTCATGCTTAATTATAAATGCGGACTTGAGGACTGATCGGGTACCACCACTACCACCAACAGCACTCTGTATATACCTTGTGCTTGCAAACCGGAGCCAAGAGGGGAGCGAGGCAGTCTATGATGTAGCGCTAGCATAAATTGCCATCTACGAATGCATTCACCGTTCATACAGAACGATCCACTCGTCCAGGACCACAAGGGAAAGTCACTGGAGCGTACCCATAATGAGCCTTGAAGAAAATGCGCGCGCTAACAAACACACACATGTTCTATTACATTCCCCGTTGTGCAAGGAAAAACCCCCCATAGGACGTATCCGCGCGCGCTTTTCCAACAGTACCGGGGCCGGTAGTTCGGTCGACTTCCTCAGGCGCACAACCATTGGCCTACAGGAGTGTGTGAGCGCGCGCGCGCGCATTTTCGTCCTTTCGGTTCTTCTGCGAGCCTGCCAACCGGGGCCCAGCTTAATGCCGAATAGCTGTCACAAACCGGAAGAAAAATCTGTACAAAAAAGGGTTTCATATACATGCACAAACAAGAATCCTCGATTATATATATATACACAGACACATACATACAATGGCAGCATAAGATGTTGTGCATCGTAGTGGAATGCAACCGAAGTGGCAACGGGTGCGAAAATACAGGAGCGACCTTTTAAGAAAATTTAAAGGGACGGCGGGTTCCGTACGACGTCCGCGATACCCCGGGATTCGCAATAACCGGTAATAATCCCCGTGCGCAACCGGCCGGGGTGTAAGTGTGTAGCGCCAGGATTTTGCCGACTGACGAGGGTTACCCGCTCCCGAACCGAAAAGGAAAAGTGCGCGCATAAAAACGGCCAGAAAGAAAATAGGTAAGAAAAATCAAGATACCGCAATTCTTTTACATGGGGCTTTTTTTTTCTTGGCTACAATCGATCCATGGCGAAACACACGGATCGCCTTTGGAGGGTATTTAAACTATCTTTTTTTTTGTCCTGCCCTAGCGCCTTTTCTACCAGAGTTCCCTTTACTAGCTAGAAGCTGTCGGGCAGAGAGTTTGGCGCCCAAAAGATCCGGATTCTGGTAATTTGCATTTTCTTCCGGCTGATGTGACTGGCTGAGTGATGAGCGGCGACAACCATTTGGTGCGTGAAAGGACGTCAAGGGCATTGCACAATGCGATACGCATTACAAATGCAATCTGGCAAGACAGTGAGTATGTTCGTAAAGCTTCAAGAATGAAGAAGAAAGCAGTAATTGCACTTTTAAAATTAATTAAATGTGGTTTGCTAAACGTGTTCCTTCAGAAGCCTTTTCTACTTTTACCCATACGATCAGTTAATCGGTTAGTAACATTTCGCATTATAATTTTTCACCCACGAATGTTCAGTTTTGTTTCATGTTTACTTTCTACCACCAAAATGTTTGCTCGTTGCTATCTAGCAGCGCTAAGTGATCGTTATTGCTAACAATATCAATACTCGCATTGGTACGTCTTCTTGTGACGCACAAAACTGTCTATCGAGCGAAAAATTTCCACAACATTGGAAGGGGTTTTCCACTGGGCGACAGCTGCCACCTAAACACAGCAGCTAGCGTGAATGGGTTGGAAAACTTTACACAAATGGTGATCGGAACCACCGCTAGCAGGGGTGGTCTATTTATAACGTACCAAAAAGGATACGTCTCTCAATGCGCAAAGGGGCAATGATTCGAAGGGACGATGCGTGGGCACATATTGCCACAGCATAGTAGGGTAATTGTAACGATTCGTTACGATTTGTACTACACAAATGTTGGCTTCTAAAATAAAACAATTACGATAATCATTAAGCAAAAATAAATGTAGCATATAAATAAAATAAATATAGATAGGCCCCGGTAGGATCAAATATCAAATTATATGTATACCCACGTGCGAAGCCAGCCCTAGCACGTGGCATTGCTTTCAAATCATAAAACATTACCCATAGCGACATCTTACGCTAAGAAACGAAAGCATAACATTATGCTAGCGTACCCAAGACACAAACCATCAGGGCACATAAATGAATTGTAATGCTTACGTACCTTTTCTCAAACAGACCGGTCGAGTTTTGTCGTGTCTTGCCAAAGGAGGTGTTTCCAAGCCGGAATCTTGCAGTGCGACAGAAATTTCCGAAACAGGTGAAAGGCCAAAGATCTTGGTCGAGCACTTTCGCAATCGGAATAGCCTTCTATTCGTCGTCGGTGTTACGAAGTTACAACCTGCATCTTCACCGTTCCCTTTGCCTTGATCGGTACGTTCTTTGCCATCGTTTTCAGAAGCGTCGGAAACATTCTCCCGTAGTTCGTTGTTGTTGGTTAGCGAACTGGTGATATCGTCTGCTATCGGCGGTGCATCTAACGTCCGCACACTATCTTGCTTCTTAACGCCGAAGGTATCCGTACCGTCTTGCATATCTTTGCGTTTAAGTGCCCGATCGAAAGTAGTGGTAAGCCGGTTCCGAATCAACTGTCTAATCCGTGTAAACTAATTGATATAAATCTTTCGGTACTCGAAAGCAGCTTTTCGCTGCGGGGCAAAGCTACCGTTCGGAGGTTCCGCCGGTACCCAAGGAAGTTAACTGGAAGGAAACAAAACAAACTGCTATCAGACACCACACAACAGCACGTGAAAACATAATAACTTACAAATAGGTAGAAGTATTAAAAAAAAAAAGATTCATAAAAAACAAAACTAGCTTCTGCTTGCTATCAATCGATGCTCACACAATAGGCCACACAACCACA
This sequence comes from Anopheles minimus, assembly GCA_000349025.1. Taxonomy (NCBI): domain Eukaryota; kingdom Metazoa; phylum Arthropoda; class Insecta; order Diptera; family Culicidae; genus Anopheles; species Anopheles minimus. The sequence goes on from KB663832.1 coordinate 4,933,137, forward strand.
TCAAACGAATCGGCTAGTGCAGCGATATCTAAACAACGGGCGTCTAGCTTCAGGCTCACCTGTGTCTACTGCGATGGTTTGCCTGGAGTCGGTGTATCAGAGACCACATAAACGTTTGAAGGAGGTTAGGAAAAATGTAGACTAAACGCACAGTTCACCGCAAAAGAATTGGTTTGATAGAAGAAAGCGCGGCAGTTGACAAGACATTTGGCGCAAATAGTGCAAACAGCTACCGTTTCCCCACATTGACACCCAAGCCGGTGTAAAGAAGAAAACTAGGATTCGCTTTTCTCTGTTGTGCTAGGCTGACTTATATCAACACACTCAATGGAGTTGAACTGAACAGCGCCGGTGAGTTTGCCTTAGCATCTGGAACATTTGCTACCCTTTCCCTCCATCTTGTTCCACTTGTACGTTCTTTCAGAAGCCATTTAAAGCCGGCATCAACACAAACGAAGAGTTTAAATGACCGACCGATCAGCTGATACCGAACCTGGTGGTCAGCTGATTTTTAGTGGTTGCAATCACTGCCCGACAAGAACTGCGCTTCTACGTTCGTGCATGTTACCTGCTCGTTAGTGTAGCACAATTATTTCGCCATTACTTCAATCATGCATAACTATCACCTTATCTAATGTACAAACTTATCAAAAAAAGTACAGCAACGGTAAATACGAAAGGTCTGTTTGATCTGTCAAATAAAAAGCCATAACCCATGAAACAATTTTGAACAGGCCTTTATATGTAAGTTTCCAATACTAAACTGCACCAAGGTGGATTAATTTAGGAGGTGAATTTTTACCGATTTTACAGGGTGACATTTTGGTGGACATCTGTCAGAGTTTGTTTACAAACGATTATTGGTTCAGTTTTTAGTCCGGTCGATATTCGATATTTGTGTCCGCAATTTAGTTCACCAAATTCTGTCCTTTCTCCAAAACAAAAACCGAAAATCGAGCAAATTTTTCTCGTATTATGACCGACGAAGCTATGACGAGTAAACATCGCTAGCATTAGGTACAGTATTTAGCACACCAATTCATAGTGGCAAAATGTTGGTTATTATCTGGAAAATAAGTTTTCCAGACATGGAAACTGGGTTTACGGCATCGCAATTCATATTAGTAGGTTTCATTTTTCGTTTCAAATTATAAATGAAACAAACGATCCGTAAATGAAACGAAAAAACACGTTTTGTTTTGCAATATAAATCTACAGCAATCAATTGGCATGGCAAACACTGTGTCGCTACCAAGCACCTTTCCTTCCTCCTACACTCCAACCCTAAATGCCCATGGAATTGCTTTGTCAAGTTGAGAAATGTCAATTTGCTCTAAACAACTCAACCTCCTATATCTACATACCTTGAACTGCACTTAAATATTCATACATTGAAACGCCGGTATTCCGGGGTTGGATTATCCGTGGTTTTCGAAATTGGAGCTTTAAAATAATGTTCAACAAGTTTCATTAACGAATCATGTAAAGTAGAACTTTGATTATGCGGGTGTCCGTTTATCCATGTATTTCAAAAATGATTGTTTCAACTATTGCATACCAAAACCGATATCATAAAGTAAAAAAGGGTACATTATTGATAGCCCTATTCATCCTGGGATTTTCGGCCAACCGGTTTTTTCGTTTATATGTCAAATCATATATGGCAGACAAACAGCGGTGATATATGTCAAACGCCATGCCAGTCAAAATAGTAAAAAATAGACAGAAAATCCCAGGTATTCTTCTTTTTCTCGCTTGACGTAACGATCTATTTGGTCATGCCAGCCATATAATGGCTTACTATTGATTCCACGTACTTGTTATCACTACGGAGAAACGGTCCGGATCGGATTTAATCCCTTTTCCCGCCGTTTAAAGACCGTTACCTCTATCGACTACCGAGCCTAGGAAAATTCCAGGTCTTATAACACCATAAATGATATAAATTCCTCTAGGTTGTATCAATTGGAGTGAAGTGGAGCGCCGATTATCCGTGCTCTTCAGGGTCCGACCCTTGCTGGATAAGCAGATAGTACGGATAATGGATACTTTTGATTTTTATAGCAAACATTAGCATATTAAGTATGGTAGGAGGGGTTGTTGTCAGGTGCTCTGTTTAATTCACTTTGTTGTTTATTCTTCAAAAGAAAATATTTTTGTTACAAATTCGAGCAATTACAATTTACCAATGGAACATCGAGTTTTGTTGTACATCGTTTAAGTATACAATATGCCAAATCACTTTTGTGACTGTCAGTTTTACCACGGATTTGGACACTTCTCAGTTTGGTAGTTAAACAACAATTTTCTTATGATCTACTACATTTTGATAAATCAACAATAACCTACTAAGCACAATATACAACCCTTCCTTCCACACATTATACACTTCTGTTTTTCCCGAAGTATCTATTATCCATTTTGTCCACTTATCTGGAAATGAGCGAGATTCAATGAGCCCGAATTGTCAAAGTTCCGCTGTTTTACTCGTCTGATAGCTGCAGTATCGAAACCATCTAACTGCACAACTGTCAAATTTGATTATTGTTACTTGGGAAACGCCTTAACGTCATGTTCGCTGCATCGCACAAATGTTTTGGATCGTACTGTCACAACAAACCATTCGTTTTCGTATATAAAAAAGTTCAACCGCAGATTAAATGCAGTCACTATAAATTCCCGTGGAAATTGCATTCGAAAGTGTGCTAACAGCATCCAACTTATTTGTAGTAATTTGCTATTCAAACAGTATCGAGTTAACTGGTGCGCAGGGTACGTATTTCCGGTGTGATTACTCCGTGTGGGTGGTTTACGTAAAACAGTCTTCTAGTTTCCGTGTTACATAGCATTTAGTTTCTTTCCATTTGCTTCCGTTCAGTATTGCAGTGATATAGTTCGTTCTTGAAGGAAATTGTTGATTCATGCCCATCTGTTACACCATACTGGTGAGTTGCGATAGAACGCGCAAAATACCGTATTTGTGAGGAACTTGATCCGCGATCAGCAACATGGTTCAAGGATATCGTGTTTTTGTTTGTTTGCACAAACGCGTTAATTTATTTCACTCATCAGAACGAAAATACCATTCTAGGAAATGAAATGGTATTCAGCGCAACGGTACTGTTTATCTGTACGGTATCAGTTTATAGATTACCGGCAAACAATTTATCCGTTCGGTGAAAAGCATGAAAACATTACTGTAATAGTTCAGCCGAAATGCAGTTACATGCCGCGCACAATGTCGTATTACTTTTTTCTTAATCTCAATCCAACCACACTGCATCCGTTATCGTTTGTGAGTGAAATAATCATTTACCACCTACTACTACCACTATCACTCATCTCTGAAACCATCCGGCCGTTTCATGGTGATAAGCGCATACCAGTGGTTACGAATAGTGCGAAATGGTTCTGGTTGTAGCTGCTGTGTGTCATGGCAGCTTATCAGCGTAAAACCACCGCACGGGAACAAAGCTCAACCATCGTATCGTGTGACGATAGAAAACCATAGAAAAACCATCTTCCGATACACACATACACACACTCGTACACACCCATACAGACACAGTCCAGTTGGTATGGCGACAGGGCGGCCTGATGATGACTGGATGGTTTTGATGGTTGAGCGAACAAAGAAATCACATGGTGCGAAGGTATAGGCAAATGGTTGCCTTTCCAACCACACGCAAACCATTTGACAGCGGGGAGATTGTTTGTGCGCGGGTCGTGTTTTGTGTTGATGGCGCAGGAAAGGAAGAAATGGTTTTTAGTGCGCAATAACGAATAGATACACAAGCACATAGGCGAGCGCGCGCGCGCTCTCTCGCACTGTTGACCGGTCTGGTTTTACATGGTTTAACTGCGTGCACAGAAAAATGGTTTCACACACTACTATTACTATACGCGGGTTGAACCCTATATTTCCTTCTCTGTACTTCGTACGGTGCGCGATGTTGAAGGCCACAAGAACATGTTTTGCGTTCGGTACGCAAGCAGGCCATGATCCTGCATCATCAATATTTTGTCTACCAATCGGTAAACACGAGTACACAGGATACAGAGAAATAGATAAACGAAAGTGTGAGCTGCATGCAGCCACTATAGCCAGATAAGAAGATTTATGCAAACCGGATGAAGTCATCCGTTTGGCAAGTTGAACGAACGAGCAGATGTAAAGTGGGTGACAAAAGAACGCCCGCCACTCGGACAGATTAAATAGGGCGGGCTACTACGCGTTCCCTAGCGCCTAACGTGTAAGCATACCTGCGTTAGGCTGTGTGATGGATAAGAACCCGAAACGGTAAGCTGCTGTGTACCAGTGGAAGAACCGAAACACGGGACGGTAGGTTGACGCTGTGCGCGTCGATGTACGTTTCACCGGGTTTTCTTATCACTTTCGCTTGCATTGTGCGGCATTTTGTGTGCGTGCTTACCGGACACACGGGGATGCACGGCGCTGTTTCAAGTTCTGGTGTCAGTTTGTGTATCGGAAACGCTGTTCGAGGGGGATGTTCGTTTGCAGTCGATAAGAGTGGCAACAACATCAGCTGCTAGTGTCATTAGTGAAGAACAAGCCAACGTAGCAAGACGTGTGTTGTCGATTCCGGTTGTGGCTGGGTAGTTCTTCTTTACCGTCACATAAGGTTGATGGTTTTCTGCGTTCTTAACTGTTATTTCTTTTTACCCCATTCTTGCCCAAGTTCCACCGAATTGACGGTAATTTTTTTTTGCGTTTACTTCACAGGTGAATGTGTAGCGTGAGCGAGCGAACATCGAAACACACTCTCAAGTGGCACCCCGCCAGTAAGCCGCTAATTACGATTCCAAATTCCTTCGCGTTCGATTGGTTCGCCGGAAAATATGCGCCACGATACAGTGTTGCGATCACAAACGGTCTAAATTCACGGTTCGCAATCAGCAAGGAGCGACGACAACATATCATTCTCTATCCACTTTGGAATTAGCAGTGACAGCGTCTAAATCATCCAAGGGTTCGCTTGGTACCAGTGTATACCGCTGAATGGACTGCGGGAAATAAAACCTTAAAATACCAGTGGAAGATCAAACATCCTCCAGTTAGCGGACGTTGTAAGGCGCACACAAGGCCGGCACAAACCATGATGAATATAACGAACAGCTTTCTGGACGAAACGCTCGTCTATCTGTACCGGGAGATGAACCAATACGTGCCGGAGTTTATCGGTTCGTTTGGGTATGTACCGTGGGTTTACTCGCTGCTCGGATCCGCCCTGATCGGGCTGTCCGGTATACTGCCCATGTTTATCATACCGGATGCAACCAAAAATGGAAAGGAATCGGAGCTGAGCGATCGTAAGTAATTAACACCAAGTGTATTTTTATTATTGTGAAGTGAAAAAAGTTATTTATCGTTAAGTAATCGCAGTAGGTGTGTTTCGAGTGTAAGTAACGATCGTTACTCAATTCTTGAGAAGATCCTTATGATCATGCACTTTTACGATCTATTTAATATGTTGTTGTACGACACGCTGTTTGTCTTAACAATCAGTGCACCATACCCCCCCGAAAGGGTGTAAGACGCTGATCAGAATTAATTTATGACCCCTTTATCGGTATCCCTTGATCGTGTTTATTGCGCGCGCCGTATTATCATCATCATCGTCATCGGCTCCCGTTCATACAACCCTATCTCTATTGATTCATCGTGCATCGTGCAAGCGGGACGATGACAACGACGACGTGCCATCTTGCAGTGCACAACAACGAGATCATCTTTTCCTACAACATAACCCCTTTCTGTTCTATCACTTATCAACCCATTGTTCATCGCACCCTTAATTTCTTTGTTTCATTGTAGCGGCCGAATCGAAGACACTGAAGATACTGTTAAGCTTCGCCGTCGGTGGTTTGTTGGGTGATGTGTTTCTACATCTGCTGCCCGAAACGTGGGAACACGAGGTGGCCGCTGGTCCGACGGCCGATGGTCACCCGTCCCTGCGCAGTGGTCTCTGGGTGCTGTCCGGATTGCTGCTGTTCACCATAGTTGAAAAAATATTTTCCGGCTACGCGAACGTCGACGAGCAGAATCCGCAACCGAAGTGTGTCGAAATTGCGACCTGCCTGTTACGCCGCAGCGGTGGCAAACTGCCGGAAGGTTTCGTCGGTTTGTGCGGCGGTGATGGCAAGGGTTCGTGTGACATCGAGGACGTACCGAATGGATGCTTCCTGGCGGGTAACAGTGTGGCCGATAAGCCACGCGATGAGGCAGGCCACAGGAAGGTGGCCGGCTATCTGAACCTGCTCGCCAACTCGATCGATAACTTTACGCATGGACTGGCCGTGGCTGGTTCGTTCCTGGTTTCGCTACAGCACGGCCTGCTGGCAACGTTTGCCATTTTGTGTAAGTTAATCGTCTATTGGTTAGTGCGGATTTATTTTAAGATTCGTTTTCTTTTCTGTTGTGTTATTACAGTGCATGAAATCCCTCATGAAGTGGGTGATTTTGCGATCCTGCTGCGGTCCGGATTCAGCCGGTGGGATGCTGCCAAGGCACAGTTACTTACGGCCGGTGCCGGTTTGCTTGGGGCGCTGGTCGCGATCGGTGGAAGCGGAGCTACCACAGCACTTGAGGCGAAAACCTCCTGGATTGCACCTTTCACTGCCGGTGGTTTCCTGCACATTGCGCTCGTGACGGTGCTACCCGATCTGCTGGACGAATCGAGCCCCTGGGAATCGTTCAAACAGTTTGCCGCCCTGCTGCTCGGTATCGGACTGATGGCGTTTATGACCGTCTACCTAGAGCACTAGAGTGTTTTGCTCCACTACGCAAACAAGGAACGGCTGGTTTCCGGCAGAATATACACATAAATAGTCACCTGTTTCGAACCATGTACACAGTACGGTACGTTTATAGTGTGTAGATATTGTTAATTTCTCATGTAAAAAATACCCCTCGACTCAAACACACACGCAAACATACGCAACGTTAGTGATTAGTGACGAATTTGTTTCGCCCTTGGTGGCCATACCGATACAAACATGATTGTAAATACGACTGATGATGACGCTGCGTCACACCATCGGAAGACGAACGAAGATCGGTTTATGATCTTTCACAATTTACCTTTAGTTGCTATTAAACAGTAAGATAAACGTAGAAGTGATAAAAAAAACATACACACACAGTTAGTAGCTGTAAGATAAAATGAGAACACGGAAAGTGTGCTTGGGCGCTCAAAGATTTGGAATTAAAAGCCCTAGATGTGAAGAGAGAGCGCGCGCAGGAATGTCAATTCCAAGGACAACAGTGTGTGATAGAATCACAAAGAAATTAGAACGATGCCATAGACAGATAGCTGATACTACTACCTTCGGTTGCGGAGGAACATAAATTCCCGGCCAAAACCAGTTACTAACACTATCGAACAAACGTGGATAACATTTTGCTCCTCACAAACAAAATTAAGACCACCATTATGATTAATGGTACGTTATATTGTTAAACTACTACTACTGCTATTACTAGTTGTATTATTTTTCGAGCTTCCCAACCATTAGGTGATTGTGCAGTGAGCATCTAAAGACTCACAATTATTACGGTTCCACCTAATTAGGACGAGAAGGAGAGAGGTTGTGATAAAAGTTTTCGTGCACCGTGTTTGCACTTGGCACGTTAGACGATGTTGTTAGGAAGTGCAACAACTTGGTAAAATAAATGGATCCCAGGATGGAAGACAGATTGTCGGAAGATTCAAGATTTTGTTTTGGCATCCTCCTATTCATGATGATAAGCACAGTGACAGCAGCTACAGAAAAAAGCCTTCCACTAAGCAGAAAAAAGCTTTCAAAAGTATGCTGCTGCTTGGAGAGATCGAACCTACAACCTTTTGGTTATGAACGGGACGGGCTAGCCTATTTCGCTACGGAGGACATGCTCGGCCTTGCACATTAATGTCCTATTAAATACAAAAAAAACCCAATTATAATTAATTGTATGAATATTTCAAGATTCTTGCTAATTTTAGCTCAGAATGAAAATCGCATTATTAAACAAAAATCCATAATTATAGAATGCACTTTGAATAATTAGGTGTTATATGATCTCGGATCTCGTATTTTATTACCGGCTCTAATTGGAGTCGGGCTCCCTGGAAAGCAGGGTTTGACAAATCATTTATGCTGAACTATTTGAAATATTGTTTTAATTTTTTTTATTTGAATTTCTTTTAACTTTACACCATGTTATGCAATTTTCCCGCTACTAGTCTATTTGAAATCAATTATAGATACGTTTAAACGGCGGAAATAGAATGTGTTGTTAGTTTGTACATTGCAATTTCCTATTCTCAATTACAAACTAAACAATCTACGTGGTAGATAGAGAAAGGAACGACAGCAACGAGATGAAAAATAACATCATATACTTCTACCAATGTTTGCCCATGTTCCACATGAGCCAATCGAGGAGCAATTGGAAATCCCCCGCTCCTTCTTCCATTCCACCTCCAACATGGGCCAAGCCAAAGACAACCGGCAGCAGTATTTTAATCGTACGAATTGACTTTCCATGAACTGACGGCCGGTAAACCGCCTGCAACGTGCTGCGGGGTGTGCGGCGTAATGCACAGTTGCACGAGATGCAGCAGCAGGCACTTCATGTGCGCGTCTCCGTCGGTCAGCTGGGGGTTTGGATGGTGCAACCACTGGATGGAGGAGAGCGAACTAGTTGATGCGATTGTTTTGCTATAATAATGCTTTTATTTTCTTCTGCTCATCTTCTGAGAATTGGAGCAGTTGCCACAACTGTGGCTGCGTATCTAACCGTACTGCGCACAACTGCGTCTACTTCTGATCACGGTGGTAAAAGCCACTATTCTGCTAGATCCACGTGCACCGTTTACGAACGGCTATGATTTTTGGGCCAAATTAAGAAGATTATGTGGACCACCTGATTGGAAGAGTGGTAATTATACGGACGCACACTGGCACGAGGAGGTCATTCGGATGAATTACCGATGCTTTAAAAAAACTATATTTCCACTCGCATTCACAAACTCACACAAATTGCGGTATTGTGCAGAAAAAAGAAGCAAAAGGAGAATGGAAACAAAAAAAACACGCCGGAGCCGTGCGTTTGCTTACGATGCAGCGAAACTTATGCAGGTACGCAACGAGAACGAGTTCGCGTGTTGATATGATGCATCGATGCGCCGGAACAGAAGAAAAGGAACTCAAACAATCAACAAATCCCACCCGTCCCGGGTGTGAGTGTATTTTTGTTCCTTGTTTTTTTTTTTCGTTGCGGAGTTCTTCTCCAAGATCTTCAATGAGAAGAAACACGCACGCATGCGCAACACGTGAATGCCCCGATGCGTAACTTGATCCATTCTGGGGTGTCTCTCACCATGCACCCCGGCTGTTCGCCGGGAAAATCCAGTGAGATATGTGTAGCAACGTCCCAAACCAGAAATTAGAACGCACACCTTGCAGCAGCTTTGGCCAGGGTCCAACACCACAAACGGGATTGTAACGGGGACTGAGATTGTGAGAAGATGCGCACACATCTCTTCTTGGTCAGCTCTTGGCTGCTTCTGGCCTCCTCCTACTGCTAGTTGATGCGGGTGGTCACGGAACACTAAGAGGGTGTGCGCGCGTGAGCGAGAAAGTTTCATCTCAAGGAGTTGGTGCGGGTACAGATCTATATAGTTGGTCCCTCTGGCCGTAACCCGTTTACGCTCTAGTTCGCTCCGGTTGTACGGCGCGTAGTACAGTACAACTCCTCCATTTGGCTGTACGGTTTTTGCTCAGTTGCAAGTGATCGATCGGAGCGGCGCGATCGTAGTAACGCGGAACCAGTCCGTCCGTGGGTGTGTGAGGTGACATTTGTTGATATTGGACATTTCTCCGGAAGTGTGGTGTTACAGCAACAAAATGCGGATTCTGGAGCTATTGCTGATATTGGGTTGCTGTGGTTTGGCGGCATCCCAGGAAATGAGCATCAGCGAAGAGCTGGAAACGTGCAGCTCGCTGGACCGACCGTTACTGGAGCGTGAGTTCGGTGCGGGGGCGGATGATTTTTTCGGTAAAATTACCGTCCTGTATAACGTCGCACCGCCCAAACCGGTGCAAACGCCGCGTGTGTTTGCTGATCGCGATCCGATCTTCTACAACAAGATTGACTACCGGGAGCAGATAAAGTAGTAAGTGGAATGGCACTATCAGTGGCAGTGGTGTTTTAAGTTTTTAGTGAAATATGTTGAAGCAGTGATTAAGAATAGATTAAATTTACTAAAGTAATGTTCATGTTGTTAATGAGAGTGCATATTGGATTTTCCCTGCACGGTTTACAAACAACGATCCAGAATGTGTGCGTAGCCTTTTGAAAGGAATTTACTTCCAATTTTTTTACAATTTTACGATTGATCATTATGAATCGATCGATGTGCTTTGTGAGTGTAGGAAAGACGGAAATTTGTATGCGATCTGTTCTTATATGTATTGATGATTACTCGTACCCGCAAACACGATCACATCTGATCGATCGCATATGTGTACTTCTTCTTGCATGTGTTCACATTAAACCTGATTCACCATAGTGACATTTATGTACGACTAAAATCCAAAAAGCGCACAACAAATAGCAGCATAAACAAAAATGAATGTTTTCCATCCCCGCCCGAATGGGGACTTGAACCCCAGACCGTTGGATTAAAAGTCCAACGCTCTACCGACTGAGCTATCCGGGCTGCTGGAGAAGAGGGTGTCAGTATCAATTCCGGTGTCATTAGTCCCGTTTTGGATGATTTCATCTCCAAATCGATCTCAGAATGTAACACATAATGCAAAATAAACATCCACCGTTCATAACATCTCATTATTATGCTCTTCTTCATTCGCTCTCTCCCGGACAGCTATCACAACCTGTACCAGATGTTCCACAGCCAGGCCGAGTACCGAGACGAGGTACGGTTTTTGCTGAGTGCTTCACTGCATCGCGTACGATACGAGCTGGCAAATTACAGCTTTCCCAACTTCTTCAGCAGCGTGCAAGAGCTGGCAGGCGAGTACAACCTTACCGTTTATCCTAACCGCCTGAACGCGAACCGGACGTTTGCGCTGTTCGGCCTGCGGGAGTTCCAGGTGTACGTCATCGACCGTTGCTCGCGGGTTTCGTACATCATACAGCCACCCTGGAGCTTGATACAGTACGCATACGTGAAGGCGGCCGTTCTCTCTACGTTCTACGATCGGCCGTGTGGTAAATGTGAGGTAAGTTATTTCACCACCGTTCTATAAGTGGTGTTTTATGCCGTCGGGGGAAGAATATATTTATCACAATGTGATTTTTTTTGTAGCTGGAAAATTTCCTAAACTCAACGTTAGCGGAGAATGAGAAACTTACACAAGTCTCGGAAGAAGGTGCTTTAAACGATACCAAACCCTATGAAGATGCATCGGATGAATTTGCCAACCATGCAGAGGACGAAGAGGACGACAGTATCAGACCGTACAGTGAGGAAGATGACGACGAAGGTGATAGTGGCGGATATAGGCCGGCGAGTTACAGCAATAATGTGGACCCATTTCCGGATCTTAACGTGACCGGACCAGAACTGGAGCTACCGCTGCGTATCATTCTACCGGTACTGCACGTTCACGTGCCGCCCGAAAATGAAACAACGTCAGAATATAAGCTCCATCCCTACCTGGTGCTACACTCCAATAGCACCGAAAGCCACACGCTCCACCCGTTCCTGGTTTCTACACAGCCCGAAGTGACGCTCCAAGAGTTACCGCTACAATTAGCGTCGAATTCCACTCCGGCTGTTCCCGAGATGGTTAGTGAAGGTCAAGAAAGTACGCAAAACAATAAAATACGTGTCGGGGGCACCGATTGGTCGAAAGGAGAGTTAGGAGCGATACTGAACGCCAGTTCGGTGCTGTACGATCCTGAACAGCAGCGAGTATTTGAGCGTTTGCAACGGTACAATCTGTCCGATCGGGTACAGTACGACGAGGTGGCCGAAATATCCGTATCCAACCGGTACGACGCATGGAACCGACGTCGAACGCCACCGAAGGTGGATCCTGCGCGAAACAATAGAAGATCGCAAATAAAGAAACATTACGCCCGGTTGATTCCGTGGCTTAACTGGTCATTTGGTAGGGCTATACCGCCGGCAGGTGGTATGAGGGCAAACGTTTCCGGAAGCGCAAATTAAGTGTTGTAGATTTTAGCCTTAGCTAGTGATTGTAAATACTTGCTCTTAGGGTATGTAATTGTAGTGCAAATTGATATAAGAAATATACGAATCTATCCAACAACAAAAAACTGAAAAAATAATGAATGAATAATATGATGGTAGTTTATAATTATCTAAATGAATAATTGAAGGAAGTAGAAAATAAAGTAAATTGTATTTAGTTTTTATTTGTGAACAAATCACCAACCGCCATAGCTGAAGCGTTTCGAGACAAACTCAGCCGCCCATTTCAAAATTTCAATGTTGTGAGCTATCAAACCAACACTGTAAACGTAGCGAAAAGCGGCTGTCAAGTAAAGCTGATTGTCAAAGTGTGATTCCTTTCCTTTTGTTTTTTTTTATTCCTTCACGTTACACCCGTGCATCATCAATACCAAGTCGGATGATTTTTTGGAGATGGAAATTTTCCCTCTCCACCGTGAACAATATCTGGTCGATCGAAAATAGGGATAGCTGAAAGCGGTGTCACGCAACGGCAACGACTTCACAGAACCACCCAAATAAGTGCAAATACCGGCCCGATTTGTACACGATTCGGAAGCAAAATTTCACCGTAGTGCAATCATCTTTCGCAACATAAGCAAACCCCGCGTAGTGAGTTGTGAACGGGAACCCCGAATTTTCAAGCCCGGTGCGTTTTAGCAGCATACGGCTGTGAATAGTGCGTGAAGAGCGTGACGGAAGAGCGAAAACATAACATATTCTTAAAGTGAGGTGCTAATAACGCGTTCAACCATGAGTGCGCTGCTTCGGAACCAAAGTCAGCTGTTTGGCATGAACCGCTACTACCGGAATGTACATCGTAAGTATAGTTAAGCCCTAGTTGTGTGTAGTTCCGTTTTCTCTTTGTCACTATACTGTAGAAGATGTGGCCGGAATGGCATGATGAAGATAATCGTAGAATTTGCATTTCATTCTAGACCCTAATCGCACACGTTTACGTAATGAAACATAACGCACAGTAGAAGCGTGGACGCATTTTGTACATCCTGACGGTGCGCCCTTTGACGCGCGGGGGGGACACTTGTGGATGGGCACCCTATAACGGTGTCGCCTGGGAAGGTTTCACGGACGTAGCGGATCTTCGCGATAGTGACGCGACTGAAAATAACCCATTGCGCGTCCCCAGCACTGTCGTACACTCACGCACACTCCGCTCCATCGTATGGTGTGCGAGTCGGTCAAGTTCATATGTTTCGGGTGGTCTTGGCGTAAATCGATGCAGTTGAATGTATAAGAAAGTATAAGTATAAAAAAAGAAAACTACTTTGGAGTTCGCGCAGGGTTAGCATTAAACGGCCGAACTTTGTAGCTATTGCATCTCACCTGCACGAGGCAGTATTTCATCATACACGCACAAACTATGGGTAATGTCTCGAAATATATTTGGGCTACAAGTGTACATGCAGATGATGCAATACAGCTCTCGAAGCGTGGCGCGAAGATTTGAGCCTGATTACTCATAGAAAGTAAACAGCATCTATGTGGGCCTCTGACCATAACATAACAAACCGGGTGAAAATTTTCTTCCACCGGAAACCGGTTTTAACAGCAAGTTCAGCACATAAAGAATAGTGGCTGATCGTACGATCGCGGAAACCGTATGCACAAAGCCCGTTTAAATGGACACACCAATACTAGTACGAAGGGGAAAAACAGCCTCCATAGACAGCATCACCACCGGACCACCGGCTGACCATGGCCGTGGCCGTATTGCGTAGAGAACGGTGTGTTTGCACTTTGTTTCCTTCTGTTCCATCTGGGTGATAATGAATGAACCGGGTCACAAGAATGTCGTTGAAATAACGAAGACAAGGATTGGACAATCAGCTAATGATTATTCTTGTCATTTTTATCCATTTACCCACACCTAAAACGTGTGAATGTTCCTGAAACTTTACAGAGCAATCGTTATTATTAGAAAACAAATCATCGTTGGTCTTTGCCCAACCTGCTAGGGCCACGGTTGATCGGATGCCAGCAACAAGTATAGGTATAAGTAAGGGCCAGTTTTGTCACAATCAATCCCGTTGCCAATCGATTGCAAAAAACCGGATTTCGATGCGAAGAAGGAAGAGGACCCACCATGGTGATCATCATCAGCCAGCTGATGATAGTTTCTTTCTTTCGCGGTTGTCGCGCTCGTTGCACTCACCGCGCTGTTGCAGCAGGGTGTTTGATATTTTGCCCTTCTTTTTATCTTTTCCTTGTTTGCCGAGTTATCGTATACAGTGTAGATATGTGTGTGTAGTGATGGGTAAGATTACAAAAACTTCCAATGCTAACGGTGGGACAATCATCTGTGAGTTGTGCCTCCGTCTAATCGTGTTGGAAGCAACCCGCGTGGCACGGTCACACCAATACACGTGTAGCGTAAGATGACGCGCCTTTCCCCTTTCGCGTTCCCGTTCGTCATGGCGCATCTTCACATTCTCGCGACCACTTTCGCGGTTTCTTGTGGTTCATGCTCGTGCCGCAGTGGAAACTGTGAAGCATCACACGCAAACACGTCTATCCGCATCTTGCACGATCAGCTGTTGCTGTGGCTAGGGGGAAGCGTTTGTGTGTGTTTGCTTCTTTTTTCTTTCGTTATATGTCTCCCCTATGCACGGTATTGGCGCGTGTTATCTTCCTTCTGCGCTCCTCCCCTTCCCTGCACATGCGCACATTCTTACGGCACGTTTTGCCCGCGTTGTGAACCACATGGGTTGCGATTAGTGATGGGTCAAGTAGCTCTTTCGAATGAGCGGAGCGGACCGCTCGCGCTCACTTCGGTGAGGTATGAGCGCGAGGTACCTCTTTAGTGAGCGAATTACGCTTCTGAGCGATGCAACTACTGCTCGGTAGAGAGCGCTGTGCTACTAGCGCTCGGAAGAGAGCGCTGTGCTACTAGCGCTTGAAGGTGCGCGTTGAGCCCTGTTCAATCAAGGCGCTTTTTGAGAAGAGATCAATATAATATAATTATTATTATTAGTGGCAGAACGTATAGGCCATATATCATTTATTAGATTATTTA
>KB663832.1:4959062-5139389 GCA_000349025.1 Anopheles minimus
ACCACCGCTTTCGGGCGTCCACTGCGTTCACCGTCCTCCGTGCTCATTTCACCACGCTTGAATTTTGCATACCAATCAATTATTGTTGATTTCCCTGGGGCAGAGACCGGAAACTCATTATCAAGCCAAGTTTTTGCTTCCACTGTATTTTTTCCCTTCAGAAAACAGTATTTTATCAAAACACGAAATTCCTTTTTTTCCATTTTTTTCACAATAACAAAAGTTGCTTCACAAAAGACGCTCTATCTCACAAACTAATTGACTTACAGACGTCAAATTTTGACACGAAAAAATAATATGCATTTAATACTAGGGACACCATCTATGTGTCAGACCGGGGACTTATCAGCCAACCTGTTACAATCAAGAGTCTTTTTTATCAATTTTATCAACATTATGTTTCAATTAATTTATTGCAAATGATTGTTTAAACACCAAAATCTCTTTCTTACGACGCATTTTGTATCTTTCGCTTGATGCTCTTAACGAGCATCGTTGTGGCAACGTCCTTACGTGCCACCTTCCGTTCACCCTCCTGCTGCTCACCCCGACCATTCCCTTCCCACACATCATTCTCCTCCAGCTGACGTTTTCGCAGCTTCGTCTCGATCAGCCGCTCCATCGCTTTCGTCTTCTTGAAGGCCGGATTGGTCGGATCGATATTGTAGTCCGGCTTCGAGTAGATCGCCGTAAACCGGGGATCTTCCACGTCCACCTCAAACTCATCCGCAGCCGCCTTAATGTTGCGCTGTTCCTCGATCTGCTTGCGGCTTTTCTTCAACAGGTGACGCCGTTTCGATTTCGACACGGTCGCCAAATCGATCTCGCGCTCCTGTATCGCACGCAGGTTAAAGTGTGCCCGATTGTCTTCCCCATCGTCCAGCATAAGCTCCAGCTCGGCCCGACGCCGTGCAGTTTCTTCCGCCTCTCGCTCTTCCTGCTCTTTTGCCTGCTGGATCGCTTCACGATCTTTCTGCTTGGACTTTTTCTTGTTACCGACGCCGAATTCCTTTTCGTCGAAAGCGCTTGCAAAAAATGGATCGTTCAGATCAACGCCGTACGGTAGATCGTCCTCGGAGGAATCATCCTCGTTCGGTTCGCCAGCAGCATCGTCTAGCTCTCCGCGTTTACGACGCTTCTTCAATTCCTTCCGGCGTTTGCTTTTCTCCTTTTTCTTTAGCAAAATCTTCTCGAAAGGATTCACATCGTCTTGGGCGCGCTTGGAATTATCGTCGGACTCTGCCTCCTCATCGTTGGGCGGTTCGTTGTTCTTACCATCCACATCCCAGCTAAATTCCAGTCCGGTTTTATCGTCCTGTTCCGCCCGCTCCTGTTCTTTGATATCGTTTAGCAGTGCACGGTATCTAGCGATCATTTTCTCTTTGCGATGCCCTTTCGATTCACCAGTTTCGGAACCAGACCCATCTTCATCGCCTTCATTTTCTTCTTCGGAACCACTGTTACTGCTGGGAGAACCTAGCCGTACGATTGGACGTTTCGTTTTCCGTCCATTGGTCTTCTCACCGTCATCCGCTTCCTCATCACTGCTCGAACACACGACGTACTTTTTCAGCTCAGACTCTGGCAGATCGGCCCATTTACCGTCGCGTAGCTTTTCGTTAAACTCCTTACGATCGGGATCGTCCTCGTCCCAGGTCAGTTCGACTTTTCCCTGATGCAGTGCCTTCGTTGCGAAGATCCGTGGTACATACTTGCCCACATCGGGCAGCTCGGCACAATGTTCTTTCGGCTCATCGTCAAACTCCATATCGTCCGGGATGAACCGGAGGTCTAGCTTGTTTGCCGTACTTTCGTACTCGATACCATCGCACTCTCTGTAGATTTTATCCGCCGTCGCAACCGAATCACATTCGGCAACCGCGTAATAATATTTCAAACGATTTAGCTGATATTCGCGCAACCGTTCCTTCTGTTCCTCCTCGTCGACTTCCTCGTCGGATCTTTCAACCGTGCGAGCGGTTAACTCCTGCGGGCCACGCTTTTCTTCCTCCTTCAGGTGTTCTTTTCCATATTCCGAAGGATATATCTGAGCAAAACGAAAAAGCATTAATTAAGTTTGCCAAACTCTTCGGCTTCAAGCACTTACTGTGACGCTCTTTATAGCGGAACCCGGTGGAAGAAAAGAACTCAACAGCACCATAACGTCCACCGCACGGATTCGATCCCAATCCATATGGCAGACGGCCAACCTCCTCGTAGATTCATCCGTCCTTTCGGCATCCGCATCCAGTTCGCCCCAGACGTGCTCAATGAACACATCCGCTTCTTCATCCGAATCATCGTCGGAGGAAGAGTCCGATCCCAGCATACCCTCACCACGCGAAAAGTCCACATCCGCGTCTTTCAGTCGTTCCTTAACCTTCGTTGACAGTCCCGCTTTCTTTTCCTCCTCAGTTAGCTCTAATCCTTCGTTGGAATCCGATTCGGAATCACTTCCCGTCCGACCCTCCATGGCACGTTCCTCGCGTTCACGTTCCCTTTCGGCTTCCTGCTCGCTTTGCTCCTCATCAGATTCCAGCTGGTAGAACTTCCGTAGCACATCCGAGTCCGATTTCTTGATCTTGCGGCCGTACTTATCCATCGAGGCCTTTTGATTAAACCGCTCATCGTCGAACATGGCCTTGAATCGGTTATCGATTTTAACCTTTTTCTTCGCTTTCGGAATGCCATGGTAGCGGGGATTGTTGATCAGATGGGCGAACCGATCGTCGTCCCACATTTTCGAAACTATACCATTGCCGGTGGAAGTTGTGCCCGTCGCCTCATCGGTGGGTTTATTGACTTTTTTCAGCTTTTTATCACCCTTACCTTTACCAGGTGTTCCGTTTTGCTTTTTCGAATCCTTCATTGTTGCAGGATAATCGTTACACTTGGAAAAAACAGTTAAATAAGCTGTAAAAACAGTTTAATGGGGTTTTTATTCCGAGCAGCACGATGGAACACGATGAAAACAATGCGGAATGGACGATTGACAGTTGGACCACGTAAATAAACCCCGATGAAAAAACTATTTCACTGCACGTACACTGCAAACGAACGTTATCAGAAATGATTCAATTTTAAAGTTTTCATATGTATAATGTTGAATATGAGAAATGTAATTTAACATTCGTCAATTTTATGATAATACATGATCAGAATTACATTATTCAATAGTTTATCGATTGAAAATTTGTTCAAAACAACGGCTGCAATCCTTGGCTGAGTTTCCTAACCTCAAACACTGACAGCATTGTTGTATTGCGGGAATTGACAGCAGTCGTTGTAAACACACATCATGTAACAGAACGGTAGTGTTGTTTCGCAAATTCTAGTGTATAAATAATTGTAAAACCGCCGGTTGGTCTAAATTACCTCCCATTCGGTGAACGTCGAGTACCGCCACGATGTTTCACATATGGCGGACAACTACAGTCCGTACGAAACGAGCGGTAATCGGATACGGCCACATCCGGCGGATACTTCCAATACCGACTAGTCGGCAATATCGTACACACTTATCAATGCCGGTTCGGTATTGTAGCGGTAATGCACCGGGAAACATTCGACCGAATGCATTTTTAACGAGCTTTCTTCTGTTGCAGCTAACGTACGCACGTTTGATACAATGCTATCCGCTAGACGAGCGGAAGCTCGAAGAAGCATACTGGTACAGGTGAGCTCGGAACGATCGTACAACGAGTTGTACCACTATTGTTCCCAGTTCGGTACCATCGAAAGCTCCCATCACTACCGTGTGGACGGTGATGCGGATGGCGATTGCCATTACATACTGCTGGAGTTTAGTTCTTCCGACCAGGCGGACGCGGCAATGCAGTCCGGTGTGTTCAGTACCGAGCGACCCGGTGTCCGCGCTAGATCTATTTTCCTCTGGTTCCGCACGGGGCCTAAACCGAAGCTAATCGCACAAGAAGAACCGAAAAGACCACTTGCGATGATAGACGGTGCAAATCCGATCGGAGAAACAGAACTAAACAGTTTGCTAGCGTCGGCGGAAAGTATCGACGATCAAGTTACCGTACTGCACCGTCTAACGAAGCTTAACGACCTAGGCAAACGGTTACGCTTCTTGGCCGTGCGTCAGTTGGAATCTTCACTGCAGGGAATGTTCCCACAGGCACTCGCCCATCCATTCGGTTCGTCGGTAAATGGATTCGGCCGTATGGGGTGCGATCTGGACGTGATACTGGATCTGGATTCCCGCTCCGGTGAACCGCCGGATCGGAATTCTCGCCTCGTGTATCACACCAAGTCAACCAATCCGAACGAGCGGACGCAGGTTCAACGGCAGCTGGAATCGATCGGAGACGTGCTGCAGTTATTTCTGCCCGGTGTCAACAGTGTGCGCCGGATACTGAAGGCACGGGTACCGATCGTCAAGTACCACCATGAACATTTGGACCTGGAAATCGATCTCACCATGAACAATACGGCGGGCGTGTACATGTCCGAACTGCTGTACCTTTTCGGGCAGCTGGATGCACGTGTTCGTCCGCTTACGTTTTGTGTGCGCCGCTGGGCACAGTCCGTTGGCCTAACGAATCATACGCCGGGCTATTGGATAACGAACTTTTCGCTCACCATGCTGGTCATGTACTTTTTGCAGCAGCTATCCCGCCCTGTGTTGCCATCGATCAACCGACTAATTCAACTCAGTGCTACATGCTCAGCGCAGAACAGTTCACACCCCGTCACACGGTTCGGGGAGGGTGAATCCGAATGGGCGTACACATTTCTGAAAAATCCTTCCATTTACGGTTCGTTTCGTAGCGACAATGAGTCCACGCTCGAGCAGCTGTTGGTGGAATTTTTCGAGTTTTACTCACAGTTTGACTTTAACCAGCGTGCAATAAGTCTCAACCTGGGTGCCACCATACTCAAACCCGACCACAGTCCCATGTACATTGTGAACCCACTGGAAACGGTGCTAAACGTGAGCAAGAACGTTAATCTCGAGGAAACGGAACTGTTCCGGATGCAGGTACGCAATGCTGTCTGGTTGTTGGAGGCGCACGGGAAAGAATCGGGCCAGGCACCAACCACCGAACCGTGGGGACTCGTCAGTTTGTTCGGTCCAAAGCAACAGCAACGCATTACGCCACAGATGTTCTTTACCAAACGAATGCTAAACGTGAAGGACATCTTCGACGAGGTGCCGGTAGATGAACCAACCCAGTATCGCAACGCGTCAGTTAAAAACCAAATCGCCGCCATACACCGGGCAGCAAAGGCGGAAATACACAAGCTCAGTACACAGGGCGGTCCTTCCCGGGCAGGAACAAACTTAGAACCGAGGACAACCACATCGATGGAAGGGACGGGCGTAAAGCTAAAGCGCAACACAAAGCGGCGGTGATAGAGGATTAGAACATATTTGCTTAGCGAAAGGATAAGAAATAAAACAGTACGACACAAAAATAGAACGAGAAATTTGAAAACAGCAAAGAATGAAACGATCGAACACGGGTGAGTTGTCGGTTTTTTGCATTTCTTATTTCTTTATTTCATATTAATGTTTCGTCCCGAGCAAAACGTGTTTCACGTGCACATCGATCGATCCACCAGTAAAATCACTAGAAAAATGAACATCAACTACATTATATATGGATTTTGGGGTGTATGGGCGCTACTTTCGACGCAAGCCTTTGTTTTCGTTTTTTCGTTTCCCTTCACATTTTCGGTTTAGGTTTCAAAAAATCGTGGGTTCAAAACGTGCTTCCCACCCACCCATCACTATTTGGGACCGTACGAACGGAAATGACTTCTGCTTCGTTAACAAACACCGCCGTTCATTCGCGTTCCACATCCATTCAGGGATAACACAACAAAGGACAACACTCGCGCTAACAAAAGTTTGTCGCTTTCCGTTCGAAGCTATCCACCAAGGAGGAGACCGTCCGTTTCTGGATGGTGTAGCAACCTAAAACCACGGACATACGGACACACACACACATGGACACAGATTGATGGGGAAGGAAAGGGTATCAAATTGAATGTGCCATCAAAAGCAGTTTGGTTATGCTGTTTCCCCTATTTCCATCGTTCAGTGACTGGTGTTGTCCGTCCAGGGATATACGGTGTATAGTCGAGTTCCGTCCGAGTCCCTCTTTTCTAAAAGGATCTAGTTTCACGCACTCTCGCACTCTATCTCTCTCTAGTTAATCGCTATAGCAGGATTATATGTACAATATGATGATGATGATGCCTGTGCCAAACAAATACACCCATCACCGGTGCGGGATGGTGGCTTCTTGTCTAACTATTATAACTCTTCACACTCTACTGCTAAGGGTGGTGTACTAAGCTAAAAGGAAAACTCTTACCTCGCTAAACAACAGAAAAATGAGAAAAAGGAAATGAAAGTTTTCCTCGCGCGCTAACAAACATTCCGCGATCGTTCAGCGGCACTGGACACCGATCGTTAAGAATGATTCTATTCTCGTTTACGCTTTGCTTTATATGCATTTGCAATAACTAATGTTTTTTTTTTTTTTATTACGTGCGGGATGGTTCTGTGCATGTGTGCATTTGGATTTGAGGCCCGTTTTTATGTTTCCACTCTTTTAAAACTTTTCCTTTGCTCTTTCCGTACTAACCGTTATTCTACGTTATTCACAAAGGCGGTTGAAAATAATTGTTAAAATACACACCCTGTACGAATATGTGTGAAGGATGATGCACACGAGAAGCACAACAAGATGTTTTTTGGGGTTTTGTTTCTGTTCACTGCTTTTTGATTAGTTTCCCTTCTCAACAAAAGAAAGAACTATTGAAGAGTATACAATTTTTTCCTTCTAAATCGTAAATATGCGTGCGACAAAAGCAAAACTATTTCCAAAATAGAAATCCTCACGGCCGAACGAGCCTAAAGTGTTTCGAAAATATAAGTTTTACACAAACGGTATGTGCGTGGGTCTTTTGCTTTTAACTGTGCTTCAGAATAATATCTTCACTTCGATAATCTCATTGCCGCGGAAGCAAACACGGCACGTTGTACATTCGTGAACGTACTGTACACGTGCTGCAAATATTCTTTTTTTTTGCGTTTCGTTTGTTTAATGATCACCGAACTTTCCATTGCTACGCTCTAGTGACCTCCCTAACAGTTTGCTTCTAATAGCAGCAAACCTGTAGCGAAAGTAGTAGGAATGCATGCATAAGGATTAAAATAAATTAATTACATGACGAAGAGGGACGTACTGGGACAGGGCGTTCGAAGGAGATGAGTGAGTGATTGGCTATCTCTATAAAGAAGGAAGACCTTTTAGGCTGATAACGATGACTCTTGGTTTCGATGTCGTACGAGGGATCGAAGGTAAACTTAAAGCTAGCGCCACAAGCACTGTACAACGGGGAAATACAACGACCAAGAACAAAAACCTTGGGTAAGGGAAGATGTCTAGTTGGGAATGCACAGGCAACGATGGACACGTACAGAAAGACATGATTGAAGCTATCGCGTGAACTCTACATCTCTGCATAAACGGTACGTATATAAATTTGGCCTGATGTCGTATGTGTTTTCCCTGATAGCAATCTTGTGTTCCCTCGCAGATGTCTAACTAGCGTAACCAACAAATACAAGCGCTCAAAAAACAATGTACGCAATTCTATTCGACGCTTCACACACGGTTTCGACGCTTCACACTGAGATTGATTTATCTACTGGCCGCTTCGGTTACATCTATCTATTAGATGCGTAGCGCTCCGGAAGGAGGACATCTCGTTTTTTGGGGGGTTTGTAAGGGCGCGCAGTACTTCTAGTCTCTACTGTCGCCGGTTTGCTACACCGGTTCGTTCACGACTGTCCTCACGTCCGACACTGTTCCGACTGCGCGGTGGCGACGTATTGTTGGTCCCGTTCGGTCCGAGGCGGGTTTTACGCGAGCGTTTAAATTTGGCCATATCCTCACCGAACACGTCACCCGTCCGGAGTGCCGAAATGAGGTCATCGAACTCACCCTTGTTGTTGGCGTCAGCCGCCGTTACCGGACCCCCATTGGTGCCGTTCGAATGTTTCGACTTGAGGCCCAGCTTACCGGCCACCGAATTAAGAAGACCTTCCTTTGTTTTACGCTCGATGGTTCGTTTCTTTAACTAAAATGGAGGAAGAAGAAATAATTATTTGAGGTGTCCCTAAGAGATGATAAATTGAGCGCCTCTATTTACCTCGGCCTCCTGCTTGGCACGCTTTTCCTCCTCTTCCTGACGCCGCCGGAAGTTCTCGTTATCCTGCTTCGCTTCCATGAGCGCGGAAAGGAATCCGTCGAAGATGCCGAAGAATTCTTCCGGCTGCACGACCGAACCATCTTCACCGAACAGTCGAACGGCACGATCGAACCTGTGTTTGTGGATGGGAATATACATTAGAGCCTTCATTTTGAAACCACATCTACTCGCCTTACATACCTCGTTTTCATGTCCTGAAATTGGTCTTCCAGCTCGGCAAAACGTACCGACGCCTGGGCGTGGAATTCGCGCATCACCGGCAGGAACCGATCACCAGGCTGTGACGCACCGCTGCTCCGGTGGAACTCGATCTCACGGTTAACTTCCGCCAGTCCGGCACGAAGCATCGTAATGTCTTTGTCCATCTCACCGAGCGAAACCTTCGAGGCTTCCTTCACGTGCGGTAGATCCTCTTCGAGGGTAAGAATATCCTTGAACTTCTTCTCGATGATTTGCACCAGATAGTGAAGCAACGTGGTGCCCTTAGCCGCACTTGACTTAGTGTCCGCTAGTCGGTTGAGTGACGCTAGTCGGAATCCTGACGCATTACCACGAGCTCCTCGGTTCATGTAGTTACCGAGTGCTAGGACCAGTTCGAGCAGCTTGCGAAGTTTGCGGGAACGAGCTACTTCGCGCGATGCCTCCATCACGCTAGCGATCCTCGGCGCTAGATCGTTTACGGTGACCTGGAAACGTTTCTTGTAGTGTAGACTACGTAACCGCTGCTCATAGTGAGGTATCCTGCGGAACGGAAGGCATGATAAATGTGAATGTGTAATGATCCTTTATTTAAGGGGAGTGAGGAGAACTTACTTTGAGATTTCGTAAAGAAACCGATCGGCACGCGCTAGTGAGTCAATGTCTTCCGAATGCTCGTCCAAAAGTGCACGCTCCTCGGCCGAAGGAGTAAACTTGAGTAGCTGTTCCACCATGTCGATCGGCAACTGCTCATTGGAGTCCATCGACAAGATAGCCCTAGAATGATGCGTTCGGTAGTGAGATCATGAACGTCCCCAGGTTCCGATTGAGATTGAGGAATACTGGTTAACTTACTTGGAGATCTCCTCATCAGTCATCTTGAGCTTGCTGAGTAGAATGGTGCAATTCTGGGCACGGCGTCCATCGATCACGGACAAAATTTTGGCTTTGTTCTTACCAATCAAACGTAGATCCTCGATCGAACCATCATTCTGTGGAGATACGAAATACGAGATCAGTATCAACATTTGCGGGCGGAAGGACAGCAATCGAACACTTACCGCAACACCGTTCTTCTGATAGGCAGAGAACAGCTTATCGATCGACTCGAGTTCGATGCTGTTGTACCACTTGGTATCGTCCAGTTCACTCCACACCGTACCCTGCAGCTTGCTGTCGGGCAGCTTCGACCAGTTGAAACTTTTGAGCGGGTTGGCCGGTTGGGGAACGTTCTTTTTTGGAGCTTCTGGTGCTTTTGGTGCTGCCGGTGCCTGTGGACCGGCCGGAGCTAGCTTAGGCAAACCGCCCGGTGCGGGAGGTGGTGGTGGCGCTGCAGGCATCATCATTGGTGGAGGAGGAGGAGGTGGGAGTTTGCAGGGCGCTGGAGGTGGGGGCGGTGGTGACGTTGCCTGCCCATTACAGTTCGCTCCCTGCAATCCGGCCACTTTCTGATCGTCCGGGATGCTACCCTCGGTGACGAGTCGCTCGAGGCGTAGCCGCTCCTGCTGCTCGCTCACGAACCGATGCTGTAAATCCTCCGCACGCATCTCCGCATTGAGTGCCCGCTGTACTGCTTGCGAGTGATTGGCGCTTTCCTTCTCCAACCGTTCACGCATACGTGCCAGTGACGTCTCGAGGTCTTCCTTCTCTTGCGTCCGATGGTCGAGATCCTGTTCCTTCTTGGCTAGCCGTGCCGTTATTTCGGAGTTTTCACGCTCCAAATCTTCAGCGCGGGTACGTGCTGCCACGAGTTCTTCCTCTTTCACCAGCAGCTTCACGATCTTTCGTACATCGATCGATAGTGGTGTTACATCGGGGTCTTGCAGTTTTAGCGAGGAGGAAGCAACGGAACCAGTCTCGGAACGCTTGTCCACACCCGGTGCATCCGGATCGAGACAGTCACTTGCCGGGCGTTCTTCGTGCTGCAGGACTAGCTGCTGTACCACTCTATCAAACAGTAACCAGTGCTGCGCGTTCGGACCGGTGGTCGGTGGTGGCAACAGCAGCATGTGCTGCAACAGCGACAAGAGATGCGGATAGGCCGGAGAATGACTAAGTTTGCGGCGTATCAGATCAAACATTGCCGAGGCGCTCTTGGTGTCCACATGCTCGTGATCGAACTTGCGGGCCAGCTCCTTTTCGTCGTCGTTGCGTACCATCTCGAAAAAGTCCAGATGGCGGTTGAGGGTTTCATTTTCGTGTTTGCGCAGCTTGTCGATGACGGGCTGGATACCGAGCATCAGGAATTCGTAGCGCAGATGCAACCGAAACTCGAGATTCTCCTGTCCCGGGCCGTAGTTCAGCACGGCGTTAATAAACGACATGATGGCCGTCTTGAGGTTGACATCATCCCGGTACGCACCGGTCGAGCGGTCGAGATCGTTCACGATGCCCTGGAAGCGGGCACGTTCGGCCGCGTACTCCTGATAGTTAAGCATCGCGGTTAGCACCTTCTTGTGTCCACCGGGCACCAGACAAACCGCACCAAGAATTTCAAGCGCGGCTATCTTGGTCTTGATGTTGTCAGCCGCCAGCGAACGTGCGATTGTATCGATGCCGGTCGGATGGGCGAGCACATGCGAACGGCCGGTCGAGTTGTTCATCAGCGCCTTGATGCATCCGATCAGACTGGTGTGCAGTGGGCTGTTCGCTACCCGTATATCGAGAACCTGCAGTAGCTCGAGCAATGCCGGCAGCCCCTGCAGCTCGATAAACCGAATCACGAAACTGTGTGCCGACGTGCGGAGAGCTGTCTTGAGCGCATCGAACAATGCCGTCTGCGACTCAATCTTGGGTCCGTATTCGTGTGTAGGGGATTCGTCCGGTGCGCACGCCTTCAGCTGTACCGCCATATCCTTTAACCGTTCGATGTAGTGTTCGGGCGAGGGAGGAACTGTCTGAAGCGGTGTACCGTTCGGTCCACTATCCAGCGGGCTTTTGCGTGAGCAGTAGATCTGCCACTTCTTCTGCGGTGGAAGGCTCATCATGGCCGCTTTGTTGGGCGCGGTAAGATCCAGCTCTTCGACCAGCTCGGCAAACTTGCTGTCCAGCTCGTCGATGGCCGGCATTGGTTGGGTTGGAGTGAGTGTCTGCAGGGAGAACACTCCTTCGACCACACAGATTTCGGGAGGTTCGTCATCCTGTGAATGGGAGAGCGTAAAAGATCAGTATGGCACCCTTTAGCTATTGTTAGCATTATAAAGCGCGAAAATACAAACTTTTACGAAGAATAAATACAGAAAAATTTTCTCCACAAAATATACGATCTTCGATAGGAACTCCATTGGGTGAGATTTGTCCAAAAATTAAGAAAACCAACTTTCCACTGAAAATGCAGAACGTCCCCAACCTTCGGTTGTTAGCAAGCTGGTTGCATTGCAGGTTGCTTTGATTTAAGAGAAGCACCAGTGAAGTTTCTATTCCAACAAAGTAACTGGAGGAGTGGTTTTTTTGGTATTTTCAATGGAGCGGTGCTTTGTTTTTAAACAAAAGTCTGGTAAGTGTACCTAATACAGGAGCAATAAGGTCCGGCAGATAAAAACATAATAATGTAATATGACGAGCTCTATGAATTGTATGATAACGAGTTCCGGTGGGTTGATGATGTCATGCGAATGACACCGGACTACCCAGACCGTAAAATCTTTTGGCCCGTTCACGTGTCGATAGATAAGGTGTGGCAGGTCCAAATAGAAATAGAGTGATAGTTCTGATGGGTCCGCCATGATGGCGTTTTTAGCACCGGTTAAATCATAAAGTAATAAAGTCTATAAAACAGGACATCACTAATTCTCCTTTATACCCTTACTCGTATTTGGGTCCGAATATCTTTCACAGCATCTTCTTTTCATTCATTTCCTTTGGACAGGCTCTCATCAGTTTCAACTGTTAATACAAATAACACTTAGGCTCTAAGTGCTTCTTGCAGCTTAATTCACGGAGCATTGTACTCCGGGATCCGATTGGTAGTGATAGTAATGTAAAGTTAATGGATTCCACTTTGATTGCTTTTATAATTTTTCTGCTGAAGATTGTATAATTCCCGTAATGGTGATATCTGTTTTTCTCTATGTAAGAGTCTTTGATAGTACGGTGCCGTTTTGCGGTTTGGAGAAAAATGTCTCCAAATCAGTGTGAATTACGTGCAAGTTTAAGTTTAAACTTAAGTTTCTTATTGTGTATAAAAAAAGAACCCATTGAAATTTTAAGAACCTTTTTGTTTACACAATTTGGTTGTATAAAACCTCGTGATTTAAATAAGGCAAATTAGGACACTATTACACACCATAACGACTGTTTTACCGTATCTTTAATGCGTTGTTGTTCTTAGTTATTTGGGTTGCCACATTAAGCGGTAATGCATTGTAAACAGCAAATAGAGCACAGGTTACTTAATTCTTCTATTTAACCACGCTCGTGATGGTTGGTATTATTCAATTTGTACAATTTATCCGCTATGCAGTACCGACCAGGAAGAATTGGAAAATGGGCCGCATTTAAAGAATGGATCCGATTTAGGCAAATGCTACGAGTAATTGGAGTGGTACAATCGTACGAAACCATTATTGCCATCGATTCGATTGAATTATATCGGGCAAGATGCTGCGTACTTCCCAAAAATAGGTTGATGTGGTAAAGGTCGATCGAGGGTTTGCCTGAAACTCGATCGCCACTTCGCATTCGGACTTGAGGAAGTCGATCAAAATCGTGTATTTGTTTATTCTTTTTTGAGACCGGAATCAACGGGGTTTTTCTCTACCGATAAAATGGTAGCACTAAGCATCTGGCATAAGCATAGATTATGATTGATTAGGTACGTGCCCAGCATTAGATGAGTGTTCCCCTGAAATTGTGCAGGAAATCGATCTGTAGCTGTGTTATTCAGATCGTTTGCGTTAATGTCGATTCAATCACGAATCGGACGAGGTACGGGCGTGATGCATAACCGAATGAAAATCTGTACCACTGGAGCAACATTACTATCAACGGCGAAATGATCCTAACTGAAAGGTCGATGGGCGTGTGAAAACTGTTGGTTAAAAAACCCATAAATGTAACTACAAGTTTGCTTTTTTATAATAGTATATTGTTTTTTCGTGAAAAAAATCAGACTGAGTTTGGTCAACATTGATTTTGGGTTTTTATGTTCGGGTGCAGTTTGAACTATTTGTTTCTTGAGACCGTCATTGACACCGATTTGCGGAGCAAAGGTGAAAGATCACTTGTTAAACTATGTCCAACACCAATTCTCGCGAATTGTCACAGCGATCGTTTCAGTGATAAAGGTGTGTTTCTGTTTTCATTTCATAATGATAGCGGCGATGGTGTGAAAGGGTAGGACAAAGACAACGAAACCAACGCGATGTACTTTCAAGGTTTGTTGGTCAAAAACAGACGTTGCTAGGTTGGTAGCTCAGTTTTATGGGTCAAAAATCATTTTATTAAGAAATTTGAACGACTTTTTGCGTTCAGCATTGGTCAAATGGTGTACCCAAGGTCTACTGTTTCAACCAGACTGACATTCTGAATTAAACAGAGAATGCGTTTTAATGAGACTATTAAAATGTATCATTCGAGATACTTTCAGAGATCCTACTTGCTTGTGGGTTGTCTTTTACAGCCAGATGCGCTCATTATTCAGCCCCCGTGCCAAGCCAAACCTCCTAATCATCGAAATTTGGTTGAAGTGAATCTGGTCAAGCGAATAGGGATGAACAAAAAAAGTGCATTGTCGTTCAAGCCTCAAGATGCGCACAACTACGTCAACGAGTAGGTTTGGCGAAAAGCATTGAGAATATTTCTGCAAAATCCGTGATCTGGTTGATTTACACTATCTTACCGTGTTTTTTTTGTTAGATCAATGGAAGTCTTTGCCTTTCATTCGTTCATTAATTATTTTTTACGGTGAGAAGTTTCCAACCAATGTTTTTACTTGGCTAAACAAGTGCATAAATATGTTTATTTAATGTTCTTATCCTGTTTGAGTATGATTTCATGCATCTAACTTCTTTTGGCGTAACGACCTACCCGAGGTCATGCCTGCCATTTCTGGAACGGTCCGGATGGGATTCGAACCCCGGTCCTGCCGTTGAGGACCGGCGTCGCTATCTCTTCGACCACTCGTTACAACTATCAAGGTTTAAGTTGAAATAAATAAGGATTGCTGATATTACTACTTCCTTTTCCCATTCCTAATTCTATAACATTTAGCAAGTGTTTTTTCTAAAATAAATTAAATAAAAAACAAAAGTTTTTTTTTCAACAATATGCGACGCACATAACATTCGTAAAATTGTGGTTTACATGATCGTGCTATCTGCGAATGCTTATGCATTGGAACATATCGGACACAAAAGTGTCCGGCAACTTATGTCACCTTTGCCGGAAACATATCGTACTTTAATGTAATGCTCTTAGTACACGGCGTAGACAGCAACATTACCATAAGTATCGCTGTTTTACTGCTGCTGTGTGCTAATAGGTCGCGATTGGCAAATTAAAACCACTCATAATCAATCGTCTCGGGAAATGCGAGTATAAGCCGGTTTTATTTTTCATTTTGGCCGCGTTGAGGGACACGGTTCATTACTGAGGTCATTACACAATACTCTGCAATATGATGATGAGATGTACGAACATCCCGATGGACGGTAGCCTTAGGTAAGGATTTAATGCTACGACACATTGAACGGATTGTTCAGTACAAAACAAAACCCGTTGCCCATAAATAGAGGCATCGAAAACCTTGCGAGAAACCTTGCTGTTGACGCCACCGTCGGTAAGTTTCTGCACGCATACGGGCATAAGCATATTGACACCTTTGGCGCATAAGGTATGGCTCGGGAGAGGATGATTTCCTTACTGTTCCGATCTGCCGGACGATATGCATCGGAAAATAAAGCTCTTCAAAATATTACCCTCTCGAGCGTATCGGACATAACATTTTAGCTGTTTATCAACCGTGACTGAATGTCAGTGTCAAAGGCGCAGAACCGAAGGACAAACACTCGGGGGAGTCACTGAAGCTGATAATGTGTGACCCCCATACACACAAAGGTGTCATAGCAATGGTCAGGGTCGGTCTTTCTTCCTTGGGTCCTGTTCCTTCACTCCAAACCGAGGTTTTCAGGGAAGATCGATTTCAACCATTTATGGCATGTTATGAGCCGTAATTTGCGTATACGGTATGCAACAATGACTTGATCTTGGCATACTTCTTCGTGTGATGAGGTCCCTCCTTTTGGGAAAGGTAATTGCGTTATAAATTATCTGGCAGTAACATTCATATTGGAAGATGAATTGAATTGAGGAACTGGACATCATGGTCAAATAAGCGGCAAAAGGAAAAGTTAATGTCAATTGCTTCATTAGGATCTGATCCTTACATCATACTACTTCTTGATTGCAGGGAGGTAAAACTTAATTGTAGGAGGACAACATTAATGTCCTCAAAACAAAACAAAAAACAATAACTGACTCTCCAAAATGTCCTTCTGTAAGTTCAATGTTTAAATCATTGTTTTTTGTACTATAAAATCACAATCGTAATCAACGAAATTGTGTCACTTGCAGAGCAGTCAATAACTTAATCTTAACGCGTTTCACCATACATCTGCTCGATAAAATGTAATTAGCCATAAATAGTTACCAGCTCATGATTTTATTCCATGATCTTCACTGAATCTTCAAACTCGAACTTGAACGTTCATTACACCCTGCTTCGGTTGCTGGAGCGATACCTGAAGGCAACCCCGGACATGGGCATCGCGCATGGGTGCCATTTAATTACTAATAAACACTCATTTATCTTATCGTATGACCTATCATGACGGGAAGGAAAGTACTTCGGTATAGATTACTGGAGACCATAAAAGACAAATGTGTTCCGCTATGATAGTAAATCTTAAAGAGCAGACATCGATAACAATCTTTCCATAAATCAGCAGCATATTACATAGTGCTGAGCAGATAGGGAGGAAGCTTTTCGTCTAATGTTCGAACACTGTTAAAATAATTGAAATGCTCTCAAGCAGGGAAGTAACTTATCCGCAAGGATTAGAAATACACGGAGAGAGAGAGAGAGAGAGAGAGAGAGAGAGTACAATGTTTGAAGGTGCTTTGGTACGTCCAGCTCACCCGTAGCATCGATGATAACTCACCGCGAGGTACGCACGATCGATTCGGGCGCAGATCGCGATACACTATATCATGATAAATTGCTTCTATCGATCGTTCGCTTAGCCGATATGATCAATCGAGAGTGAAACCGCATAATGTTTCGTTCAAACTGGTAAGCCCTTCGTTCCCCTTGCCCCTGCTCGATGGTCGTCGAAGTTTCTAAATTTTATTCCAATATTACTCTCGTATGCACATGCGCACCCGATGCCGGAAGTGTTTGGAATTCGGTCTACTGGACGCGTTTCCATCCTCACGCGGCGCCCGCAACGAGCGCCTGCACGTTGATAAATGATCGTACACAACATCGACAGGTCGAGGCACGCAGGACTTCTTAGGCGCCCGGTGGCGACGCACCGACGCAGCACGATTACGCGGAACTGCTGACCCGTTTCGGTCGTTCGATCGAATTTGTGCAAGTGTGGTGCGGGTTGACGGGTGCGCCGGTTCGCGCCCCGGGAGTTCATTTCGGTGTGTTACTTCCGATGGTGAATAAATCGACGGCCATGTAAAACGGTCGGTTGGTCGCAAGTCGATGATTTAACCGATCGGTTGCCGTGGTTTTTGCGGTTGCGCCCAGGGTGTAACATTATCGTTTGCAGTTGAAATGGCTGTACTTTAATCGAATTAGGTATGATTTCGTTCGGTGAGTGGAAGACAACAAAAATGTTTCGTAATGTGTTGTCTCTCCGTACAATGATAGGAATGTTTTAATATGTTTCTAATTGAACAAAGGAAGTTTGAGGCTAATTGTATCGTCACATCGTGAAAAGAAACAAAAGACTCAAAAGAGCAAGCGACGAACCCTTAAAATAAAGTGAAATTACACTCACACGTTGAGAAGTGTTATCTTGTAAGATTACAAAATAAATGTTCTAATTTATGTTATTTATTGCCTTCCATTGAATCATCTTCATAACTTTTTTAAGGATGGAAGCTGCAATCTAAAGCTATTACTTGACAAAATAAGCTCTATCAATTGGGGAAGTTCTCCACCAATTGGTAAGTTCAAATATCAAAATATGACTGTTTATTTCTTGTTAATGTGGTCAGCCTTTATAGTTTCAATCTGATTTATTTTTATTTCATGGTAGGACTCGAATCGATGATAAATTAAAAACATAACTCCCAACCACACATAATATTTATGAAGTGATGGTGTACATTATTGTGCTATTTGCTAATGTATTTGATCATATGCATATGCAGCGGTGTCCCAAAATATAGTGAAGCAGTCCCAATCATGGGTTCCTGAAGGATACCTTATGTTAAGGATATGTTAAGGATACCTCTGGATACTTTTGTGATGAAATGACACCTCGGTGAAATGTTGTTGGACATCTTAGAAGTGCGTATGACTCGGCGTACTTTTCAAAATGTTCTTTGATGCCATCTTACGCCTTTTACGATTGTTAGTTAGGGGTTTTTTTAAGAGCAGAAATATCGTAAAGATAATTCCGTCCTTCTTAAACCTGTGTTTGGGTGATAGGTGAGACTTAATCATCATCATATCGGACACAAAAGTGTTCGGCGGGTTATTTCCCTGTTCTCGAAAACATCGATATTAAACTCGAACTCGATATTAAATGTTATTTTAGTGCATAGTATAAACAGCAGGATATGTTTGATGTATTTCCATCGAACAAAAGGGAGTTTGAGGGCCAATTGAAGTGTCTAGTTATGAAAACAAACAAAAGACTGCAGAAAAAATCAGCAAGCGACGAACCCTAAAAAAGAAAGCACAATTAAGCTCACTCATTGTGTTGTATTATATGTTTCGCTCTCGTTATGATTTGGAGACTCAAGATTGTAAAAATGGATTTTCTAATCTCTAATCAAAAACATACATGCCCCAGTATTAACAATAAACTCACTAACGTAGCGTAGCGTGAGGACAGTTTTATACAAAAAAGCTAAATGGCATTATCGAGATTAATGTTCACATATTGGACATTAGTTTTGTAGCCAACGGCACTCTCTTCTGATGCAAGATTAGTGGCATTTATGTACAGCAACAAAGCAGCACTGTTAACGTGTTCCAACTATCGATCGTGTTGTTTTTTTTCCTTTCTTTCATTCTCGTAATTGTTTGAAGTGCACCATTAACAAGTGTAAGGAAGCCGCACAGATATGACACGCCGTGTTTCGCTTACCTGCAAACAGCCACACCAGCCCCGGCGCCCACGGAAGGCCGGCATCTTTTTGTGTGCCTTGTAGTGTTTGTGCAGATTGGTCTGGTGGTAGTGTTGCTGGGCCGTTGGCTGTACGGTGACGGCCGTACCGTTGGCCGGGACCGTGTGAAGCGAACCCGGCACCGTCGGCTGATAGAAGGCGTCGGCCGTGGCGGTGATGTTGCTGCTGTAGTTACCGGATGCGCCCTCCGGTGTTGTGGTGCCGCCGCTGTTGGTGACCGCCTCCTTGCATATGTGGGGCAGACTCCAGCTGCCGAGATCGGGCAGCCGCGTCCGCAACGTGGCCAAATTAATCGGGCACGTTGGGATACCCTGGAATGGTAGATGGGTAAGTGGAGATCAGTTTCATGAGCACATTACTTAGTTTATAGCGATGAGTAGATGAAGTCTAATTTAATTTAAACATGACATACATTCCAAAAACACACTTAATGATACAAATTTGCATGATAGGGTGTTTGCATAATCCTGCAACATTATAGTTTTTTTGCAGATCGAACCCAACCGCTTACAGTTGTTAGGAAACTATCTCCGCTAGACGATACTATCCCTTAGCGTTGTGCAAATTATGCAGCCATTTAAAGTCCGTCTGTCAAAAAGCGTCGAGTCTGAATAGTTTTAAGCATCCACAAAAATATGGTAAATCCGCCACTTCCGTCTGCCGAGCGTAGATTTCGGGAGGAGAGAGAGTGAACACAATCCCTCCATAGCCGCTTGGGGTGAGGGTGTGCATCGTGCGAATCTTGTACCCGTCCTGCGGTCAAATGGCCCATTAATTATGTGTATGCTTACGCTTCGGGCCAATAGAGAGAGAGTCGGGATTTAGCCTCGAGGTCTTACCACTTTTAGAGGAACGCGTCTCGTTGATCTCTGACGTTGGGAAGCTTTTTTTATCAGCAAAGCATTTCAGTTCTCCATCTTTAACCGCAACCGTTTTCTCTCCTTCCCCGAAACTCCTCAAACCTTTCTGTCTACGGATTTTTTTTTGAACTCTGCTATTCCTGGCGACTTCATTTTTCAAACCAAACGATGGTGACCACTTTCGCTGCTCAAAATCAATCGTTTGACAGTAATTTGAATGATGCAAGCGTGTGTATGTGTGTGTATATGTGTGTGGAAGATCGGTAATGTGATCGCAAAAATGATGTTAAAAATGACATCAATGTGGGGAGCGACGTGGATATGTTGACGTTTATCATTAGATGGTTTGATTTTTTTGGCGCATTTCACCCTAATCCCGTCTGAATCTCTCCGGTTGACCCCAGCGGTGCCGTTGACCCGCTCGTAAGGGGAAACCTGTCGCGTAACGGCTTTGTATGATCGTTAACGAAAGTGCCTCCCGCAAAGAAAGTGGCTCATTGTTGTGATGTCACGGGACATGGAGGATGTAAGCTCCACGCACTCACTCGTGTTGTTGAGTGTTGGGAATTGAATGATTTTTTTTAGATAGGTCCAACGCACACATGCGTTAAAGTGGTGGAGTTACATTTTGTGTTTTCTTCGACTGTCGAAGATCATCGATGAGTCAGCAAGGTTTTTTTTTGTGCAGGCGGTTTTGGGAACTACATCATTGTTTTGTCTTGAACGGATGGGAACTGTCGCGAGGGAGATGTAATGCGTTTTTTGTTGTATCTCGTAAGCGTGTTTTTTTCGTCAATGCTTACGAATTACGAACATGTGCGCCTTTGACGATCGCGCAGAGGGTTGTCCCTCTGTTTGGGCTTGGGAGATGATGTAACTGTGCCAAATGTGCTAAGCATAGAAATAGAGCTAAAAAAAACTACGAACCAAAACAAACGGAAACAATCGGACGGAATGCGTATAATTACTTATGTGATGTTTTATTTATTATGTAAACAAATGAGTATTTTTGAAATAGAAATGTTGTAGTCATTTTTTTGAGAATTTTCCCACAATTTTGGAAGTCTAATTACTACCAATGATACTAAAACCACCTCTTTTTGTCAAAGAGGATAGTATGATCGAACAGAAGCTTTCATGATCTTTCTTTATTCTTTGGACATGCCCCACGTAATTATTGCGCACTGACATTTGTATCAGTTTTATTGTTCGTCTATAATCCTCATGACTATATTATCCTTCATTATGCAAGAAACGAGACTTACTCCAGTTAAAGAGCGTTTTTCAAGAACGTTTAGAGCTCATGAAGACATATGCAAGGAGGTTCTACTAACTGAAATGATATAAAATGCTATGTTTAAACATTGTTTTGCTTAACATAAATCCAGAAGGAATGAAACCACTTTGCTAAAATATTTTGAGTGTATTCGAAGTTAGCACGATGTACATTGTATTAATCTATCAAACGTCAAAAATCATGCACCAGTCGATTATCTACCAATCGTTTAGTAGTAACTAAATGGCAACACCTGTCAGTCGGTAAATGGACATAGTTTCCTAATGGGTTACGCTCATTACCCTTCCAACTTTGTGTTGACGTAGAGGTACCCAACAATGTGAGCATGTTGACACCCCTGGTTCAGCTCCTCGACTCACTGGCGTTAGTATTTTGCATATTGCCTATTCAGGCAGCTTTGCAGGACCTGCGGCGCCGGAGCCTAAGCAATTATGCCTATAAAATATGTGAACACTTTGTTTCGGAAATCAGATCTCTCCATAGTATACTGAGTAAGGAAAAACTCATTAGCGTACGATCATTTGCGAATCGTGTTGGTTAGTTTTGGTCATAGTTTGGACCAGAGAATTACACTTCTGGTGTTACCGAACGGGTACGAATGGCATCATTAATCATGTCACTAACATGACATCACAGAGGTCCCCTTAGGAGCTCCTTGGCAGTAAGGTCGTTGAGTTACTGGAGGCTATCTGTATCCTCATCTATAACGATCGAACCAGATGTCCTCAGTGAAAGATTCTTCCGTTGTGTAGCTTCACAGCTTCATGTGGCGCACCTCTAAACTACTGACCATCAGTGAATCCTTCACTAGCTTTCCGTACGTGCACTGTACGATTGGTACGCGCCATTGACCTTCGTGTACCGGTCTATCTCTCTGACTTATGCCCGGTGTACACAATCCCATGTCGCGTGGAACTTTCCTGCACGAGCATGACCCTTCACGTGACACGTTGGAATGCATTGACAACGTTGGTTAGACAGTTTGTCACCCGCAAAGAGACTTGCAGTGTGACCTGAATGCCTACATAAATACAGAGGGAAAAAGTGGGATCGTTGGCAAACAATCACGAAACTGCTGTGTGCATGCACGTTGATTGGGGAAAGTCCGGAAAAATAAACCACAGGCAAAAGTATGGATTCTGTGTAGGGCACCTGTAGCTGGATGGATGTACACAAAGTCAAGGTGTACTCAGTGACCTGAGTCTGCTATCTGCTGCAGGTTTTATTTGACTAAGTGTGGAGGGTTAGGGAAGATGTAGGCTGGGCAAATAACAGTTAAAGGCACCCGGTGGAAGGCAACTCCCACGGTACGGAACGCGAATGATAAGCGATACAGCAGTGGTGCAAGGTAGTTGTTTGGCTACCGTTATCTCCAACGTTTTCCGACAAAACAAATCGTTGATGCGGTATTATTGTGCGCCGTGTTCCGCATCCGAACGAGAAAGAGATGCGCGCCAAACAAGTTCAAGTTTCGCTTCGAGATATCGTAAAGATAGTAGAGTAGAATGTACTAAAGGATGCCTTAAGATAAGCTGTCAACGGAATGTCACATGAACAAAGATCATGATCGTGATCATATTCACGTAATAGAATAAGAATCAGTATGATATTTGGAGCGTCATTAGAAGTAAGACATTGAAATATCTGGAAGATTTTTTTTAATAACGCATTAAAGCTGAACTGTTTGTTGTTGTATAAACACATGCTATTTTAAGATGCAGTGAAAACAAGCAGCCGGTCTTATCTTTTCGGATCATAACTTTCACTGCTTGAACTCAAATCGGTTTGGGGTCCGGACACAGCTCACCAAACCTATGATTAAAACCAATAAATTCAATCACGTCACGGTTCGGGATGTCTGAGCTGAGCACGCAGAAGTTCACCGTGTTAGCTAGCCGTTAATCATAAAAGGCTGCTAACTACCGGCCTGCTGACCTCATGCAGTCCCAGCTCCGATGCGTATGCTGATGAGGTAACGCAACCACCCGAGCAGGCACTTGTCGCACCGTACGTTGAACGTCGGGCGTGCCCTGACGACTTCCTTCTCCTTACACACACATCGGGAAGCGGCGAGTTTGGACGGCGCGAATCGCAAAAAACCCTAACAAATTGTGCCACTCCTTCGATGAGTGTGCGATTTTTAAAAATTAGCACTTTCCATTTCAATTTGCTCACACGGTGGCCGCACGCTACCTTGCGGTTTATTAGAGGACATTCCAATTGGTTGGGCTTGCCCGCATGGGTGGACAATCCCGTGGTTTTCGGTGAAGGGTGTACAGGGCAGGATTGTGTATGTTCTGAGCAGGTTGTTGAAAGCGAAAGTAGCTACGATCTTAATGCATTGATCTTACGATCATGGTACATCGTACAGTCGCAGTATCGTTGATTTCGCGGCCGTATAGAAAGTGTTACAATCATGCGTACGAGAGGAAATAAAACCATAATGTGGAGGTGTATTTCAGTGGCCATTATTCACAGACACAATTCGATGACGTTGATGTTGACCTTTTTAATTGCGCGAGCTAATTTCCGTCAACGATCAAACCGAGTGAAAGATGAAACGATACGTTTGGATGTGCGAGCCCCTGCTCGGAAAATTTTGGCCAACGTGAGAAAATGAAATTCATTGGAAGGTGAAAATGAAGGTAAGCGATGTGAAAGTTACACCGAATATTGTTAGCTCATATATGCGTCTGCAACCTTGGCCGTGAAAAATGGCGGCAGGTGATGTTGATGCTATGACCGTGTACACAGGTGAATAAGAAAAAACATTATGGAATGAATGTTTTAACATACGCGGAAAATAATAATTGTGTTTTTATAAGATGGTGTTTTTTTCGACCTTTGTTTAACCAATTGCTTAATTATACACGGTGTTTTAATGTTCTCTGTTTCTTCAAGTCTCCTTCCTTCTCCGTTTTCAGAATATCTCCAGGATGTCTAAATTAGATATTTCGAGCTATATTAAGTCAGTACTATTGAAAACTGAGGATAGCATCTGTCCAAGGACCCAGCTGTGATTTTAGATCATGATTTGAGACCAACTCCGCTACCATTACGCCACCGGTACTTCGTAGTCCTCTAATAATTTTATTATTTATTTACAGGAGTTGTATGCCACTCAGGTTTTACAAATGTATTCTCCACATGAGGGACGGAGTTGGAAATAGAAAACACGCAAACGAGAATGAAAACGAGACACGTGAATATAAAAAATCAGATGATAAGAGTCGTGGAAGCGCTCTTACAAAAATGGCCATTTTGTTCATGACGTGTGCTACGATAAGGAATTAAGGGAGAAGGCCTTTCTCATAGTTGTCTGGAGACAGCAGCATTTGCTTACTAAAATTCGGCGAACCGGAATCCGGACCGCTCCCCCGTAGCAGTGATTGACTATCCTGCTACGTGGTAAACTAAATCTAATACGGCCAGGCCGTCATACAATAACAAAAAAAAAAAAGAATTTTATTTGCGTATGTCCCAAGTGTTTAGTGACAGACGGTTTGTCTTCGGATCCTTAGTAGAACTGACTATACTTGATTTCCACAGTAAGAGATGTCTCAGAAGATCTTAAAAGTCGAGCTAACAAACAATACAACGCAACACATATGAAGACAAAGCTTAAGACCTTTTGGACAGTACTTTACATAGAAGCGATTGGATTCAAACAAACAGCGGAAGTGGACACAGGATTGACTCCAGAGGAAAATTCCTCCACTCTGACTCTATAACTCCGGCCTTAGAGACGAGTCAAATAGGCAGCGGATCTCCTAAGTAAAAATTTTTTTAAAATGTTATAATCATTTATATCTTTTGTTACAAATACCTTTTTTTATAATGCGTTACACATTATATCAAACAACTACCAAATCCTACAATTGGAATGTAATTGAATGTTTACGCAATCTATTACTTGCAATAATTCATTTCCCTATGGCCACTAGCCTGACGGTCAGCAGGAAACTATTGAACGTTATTTTCTCTATTACTTTGTTCAATACACCCTTCGGGGGGTAGTTTTTTTTACTAGTGAGGGTGGTACAGTAAACCGTTCGGTACCTGCTGTACGCGTCTCAGTACAAACCGCTAACGGATCTGTGGATAAAACCGATTAATCGCCCTATCTAACCCAACCGTCGCAAAGTTGCCCGAGGCTCACCGAGCTGTCCAAAACGGGTGCCAGCGTCATGCTTTAGGACTGGTTAAAGTGTACTCGGCCGCGGTAGTAAGCGGTGAAACTTCTCCCAATTCTCCTCGCGCTGTCGCGAGTCGAGTAATAGAGCCAATTAAATGCATCACTAACAAGTGCAGTTGGCAAAGTTGGCAAAGGGTGCAAACACAACATATCAAGCGTGACCAATGCCGATGACGACAGCGGCGCATGGAGTGTAGAAAAGAAAGAAAAAAAAACACGCGTGTAGTACACAACCTGCTGCAAAGTTACCTATCTGGTTCTCTCTATAGCAATGTTTCAATGCACCCGCGTGTATGCTAATGCAGTGACCTGGCTGGACGGTGTGATCGCGTCCAGCTAGAGTGGCGCCGGAAGCAAATTTTGTTTACGAGCTACTCTACAATCAAGCCGCCTGGGTTGGTGCGTTAATGTGTTGCGTGCCCGGAATTATTGCGTTGGTAATATCTAGTCCTCGCTTCTACCAGAGCCCGCACGAAGTCGGGATAGTTCCTAAAAGGTCAGTTACGTTGCATGATCAGTTTTGCTCCAGAGCAAAAGGGAATTATATTTCTATTGGTACCGCGAACATTCGTCTCTATCCCTCTGATTCGCTGTAGCTGGCTGAGGACAAAGTCTATATTGATGCTTGAAGCTATGAGGACGCAGCCTGCTGCCAATGATGGTGATGTAGTCTGATTCAATTAGACACGGTGTGGGAACGTTCATTAGTTCTCCGGAATGAATGCCTGGCTAGGTGTATCTCCTGAAGCGAAATGCCATTCACATTGTATTTTGACATTTCCTCGGATGCCGACTGAGAAATATGAATGAGAGTACTCTATTTGGTGTAGGTACTGACACTTTCAGGAACTCACTGGTCATTCGAGAGACTTTTCAGCGTGCTAAAAATGGTGTCTAGGATTTTTAAACATTTATCGATTCTTGCTGTTGTTATTAGCGTTTCATTTAATTATATTGTTATATAATTTCCAGTTGGGTATTATTGTGGCTTGCAAAACAGCCTTAATCAAATAATAAATAAATCATGAT
Source organism: Anopheles minimus (assembly GCA_000349025.1). NCBI lineage: Eukaryota > Metazoa > Arthropoda > Insecta > Diptera > Culicidae > Anopheles > Anopheles minimus. The sequence goes on from KB663832.1 coordinate 4,985,260, forward strand.
CACACATCAATTGGCGATTATTCCTCAATTATCTCATCTAGAAATCATTTTCGTTTTATTTTAATTTATTCAATTAATATTATCTAGATAAATTTAGTATTGAACTAAGTTGGTAATATCCGGAATTTCAACTTCGATATTTGCAATTGATAAAATTCACACGTCTTATACGATCAAGTCCAGACCGAAAAAAAATCCCTAAAGAAAGCGTGGACACCTTGCACACCCTCCCTCAACCACACAGGCAGGTTTAACCACCTTGAAGTGGATTGAGTTTTTATTAATCCACTGTCCAACATTTCCGCCCTTTTGTAAGCTCGATAAAAAGGGAGAATGAAAAAAATAGGCACTAATACACACATATATTCTCGTTGAACATTTAACGCGACGTGTGAAATTAATTTTTCGACATTTCCTACCCAACTTCTCCCCACTCCTTGCGGTGGTGGTGGTGATGGTGGGTGGATTTTGAAAGCGGAAAATATCACGCTTATTCCTTGCGTTACGTAAACAAATCGTCCAGCAGGGTGAAATACTTTTTGCGCCTTCGCTATTTCTTTATCTGCTGCTGGTACTGCTGGAATGCGGCACCGGAATGGATTCCGTTAATGAGTACAAGGGTTTTATAATTTGCACGCAATGGGAATAGCTACCATAATTTCAATAACGAGTTTTTTTTTGTATGGGTTTTTAGTCAAGAATTGTTTTAATTGTAGCTAGCTATCTTATAAGGGTAAATTTTTATTTATTTCTTTATTTATTCTCAAATATAACGACTTATAAAAGAAATGTTTTTTTCTAAGTACTTCGTATTACGGTTCATTTTCGAGGTATTTAAATCAATTTTTCAATTATTGTTTCGATCCAATAGTAACAAAACAAATTCTCACGATTAACGTACGATCCTGTGCATGTATTGATCGATCGAGCATGAATCGAACAAATTTCTCTCGAACACTTCAATCCTGACGAGAGAAAAAAAAGTGAAATGCACCCAGCACCCAACACCACAGCGATCCACGTAAAACAGACTGGTGTGAAATTTCCTAACACATTTCTCACAATACGAAAGAATGGGAAGAAAGGTTGGATTGGTTGCGCATACGGGATGGTGTTACGTTTAGCCCATAGCATAACAACCCATTAGCATGTGATCTTGCAGCGATGGTAAGACGATCGTGCTGCTCGATCGATTGCTGAAGCACAGAAGAAAAAAACAAACTAACCAAAACAAACAAGTGATGGTTTTCTTTCACCACATCTCACCGAGTCGCTGAAGGGTTGCTCACCATTGGGAATGGGTGGTTGGTTTAATTCTCACTTGTCTGCCAAACGCTGACTGGCATTCGGTACGATTTCCGAAAATGCTGAGAAATAAAGGTGAAGAAGGAAAGGCTTGCAGCACACACCGGTCGGACGCTACTCTGCTGATGCTGACCAATTAAGAGCATCGAACGGTGAAATTAATGTTAAACATTGGCATACGGATTCAGGTGTGCGAATACGGGGTGGGTTTTCGTTGAATGAAGGGAATGATTCGGTGTTTGAGTTTTTGGTTGTTCAGCTTGCACATCCATCCACACCGAGCCGTGGTACAAGAGTTGGTGGACGTGTGGTAAATGCGCTAATCGAATCGCTTTCGGTGGTAACCGTTTTGTGAACAGTGGATAAACAAAGCACAGGCTAAAGTTGGTGATGAAAATTTCGGGTTTTTGCAAATTTACACATAATAGAGTAACGAAGAAGAGGCGTTAATGATTTTTTTTCTTTTGCGCCAAACGGTCGAGGGCGTGGGAATGAAGGACTGGGTGTTCTTAGTTCTTCTCCTAATTAGCCCATAAATGGGACTATTCGAAAACAAATAAATAATGAATTTGGAACGAAGAACATCTTGAACTAGTAGCTTCATTAGACCACTTGGTCAACAAACAACGTTTCGACATTGAATTGAACGAAACACCACAGCTTTGACCTACATTACTAAAGCTGGGTAACAATGTTGGAGAGAGATAATCGGACAAATCTGTTATGACTGCAACGATCTTATGAACTTGAAGTTGTGATTTGTGCTTAATGTCGCTTTGTTGTTTAAGCCTTTTAAAAGTTTTGTACGTTTAAAAAGGTTATGTTAACTATTACTGATGACGACTTAGTTAGTAAATTTATTCGTAACTGAACATTCTTAGCTAAATCTTCGTTTCTAGTCGCAGAATTGGATTTCTGACGATGTAAAACAAAAATTTGTTTTTTATTGCAATTTTAAGTGTAATGCAAATAAATCATAAAGCAACAAAATTAGCTCCTAATTATGTTGTTGGAGGCAAAATGGCATAAAGTTAACTAATAAAATTTCCCCCAACATTTTCTATATAGAATTCCTATAAAAACGTTTCAGTTATTCATACTATGAAATGAATGGTGTTAACCTCAATACTATAGTAGTAGTAGTTAAATTGTTTGAAGTTGATGGTAAATTAGTTCTGAAAAAAAGGGTAATTAAAAATATTTCAATTCCAACATTCCTGCTCAAGAAAAAGTATTGTCTTTTTAATCGTCTGATGTAGGAATCCTCAATATTTCTATCTCCTCAATTGAATAGATCTGGTTATCCAGAACAAGTGTCATCGAACGGAACGGAAATTAGGATTCCCTGTCTATTAGGATGTCTTCAGAGTCTTCAGAGTATTGCTTCAGAGTCTTGGATTGGTTTAGAATTTCTTCAAAATATAGAGTCGGCAATTTCTACACCATCGTGTTTAACGTGATGCAATCCCTTCCGACTTCTTGTTTTCGACTAGAGATGCATCTCTGTAAACATCCACTAGTTTTCGATGAGATGCAATTGCCATTCTGTTCGATAAAAGAGTTAGCTTCTACGAATGACGATTACTACATTGAGGGATCCAACGCCCCGCTTTTCCCAACATGATCTATCATGTTTAAGAAGTAAACATCCACTAGTTTTCGATGAGTTACAATTGCCATTCTGTTCGATAAAAGAATTAGCTTCTATGAATGACGATTAATACATTGAGGGATCCAACGCCCCACTTTTCCCAACATGATCTATAATGTTTAAGAAGTGTCATGCAAATAAAAAATGTTAAATGATCTATTAGTAATCCTTAGTGAATTATCTATAATACTTGTACGAGAATCACTCGAATCTCGCATTAAAGATTGCCATTAAAGTACACCATCGTGAAATATTTCCCTTCCTTCCTCTAAAATTTCTCCCATTGCCGCGAACGGGCTGACCTGCTTTATATTTGCTGCTGTTTTACATCCAAAAATCGAACTCCCTACCGTGTGCAGTTGAAACATAAAACTACTTTTACATCGTTAAAAACAGGAGCCTATAAGTAGAACGAACGTACGCGTCCCGTGAGCAAAGCGATCGATCGGGAGATACATGCGGTGGGGTCTGCCATGTTTAGGCGAAAGTTGCCATCACATTTAAGGGCACACTCGGTACGGTTTTTGGTTTTGGGCTCCCGTTGTTTCAATGCGCCGATGGGTGATAGTGTTTTACCCCCAACTTCCCGTTTTCCTATTTCCCTGCTCGTTTGATGAGAACAATTACTTTCACTCTTGCATCGCGGGCACGTACTCGATGAGGTGCAGCTACCGCAAAGCAGGATCCCATTTTTGGACCAGATTATTCATCAGCGTCGCGCGACTTGAGAAATGAAAGCCGGGAGCGTAAGTGTGTCCGGGTTTTTTGTTGTTGTTATTGTTGGGACGACGCGGGTGATCGACGAGTGGTGCATCCCGTGTATGCAAATACCAGCGCGCACGTGTTCTGGGTGTCTAAGTGGAGCGCGCAATGTCAACCGGATCCGTACCGTTCGCCGCACCGGTCATTGACAGGCGTGTCGCACACTTATTTTAGGTCAGCAATAAAAATCAATCAAACCGTGTGGGATTGACACGAGCCATCTTCCCCGTTCGATTTGAGCGTTGGTAAAGCGCCGTACGATCGAGCTGTTTAGATTGTTTCGGTTAGATGTGCGACTCGACGATCGGTCGAATAAAAGGGATAGCAAGCGCCAGCTCGTAACCATTCATTTGCTTTACCATTCCGACGGTGTAATGAAGATGAATGCAGTAATTAAGACACTAGCGTTGTTGTTGTGGCAGGCAGACGATTAGTGATTAATTGAAATGAGCGCCCTTCGGTAAGGGCTGCACAGATACTGGTTGGCTTTCTAATTTTGGTGTTTGGTGGCTGGTTTGCATAAACATTGGTAGCGTAACAGTAATGATTTCGAAATGGCTAACGATTGGATTATACCGCGGAGGCGATTATATTTTATTACTGCAAAGGCAGGATAATTTCGATTGTTTCAACATGCGAGTGTGGTTGTTCTCAAGGCTTCTTGAAGAGGTGCTTTTGCTGCACGTTCTACGTACTGGGTACGGTTGGCCCATAAAAACATGTTTTTATTACTGGCGTATGTTTGTTCCTTTTTTATTTCAATGTTTACTTTTTCCCCCCTTTTGCTAGTTAATTAATGTATGTTTTATCTTCCACGGGAATACACTTGGTGTAGCTTGGTGCAGTAATAATTCGATGCGACTCATAGAATGATCCATAAATCACTGTCATGTACACACATTTTTGTAGGCTACCGCTATTGAAACATTTATTGTTTCTCGTTCCCCGTCTTGGTAGAAAATCTCTTGTTTACTAGAACCTTTACACGAGCATCTGATTCTTATTTCAATTTTTTTAATTAAAAATGTTAATTAAATACTTTTAGTATGACACGCTTCACTGACTTCCTTCTTTAAAGATTCAATAATCGAATAGAAAGGAACGCAAATTTACATACATACGCAACTTTACATTTACGTACATACGAATGCCCTCAGAAAAGTTTTGTCGTTTATCTTTTGTGTGAAGCAGTCATAGAACAACAAAAATGACATTTTTCTACCTACATTATGATGCTTGGCCCAATTTCAGTGAAGTCTTACGAGTGGATAATTTGCTGCAAAACAAGGTTCGCTACTCGGCATTCATTGAAGTCGTTTGTTAACCAACGGCGTAGCATGCGTAAGAGAAATTTACTGCTCCTGGATCATTACCACCATCAGAAACGGGAAAGCAGGCTCGTGAAATGTTTCTATGATGCTGTAATGTTTACCGTAATATGCATTTTTTGCGCGTGTAATTGTTTAGCAACAGGTGAACTTTTGTGACGGGCTCAACGATGGGTGATTTTTGGCCTATTGTCAGATATTATGTGGACACGCAGTCTTAGGAATCGCTTGCGGCCAATATCCCAGGAATCTTGAACACATACACACGTTTGTGATGTAACGTTTGCGAAAACCCCCCTTCTCCCGAATCGGTAACTGTTGGCGTTGATTGGATAAATGAAAGGCTAGAAAATGCTTGAAAAATGGCAGAAAAATGTGTCCAAAAATGTCCATACCGTGTACCATCGGAGGAATGGCCGGTAAAAAGAAAGCGTTACTTATTGTGTGGTGTCATAATTTGAATATGCGCACAGAAGAAAAAAAGCAACCCCCCATCAGGTCCATTACCGGGCAAACCGTTTTAGCGAAACTGATAGACAACAACACATGCCCGGTCGGGTTACTTGCGGCCGATTGCAATTGCATTTTGCCACTTGCTGTCGCTCGGCACTGTGCGCTAATGGGTGCCTATGGGTAGTAATTAAATGAACGAAAAATTGCAAACATTTTGCGCCTTGTCTATCGGAGCAGGAGGTGGTTGGGTTGATACATTTTTCGTTGTTTTTTTGTTTGTTTGTTTGTTTGCTTGCAAATAATGACAAGGTAGAGAAGAGGGTTTGCAACAACGTTGCTAAATGTGCATTCGAAATCGTGTTTTTTTGTTTTCAAATTCCTTCAACAATGTTTCCCATATGCAACAATTGATGAAGTGTGCAAAAATAAGCTTTTAATTCTTACAAAACTTTGAAGTAGTTTTGATTGTTTTTGTTCATACTTTTTTGTGTACATTTTCGTTAATGGGTTTTTTTGCAACTTCCTTCTAAGATATCATTTAAATATTGGTTTTTCATGCTTATCTCGTTTTTTAATTTTTTTCTCATATTGCATAACAGTTTGTTGATTGTTGATAAAACGTTCTTCAAGGTTGTTCGCTGTTGTGAAACAGAAATGAGACAGCAACATTTCGTACCAATATGTTTGAATGATCTGCAGTCAATGGCAATGTAATTAGATTTTATTTATGCGGCACTAAATCTGTCAATTTGCAAAACCCTCCTCAGTGTAACTTCGCTGCATCATCTTCGAAACCAAGAATCTCCCAATGCGATCACCAAGATGTAGACGGGGGAGGTACATCAATCGAGAGCTCAAAGCGCTTCGTCCAAAGGCATATCGTACCATCTGAGCCTAATCGGATCGGTGCCAGCGGCTAGGATCAGTTGAACGAACTTTCCATCCAATGACCATGATGACAATGCATCGGGCTGCAGAAAGGCATCTGCCGGCGAATAATTGCATTCACTTGAGTGAATGGTTATTCCGGAGATTGGTTACACTCCCACCCGACTTGCACATTTAATGCGCAAGCGAGATGCTACGGCTAAACCACAAACGTCGTGTCTAGATGCAAATGTACACCATCGACGGGCGTGTGTTTAGTGCATCCTTCAAACGGAGCACCGCGCAAGAAATAAGATGTGATCTTCGCTGCGCAAAACGCGAGGAAAAACAACCATCAATCACCGGACATCGAAACATCGGGAGGAAAATGTTGATGATGATGATGACCTCTAGCGGTTTGGTGTAGTAGTAGATAGGAAAGATTTTTTTCCAATCTTTTTTTTCTGCTTCCAGCATCCGGTTTTTCCCCTCTTGTCTGTTCGGGTTCCAATGTAACGAATCTGTTTCGGACGTCAAAGGTGTGGTAGTGAAAAAGAAAAACCATTCAAGGTTCGTACGCTGGATCGTTTTTCGAACTGGAAGTGATGAATGGTTCGTTTTCCTTGCTGCTCGGACCCTGTCGGCACCGGGCCAAAGAAATGGCTCCGATGCTTAACATGACGTCAACAGCCGTTTGGCCTTTGGCGGCATATGTTTGATTGAGCTTCCACGACACGACACGAGCTAAGTGTGCATGTTTTCTTTTTATCACCCCATAAGCTCCACGGTGCAAGTTGCAGCAATTGAGCATTTGTGCAGGGGTTCTTTAAAAGTATTTGCATTTTAGAAAGTGTGGTTACAAGTGGATGCATTTGCACACGATCCTCTGTTCAATATTTGTTTGATCTCTATACATTCTGAACTTTTTTTTTAAATGTAATATTAAGTGTTACATATTTTTCATCAAATTTATAATACACACAACCTGCGTATCGTCTTTGCTTGCCTGTTGTTTGACGGCACAGTCACGCGTGTGTGCGTATTTTTCACTTCGGGGCGTTCGGAACGCCTTGCCATAAATTTAAAACCCAGCAATTAATTAAGGTAATAATTAATTTAACTAATCTTTTCGAGAGCCATTCCAAAATCCTTCTCGATTTTTTTCTCTCTCTCTCTATAAGCTGGTCGTTTCACCTTCCAATGAGTGTTCGCGAGTCAGGGCAGGTTCGGTAAACTTTTACTTTCTCTAAATACAAATGCCCTACGGGCGTTTTGGTTGGAGAATCAGACGTCTAGCCTGCAGCTGTTTACATTTGCTAGGTTCCTGTCCCCGAAAACACCTGTCCCGGTGGGAAGAGCCAAACGAGTTTTATCTCGTATCTTCTACACGGGGTGTTTGATTTTGTTTTCCATTCTGCGTTGAGTATGGTATAAAGTATGGATATAAATTTGCCATAATTAGGCGATGTGTTTGTTTTACGAGATACAGCTTTTAAAACATTTCACAATGGGTTGTATAAAACAATAAAACAACATTGTTTGTTAGATACTTATAGTTCTCCAAATGAAGATCCGATCATTTAGGACGCCAAATCAACAAATGAAGTAATCACAGGAATGAAGACACTTACCTGAAAGTAGAGGAAAAGATAAAATCTTTATATTTTGAGCCAAAGTTGTACAAATAATTTTAGTAGTTTTTCAAAATAAATTTTTAAGCGGTTCGTCGCTTGATTTTGCTTAAGTCTTTTGTTTCGCTTCGCGGAACGTTGAAGCTGACCTCTGGAAGCGATAGTTACCGTCGGTAGATTCAAAATGAAGCACAATAGAAGCCTCATTTTTCGTTCATGCCATGCTGCAAGAGTATGTTGTAGCTGTTTTTTTAATTCAATTTGTCATTCATGACGTCGTTCACGTTGACAAACGACTTGATAGAGCGCGCATCACGCATAGTGTCGGACACATCATAGCGCTAAACGGGGACATGCTGTTGGTGATTATTTAATATCACCTGCATAAATCTTTATGCTTTTTTATAGTATATTTTTCTTGGATGAGTGAGTGAGAAATGAAAATCATAAATCTACCATCTAAGCACTGGTGCACGAGCCATATACGTAGCGGCGATCAGTCTGCTAAGTTGTGCACTACGCGTGTTTTACAATGAAGTATTTTTCCCGCTTTGTTTTATTTCGCATCTCCCAAGCGAACGATCGAACCAAAGCGTAAAGGGTCAAAAATAACCCCACTAACACAGTTTAGCGAAGAGCGGCTAGCCAATTTTTCCGTGCAGCCGTGCAGCAACGCTGGTTATAAAATCGGAAAAATTGATTAAATTATGCCACTGGCACGCTTAAATTTGCCACGATCTCCCTCATCGCGCTAGTCAAGAGCAAGGCCCATCCGTACCGAATGGGACGGATTGATTTCAGTCCACTTATGAACACCAAAACACCCATCTTTTCACGCCTCGGCGTCGAGGATTTTCCCCCTCTCGAGGGAGGCTCGTTTGCCATCTTCATCGTGGCGCTTCTTTATTCTTCACTTTTCCACTCGTCACTTCCCCATAGATCTCGCAAACGATGTGCGTGTTTGCGTGCCCATCGATGCCGTAATTGCTGTGCCTGCATGGTGGCTATTAATTTCATCATGTTTTCGGGTACAAGATCACGCAGCCCAATGATCGCGTAAGCGCGAACGTGTCTGAATTTCCTAGCCACGTGAAGCTGCGCTCCGGGTAAAACGAGAGAAAGGATGGAGGTGAAAAACACAGCAGCTAGCCCTGCGGTGCGGAAGACGCCAACGAAAAAGTGTGTCACAAGTGCTGTAAAGCTTAACATTCCGCCGGTTCGAGATACACGGGGTGCAGTGAGATAAATCCCTCCCGAACCCTCGAAATCATACGGCTGGAGAGGATTCAGATAGGGTTGTTTTTGTATCCCGATGAAAATCGCTGCCGAAAAAAAAACAAAACAAAAAACCGGTGAAAAATGAGGATCGCACGCGGGAGGATAATAATTTATCGCACTTTATTACTTCACACCAATGCTACCCTATACCTTTCCATCAGTTCGAATTCCACGTTGTTGCGGGTATTGTTTAAATCCCTTTCCAATGATGGGCCCACCGATGTATGGGGAGTTTGTACCGAAGATTCCCTAATCAATGGACGCGGTGGTGTTATGTTATGTGTCATTGGGTAGAGAAACGGCGCTGGAATTTATCACCATTGTCTACGAGACGAGGTGGATGACCATCGTCTCAAGTGTCATTTGGTTGGATACGTCCTAAGCATGATTGTGATACATAGTGCATTTATTTCATATATGAAATTGATATTATTTAAAACTAAAGTTAAAATATTAATAACGGAAAGACTTCAATAGGAGGAAATTGATGAACATTTTGTTTTAAAAAATAAAATATAGGAAGGTACGAATTGTTTGATCTATTATTATCAAATTGGGATTGCGTGTTATACAACGCGGGAAATGCTGATGTAAACAACGCACATTTTCAAAAACACACCTTTCGCGCGCTTACACCACACGGGTATGCATTCCACTCAAGGAGACGTCACCTGATAATCCACAAAGGCAAGCATTCAGATTGTATGAGGAAATAAAACCAACAACTACTGAAACCACAAGCACTTGGAGGGCCACTTTATCGGCGGCGCCAATTTCCATCGAACTCCTGCTATTCGAACTAAATCGACTTTTAATCGATCACACACGCTATACACTTACACACTAGCCGGACGGCATCGGGCCAGCTGGCTTCCGAAGCTCTATTAACAGTTGATGAGTTGATCCCGTTTGCACCCCACAAACACACACATACACAAGGGTAATCTGATGCGAGGTCCTTCTTAAGGCGAAGAAAATGACCACAATCTACGCTTTTCTTAGCGAAACAACGAAGAGGGCCGGTTGCGTGTCGTGGTTTGGGGTGTTGAAGAGATCATTTGATTCAATGATTTGCTTTTAATGAATCATTAAAAGGGAAGCTGGGCCGGGGTCAGTGTTTGGCCCGGTATCGAGAAACCGGGTTCCGTGTGGGGACCGTTCGTGGTTCGCGTTCCGTTTTGTGCTGGAGTGAAAAAACACTTTCCCTGCCACTAACGGCACAATGCACGGGTAAGCGGAAGCGGGATGATGTGGATTGAACGGTTCCATAATGAGTCGTTTTGGCGGCAATTTCTTTGCCGATCTTTGATCGCTTTTACCGATATACCGATCTTTATTGTGTTTCAATTTATTTTGATCAGAGATTTACGTTATAACGTTTTAGTTGTAATCAGTCATAATTCATGTTTTATTTTTTAAGAACTAAACATGTCCAAGCTTCCATATAAACTGGGAGAAATTCATTAAAACAACAGAATACAAAGTTGAATTACAATTCTGAGCTGGGATGAATTTGTGAAAAAATCTAAATGAATGTAATTAATTGCCTTTTATTTTCTGTTTAAAATGGTTGAATTTTATTCTTTCATAGTTGTAATACTTTATTAGAGCTAACTAATAATGTTTTAAATAAAATTGCTATAAATAAGTGAAGAAACGGTGGTGTGATGTGAAAATTCAAAAATAAATAAACCAGTAAACAGTTAGCAGACGCGCTTGAGTAAATTCTCCGGTCGCGGTTCTATCCATCCGCCTTCGTACGCGCACTAGAATGAACCTCCTGCCTTAATCAAGGTCGGCTACATTCACCTGTTCTAATGGCGATGCGTCACGACGCAAAAAGGGAGCCTTAGGGTTTTCGAACGGTCTTCCGCCTCTCCGTGTGTTTACCACGACCATGCCGATCACGCTCAGCTGGCGTTGATCGCATTAATCGATCCAATCGACCAATGTTCGGCAACCCAAACGACCGAACCATCACAGGTATCCTTTCGCCTTTTTCTGATGCTTCATTTCGCACTTGAGTGAATATTTCATTTGTGCTAAAAGCACTAGCCAAAGCACCAGTGAAGGAGAACTCTAAAATGTTCTTTGCGAGTGGATTTTATTTCATCTCCGTCCTTGAGAGGTCGTACTAAAGTATGTGTTGTGGTCGAAACTCATGCCTGTACAGCACGTCATCGTGTAGTTGGGGTTTTGTTCTATTCTCGTGGAAAGTCCACTAATAATTGCGCTAACTTGAGCGCGTTCATAGCGTGTAGAAGCTTTCAAAGCTGTCCGCACAGGTAACGGAGAGCTGAGTGGGATGAGAAGCCTGTCAGCTCGTATAACCTGGATTACCCATGGGGAGGTATTTTGAGGTTTGGTTTTGAAGGATTGAATTCCACTCGTTGCATCACCCACGTCGAGTGCTTGCAGTTGCACCGAGTTCTGAAAAAACAAACTAGAGCAGCGTAACGCGAGCGGTGGGTTAGGTTCTGTAACATTTACATAACGATCTCCTCAAACACTTGACATCGTTTCGTTTTAACGACGAATCATCTAGAACTACTTCATTAGTTCGTTATTTCGCTCGGATGTTATGGCTGCACGTGGAAACCGTGGTCATACTTCGAACTGACAGTACCATCGGACATTCCCGCCAGTCCTGTGGGTACAAATTTAATCCATTATCCGCACGGATGTTAAATGGCTTGTTCCAGTTTTGTTTTATTTTCTCTGTCCGCGGTATGGTGGCAAAGGGTTGGGAGCGAAGACCATTAGTCTTCACCGACTAACTTAAGCATGATTTATGATGCAGAAAGAAAGTGCGGTTCGAGGGAAACGGACTTATATTTATCGATTTATGCTAATTTATGACTCATGCTGACAGTGGAAATTTTATGACCGGCTTGGAACGAACTGGGCAAATGAAACCCCGAACCAACTTTACGATGGTATGATTGGGTAGTGTAAATGTATCGCATTCAATTGCACTGTGTCATATTTCAATGGAATTGCAGCGTTTAACGTATTGTTGCTTACTGTTTTGCAGCACATTAGCCTTTTTATCCAAAACGGACTACCTAAAACTTCATATGATTTTAATTAATTTTATCAGAACGAGTTATCTTTAGCTAATAAAAAACCAATTGCTTTCTAATGTGTATAAATAAGTCTGTAATTAATCAGCCAACTCGGTGTTGTGTTACCTATAACACTTAATTACAGGCTATAAAATTTGATCAATTTGACTCACTCTGCTACCTATTAATCGATCAATCCGTTTTAATGGCTCACGTACACAGTCGATGAAACATTCTTCGGTTTGAGAATAAATTGGCACCGAAAAAAAAACCCAACCCACATGTGAGCCGTTCACAAATTTTACAACCCCGGAATGTGTGAATGTTTCTCGCTGATTAGAAATTCACAATTATTCCGCTGTTTTAATTGTGGTCCGCCATCGAACTGTGCGAATTACTCGGAAGTCTCAGCGCCACCCGAAGCGGTAAAACAAACCCGTACACAAACCCTCCAATCGTCGGTCAACCGCATAGGCGGAAAGCGGAATAAAATACCTCCGCGAACGACATGCCGCGTAACGAACGGTGTGTGTAAATTGTGTTTTTTTTTTCTCCTTTTGTTTTGCTTTTGTGTGTTACTACCAGTGTACGTAGATATGGTGGGGCTGTTTGTTTGTCGCTATGCGCGAACCGAATCCGACTACCGCAATCGATAAACCGACAATAGGCCCGTATGTATCGGACAGTGGTTGGCAAAGTACATTTGGTACTTGCAATGTAACTATTTGTTAAAAATGATCTTCGAATTTTCGACGGCCAGATTATAGCACCGTTTGAACTATGGGAGCTTTGCCCATAGATAATTTTGTGATATAATTCAGGAAAATATGTAAAATAACTCGCCGTGAAGTGTGTCGCTTGGATGCTAAAAGTACACTAATTTATTGTACTAGATTCTTGGTGTGTTGTAGCGTAGCGTAGCGTAGTGCTGCAGTGATGTAGTGTGTGTACAGCTACGCACTTACGATCGGCAATGATGTAGCCGCGATTACACGATGTCACCACAGAACCATACTCTTTGTTCATGGGAATTTGAGAACAAATTATGCTTTTTATATAAAATTTTCTTAAGATCTTGCAATCCTTATAGATTCGTTGCGATCCTACGACTAGGTTATCTTAGACATGAGTAACATCAACATTCTAACGACTTTCACACAATTACTAGCAGCTTTCAATCTAAGAATTATTGAACTCTGCAGACAGTACTTAGTTTTTGCGTATAAGCGCGTGAGAACTTGAACGTTGTGATCAAACGGAGATTTAAAATCCCCAATTTTTCATATGAGTTTCTTGAATTAAAGATACGCCAATAAATTATTGATCTAGAGATATTTTTCAATTATGAAGCTCAATATTCTCCGGATTTCCAATACATTATTGATGCAAATTAGTTGTTAGAGAAATAATGTTCAGTTAGACGCTAAGTCCGCTGAGAAAATAAACAAATAATACGGATATTAATTATAATGATAATTAATTTATTTACCAAATCTACCATTTTAGTTCTTCTGTACTCCATTCCTTGTTTATTTTTATAAGATTTGGATCTATGCTTCAAAAAGTTTGCCAACCACTGGTTTATGGTGCTGCCGCACCGCAGTTGTCCGCGAAACTAATGGAGCACTGACAAAACCGTCGACACCTTTGCTTCTACTCATGGTCTTCGACACCATCTCGTGCGGGAACGTACCTAACCACCCTTGTGCGCTGACCCTGGCTGAGGTTATGCCGTTCGGTGGCAGGTTGTACGTTGCAGATCTACGCTGCTGCCGGATAGCCGCAGATAAAATGGTAGTGGTGTGTGCCACACCTAATTGCACCAACGGTTTTTGAAGGCGGGTGGGCTAAAACATCCCGTACAGGTCGATGACGGAACGGTTGGTTTAGCAAAGTTTAACCTTTTTGCATCGAACAGTCTTGTGCATCGCATTTCATGCCGTTTGACACACCTTGTCTGGGGCTCGACTGTACGGGACAGCTCGTGTGAACCGACCGATCGCGATGATAGTGATCGTGCAATTTAGACTAGGTTAATTTACCACCGGCTGCCGAATGGTGTTCAATTTGACTACCGTGAGGTTGAAACAATTGGTCGGTTGGAGAGCTTCTTACTCTGATTTCGCAAAACCACGATCGCAGTATATCACCATTCCCAATTCGATTGTACTCGAATGTACTTATTGGGTTCACACGTTCGCAGTCGTGCACGGGAATAGAAAAAAATCACCACCAAAGACATGTTCCCTGGTTGCCTGATGTTTCGATTGCGCAACTAAGCGCGTTCCTCTCGCAAACCATGCGGTTAGATAATTTGCTATCTGGACAAGGATGATCAAATCTCACGAGTCAAATTTCTAAACGATAATTGTCAAACGGGGGTGGCCCGCAAATGCTGCAATTTTCATTCACACCACAGGTTCGTCGTCTGCCACTAATTGATGTCACTTCGGTAAAATTGATGTGTGCCCTACCGTTTGCTAGCACGTTTAATAATTTGCCACCATTGCACAATGCCACGGGTACGATATCATCTTCACGGTGTTCAATCGCTGTTTAATGATCGATCGATCGCTGCTACCCTGCCGTCGATGTCTCCGATTGGGGTTTGATTTTGCATATTACATATCGCAGCCGTGGTACAGGTTTGAGATGAAAACATGTGTGAAATTATATTTTTTTATTACAACAACGAAAAAGACACGCTTAAACGCTTTCGTTTTGACCTTATTTTGCATAAGGAATGGCTTCCCTGCCAGTTTGACCAGCAAAATTGGACCTCGAGGGCCTTGATTTTATTGAAGCCGATGCGCGATTTAATGAGGTAGTCCGAGGTTCGCAAATAAGCTGCCGCACACTCTGGCTTACGGCCGCCATAAAATGTGTTATGTGCGTGAAGAAAGTGATGATCTCCGAGACGACTGCGGACGAGATTATGTCGAGGAATGCTTGTTTGATCGTGTAATAATCCGTTCCAAACATAAAATGGTAAGCGCTTTAGAGGCTATTAGAAATAGGGGTTAGTAGTTGCCTGTAGTCACTCCCTCAAAATCTCGTTTTATTTGACTTAAAAAAGACATATCCCAAAATAGCAAGGACATCCCCGCATAGGATGGGTTGCTGAAAATCTGAACCCAAACCACTAACATGAACTTTAATGCTGCATGGTAGATTTGTAATCTCCGCCCTCGATCGTTTCATCACTGTGTGCCACCTTCGTGGTTAAGTACTTTCTGCAAAAATCGCTAAGCACTTGCTAATGTGTCAAATATTGCTCTACGGGACATTTTAAGCCATCCATAATGCGGAGGCGCCACAGCGTCGCTAATCGCGTATCGCGCTGGAACCCACCTGGCGGCACCTAGTTTCGTGACTGTGGGTTAAACCACCCCGTGCCTTCGATTTTTTTCCTGCTCTGCCACATCGTGTCGTGACAGAAAGGTTTCCCATTTTTCATCTCCCGCAACCCTCACTCTGTTATTTTCTTCAGTCGGTGCTCCACATGTTTTACATCTTTTCACGCCAAAGATCTCGTTGAAGATCGCTTGTCGCTGGAACACATCACGAGCGAAAGGCGGCGAAGATACGCCTTTCGTCACCGGGCGATTTAAGCACGCTGGCACAAGCTGGAAGTTTGCATACGGTTTCACGATCGGCTAGTCAAACACTGGCAAAAAATCGATAATAGAGCCATTTCTTTCGGTGTACCATTGTGACACAGTATACTGTAGGAATGGTTTCATTATGGATTGCGTCAAATATCCGATTATTGCTCAATTCAAAGCTTTTTTGTGAGTCTGTCAAGGAGAAGGAAAAGATCACAGAAACAGACCATAAAATACACTAATGGTATAATTAAAGCAGAGTTGCAAAAACTGCAAAACGGTTTTGTGTAGAAAATGTAAAACAATATGATAATGGAGTTACCGATATTTAAATGATATATTATTCCCCCCTATCTGTCTGTAAAACCGTCAACCAAAACATCCTACCCTTTGCAAAGATCCTACTCTTTTCCATGGCACACCTCAGCGTTAAATAAGTTCATAATGCGTGAGAAAACAAAAAAGCAAGCTTCGAAAGCTCACCGGTATTTAGCGAGACCCAAAACCGGCTGCCAGATTTGGACGATCCCAAATATTTCTCCGATCGTAGAATCCTTGGCATCAGTCGTGTTGTTGTTTTATTGTTTCTCGAAACACAATTTAGTGCAAGGACACTCGGTGTCATTAGGAGACGTTGTGGCTGTGGAAGATAAGATTATCGTTTTTTTTTTCGACTTCTCACCCGGTAGTTCTATAACTCCCCAGAGCAGCACGCATCGTTGAAAGTTCGGAAACGTCAAACGGTCGATTGCAATGTCCGATACGGTTCGACAGGTAATGGACACTCCATTAGCTTCGGCATTCGCTACCGAAAGTGCGATTGATTCTTTGTGTGCGAACCTGCTTCCTGCTTTGATCAACTGTGTATCACGATCGTGTGTGATGTTGGCTCCGGACAGGCGTGAAGTCGCTGTGCCAGATCGTACGATAAACACCGATACCGTACGTCGATAGTGCAGGGCAATTTGTTCAATTACTTTTCTATGCTAATTCGCGTGGGCAATATAAGTTGATACCTTCCATACCTTGACTCTGGCCTCACGCAGGTGCCAGAGTTTGTTGAAGTGCTTTTGTAATTACGAGTAGTGTTACAGACAGGGGGCGAAGTTGTTCAGGAAATTCATATTAAACGGTAAATTAATCTTTTCCAATGAGATATCATCAGCAGTGAGTTTGTTTGGAGCACTCTATAAATTATCTAAACTGAACATATTCATAACGGAGGGTACTTAAAAGTTGTCCCAATGAATTATTGACAATCTGTACTTCTTCGGAACTACTCTCCAACAACAGCCACATCTTTCCAGATCACTAAACAGTTAGCGTGTGGATGCTACACGGAAGAAATTGAAAGTAAGTGCGCTTTAAGATCTGAAGCCGTTCTGCCGGCAGTATGCTACAAATTAACGCAACGGTAATGAGCGTTCAGAAGTCAAGAGCTCACAGTCACCGCCAGCTTTGATGAGGTGAACTGGACGCCGATGGCATAAGACATCCTAGAAAGGGGCACGGTTAAACAGGAATGCAAAATGTTGATGGCATTGAGGTGGTGTGCAAGGCTTCTTGGACCAGTTAATGAGCTCGGGTAGACACTTTGCATGATATTTTCACTGTATAAGGAAAAACAATGCAGTAGTCAAGGGGAACTGGAATCGATTTGTTTTTTAGCCACTGCAAGTACCTTTTTGAAGATATCGGAAGGTACGGTTTTGTGCTACGTGGTCGCCAATGCAATAGTTCCGAAATGCTTTTTACAATATTATTTGAGACGATAACTTCCATTCGTTTGCGAGCGAAATTACTTACAACCTCACCCGAGTTTCATGTTGTCCGGAAAATGGTTACAATACTTTAATTGCACAATAGACGTTTGTTATCAATCCAACAAAAGGCCACCCCATTTTTCCCTTCACTCACTGGGCGGATCAAGATGACCGGGCACAGTTCATTTAATTCAATCGTAACCGCAAAATCTCAACCCAACCACATAACGAACCGGATGTAAACGGCCAATTAAAAAAAAAGGGCAATTTGGGAAAACGGTCAAAGGAGTGGCTCGGACGGCACACCGCCACAACAATGTCGCCCGCGTAAGACGTCAAACTCCCACAAACTATGCACGTTTGGGTTTTGCGCGAACGGAACTTCTTCTGGGTGCCGTTTGTCCTTTTCGAAAGGGCGATCTAGGCTTTCACCTGCCAGGTCGTAGTGGGTCCGGTCGCGAACAAAGCAAAACCAGCACACTAGGGATGTAGACGTACGGTCAATTATGAAAAGTGTATCACTCAATCAAATCACCGCCACTGATTTGCTGTGCCATTTTTCCACTACTTGAATCCCCCTCTCGGATATCATGCACAATGTTGCACCACCGAATCGTGTGCAGGTGGCTGTTGTGAGAGAGAGAGGTGCAGAAAAGAAAGCACACCGCTCGTGACACAAAAGCACACGGTCACTCAATCATCTTACTGCCTTACCATCGTGCAAGCAATGGTGGTTTTTTTGTTCACGTGGATTGATATCAACCACGCTCGCTTCCCGGTCGGAACCTGGCGTCAAATGCCAATTTCTCAGCGTCATCT
This sequence comes from Anopheles minimus, assembly GCA_000349025.1. Taxonomy (NCBI): domain Eukaryota; kingdom Metazoa; phylum Arthropoda; class Insecta; order Diptera; family Culicidae; genus Anopheles; species Anopheles minimus. Next base: position 5,003,787 of record KB663832.1, read on the forward strand.
TGTGTTGCTGGCTGAAGCCGTACGGTTGTACTTTCTTCTCTGGGAACAGACGGTAAGGGGTTGCGCACTACACGCTCCCAGCATATCCTAGCAGTGTGTCGTTTGCCATTCTCATCCGGTGGTCACTTTCGCTGCTCCGGTATCATGGGGCGTGTTGATTAGCATTGAAAGAAATCACCGCAACACTAACGCGTCCCCCCAGAAGGGCACAGCGAACGCCTCTCGCTGGCACGTCAAAAAATATTCGCTGCGGCCAGGCAACAGATGCTTTTGGAAGCACACGACGAATGCGATCGGTGAGCTTTTCAGGATGCATACTTCGAATTGTGAGTATCTACAGGATGACCTTCATTGGTGGCACAATCGAGCGAAATGGCGGCATAGCACTATTATTAATTTTCCAAAAGAGTTACACCACTGCAAGACATAGATTGGAGGTCCCACCCCGATTCGGGAAGCACTAATTAAATTAGAGAAATCCTCCGGGTAAACCTGCCCCATGGGGCGAGGATTTTGAATGATCCGGTCAACCGGTGGTAAAGGTGTCCCTTTCGCGGTGCAACACACCGAACCGTTCAGTCCAGGTGCCTCGGTTTCCCAACTTTTGTGACGCATGTTCATCAGCTGTTCCCACAACGAGCTCTGTTCCGGTCAAAAGACGCCGGGATGAATAATATACCACTGTTGTATCGATATGAAACGCTCAATCAATTAAAGGCAGTCTCCTTATTCCATCTGAATGGAGCTGTGTAGGAACCTTTCACTTTCGTTAGCTTCAGGCTTGCGTATGGTCCGTGTATCTCTACCCGCAGAAAAGGCTGAGCCATGGGAGAATGCTATACCCTTCTTTGGGGGAAGGTGTATGTTTGGGATTCGTTTTGGAATCTCAGACTTTGGAATGCGTTCACGAAGAGTGGTCTTCGCGTAGTCAACGGAATGGCACTGATCTGTCCTATCAGCAGTCACGTTGATTGGAAGGTGACCTCAAGCGATGGCATATCCGTACTAAGATCAGCCACCGCGTCTGCCTTAGTATGGTTGTATAGATCGTATCACTTAATCATCCCTGTGAAGTGACATGAAAAGTGTCAGGTGCGTTGCAAAAGTGCAATAATTCTAGACCATTCATACAAAGCAATTGACACCTCAAGTTATGCGTTTGTAAAGCCCTGGAACGAAATTATCCCACTCCCTGCGCGTGCAGTGAAAGTGAAAGAAAAAGGCTTATCTTGAGCCCGTTGCTTATCTGTACTCTACGCAGCGTTCCTGGTAGAAAGGAACACACGCTGCAATTAAGCAGAGGATCATAAAAATAAAACACAAAATGTTAAAAGGTTGTACTTTTTTGCTGATTTTTTTTCACAATCTTTCACTCACGATATACGTTGCGCGGGTCTAAAATCGAATTGCATGCAGTGGAGGCAGCGGAAAAGTTTTGCAAAAAACATTCTCCAAAATAAAAAGGGAAAACAAAAAAAATGGCATCCATTGCAGACACTGGCTCCGTACATTTCCTGGACACTCATACACACTCTTGGATGATCTTGCGTTTACGATGGTCATGTTTGGTGTGGACACAGTATCGGAAAACTGGTTCCTTTGGAGCTTTGGAGATCTTGAAAGGGAGGGGACCTATAGAGGAAGCTAAAAATAAAGCTCCCATACAACCACGCAAATGAACCGGCAAAAGCTCCCCACCCAAGTCCGCTTGATCAGGAAGCATCGGGAGCAAGAAGAAGCAACGATCGGACGTAGCAGAGAGGTGTACGTTTATGTTTTGGGTGGATAAATTTCGCTTTTATTGGTCGGCTTCTGAATGCGGTCCGACGAGTGAAACAAAGAGAGTGAGAGAAAAAGTTGGAAGGCGCCAAATATTTGCGTTCATCACTCGCATCACGCCTGTTGTTTGTGGTCGCGTTTTGAACGGGCATGTCCGCCGTCGGGCGGGTGATCTTCCCAGCTGGAGAAATTCCGATACCCATCCGTGACCGTCCACAGCCGGGGAAGGTCAATGACTGGTACGGGGCAAAATCTAAACATTTCGAAAGTTCACCCTGAACCGAAAATCGAGCCGCAACGTGCGATGCCCGAACTTTTCACCCTGAATAGCCCCGAGGTGGGTTGATCGAGCAACTCCATAAAGGTTTGTATGGGAAGATCGTCATACTGTTTGCATCGTCGTTTATCGACAAATGGTTGGGCAACAAAAATTAGTAGGGTGAAAAAAAGATTGGGATACGGTAGCTGGTTGGTTTATTACATGTGAGTAATAGCTGTCCCGACTGACATCGTTTTGTAGAATATTTAATTATCGCATTACACACAAGAAATCAATTTTCGATATATTTCAAGTTTTTTTTAATACACTTGAAAGTTCTTCATTATTGTAGTGAATCTCAAATAGAAAGTGATGGATCATGTCTTTTTCAAGCCCCGATTAGACTGACAATTAGGGTCCCACCATTAGCTGAAAGTCTAGATTCTGGACCAAAGCCATGGGGTTCCACTTCTACCGGTAAGTGGATCAATAGATCACTTTTTTTTAGTCCTGATTTTGCTGTTGGAACTACTGTGGATGATAAGGGAGTCTTTCGAAAAGAATGAGGGAATTTTATATATGTGTAATTGCGAAATCCCGACGATGGTTGGCATCTGCCTTGACCAAGATCGTTGATATCCCCTTGAGATTTTCTGGAGTTAGCTGTTTACATAATGCTCAATCATAACGATTCGAGCAGATTTTCTTATAATAGCATTTTCATCTGCCGTGCGACGTTGACAACGCTGGCAAAAACTTCTTCAACGTGTGGTAACAAATATCGATCTATAAATGATATCGTTTTATGTTGCACTAATAAAACATTAAATTGCTGAATTTAAATAGATTCGATAAACTCAGTCCTTCGTTATTTATACCCATCCAACCATTCAACCAAACGAAAATAATCCACCTAAATACCTCAAAATAGAATTGTTTCCATATTTTCATTGAGATCTAATAGTATCGGCTGATAGAAAACTCAAGCGATTTCCAATTTTCCTGTTTCAGTGAACTCACCGATAGCATTTTTATGAGAAACACTTCAGATTGAGAACCGAATTGTGTTAAATAACTCCGGAATATTGGTGTTTTGAAAACTAACGGTTGCCTTCCTAGGACCATAGGAGTAATTAGCGCTAAAAAACATAAATAGCTTACGAAACGAGCCCCAAGCACCGCACCATATATTCTGTAGCATCCTACAACAAGAGTGGTCCACTAAGAGTTGTTTTTTGTTATGTGCAAACACAAAAAAACTCTCATACTGTACCACTTAAGTGGCTAACTTAGCCTCAGACAAAAAACACACGAAAAACTAAATGTAAGAACGAAAAAATCCTCCTGACACGCGGCTTTATTTGACCATCAAAATGACACCGTCACAGGCGCGCACGAGATGGTGGTGACTATTACACTTCATGGGATTACACCACTTAAAGCATTTTAGCACGACCCGCCACAGATCCCCGTCCGGTGGTGGTATCGCTTTAACGCCGAAAAGCCAGCGAGACTTAAGCGATCTCTTAATGCAAATCGCGAGCCTCCGTCGTCTGTACGTGCCAGCACACGGTTGGCGGTCATTGAGACGAATTGCCGATCGACTGGCGTGTTTCTGTGCAATAGTGTGTTTGTATTTTTTATTACCGTTTTGTTTTACCTTACTCCACTCTTGCATTCGGAAGTGACGAACCCGAACTCATGGCCAAAGATGGTCGAACGTTCAATTATTAAACTGTTTCGATCGATGCGTTCCTTTTGCTAGCGGGTTCCGCGGGCGAATAAGGACCTTCAGACAGCATACCAGATTCATCCGTTGCCGGGGTATGGATGTGTTTGATTCCATCACTACAAGACACATGTCCCTGGAATTTCGACCTGACAGAGCACGTTCGTCGCTTGTCTGCGAATCTTTCGATCGTTGAACGATATGGTATGTTCCGATCGTGCAATGCATTGAGAATTAACACAAATAACGCAATTGTCTGGGCATTGAAACTCTTAATGTCTCATAAATTTAGAGACATATTGTGGCAGTGAAATTCTTTATGATCCTCCTCTCAATCTCATGAACGAGTATCACCTTTGGAGCATAAAATGGGAAACCATAATTAAAAACCTCGTCAGCACACAATTTCTAACACCGGAGAACATAAAAGAGCTTAAGAGTATTACAGCACCCATAAACCCTTGCGGCGATCAGGTGTCAGTTTTAAAATACCTTGTACAAAAGCGCTTTTCTTTTAAGGTTACGAACAGCAATTTCAAATTGAATTCTACTGTCACCAATGTGGCGCATAAAATTGAACTTTCGAAAAACTTTCCTAATATTGTTTCGTCAAGAAAAAGCTCGAAAATGGAGCACAGTGTGAGGTAATCTGCTTGCAGCTGTTTGCGTTATTGCGTGGAGCTACAAAAATGTATGCCTAAACATTAGTAAAAAAAAAGTTTTAATTCGTCAGAACTTCATCACATGTCGCGGTGACCCAGTTGTGAATTGTTTTTTGAACTTGCCTCTACTAACCTACTGCCAGCGAAGATCGCACCTTTACGATCGAAATGAAGCCATCCCAACTTGAACTCAATTTCACGCCCTCCCATGGTTTACATCTCGCTTAGTAAAATCCGCATTCGTGTCTGGAATTGGCAAACGATTGCCACCTGTGGTCAACAAACTGGGGGGAAAAACCGATCGCCAATACTTTCCCACGTGCCGGCGGCTTACAATCCGTGGTGATTGCCCCGGCACGAAACAATCGTCCGCAAGGGAGCTCAATGGTAAAGGAAAAATGAGAAAATTCACCTCCAACCATGCGACAATTGGCCACAAAATTGGTAGCTAATGAAATGGACGTGGGAGCTAAAGCAAACATGGGCGGGAGGGACAACAATTGGACACAAAAGTGACAACAAACGAACAGAGCGGAATGGTCAACACCAAACAAAATGTGTCGGCAAACGCGGCGTTTTGTTGTGAGGGTAAATAAGTGGACGCAGTTGCGTGTGTCGCTTTCTTTCTATTTGTCTTGCCTCCGGTACGCTTAACATCTTGTGCGTGGTGTGGTACGGCACGCGATGAGCTTTTGGGAGATAAAATTTACGAAACGCAAAGTTTCGGTTGATTGATTGGTGTGTGATTCGTTGTCTCTTTGTAATGCCGCAAGGTATTTTCGTTTCCTTGTATTGATCCTGAAATAGCCCACTAACGATCAATTTTGGGGAATAGGGAATTTTTGCAAATTATTAAATTTTAAGTTTCATGCAAATGACAATCGTCGATCATCGATATTTTGATCTGTGAGTTAATCGTATTGTTTAGAAAAATAGGACCATCTATCTCTCCACTATCTAAGGAGGCCAACGATGGGAAAACCTATGCACTTTCGGGCAGGAAAACGACAACGGCCGGAAGCAAAAAAAAGGCACAACCCAGTAACCTCGATCCAGTTTAATCGATCGGGCAACTGTTGATTGATTTTTTGGAGAAACAATTCCACCTGAAATGAATGGTGCTCAGCTAGAACTGACATGTCAAATGATCGCGCGTCGGATACAACTATTCAGAAGTCACGGTTAGCTTACGTGGCCTTGCCTGAGCATTTTCGGGGTAAACTGCTTGATGATCCATGATCGCTTACCTGCAAAAGAGAGTGAACGAAAAAAACCAGATTGTTAGAAAGTGGTAAAAAGGTGAAAATAAGCGGAAACGGTGTTGTTGAGCCCTGAAGGTAAAGGTGATTAGTATTAAAAAAAAAATCCCCAAGCATCTACAAATGATTTCCAAAACGGTGTGAAACGGGATGGCAAAGTACTTCCATTGCGACGCTGTCCGGCAAAAGTTTTCACTTCATTATTTACCGTGCCGATGGTGTTGCAACACCTTCGCGGCGAGCCGTCGCCTTCCTAGCGCCTGGCGCACAGATGGTGGTCAAATTTTGCGATTTTAATTAAGCTTCCAACTCTAGTACACTCCGAACCGCGCCGCACGACCAGACCCCTTTCCCGCAAAGGTGTCAGGTGTCATCTGCCGGCTGGAAATTATCTTGAACTTCCGTGGCGTGTCGAGAGCACCGGCTTCTCATCGGGCTTGATTGATGTGACGACCCTAAGTACATTTCTTCCGTTTTGGAGCGCTTTCTCAAGTTTACGTGCCTAAAACATACATACACACACAGCGAAGTGAAGAAATGACATCGTGTTTTCTAACCCTCCATCAAATGAAAAACGGGAAATCTCCAAATTGCTCAATCAACACAACACAGGAAGCAGACTCTGTCGTTGAGTTTCTATCCATCTCTCTAGCCTGTAAATTGGCGCTAGTCCCGAAACTCTGGGCGGTTTGTTTGAAGAAATGGTTTACAAAATTGATACCAACTCGAATGGGCATCCCGGGGTCTCCAGTGTCTCCATTTCGCAAAACGGATATAAGTGGGAAGCAGCAGAAAACAATACGAATTTCGAGATCGTTTTGTTTGCGGCCAAGATGTGCAGGTTATATGTATATTGTCCAATCGAAAGCCTTACGCGTTGGGCGTTGAAATGTGGGCTCACTTCCTGTACACGAGATACGGCCGGACCGATGTCGGTACCTTGAACAAATCAATTGCCTTCACTAAAGGAAATCTAGAATGGTGAAGTTGCGCTGCCATTGGACATTAGAGCATCGTGTGGGCAGCGGTAGAAAGGGCCCTCCGGGGCTATTCCGGGTAATTGTAGTGGGCAGTGGTTAGAATTCTGCGATAATCGTCTCAATTTGTTTGTTGGCCAGCGTTCGTTCCATTGCAGCTAATTAGGGACCGCTCTTTGGTTGATGCACTTGCTGAGGATGCGTGATGGAAATGGAAATATTTACGACACGGGCTTGGATTATCGTCTATGATTTATGACGTCCGGGTATGCTAGGGTTCCTAGCGCGATGGTTTGAAGTTGTCAAATGGCGAGGTGGCAGTGGTTTGCCCTGAGCACCTCCGTCGGTAAGATCACGATCGGTAGCGTGGGATGGATAAGCGCTAACTAAACATACTAGGAATGCTGACCAATTCGGCGTCCAACGCGAAGGCGTTGAAGTCTGTCGAGCGTCTAGAGAATCTCTTAGCGGGTACACTGCATACACAGCGAAGTCTCAGTAAGTCTCCACAGCATTGCACAAATCCACACAGGGCGAGTTCTCGTTTTTGTTTAGCAACTCTTTCACCATGGACATATGTGCCGGTGGTTTTGCTTAGCACCGTACATCCAGAAACCACACTTTGCATACAATGTACTGGAAAGTGGTTTCCCCACAATTCCCGTCCATCCCTACGGTGGGTGAGTTACTGCCGTTGGGCCTTACAACCAAGTGTACGAAACCGATGAAATGCATCGTAGGCAGCTTCCTGCCGTTCCAACTGAATTCCCGCGTGCATAGAACAACAGAATTACAGAGCAGCGGTAGCACTATTGCGTTGGCGATGGTATGTTATGCGCGTGGCCAAATAGTCGACGCCCTATCGTCTAATTGTGGGCCATGTTTTCGATCGGTATCTACGTGATTGAATTACGCAAAGGTAGCTTCTTGCGCGTGTGCGTAACCTGTTCCCTAATCTGATTCCAACACCAAAGCAAACTACCCGTGAGGTCAGGTCAGCAAATGGAAGAAATCATTCTTTTTCTTTCGTTTTCGTAAACACGATTTTTTCTGTTGGCTCAGTGCTCGTTATCGTAGCGTGGTACCGGTAACATCCCGGGTCGGGCAGCATCCGTGCAGTTATCGTGCCCCATTATCACGGTCGACGGTCCCGGTGTAGGAATTATTTCGTACACTGGGGCACGGGAGATTGAGGGTGGGGCATACTGTGGAGGATTATTACAAATAATGATCTTTATCCACGTAGCACTGAAATGAATTAGGTCAACGATAACCTTTCCGCTTCGACTTCTGGTGTGAATGCGTACGTAAACGCACGTAAATAACTCGCGCAAGTGCCCCTGTTTTTTTGTTTTGTATGTTTCGTTTGCTGATGTTACTATCTTCCAACCAAAATGCGTCTTATGGATCCCGCACGAAATTAGTTTCTAGCGATCTATTTTCACGTGTGTGTGTTTTTTCACCTTACTTCTTTCTCTCTATTGTTCACGCAAAATTTCGTTTTGGATCGCACTGGTGAAGGATAGATTAAATTGGGGCCTTTTGGCCTCATCGTCCCATTTCCCTATATGAACCGACGTGAAGAAGGTGCACGATGTTGTTTGGCGTTTTGGGGAGGTTACTGGTGGCCCTGATCATTATTCTTTACCCCTTGGCTAAAAAGGTACACTTTTCGGTCGCCGGTGAAAGCCAAAGTTGTTGGACTCGTCGAAAGCCGGTGTGGTTTTGGTAAATGTAATTAAGCTTATGTTTAACCTGTAACAGGTCTACTTACGTTCGCTGGTAGGATAAATGGGAAGCATCATAGAAGTGGTATGGTGAGGATTGGTTGTAGCAGATTAATCACCTTGAAAATCCATACACTTGTGGGAAAAAAACCAAACCGCACAATGCATGCGCGTGGATGGAAACCAACCGAAAGCATTATTCTCTCGCACGGTGTTGAATTGCGGTGGAAAGTTCTCACTCAGCAAATGCTGGCCGATGTCGTGTGGAGTATGCATGTTTTTCCCGCTTCTCATAAGGTCTCACCGTATCGCCCAAAAATTCGCATAGAAACGTCTCACATTCCGCAAGCGCCTCTTTTTTGCGTTGAAATTTAACTCCTTCCTACCCCGAAAAGTAAATAAAAAGCGAATGGAATCAATTCGTTACCAGCTGCTGAAGCTGCCGAATCGACAACTTCTTTGCAGCGATGGTAGGGTGGCAAGAAATAGCACTTCTTGCGTAGACTACGACACACGCGTATGCTTTTTTGGTTTGCTAAGGTCTTGCGTATATACTTCTTTTTTGCCTGCCCTTATTCTGCCTTCCCAAACTGCACTTTTGCTGATCTGCACACGCTGGCTGTCCGAGGTGAACGACTTCCACTTTGCACGAATGTCACACACATTCCGTACCAACCCCACCGAGGGTTTCGGCCACATTTTCGGACGACCTCCACCGATGGGGAGTGAGTGCCGTGAGATAAAAAAATCGACACGAAAGTATCGTACAAAAATAAATAAGTTTCCGAACGTTTCAGCCCAGGCAAATGTAACCATTTCCATCCTAGAATGCTATTAGAGCGCGAACGGATGTGCTCAATGGTAGAAAAACAATATTTTTTGTTTGTTTATTATTTCCCCGTGAACTTCTGCTCCATCTGAAGCTTTTTAAAAAGACACACTGGATGGGTGATGGTGGATCAAACTGAAAGTGTATAAAGAATGGAATTGAAATTTAATGAAATTCTGCTTGGCTTCCCAACAAAGTGAACGCGCTTCGATCGGCGATGTTCAGGTGGTTGTGTGTGTGCTTGAGTTTATTAATTTAATTATAATGTGCCATCCGATCAGCTCACGGTTTAATTGGAAGCTTCGACACGAAATGTAGGTAATATATTTTTTTACAGTAATTTTGAATATTTTCGTTCATTCGCGTACTCGTGTTGTACAGTAGTTCTTTAATTGTTTTAATTGCATTCATCGACGGAACAGCTACCTTTGCGATATTTTATGTCGACGTTTGAGAACATCCGTTACTGCTTTTTATATTTTATATGAACCAAAAATACCATTCAACATCATATGTTGTAACGTAGATGGTACCCAAAAAGAATGTTTCGATTCCGATCATTTCTCACATCGTTTCGGAAGGAGGCAAACCTTTTGTACTGGTTCAAACTAATTGTAGGATATGCAATTTGGGACAAGCAATTGAACGACAACTTCCTCTGCAAAGGAAACTCTCAAGGAAATTCACCCGCGCACGTACATAATCATCCGCCACATCATCCGCTCGCTGTCGTCGGACAATGCGTTTCATCTGCGCACCTAATTGCGCTGGCCAATTTCATCAGCGTGATCAGCCGTCCTTCGACGGTCGAAAAGAACGCCACAGAACATGCGGTGGTACAAACCGTCGTAGGGTTAGCGTCGGTTGGAGATGAGTGTCCGCAAACTGATGCCGATGGCAGTTTTCTACCGGCGAAACAAGCTCATCCGGTGCTAAATGCTCCTAATTGATCGATTGGTGGTTGTAGGGGTTAGTTTTTTTTTTTTTGGTGTGGAAGATGTGGTCAGGAATTGCACTTGGGTACAGTTGTGTCTGGACGAGTAATGATGCTTGTTTGAGTTTTCATTACAAGGTGACCTGCGAACAAATTGCTCTAGTGTGTACTGTTCATTCGTTACTAACGGTTACGCTAGAAATATGTGTAGAAGGTTTATGTTCTTCAACGAAATAAGAGACTCCCTTTTCAAGGTACTGAAAATTTAGTTCACCAAGTGTCAGAAGGTTTTTGGTTCGTTTGACACACTCTAATAGCTTAGCTAGCAATATCAATATCACCCCAATATTCAAAGATTTTGTCTAACATTTGACGTAAGAGATTATTGGTAAAATATTGATTAAAAAACGATTGCATTATTAACACACATATAACCGATATATGACACCGATACCGATCGTTTTCGCGATCAGATCTATGAGACTTGACTGTAATTTGCTCACCATAGATTAATTTACATAAGCCCGCGGATGGGCACATGAAATCATTTCCAATTTTAAATTAAAACATCAATCCGCCACATCACTCAAAACATCCGCAGCCTTCGTCCATCGTTCCGCCGCTTACGGCGACCAATAATGGCGACCTTCCAGCCACGTTCGGAACGTGCACGATCGCAAAACCGGTAATGGATTTTGGCATGCCGTTCCGGCGGTTGCACCTGCCGTAAGGAAAACGATCGAAACACAGTTTCGACCCAACTGACTGAATATTGGAACGATCCGGTACCTTGTGCGCCCAGCGGGAAATGGCCGCCAAACAGCGGCCAGAACATCAAGTACATATCCAGAAGAAAGTGGTACCAGTGTGTTTTACAACACGTGTTTCATTTCTCCACTCACCTACCGCTACACGCAGTGGTGTTCTTATGGGGTCGATTGCATTACATTCCCAAGTGGTACAAAACAAAAATTAAATTACAACCCATTACGTTCGATTGGGGGACCGTGTGTTGCTAGCACTGGCGATGCATAAAAAAAGGAAACTTTTTTTTTTCGGTGGCTCATTCGGAAGCAATAGACAAGTAAGTGTAGCATGTTTTTTGTCGTCTTTACCGAACGGTGACTATCGAACCACGAATTCCGGCTGTGTGTGAACCAATTGAAATTATTTCTTCGCCAAGTCGGAAGCTTTTTTCTTCGACAGTCGCGGTTACCGGTGTTAGGATTCGATAACAATTTCCTGCCATGGTTTTGCAAACACAAGGAAGGGTGGAGAAAAGCAGCTGTAGAAGAAATAGCAATAAAACTGGGAACCGAAGTTCCTGCTTATTATAAAGCAAACGGACTTAGAGACATCCGAATAGTTATCGATGTTGTGTGCTTTAAGATCACTGTGTTAAGTCGAGCAAGACAGATCAATGTTAAGATGACGATTCAATGCACTAATTATTTTTTCCACTGCCCAATGTCACTCAGATCTGTGAATGATGTGTAAATAGTGAAATAATTAATCATTCAAGCGATGCGACAGGTGCGCACAGCAGAATGACCCACTTTTACAAAACAAACAAAAAACCTTATTTAAATCCATTCCAGCCTCCAGTAAATTTAGACGAAAGGGGTAGAAAAACCTAGACAAAACATTCCAAAATGCTCTTTTTTACTATTCCCGTTGCACGTTAAGCACACGTTCCGTTTGCCTATTTTATGCGTATCCGTTCCAGGGCAATGTGTTCACCCCCGGGGGGTGAGAGCTAAAAGTATCGCTTACAAGATGCTTTCGAAGAAACGATTCTAAAAAAAAAAAAGGTATGAAACCGACTAAAATATGTTTATTAGTCACTCGTGCACTTGCGAGACAAGCATACTCAGGCATTGATGATGAAAGGCTTGAAAATAAAGAATAATTTTCGGTAAAGTATTCGGTAAACGGGAAGTTGGTCACTTGAAGTACATCCTTCACGCTCAGTGAGTAACGAATATGACTCCATTAGACACTAACTTGCAAAGTGTTGGACAGAAGGAACAGTGGAGAAGAGAAACATAAAATCAAAAATGGCAAGCCGCGATCCACGAGAGATAAGTCAAGATGTAGGAAAAAACTAGTTAAAGCATACACTTTGGAGAAGAAAAAAACGGGAAACAAACGTTGCTCACCGATAAAACAAATAAGCAACGAAAATTGCTAACGGTGCTGCGTTTTGGGGGAGGTGTAGTTAATTCACGCTCGGTTCTCTTCAACCTTCACCCATCGCACCGCTCGTGAAAACTCCATCATCGAGATCATTTTCTGTGGAGATAATAACTCTACCAAGCTCCGTTACAGGAAAACATACACACGTACCTATGGTTTCATAAAACTGGCTGAAAATCCAAAACAAAACAGAAACGGTACCAAAAAAAGAGTTTTTCATTAGTGTGTCTTTCGGCGAGGGGTTCGGTTTTGTTTTTATCTTGTGAGGATCGGTATCTCTCATGAAAGAATGTGATACGATCGTACAGTTCTAAACCGTATCCGCGTGTGTCTGTGATTGCTATTGATCGTAATAAATTACACTCTTGTTACAGTTGCAACACCAGACGTACAGCACCAGGATCGGGCCTCAGCTTCAATCGGTAAATCTTTTTATCCCAACTTCTTATCTGTTCATGTACGTGCGCGGTATTACCGGCAGCTGTCAGCAAACTCGCCTAAGGAGCTACCTTTTTTCTCTCCTTTGGTGGAAATCTTTCCCCCACCGAGCAGTGTGAAACACTAACACACAAAAACTGTACGTACCGACTGAAATAGCGGCAACTTCAACGCAATAGATCGCTCGATGCCGCCACCCGGCGGCACCCTACCACCAACCGGGGCAGGTTCACTTTTCGCGATCCTCTTGACAGGTGTTTCATTGCTGCGCAACAACACCACCCATTCTTGTGTGGCATATTTCGCCAACCATTGCTTTCCACCCCAAAACGGGTAGGAACAAAACAAAAAATATATCTCCCCGGTTGGGTTGGGTTCGAGTTGGCATTTCTCGGGCCCGCCCGCGTCACAGAACGAAACGCAATCCGTAGATCGGTTGACGTTTTCGCTTGGGTTTTAGCCGTTCGCCCGGCAAATGAAGGGAGCGCGAGAGCGACTTCGGAATCCCGTTCCCGGACGATCCGACGTTCGGCTACCTGACGGTTCAATCTGCCAAGCCCAGCTTGCGGGAGCACGTGGGAGATTTCCATCCCTTTTTGCTGCTATTTGTACCACCCCTCAACACAGAACGTGATCGTGCCTCCCCCTTCCCCCTTTTTCGGGAGACTTCGAGATGCACTCGGCGTCGACAGATCTCGGTGAACTTTTGCAAAATGCGATTGCCGACGTTCGACATCAACTTTTGCAAAGGAGATTGCGCTCCCTGCAATACTGCTAGTCGTTAGTGTTTTTGATCGCGGAAACGTCTCTTTCTTGTGATGTTGTAAAAGCTCGTTGTAATGCTCAACTGGAAGAACAAGTGTTTTGGATCGAGTTCGAACGATTGCTCTGGTAACAAGAAGTTGAAAATTTGTTCAACGTTATGTCGATCATGAGCAGACCTGTTGGGGCGTTCGTTCGCAATGCACCCGAAAAGGTCAACAGCGATCCTTATCGATCGATCATTTGATTGTGTTCTGCATCGGAAGGTTTGGATAATTCCTTTTTTGGGTCCTTTAAATGTGCTTTTGGGAATGAAATGCATTTTGCAATTGATATTGATGAAGTTATGATTTATGAAAGTCGATCACTCAGTTCGCTTGTATATTAACTATCGATTCGTTTTTTATATAAAAACAATCATTTGGTATCGGCGCTACGTGGTAAAATAAGTATAATACGGCCAGACCGTCATATAATAACAAAAAAAATCATTTGATTATGACGGGAATTATTAGATAATGCTTTCCTGAGTTTACTAGAAAAATTTAATATAAGAATTTCAAACTTTTCTTTGTTTCCTGATGTTCCCAGAAGAAACAGCTCCTAGTAGAAGACTTATAACAGGTCCCACCAAATGCATAGCATCATCTATTGGCAATATAAATTCTATTTGTTTAAAAAATTTGTTGGCTGAATGCTGAATCGTATGCAGCGAGTATTTTTATATGCAATACCAAAAATTATTCACAATGATATCAACTCAGGAAAATATGACTGTTCTAAATGATGAATTTGGCTGGATTTTTTTCGTGAATAATTGTTGTGTCTGCGTCTTTTGTTTTTGGTCCACAAATAAAAAAGTGTTTGTCGGCATTTCTTGAACAGTTTTCCCGCCATCCTACATACCGTATTGATTTTCTCCATTATGACGTTGAAATTATTTTTGCTGCACATGACGAATCCGTTCGTTTGGGTGGTTTGGGTAACGGAATTTCTATTTTCCAACTGATAAAACCACCACTGTTAACTTCCTTCCACTATTTTTATTTCTGTATTGTTGCACTTTGCGACACAATCACGCGGCTCAATTACAATTTGTCGCAATCAAACTATGTTTCAACTCACTAATCACCAACTGAAATACTCCCGTCGCTTACTCACTGGTTCACTTGTCTGCTACACTTGAGCGTGCGGAAAAATGGGGTTTTAGAAGATAAGAAAGGAAAAAACCAAAGAAAACTAACATAAAACACCAAAGTTTTTTTTCAAACGCACACGACAATGTTACGACGATTAAAAGCTCAGGTACGGTTCCGGTCGGTGAGGAAGAAATTGAACGAAATAGCGAGACAAAACAGAAAACGATCACGACATAATCACACCACCCAGCTTCCGGTTTAGCAATTGGCAATGTCAACCCACCATATCGGTAAGAAAGGAGTACGGTGCAGTACCACTTTTCGTTGCTTTTGTTTTCAAATTTTATTGAACCGTATCTGGTTTGGTGCGGGTTTTTCTATTTCCCAAATACATAACGCCGCTTTTGTTACATGAGAGTGTACAGCGTTTGTTGGGTGTTGTATGTTTTTTTTGTTGTTGTTGAAGGGCGCCTAAACAATGTATCGATCATCTTGCGGGCACAATAGGGTGTGGAACTATTACCACAAACGACAACGACAGCATCCAAACCCGACCGAAAGTCAAAGTTGTCGAGCCTCTTTCCGTTACTTAACAGTCCACCGAAGCAAGGAACATAGTTGACAGTTGCCAGATGATGACGATCAAAATGACGACGACGACGACGACCAAAGCAAGTCTATCGATTATCGATAACAACCTCACAACATAGGGTTGATACAAAAAAAAAACAATAGCTAGAAAACACTCCTTCTCTAAAATCGCCTCGCAATCGGTGTGGTGGCGGCTGCTGGCGTCCGCGTGTTTTATTGAGATTTAGTTTTCTTCCATTCCATGCGTTCGAGATCGGTTCCTGCTTTTGCTCACGGATAAGCAAAGCCCACAGCAGCGACCGAAACTGGCCGTCTGTTTGGTTGGAATATTCCGGTTTTCGGTGGTCCCCATTTGAGGCGTTGCGCCTGGAGGATTAGCTCCGGTTGGGACTTTTACTTTCGTTCCGATCCGGGGTGTAATACGATTTGTATGTAGATGCAAGCTCTGTTTTCGTCTCCGTTTCCCCGATCATATACACACGGGGAAAAATATGGCACCAACATAAAATCAGCTGCTGATGGGTTGCGTCGTACCGCAGGTTGAACTTTCTTTCCCGTGCTTGAGGAGGTCTCAAATTTCAGTAATACACTTGTGCCGATGATCGTGTGCGGAAAACAACGGGTTCATAGGGGCGCTTGGATTTTTAATCTGTTTTTTTTTTGCTAGGCACTTCATCGATCGATCGTTGCATGAACAAAAATTTGCAAATGCATGCAAATCGTAATAATGGTCGCTGTCGTCGTATCCGGCATCACAAATCAACCGGTCAACCGATAATATTTAGCTATATGAACAGTTTCATAAGCTCACCATTGGTATATGATTTAATCACTTCTTAAACTCAATTCTACTATATTCCTATTATATGCTCTCACTTTGGTTCACATTCTACCTCACGGTAGCATAAACATTGCAATCAACACTTATTATTTATCGTAAACATTTTTGATATCCTTTCTCACTAAGAAAAAGGATCACTCCACTACTGGAACATCGTGACGCGTGTTGCCTTTTCACACGATGCACTTCTAGCAACGCTACTAAACAGTTATCCGTTATCCTTTAGCCACACTGTTATGCGAAAACAACAACCCGGTAAGCTCGCAATGCTGCGGCGAGCTGTTGCGCTTTTGTGATGCGAACCGCGCAACGGAAAACAACCGAATGTTGCGCACGAACCGAGTTGCGTGTGCGCTAGGTTAAAAACCGCGCGAAACCGCTCTGGGATCGCGCACACGGGGCAGGTGAGCTTCTCGCCGCGATCGAGCACTCACTCTCGCTCTCTCACCCGTGCTCACACGCGTTGTACACAAAAGCGAGCTCGCGCAGAATTATGCACCTCGCGTGGAACTCACGCAATGATTTGACGTTGCACAAGCTCTGATTGCAGGTTCTTCGATAGAAAGCATATGGGCAAAAAAATGATTCAAAAAATGATGCTAATCGGTAAAAAAAATATAAAAGTTTAATTTTTTTACATAATTTCAAAGCCTTAGTAAACTTAAATATAGTACATGCATTAAAAGGAATTAAATTTAGCTTGGATATGTATATTTAACGCATAGAATAAAAAAAAAACCGCAACACGCGCTTTTCTTTTAACTTTAAAGGTACATCTAAAGATGAAAATGAGTATAAGAAGGTAAAGAAAAATATTTAAAAATAGACCATAAACTTTAAACTTTTACTTTATTATTCAAATTTACTTTTTTATTCAAATATAAAGTTGTGTAAAAACAATAGTTGATATTAAACTATTTTTTAAAAATATTTTTGTACAATTTATATGGCATACTTTTTGCATGATAAACACTTTGCTCCAACAATTTCTCGCAACATCCATTACATTAAACAGCCAGATAATGTATTGGAAAAAAATACTTTCAGATAAACGGGCTAATGATGGTTAAGATAAATATAAAAGTAAATAACTATCATCCATAAACATCCCACAATCATCGAATGGTGTGCAACTTGAGAGAAGCATTAAACAACCTTAGCAACTACTTCGTGTGCATTCGATTCAATCGTTGTACATTGCATCACGCAAATCTCGCATCAGCTTCTTGGTACAAACTTTTGTCACCTGTGCGATGCGTATCGGTCCGACGCAATTTACTCAGAACTGATTTGATTATCAAATGAAATTAGTCGGAATGAACCGTACTCTACGGTTGCTAATTGGTTGCTTTCTTCTGCCGTCTCAGCGTTTGATCTCGCCTGCACGCGAAAGCTAAACTCGCGTGACCGTGAGAAACCACAATCCTACTTAGGTTAACTTCGGTCCTGACGCTGTTTTTCGATTTCGGAATACGATTCTGTTTCCCTGCAGACTTCAGTGAGCTGCACCCGGGAGGAAGTGTAGCGAGGAAAATGGAAAGTATTTTACAGACGCTACATAAACTCGGGAATGATTGGTACGAAAGGTGACGAAACGAAGAAAGCAAACGAATTGAAAGATGGCTGATAAGCATCGGTTGGAACAGGGTAGCGCATGGGATCTGGTAAAATCTGGTGACATACTCGTTAACGCCTGGTACTTGATCGTTTTGATCAGCGTTTGAGTGCGAGCGGCATTAACATCCTCCGCATTAACAGGTTCGTTCGGCGATGTTCGCGGCTGTTCGCGCGGATCGTGTCACGATCACGACAATGCATCAACACAAGGATGATTGCATCAACGAGTCATCACTGTGCGAGGATAAATTATTATTCGTTGGTTGGTTTGAACGAAAAGGTGCGTGAAACGTGATGAATAATTATTTGTACTATCAGCATGTGTGTATTCAAAATTGTTGGAAGTAAATATATTAATAAAAATACATCATCACCTTGTGTATTACACAATATTTATGTGTGATGTTTTTTTTCACCAAAACAATGGTAACTAATTGTTAAAAATAAGGAACAGTCACAACGCAATATTCCGAATCCCCGGAACAATAGCTCATTGAAAGGGTAAAATAAAATAAGGCCTAAAGTTTGAATTATTTGCTTCGATCTGCGATAGTCTATGTGCCTAGTGAAGTGGGTTTATTATCGTTCAAATCTTCTACTTAGGAGCTAAACAAACAAACGACAATTTGAGATCGTGTCACCGGCGATTGGGTGGAACCAATCGTGCATTGTATGTTGGACTACTTTTTTAGATTTCCCCAAAAATAACATCCCTATTGTGAGAGTGTTGATTGACTTAGAAACCCTAGATAGTAATGGTACTTCGTGATACTTGTTACGTACACTCCAAAATGAAAAAGCAAATGTTCAAATGGGAAAATTGTGATAAAGATCCAAAAACAAAGGAACAACAATTGCATAATGTTAACATATCACACAGGATGGCAGATGAAAGGAGTATAGCGAATAATTTAGGACAATAATTCCGTATGTTGTGATTACAGCAAATTTTGAAAGCAAATCATTTTTTTTAAATATAAAAAGGTATTAGAGGAGGGGCGGCCCGACGGTAGTGGTATCGGCACTGCTCTCTCACACGACAGACCAGGACCAAAATCCCATCCGGACCGCTCCCCCGTAGACTATCCTGTTGCGTGGTTAAAATAAGTCTAATACGGCCAGGCCGTCATACAAAAAAAGATAGAGGAAAGTAAAACTTAAGTGCATAGAGATTTTCAATTTAGCAAATTTTTAATTATGACGAAATTTAATGTTTTGTTTATTCCGTATCAGCTTATTTAGTTTTCTATAACCACTGTTTAGCTAATTGGTCGATCTATTCGAACAAATGACACATTACACATGAGATGTGCACCAGCAATAAAATGAATTGCATCGTGCACAGAAAACGTCACGAAAACTCATCAAAGGGAAAGAAAATACGGTTATGTTTGATTTTATAGCATTAGAGATGTCTTCCCGATAGCAGAAAAAAGACCGTTTGTGTAACGTAACGCTTCAGGAATGTCTAGCACCAAATACCTTAAGAAGTTTCGCCACCGATGGTGGAAGCTAAGCGGTTAAGTATTCCCAACCACAATGCATACAAGGGCAAATGGTCACGAACGAAAATTCACCTCTTAATGTTACTGTGTTGTTGTTTTATGTTTTACTGTCTCCACCGTCTGTTTTCCCTTCTTACTGGTCTGGAGGCGAAACCGGGAGCGGAAACAAATGCACTCGCACTCGCATTGCACAAAAAACGAAATAATCACCTGCACTTACGATGCACAACTGTCGTCCGGTTGCGCAGGAGGTGTCTGTGTGGAAGGATGGTAGAACCGCCAAGCTGCACCGGCCCTTTTACCGGAATCGATCCCGGGGACGAACCGGGTTAGCGAATCGGCCGTGACGAAACGTCAGGTTTGGATGTTGGTTATTGTTTTTTTTATTTTGGTATTTGTGTTTGTTGATTTCTGGACAACGGCACCCGGGTCACACTTGTGAAACTTTCTCCCTGATGCGGTGGTGTATTTTGTTTTCTTCGCCTTTATCCTTTGTTTTCTCGTTTTCTTTTCTTATTGCCACTGCCAAGTGCAACGATGACAGGCGAAGGGAGTCTGTGCACTACAGTGTCGTTCAAAAAAGTGTGCTTAGTGTTAATCGCATTTGTATTGTTCTTTTCTCATTCTTTTTAATAGAATATGAATTATTTCTGAAATGTTTTTAAATAGTTGCTTCAATTATCAGATGAGTTAAAGCATTAAACAATTTTTTTTCTTTTAACGTTTCAATGCTAAAAGGCTGAGAAGTTCCTGTACAAACTAGTCGGCATAGATTTGTTCAATAATTTAAAAAATGATTTTAAGCCCCCCATATGCCATGTAAACCGTATGCTTACCATATGAATTGAAGCAATATAGCCATGCCATTAAAATATTCAACTAAAATAACAAAAACATTAAAAAAATTGAATACCTCAACAATTACGGAAATTAGGCTTTCTATATAGCTGTTTAGTTTGAATGATTATTTGAATATTAAACAAACATTGGATTCGTTGTAAAATATTTTCATTTAAATTCTCATTCCAATTTTAATTTTATGCAAATAATAATATTTGTCATTAGTTAAAGCAATGTGTATAATTTTGTTGTTTCATCCACAAGGAACGGCTAGCCCGTATTGCTTATAAAAAGATTTTATACCTAAACTTAATCTAGATTCCAATTCACCTTGGTTTGGAGGCATTTCCTTCGTGAAAATGTGTATTACTTTGCTATATTGCTAATATTTAGTGAGTTAATTTTTTTCTTTAATTTTTGTTTTGTTTTTGTTCAACTTAATTTAATAACTCATAAGAGTAATAATTTTAATTTAAAATCCAACAATTTTAAATGAACTTTCTGTTGGCGAAACATAAACATATAAATACCACTGTAAGGAATGCAGTCACTTGCCAAATCGAACGAAAGTTGAAATCATTTTCTTCAATTCCTCTCCACTCCATCTGTGGCCCTTCGGTAAGTTCATTCCAATGAAACATGAAAAAACAGCATCCAAAAAAAGGACACAACCCACTGCACGGATATAAATCCTTCACCCTGTCGCTTAATTTCTACAGATCACGACATCGAATGTCGTCCCGAAGGACCGTGGGTCAATATTCTTTTTGCTTGTTTTGTTTTCAACCTACTTCCCACCCGCCTCACTGTCTCTACGTGTGCGAGGGGCGACCGGTCAGACGGACACCGCATCGTCATCGCGCACAACATGCCGGTACCACAAACTCGAAGAGGACGACTTTCGCTTTCGACTACTACTACTACTGCTGCTGCTAGGCCAGAAAGTCAGGCAGACGGGTCCCGATCGGTTTGCCCACTTGCCGTTGTACGGCGACGACTCCAAATCAATTCTTCCGATCCGTTATCTCACCGCATTTCGATGATTTTCTCCTTCCCTTTCTCCGCTGTCTGCAAAAATGATTTTGTTTTGTTTCTCTCCTTCTTCGCCACCTACTCCTCGCCACTGCCTCTCGTCGCCACATGTTTTCTGGTTATACAAATTCTTCATTTCATTCACATTCGAACATGCGTGGGCAAATTCCTGAGTCTGCTAGCTCTCCATCCATGCTATCCGAGGCGCCCGCCCTAATGTCACCATCCATCGCGAGAAGCCAATTTGGACGATCGTTTAGGCGATCTCTGCTTCAGACGGGACAGCCAAGAGGTGTGCTTGCTGCGCATTAGATACGGCGTGAGCAGGCGCGCGCGCGCGCACACACACCGATCGTAAATATTTTGATAAATGGATGTCATTGGAGCCGGCCCGAAACATTTCCTTCTCTGCAGGCTCTATGCAATCGATGCAAAAAAGGCCTCCAAGATCTCGTGGATGAGATTGCAGATTTGCCACGGGTTTGTAGGGATCCAGTTTAGTCGACTGTCCTTCTTACGCTCGTGCACCAAAATCGAGAGCACCTCCGTGTCCTCAACAGGGCCAGCTCGCCAGGGTGGTACCCGTGCTCAGTAAGTACACTTTGGATGGAATTTATATATCTACGAGCCGATGTTGCGTTGATCCCGGGCGCGTATGGTGCGCGAGGTGCGAAACGTCCGAGCATGTGTCCAGGCTACTTTCTCTCATTTGCGAGATTACGTAAAGATGACGTTTGGCAGTTCGCAAAACGAATGCCCCCCAACCGTTTGCCGGCCTCCGTATGTACACGTCTGTTTAATTGAGTCCGGTTCGGTTCGGCGCAAGTGCCCGTAACGCAAAACGCCAAAATCGGGTAGCCGAAGCCAAGAAGGGAATAGTGGCACCCTATGCGGTCCGCGAGACCATTTCATTTGCCGTGACAGGAGTGGTGCCTTTTCTGAGCGTAACGGACGGATGTCTGTTCATTCTATGATAATTCAATCCGTGTCCTTTCGCTGAGCTGCAATTGGAAACCAAACGTAACTGACACGATCGGAACTCTCGGAATGGAGGATCAATAGCGTAGTGATAGGAATTGAATGAAATCTTGTTGATTGGCCTATAATGGCCTGGCCACAAGCAATGGAATGTGATTGTTGAGCATTATTTATTGATGAAAGTGATACAGCTATCACTTGTGTTGTTTGGTACCATCGATTGCCATTAGTTATGAAGTCATTAGAAACATTTATTGAACTTTTCCTAAACTAGTTACAGTTTCATACGGAAAATTTCTTTTTTTATATTGGGGGGGTTTTTTTGCTACAATTTGTTTTGTCACTCATAAGATCCTCTCAGGATCCCTCTCATACGACGGAGAGGCAATCGAAGAAAAAAACAACATCATATCACGCCTGCCTTTCATTAATGGCTTTTTCCCACATTGCTCCCAACCCCGGGATCGTTCGTCACGATTCCTGGTGATGGAATTTTTATTATTATAATTTCCTTTTTACTCGACCATAAATTCATTTCGCCGAACTCGAAAGGATTTAAATAAGAGCAAAAGTTCATCTTTATATCCCCAACATAGGCATCAGCAAGCAAATGAGATGTCGCTTTCTGCTGCGAAGCAAATAGACATGGAAAAATCATAAATAATCAACAAAAAAAAAACTCTCCGGATTCAAAATAAAAAAGGTAGCGTGCGATCGCAGCAGGATGTTGCGCCGGTGCGCAACCGTATCGAAATGGCGTTCGCCAAAGTTTTACGAGCATTCCCCCATTAGCGGCCGGATCGGATCATCTGGATGATGATTTAACGGATATTTCGGCTGGCAGGAGCGAATATTTTTGCAACGAGGTTCGAAAGGTGAAAACATAGAGCCATTGCAATACGTTATGGGGAAGTGGGTGGGAAGGGTGGACGAAATGTTTCACAAAAAACGGTGACTTTCGAAGATAGATCCGTTTCCACCTTTGCAACGGTGTGGTGTGATTAAAATATAGGAATATTGTTTACTTTCTATGACGTGCTTTTCTGCTGACGATATGTTTAAATTATGATTTTTATACAATAGCTCGTGAGCTCACTTATATAACAATCGATGTAAAGTTTTATATTAAACCTTTGATCTGATAAGAATTGAAGTAGCAAGTTGGACATTGCTTTCCAATAATAATTTTCCTTACCTTTTAGTTTGATGGTATCCAATCAAAATATATTTGTACACTAGCACTTCCTTTGGTACACTGTTTCGTTTCTCTTGTGTAGCTTATTTCACAGAGCTGTATCTTTCTATAATTATTACCTTCCACTGGTACACACTCACGTTTTTGTTCCACTTTTTAATCATTATATTTTGACTAGAACCTTAAGAAAAAACAAAATAATTTTAATTTTTCTTACATGCACAAGAATACAAATAAAAAACACTGTAAAACATATTTCATTTATATCTTTGTTATACAATCGACGGCTGTTTTGCGACTAAAACCCTAAGCCACATCCAGTTTGCATAAGAATAATCTATAGGTATGCATGCACTGACGGTTGCAGAAGTAATGGAGAACACAGCTGGTGCAATCTGAAACAGAAAAATTGAAAACAAAATTAGTTAGGTCATAGCAAACGAGTGATTTAATCTAACAACAAAATGGATAAATAGAAAATTGGTCCTAAAGCTAGCATGAATAATTGGAGTTTGTGCAAGTGCCACTCATGAATAATATAAACACGGAAGCAGAAGTGAGCAGGGAGCAATTTACATTCTCGTTTTGTTGAGTTCTACAACCTGTTTATTTGGTATTTTGTGCCAAATCGCTAAGGCTGTTTGTAAAGTTGAATCCGCATAGTTCATTGTTTTAAAGATTGAAATTATATGTGTTAAGCGATATTTTCTCTAATTTGCGCATTACACGCAGAATTCATTAGTGCATAATATTTTCCTAATGTAAGAAAAATTTTATCAAACATTAGTCCACGAAAAAAAAAAAAAAACGATCCGTCATCGTTCAATTCCGTTACATTTGTTGTCTTTTATTTGAGGGTGCCTTACTCTCGAGCGACCCCGTTATGCTGCACAACCTTTAGTGGCTGCACACGCGAAAAAGAAAACAAAAGAGATCGTATAAGGAAAAAAAATGCAACCGTAACGCTCCCTCACTGCATCCCATTGGGATCATCTGCTGGCGCTCTTCGTGTTAGTATAATACTTGTTTTTTTTTGCAAATCCAGTTCACCCATATATTGCGGTTGTTCTTTTATTTCCCCCTTATGCTTTCCAACGCTGCTCATCAACTTGATATTTCTCCCATTACCTGTTTTTCATGCCTCTTCTCCTCTTCCTTTTTCTTCTATGTGAGAATCCACCACCCAAGCGGGAGAGAATGCATTGAATGCAACCCAACGTAACCCGCTATAAGGCTGGCAGTGGAACGTGACATTTCGGAATTATGCTCGCGACGAGCGTGCACTTTTGTTTTCCCGTTCTACATTTGGTGGAGATAAAAAATGGGGAAAAAATCGCAACGAATGGAGTGGGTTTAGACGCGAGAAATGATAGGTCTAGAAGCAACAATATGATAAAACGGATGATTCTTTACACGTAAAAATCATAAAAATAAGCTTTTTTAACCGCAGCTAGGTGTTGCTGGTTGGGTGCACGACCCAAAGAGGTGGCAGACAAACCATTCTCCTGAGACAATAATACTCGCTACCCTCTAACGGGAACACATTAAAATGGTTCACTGTTCGATAAACGTACGCAGCAAGTTCGGCGGGTTTATGTCATTGTGGTATTATTTTTCCCTGCTTTGCCTTCAAATTCATGGATCTCATCTGTCATCCCTGTTCCTAATCCCGCCGGGATGAAGTCACCCATGTATCATGCCATATTTTTATGTTACTACTGTGCTACCATATTTAGCCTTTTGCGACCGAAGAACACTATGCTAATGAATCGCTCCGCTGTAAAGAAAGATGATGCGAAATTGGAGACATGGCATGGCTTCTGTACGTTCTCGATCTCATGTAACAGTTGACAAACGGGGGATAACTTTGCTTAAAATAGAAACCAACTCCACGGCCAAACGAAGAATCATTGTATCGTTGCTGGATAAGCATCATATTTATTAATGGAAGGCACCATAGAACACGTTGCTGCCCGTAAAGCAATTGTCTCCACGATAGATCATTATTTATGAACACAATCGTTGACATGGTACATGTACCGAAATCATGTTCTATTAAAATTTATACAGTATCTGGGGCAAGGAATCCAAACAGGGTTCTTCAGCAATCTTTGTCTGTTTAAGCCTGCCCCAAGGCAACATTGTCCTACCAGTAGAACTGTAGGGGGTTACTGATAATGTTAATAATAGTGACACACATTATCCATTTTTTTAAACATTTGTATAACGGCCAGGGCGTATTAGACTAAGTTTACTACGTAGCCGAATGGTCAGTCCTTGCAACGGGAGATTGTTCCATATGGGTTTCGACGCCTCTATCTCCTAGGCCCCGCGCAGAATCCTGTTGTTCATAATTGTAATAAGGCGTTGTCCATAAATTACGTAACGCTAGATTTTTTAATTTTAGACCCCCTTCCTTCCTTTGTAACGTAATGTAACGCTGGAAGAAACATTCAAATATTAAGCAAGGCAAGACCGACCTCCCCTTAAGATTTTTTAACAAAAAGAAGCAAAAACTAACTGTTTCTCATTATTAAATATTAAATGGCACGTTAAATAGCATACAGGCAACTACTAAGCCTGGTCGTGAATATAATTGTTGAGTGAACATACTGAAACCTATAAAGGATGTAAAGATTTTAACCCATGGATAAGTGTAGCATTTTTGAAAGATCAAGTGTGATTCGTTGATGAGTTCCATGAGTCTCTTCTTCTTTTTTTACACATGTTTTCACACATGTTTGTTTTAAGTCACTTTGCATCCCTCTAACCTTTGGTTTTGAATTTTAACGAGCAGCTGAATCTAAAAAAATAGTTGTTTTTTCCACTTAAACAAAAGTCGAAAAGAGACTATTAGCAAACGTTTCTACCATTATTACGTACAAGTAGTCAAACGAGGAACAAAAAACTAACGAAAAAAAAATCAAAAAACAATCAAAAAGGTATTTATATCTATTTCAAAACACTTGCGAAAGTGGAAAGCGTCTGTTTGCATTTCACGGCATCTTCCTATTTTCACCCATCAGTGTGCTAGCGTTCGCAACATAAATCATGATCAGCTAATCGGTCCCGAAAATGGACCCGCACATCGAATGGTTTCTCCTTTCCTTTGTCGTCGCCTCCATTGACATGTTTTACTGGCAATTAATGGAGCGGCTTGATTTATGGGCAGGGTGTGGTTTTCGATCGTGGACGACCCTGGGCACTGGGCCACCATGTCACTAACCTCACTTATTGGTGCATTCAATCACAATAAAACAAACAAAAAACGCGTACATCCCCAGACACAACACAATAACGACAAAAAAAAACGCAAACTATGTCACTTGACATTTACTGCAAGGCGAAACAAACTCCCCCATCAAACATGCCGGACAGGATGCATTGGCACGTTGCACGAGAGACGGGGATTGGAATGGATGTAAAATAACAGTTCGGATTGGAAACCGTACCGTTCCCGGAACAGCTAAACCGTCAACGGTTTACCCAAATGTGACGATTTAGTTCGGGGCTACTCAACATAGCGACCGGGTGCATATTAATGGCGGCAAAGCGAAAGTACATGGCGGACAGCCATGCTACGAGCGGTCCGCGATCGGTCGGAAGCTCGATCGGTTCGATTTTGATTTATTCCACCGTACCGTACCCTGACCGGCCGCCCAGTGACCGTGAATGTCATACAAATTAGCTTCTCACAAACAAGCGGCGGGGAGAAAATCAATAAACACGGAAAGAAAACACTATTTGTTCGTTTGCTACAGCGTACCGCGTTTCGTTGCGTTTTGTACCGCTCGTACGAAAGCGCCTTGTGTGCGTACTACTGGTGTAAGTTTTTTGTTTTGGAAACCCAAAAACAAATCTCCCTCTCCCCCGTCATTTACTACAAGTGTCATCTTAGTGCGTAGCGTAAAAGAAATGTTTCAAGGAAGCCAACATCCTACCGCTCAAATAGATCCGTACGTTCCGGGGTTAATGTGAATGTGAAATTAGGCTTTCCAACTACCAAAGGCACGGCCGGCTTCACGGTCACAGACAAACATCGGAACGGTACCCATTTTCATTCCACGTACCCTCTTAGTTTTGGTGTGTATTTACTTAAAAACGTCACGCGTACATCACTTTCGGGGACAAACGCATGCGGGACGATCGAATCGAAAGTGTTCAAGATTGGTTTAGGAAAAATGGCCACACGACATAGGAATCGATCATTCGGAAATGGAACGGATGCGTTGAAAAAAAAACAAAAATTTGAATCCAAAATAAAAAGAAAACACAGTGACACAAAATTGAAACACGCGGACGATTGTTTCGGTGGTAATGAAATGGAACAATGTTTGCGGTGTCTGGTTTGAATGACAGCCGGGGGCAGATGCGATCAACGTGAAGGTTTGGTTTGGATCGTGTCAGTTTACGAGCCAATCCAGGTTTGTGTTTTATTGACGAACATTATCCATCCATTTTGCTGCAGGAGTTGAGAGGTATGCGAACGATCTAGAATTATTTAGTGTACTCCAGTCCTGTTGCTGCTTGTTAATTCAGTAATAGAACTTAATTCAGTTCGCAAATATTAAGTGCAAAAAAATTAAAATTATATTTTGCCTTTTTTTATTTGTGCCAATTGGCTATCAACATGTGCACTTATTTTGTTCGTTTTTTTACAACACACATAATTTAAACACATTTTTTAAAGTTTCAAAAGATAATATGGTGTGACCGTTCTAAACAAGGCGAAAGATGATGGAAAAGATAAGCATTGAAAAATATTTACCTATAAACTTTGTACATCGTTTTATGGCTTTGATTAATCATTTAAATTTATCTCTTTAAAGTTTTCCTTCAATTTCATTCAAAAACATTTTTTTACATTATTTCCATGTGCGAGAATGTTTTGTAATTCCTATCCTTACTGACAAGTAAAATTTATCAGTCAGTTTCTGTACACATTAGAAGCATGTTAGCAATTAATTTTTTGGTATTTAAAATTCGCTTATAATTTTGTGCCAACGTCCACATCAAACATCGATCATAGTCTATTCATTCCCTTTTGATCGACTCATCGATTTCCCTTGCTGTCTTCTAACAAAACGATTCGCATCTTCGCTTCTTTCTCGTTTCATTGCATTGAACGCTGTGTGGCGTGTCTGTGGCGTGGATTATTTAAAGCTAAATTTATTAAAATAACCTCGAAGAATGACCCTAGAAGGTGGGTTTTACGTTGATTGTAAGCACGTGTCAACGCGAAGGGGTACGTCCACGACGCGTTCGATGTTAACTGCCCAGGTCACAGGGAATAAATATGCAAATGCAGCGAAGATCGCTGCACCGTATGTAACGGCGTGGACTTACACGTACACGGCTCACACACCAGACTAGACACTGGGACAAGTAGTACAAATTAAACGCGATCGTAGGTGGGATGACGAGTAGAGAAGCATACAAAAAACAATAGATCGTTGCGTAAGGTCCCTCCTCATCCAATCTTTAACAGCATCCGCTTCGATTGTCGTTCCTTGAGGAAGAGTTGGTGTGCGACTAAGTTATGGTTATGATCAAATCAGTTTTCAAAAAAACCAAACAACAATAAATATGTTTCATTCCCTAACCGGCCGCGCGTATTGTGGATCATCCGGTTGAACCTGCTTGTGTTTAAATTCAATTGCAACCACATACGCCTTCCCCGTGTGTTGGGAAACATGGATTTGATGGTTTTTGTCGGTTAGGATGATAAATTGTAAATTGCACCAATTGCGTCGCACTCGGAATGTGGTACAAAGCGGCACCGTCCTCCAAAAGTGGAGAGACAGAGCGAAAGAGATGGGTTGTGGGTTTATTCTCTGACAGGCGCCTGATATTTGCAAGGCCCAGCAGTACAGCAACCACTGCCGAAGCAGCCGAAACGCTTCGTTGAACGCTAATCGATCCGTGACGGGATTCAAATTTGTAACGATTTTGTGTGCATTTTTGCTTTGCTTCCTTTCTTCCGACGGGCGTCTTGGGCAAAGCAATAAGCGCCGGGTAGGGTAGGCCAGACCGTAACAGACGGACACAGTTATTTGCCAACTGATTGGGTCCTCCCCGGGTTGGCTGATCCCTTCACTGCCTCGGCAGAAGCTGACAGGAACATAAATAGCGAACGTTGCGTGTCCAACACTGTGTATGAGTTGATCATATTCTCGAACCGATCGGAAGATCGTGGCAACTGCTAGTTTGCTGTGTGCCGCATGTGTCAGAGTGTCCACACGTTCTTGGTTCAATAAAATCAGTGCTAACAAAATCACAGTCCGAGTGTAAGAGCAGTAGCACGAAATTCCTGTTCGAAGATCGTCCGCTACCCTCGGAAGTATGAGGATTAAGTTCTCAGACAACCCGGACAATTTCAGCCCCGCCACCAAAGGGTGTCGTTAAGTGATGTAGGCGTATCCATAAACCCGTAGATTTTATGGTCACACATTGCTCTCACCCTGTCACACAATGTTCCGGTTTCAGAGCCGGACATTGTAGCACCATGCACAACACAATTTGTACAACAACGAGCTCAAGTGTCTTGGTATGAAACTCCAAAGTCGTAATAAATATGGGGTGGAATTCTAGAAGGTATCCAACTTTTTCGTTGGTGGAAATATTGTCCATCTTTCGTTTTACGGTTTTGTTCAAAATCCTGCTAAGGGCTTGATATCCGCGTAGACATTTCAAACTCCATTCAGCGGTATGATTCGGCCCATTGCACAACTGCAAACAATAAGCATATCAGGTGAGTGTCTCGTAAGATCACTCGTAAACCAAAACACCCCAAGTATCTGTGGTTTGTCCCGCAGAAAAAAGGGCACCGGTATTGTGATGTTTTGCGACCACCCATCGGGAAGCTGGGGGGTGATGCTTTACCGGATGACGACATCCGTTTTGTGGAGTGAACAGCATGAATTTGCGTTTTATTTTCTATTTCTTCTCGGGTGGAACTTATTCTCCGATTTGCAGCAAATGCCTGACACTCCAGGTGGTCCAGATATTTATTTTGTGTGTGCTGTGATCACGATTCCAATGGCCGAGCGCTTTCCTCAATCTCTCGATAACACTTTCGAGGCATCGTTTAAGGTTTATGAGGTTGAATGCTGTTGTTTAACTGGACAATCTTTGCACACACACAATTTTCTTTGCAGCAATGTTTATTGAACGCGAGAGTGTATGGAAGGCACGGTTTAACATCTTCATGCTACGTATAGCAAATGCGTAGAACAATAAACAGCAGTAGAACCAATAGAAGCAATGGAGGTAACAAGCACACATAAAATTCCTTTCCAAAACATTTCACTTGCTTTCGTTTGTTTGTGACTTGCAAGGGTAGGTTTTCATAGTCACCGATCCAGCAAATTGAATTCTAAGACCCCTGCGAAGACCGCGGGGACACAGTGTGATGATGCAATGTGCGATCTTGGTCGTCACGGTGCCAAACCCTGTACGTCTGGCGCTGGCAGTCCAAACTTGTCAACCGTACGATATGCACAGGGAAGAACCAACCGTTGGGATCGAATTTCTGCACAATAACAATTGGCCCATAAAAAAGGCAACTGAGACTGAGGGCGCCTAAAGTGCACCCTTACATCTCTCCATTATTCGTGCCTCATGGTTAGCTTACCAGTTTCGTACGAGTAGCGTCCCATGATGCGCTGGATGGTAAATACAAGAATTTGACATTTCCAGATTTGGTCGGCATGCGCAATAGGGCATCTGATGAGTTGTTCTTCAAGCGGTACCGTTTATCTGGTGCTGTCATTTTCGTACGGCCACCGCCAGAGCAAGAAGACTGTGGAGTGAGGCACGCTGTTCCGCGATGCAACTGCAGTGGAGACCGCTTTTTTGTTGTTGGGGCATTACTATTAGTTACGGCAGTTAAGAACATGAGTCAATCTGTAATCGATCGCACTGCGGTGGGGGTTTCACGGTTTGTCTCATCTATTTGCTCCATTCACATTTGATTACTTTACCAGTGTTTCACACTCCAAGCCATCGTTAGGCGTTGGCTACAGGGCGTACAACACCACGGGTTTTCTAGGAAACAACACCGTCACGTGACGCGTGTACCGACACACAATATACCGCTTTGGAAAACGTTGCTACATCACAGACACTTTACTACACGAGTAAGAATGCACAAGCACTAGACAACAGATATTCCAACAAATTCGTGAAACACCTAAAGCACCATGTCACGTTACACGATTAGCATTTTTGTAAATTCGGAACATTCCCAAACCTGGGCGGACGTTGGCAGATGAGTCGATTTACACTTCCAGCGACACGTTAACCACAGCACGCGACCGATAGCTTGTCCGCATGTCTGGCGATGTGCGATTTGCAGCACCATTTCGATGCCCGTCTGCGAAACCTTACATCCCACAGGTTCGTCCAACGCGTTTTGACAGCTTCCCAGTACCAGTGTGTGCACCACGGTACAGCTTCCGATGTTGGAGGAAGCACAATACTCACATGCAACAAGCCGATCGAAAGAACGAAAGAGAATGAGAGGATGCTGTTGCGATTGGGGCGAGCTATCGGCGATTATTTTTGGAGCGATAAACAGACACCGTGAGAGCTGTTCTGCGAGGACAAAAAGGGAGAAACAGAGAGTAAACGAGGGAGAGAACGAGAACTGTACGGCCCAACGAACAGAAAACGAACAACTGTATCTAGAACATCTCCCCAGAGGAGGCTGCCAGAAGGGACAAGAGTCGTTGCGCACGAGATAATGTTTTCAAAACGCATTTGCTGTAGATGTTCTTGTGATGTCGTCGTTGTCGAACCCCGGCAAAGGGAACGCATCGGCTGTTGCTCTGTTCCACCTACACGATCAGCCGGCGAGACGGAGGAAAGAATAAAAATATGACCATTTTGTGCGGAACTGCCGAGACAATTTGTTAGCAGACTGTACTATAACAACATTTTCCACGATCTGAACGTCGATGATACAGATGGAAGGGACGTATGGGCAGAAACCGTTTAAGAGGACGGTACTTCAAGAGCTCAGAACGTAATGATTCATATGACAGGATACCATAAGTAATGCACGAAGTCCGAAGGGGACTGCATATTTCTTCATAAAGAATTTGTTTGTAAACGTATGACATTGGTTGAACGGCTAATTATATGTCAAACGAGTTATTTTTTACAATAATTAAACATGTTCGACTGCAGTGTGACTATGTAATATAGTGATAGTGACATGGTCTTCTATCCGCACAAAAAACGATCCTCTAGCGGAGGCGATAGCGGTGTCAGTGTTCACACGGCAGGATTGATGATTTAGTCCTTTTTGGACTGTTTTCTTTCGTTTTGAAGTTTTTGACTATCCCGATGCGATAGCCAAACATGTTGTCCAGTCAAGCAGTAAAAAAGATATGTTCTGCTCCTCATGAGATCCTCAAAAGATCGTTTTTTACAATTTATGTTCCAATTTTAAATATTGTTAAATAATTTTGAGAATTTACACCAAGAAAAAAAGTAAAAACTTATTAACAAGGTTATTAGATAATCCTTACAATAGTTTGCTTAATATTTTAGAGACTACAGTTTGATTTTTTCTATTCATTCCTCAGGTTTATATTCTCGATCTTTGAACTAAGCTTTCAACTATTTTATCAGTTTACACTGTTTTATTTCATCAGTCTTTCCATTACAATTTGTCATAATATTATAATATTAGTGTATAAATCATGCTCTATACTCGTGAGGTTCATAAGAATAATAGCCTGCGTTTAATTGTCACAAATTCCATGAAAAATTACGCTACAATCCAAAGGCAGATATGAAGTGTGCGTATCATTTGATGTTTCATGTTGTCGTGCAGTAAATCAAAAAACGATGCGACCCTCTCAAAACAACGGTGAAAAAACATTTCCATACCACATCCAGCATGGCAATAAAACCGATGAACGATTTATCACTAACATAGCAATTCATTCGACGGATCGTTGGCAGCATTAGAAACCGGTACCCGTGCAAGCGCTAACTGACAGGTGCCAAACAGTTCACCCGCATCCACTTATGCTGTTCGGAATTTTCCGACAGATCGGAAAACTTTGTCTCCGAAAATTAGGAACACATGGTTTGGAAATGGGCTGGCGTATGCATGTATCTTGAATTTCGTTACCGTTCGTTGTATCCAGCCAGTCCCGAAGTCAATCAGTTGTTTTTTCAACAGTCTAGCAGTCTACTAATGGTAGGAAAATGGTTCTGGTGAAATATTCTAATAGGTTGATTCGGAGGCGGGAAAAGGCATTAGTGTTATGTGGTTCGGGAGTGGAATTTTCCATTCCAGTGCTCTTTTTTTGCTGCCTGCTTCAACATTTTAACCGGCATGTCATCTTTCCGAGCAGCGTTTTATGATCGTGTAGCGTTCTCACAGGGCCCAACGACACTACTCACTCAAGTGGAAGAACCAGATCCCGTCAGCACACTGTGGGAAGACGCTGGAGTACAGTGCACTCACTGTGAGTTGAAATAACTGGCTAAATTTAGCTTAGGTCGCGCCGTCTATTCAAACCACAGTGTTTGAACGAACGCATCTGCAAACCTGCTGTCGTTTCAATGGTTGGAAAATTACCTCTAAAAAGATGGACATACTACACACGAACTCCAATAAAAGTACATCGTTGCTAATCGATGCCACGTTCCGATCGGTGAAAACAAATATTCATTCATCGATCGAGCGCGATCGAACCGTGCGACCCAATGATTCAGGGCGGGTTGGTTGAGCTCTTGCGGAGTTCATTCATGGTGTGTTGGAATGTCTAAGAGGTTTATAATTTTCTATAACCCTGCCATTGAGTCAAACCGATGGCTACGAAGCAACGTGTGCTGACTACATATTTTTCGAAGACGGAACGCTCTGATGCACGATCGATTACGCGAGGCGCACCGAAACCTCTGCCCAACGGTGGAGGGATGGACGATTTATGGACACTTCCAGACATAGTTTCATTGGTACGCCTTATCCTCTATGCCTGGAAGGGTTCGGGTTTGTGTGGAGTGTTCGTTTCGGGTTTTTGGATAGTTTCCGATCAAACTTTCCCGTCGAATGGTGAAAGCATGCATGAGTTCGCTGCAACATTGACCTCCGAATTCTGGCATTGACGTTTCTTCCTCTGTATCCGGAAGTGAACGTTCGATTTCGCAGCTTTCGGTGGCATTAACTGCCATAACAGTGTCAAAATAGACGTAGGTATTAAAATGTGTTGTGCAGATGTAGAGTAAGCATCGAGGCTGATTACAGTGATGTTTAGAGTGATTAAGTATGTGGATATATTGCTCTATAAATATTTCTTTAATACAAAATAATGTTATTGAAATGTAATTTTTAAATACATGTCAAATTTCTATAATTTTTATTTTATAAACACCTTACGTTAGTATCCTTACAAAGTATTGTCTGATATTTGTATTTGCATGAGGAGGTACATTAAAATATACGCTAGCATACTATTCTGGTGAATAAATCATGCCTAAAATTATTTTCTTTATAAAACCATTCTACTGAGCAATAATTAAATACGGATCTGACTAGCGAGATGTATATTTCGATATGGCAATGTAATGTGTGTCGAAGGATTCATTCGAATGTCTCAAAGAAATCCTAGCATGGTGCAAATGGTAGTCTAGTTTCCGATCCATGGAAACTTTTAAGTCATGAATAATAACGCAGCGCTCATAAACAAATATTAGATGATCGCTATTTCAGCACTTTAAAGAACTGATTATTGGATGATTGCAGGACGAGCCAATCACGATTAAATTTTACAGCAATATAAAGCTTAAGAGCATCAAGTAGCACCATTTTGAACTTAGTAACAGCAGGATTTCTAGACTGCATGCCATATGGAACTCCTGTGAGGAACTCACAAATTCTGTAGATGTTCCTTTGTCGATTTTTTAAAATTTATTACGCTTGGTCGGTTTCTTTATTAACATTACTTACTAGTTAACAACTCTTCATTTGTGTCACTATAACTTCAAGAAATCTTGGACTTGTTTTGTGCGGAAGAACTACAATGCTACGCGCTGAAGCGCTTGAAGCGCGTTTGAAAGCGCTGCGTTGAAATTTTGTCAAATTAGTTGATTAACTGCATTCCCTTCGGTTTATCTCCATACACACTGTCGGAAGATCTCGTCATCGTTAATGCAGCCCCGAAGAATGATGGCCCATACCGCTCCACTTTTTAACATTAGAACAACGACGCCTACAAACTTCTTACCATCGTGTGTGCTTAGCTGCAGTTTCGTTTTCTCTTTACATTCGCATAAAAACAGGACGTTTTTCATTCATTAACATTCCCATTTTGATGCGCTTTAAAGATGGGTATATGATAGTACTGTCTGACGCTATTCCTCCATACGCTATCTTTCATCATGTTGGATCATAAAAGACCCATACCTCCGGTGTGTATCCTTCGCCGCTTTGGTCTGGACTTTTAATTTTCCTTTTCATCCAGGACGTACGGTGCATTCCGACAGACGCGTGGCGCTGTCGATGCAGGAACAATGTGCACTGCCTGCAACCACGAAGCTTGGTACGTTAGCGGCACCAGACAGAATGGTTCGCTCGAAGCAATTGTTTGCTCCGGTGAAGCGTAAAAACCGGCGGCTCTGTGTCAATTATCCTTACCACCAGACGAGCTGCTGGGCGGAAAACTTGACTGCACCCGGGCACGTGCTGCACCTATAGTCTTTCCTGATTTTGTGCCGCCTCGCCAAAAGGCCCCGCAGGCACGTGACAGAACGTGTCTAGGTGTGCTACAGCGTTAGTGCCAACGGATAACCAACAAGGGGAGAATCCAGCATTCGTTCGTGGCACATTTCATTATGAAAATAAACGTACTATATAGCCTGAATGTGTGGTGAGCATGTGTGATGCTCAGGTCGCAATTACGCATCAACAAAAGCAACGTCCTTCTCGATTGCATCTCGGGAGGGTTAAAATTTTTTATCATACACATTTTCCTTGCAGTCCCTCGAATGACTTTCACAGCTTCATAACTTTTGCTATAAACTTCTGGCAAAAGATGAATTATTAATCAAACATGACTGCGTTTCCATGCGCACCGGTATACACTCAATGATTATCCCATATTATTCCTTATCATCCTGCTCGTATATTTGCGCTGTCTACCTGTGCCCTTGTTCCGATGTTCACGGTGGATACTGCGAACGGGAAACTATTTTTGTCCATACACAAGTCATTGCCCGGTGGTGGAAAATCTGTCCACGTTCACGGGAGGGGAAAAACAAACTCTGTGCGCAATAGGTCGTCATTTTGGTCCGACACTCACACGGATTCCGACCATAGCTAGGGGTGAATGACACTTTATTTGTGCGTATTTTTTATTGTTACTACCCCTAGCGTCTTTGGCAGGGAATATTCACAACCCTTAAGAACAGACCACTGGTGACAAACGATTAAAAAAGCCAATTGCTATTAAAGCGTGAAATTATGATTGACAGCCATTGTATATTCTCATGTAGTCAAAGGGAAATTTCAATAAAACTTATTTTGGTACAATTATTTCACGACGCACATTGTCATATTGGAACGGTCTTTACAGTTCTTCTTCCATTATCACTCCAAAGCCAAGCAGTCAATCACTCATTTATTACCATCTATTTAATTTGTTCTGCCTTACTTCGACATGCTTAATCCAGTCACTGCTTTTAATGCACTTCTAGCTTCAGAGTGTTTCAGTTTATGACGCATAAAATGGTACCCAATAATTCTCACTGTCTAGCCCTCATCTCTGCGCCCTGTTTTGGGTATTGTAATCCAATTTGTTGTAATGTCTCCGGCAGTTCAATGATCTGCATGAATTTTGAGAACGAGGGACAAAGCGCGAAGCAAGAAGGGTTTCAAAAAGGGTCACATCGCACACGGGATAAACCTTCCGACCAGCTGTTCAAGCAACGCGGGGCACGTGCCCTAAACGGCGCAATGCGCAGGTTTCCTCATTTTGGACCCGTGCGGGAATTTCCCCTATATTCCAGATGCGAACTGAAAACTCAAACCCAACGAAAGAACGCTGGAAAGATCACAAGAGAGTAGAAAAAAGGAAACACAGATAGAAACAAACACGGAACCATTCGAAGAGGATACCTCAAAGGTCTCTAACTCAGCAATGTTTGCATTAGATCAACGATCACCTTAACGGGGTTTGGATGTTTTTCGCACATCTCCATCTCTGAACGTCCCATTTCGGGTACTTAAACCGTTCCATACTGTTGCTAATGCAAACAAAAAACCCTTTTGAGCTACTTTTTTTGCGCACACAATATGGCTGACTTTACGGCAAGCCCTTACGTATGTTACATTTGGGCGATAGTGAAACCCAAAAAAAATGAAGGATAAAAAAACAAACACTTTATCGATGCACTTCCCGATTCCCGTATGGTTCGTTCCGAAATGAAATGTACACAGGAACACATGGGTGTAGCATATCCAAAAAAAGAAAGGAAACAACCTAACCATTTAATGCAAACAAATTCGACCCAATTTATACGGAGGGAACGGAAAAAATCGTTGTTTGGATGAATCATAACATTTCTTTTCCAGTTACGAAAAGTTTATTGTTTTTAGCACACTCACACACATGATTTTGGGGGATGCAGAATGCACTTTGGGTAGAAATATTGCAACATTAAAGCAGAGCGTGCATATATAATTGTTGGTTATTAATGTGTAGTTCGAAATAAATAAAACATGCTGGTAGGCAAGATATGTTACGTTTCATATCGTTTTTCGTTTCGCTACGAGTATGAGACGAATTCAGAACCGTGTTATATTACAATCAACCTACCTGCTATGAGGTAAACCCGATAGATTTGAAAGTAAAACGCTTCCAAAGAAGGGTTCCAAAACCCTTGGTTTTAATGGGGATATTTAAATAGTCCTTCCATTGGGGATTAAACCCAAATTCTAGGTAATCATCCTTACGGTGCATGCAGTCTGGCGAAGAAAGCAATGAATATTAAACACAAACCAGCAATGTAACCCCTTTACAATATATTTGCCGCACTCAAGCTAGGCGCGGATACGAAACAACGAATGCGCCTGCGAGGTATGCAAACTGCATGGCGCGTTGATTTCAAACGTGAGTAACGATGTTTCGTTTATTATTCGGTTCATGTTGGTAAAGAAGAAGTGTCTGATTAACACCGATAGCATTTATTCGTCTGCGTCACGGTGTTTGGCATAAACATGGAGTGCAATCCTTTTTTATTATAATTGGAATGAAATATCGTATATAACGGGAATTGGAAAAGAAATTCCTTAGAAATTCTTCTGAAACATTTTGTTGAAATTACGCACTGTCTGAATCAGTTGTGTTTACATTACGGAATAACGACGTGAGGTATGGGAGACCTGGCGAACAGTACAAAACTGTGCTTTGTTTAGATTACTACATAACGTGTTTTGCAGTTGGATACGATCGATCTGTCCAGCCGGACATTGTTTATGCATAACATTATCCTGACGCGTTTTTAGACTTGCATTCAGCCAAACGTTTTAATTAGCAAAAAAATCAACTCTTAAAAAAGGATAAAAAGACTAAAAAAATATATAAAAGAGATATGCCACACCCTCACTCCACATAAGATGTGCTCCACGAACAAATAGTCTGTAAAAAAAAAACCCAATTTCGGCCACATTGTCCATGAAACACAAGTGAACCTTCAATGCGGAAACCGATACGGCATTGCTAGTGCTCCGGCCAATCGATCGTTATTATTTCATTACCGCTGCCGCAAAACAATCTGCTTCGATGCATCGTCGATTGCAACAATAAAAAGTGGCAGAATACGACTGGGGCCACGAACAAGAAGCGTTAAAGCCAGCGAGACGCGATAAAGAAAAAGAACGTACGCGTTCAATTTTTGCAAATTGTGGTTCGAAAATTGCAAAAAATACTTTCGCACATTGAACCGTGGCCGTGGTTCTGTTTTCGCGCACTCCGCCACAATCATCGTACAGTGAGAGATCGTACAAGATCACTTTCTCCGCGGTGTGAAGGAACGGAGGGTAGAAAATGATACAGCCCGCCGTCGAAGAGGCCTACACATGTACGCACACGTGGGATCTTCACTTGTCGGCGAACATCATTATCATCATCATCATAATGATCATCATTACGATCATCAGCAAACATATATGTTAGAGTATGTGGGGGGGGGGGGGAATCATGAGATTGAAGAAGGAGAGAAGAGCCGATGATCGTCAATAGGTGGCCGGCTTCCGTAGATACAGCCGTGTGTACTTGTTGTACCGAGATCTATTATCCGCACTGAGGCAAGCAAAATGGAAAGGATTTTGTTTCTTTTCTTTACTCCGAAAAAGTAAACTCTTTCTTGCGCGTTGCTATGTTGTTTTGTACGATTGCACCTTTTCCCTGGTCCAACCTGCAACATCCCTTGCATCCTCCCATGTACGGCTAGTGCATTACACTACTTTTGATCGTGAGTGTGTGTGTATATGAGTAAATGTTTTTTTTCTCTTAATTTCTCGTTCATTGGACAGCATCAACGCTCCAAAATCAACTTGAGTATTTTCCCGTTCGCTAAGATGAGGCTCCGCACCATCAAAAGCATACCACTGGCCTCAATTGCAAGACACTAGACTACCTCATCAAGGTCGACAATAGTCGATATTGATGGCTGAAGGGAAACGAGATGTTCCGGAGGCCTTTATACACTTGCCGTGGTTCACACCCACCGGGCCCATACGCGTCATAAAACTGAAACCGTCAAATTTCACCGCACACGCACACAGCGAAATATACATTGGGTAAACAATCCGTATCAAATTTTGTTCACTCACCTGCCCACTTGCTTTTCTAACTTCCGTTTTCTTCTCCGTTGCAGTAGTACAGCCCTCCCGGTGGTGTGTATGGATATTTTGCCGTTTCGGACGCGTGCCTTGGTGCTGCGCGGCTCGATAGTAACCGTCTAAAGAAAACGCCTCAGATGACGACTACCATACCTGACATCCGATATGCTGCTCGCTGGAGTAGGGAGCAAGCGATCGGACACCGGTTACGACGGCTCACACAACACATGCACAGCGGTTCTTACCAGCTCCACTATTCCAGCTAACCGTGAGGATGGTCGCGAGATCACGGCACCACGAAACACCGAACTCAACTAGCCGAACCGATCTTTGCATAACAGACTAAATATGGTAAATTTTTGCGAATGATCATCACCCCACAATAGCATGGCACGGCTCGCACACGAATCGCATTGCTTCTTTTACGCAAATTCATCCAGCTTACAGCATTCTGTGCCGGATAATCAATTAGACTTATTTCAATTTCTTCTCTTCACACTTCACTTTACACTGCGGCCGGCTGCTGGAGAGTTTGCGTTCTCTCTCTTCCTATCTTTTCAACGCACTTCAACACACGGCCCGTAAGCAAAGGGCTAGAATCTTTACTGAAGATCACTGGGCAGGGTAGATATGCACAAAACAAAAAAACACAAACCTTTACGCACGTACATGGAACGCGTACAGTAGCAATTGGGTTAAGAAGGCGCCTGCAAACCAATCACCCTGAGAGTTATGACTGCCTAGCTGTTGCGTTTGCGTCTGATTCGCATTCGTTCTCATCCTCCCGATCGCAATCGCGCCACACTTCCCGGAAATTTCCCGGCGCTGCTGGATGCTGGAACGGTAGTAAAAACAAAGCGAAGAAAGCATGAGTATGATCTTCGACGCAGTTTCATATATTCGCGCCGGCCTCACACTTCGACAAGGTCACAAGAATGGGACACCTACATTCGGCATCAGTCACGTCGGATCTGTTTCGGTGAATGATGGCGCTTCTGGAAATGTGCACTCGCGAAACGAGATTGAATTGAACCGTGTACAAAACCACGGTGAAGGGTCCACTGATTCTGATGCTTTCAATTGCGTTCAATTGAATGATGGGACTATCACCCAGACCCTGGCTGGGAGTGATCCGCTCGTGCCGGATAGGTTAAACGAATGCGATCGTCACGAGGAGTAGAACTTTCCGAAGCAGAACGGGACGAAGCCAGCTGGTCACGGTACCGTTTGCGACCGAATCGTCACGAGTTACGAAAGCGAATGAGTGAGTACTATCTCGGACCTGGAAGCTACACCTAGGTCTCGCGATCTCAACACGTTTTCGTGGTATCACTTCTTTAACCCGTGTTTTGTCGCTCCCGGGTCGCTACAGTTCCACGATGGCACAGATCTACGTGGGCATCCATGGAAATCCATTCCCAACCATTCCCGAAGTGAGCCATCCCATCCACAGGGTCCCATCGAATGTCAAGAACATGTGGGCTGGTCCAGTTATGTGTGTGCTCAGTCCGGTTCTTTTCCCGTAGCCGGTCAGACATTCGACTTTCCGAACACGATTCCGTTCGAAGCGAAAGAACTTCTTCCCTGTCCGCGTGTGGCGTCTGGCGGTGAGCGTCTGCCGCTGGGCTGACCTGGGCGTATGTTCCTACGCATAACGTTCGGTGACTACAGTTTGTCCCGCGCCGTACGATTAGCATAAGAATGGTATCGTGTTCATCAAACTGATGCTTCACTCTGGTTTTGGTGCAGTTTAGCTGCATCGTACCGGTCCGTGACTTTGTGTGCATTAGTACGGACCAGGCGGTCGCAAATGAAATTCAACCCCGTGCGCGTTCGCGCCAGACAAATGAAATGTGCCATAAAACTGGCCATAAATTCGATGCAAATGAACGAGATTTGTAATCGAATCACAACGCGGAAGTGTACTGCACTGCTCCAGGAAGGGTTGAAGATTTGCAAACAGACCATCGCGCGTACTTGGCGTATTTGATCGCAAATTTTAAAAACGATTCTTGCCCAGAACCGGGAGTAGCAGAGGAATTGGATAATTTTACCTATCTTCATGTTCGCTATGGACGATTTATTTCGGGTGATCGTTTCCATATGAGCCACATATGCTCATATTTAGCTTTCCTTCTTGTAT
Organism: Anopheles minimus; assembly: GCA_000349025.1. Lineage (NCBI taxonomy): Eukaryota > Metazoa > Arthropoda > Insecta > Diptera > Culicidae > Anopheles > Anopheles minimus. The sequence goes on from KB663832.1 coordinate 5,046,080, forward strand.
AGAGAAAGGATATCCATCATTCTTGTTCTACAATAATGCTTAACAAATGAGATCGTGGCTCTAGGTGGATAGGTTTGACCAGCACGACACGCTTAATATAGGAGATTGTTTATGTTACACTCGACGGTCTCCAGGCGAAGTTGTCCCCGTCTGTAGGAAGATGTTTAACACAGATTGCATGTGGTTCTTACACTGCCGCCTTCGATTGTTCTTCGATGATCAATGTGAGGACGTTTCGGAAGCGATGATGCGTTACAACGGATTCTGTGAAGGTAATTATTGATCGACGGTGCTGTACGTAAGTGGAACAGTTTCCTTTCTACCCTGCACTGAGGTTGCTTTCAGTCTCGTAAATGTCTGTTTGTTGTACTCCGATAGCTACTATCTGTTCGATAATTTCTATTTGGAAAAGAATAACTCCTTTAGACATTCACTTCCAGTATGTCCAACTGAGTGTAATTGCGTGTTCTTGTGGTTTACTTCAACAAAAAATAGTGTGTAATCCATCTCCAGTTAGAGATATACATGTTCTGCAAATAGAAATTAATGTAGAAAGCCTGATGTACAATGTTACATGAAGCTAAAAAAACTCTGTGCTTCAGGCACTCTTCTCATTTCCATCACCCAACAAATGGGTTGGTAGGCCGGCTTTTGCGTTCGAGACTAATTGAGATGGATTGTGGGCGCTTCGGATGTGACCGACGTCGAGTTCGTGCCTTCGCATTGGACCTGCATGCCCTACGCATAGAAGTGAAGCAATCGAGAACGATTTCGGAAAGGTAAATAAATAAATAAACCGAAACGTCCCCCAGGAAAACAAAACGGGCAGAGCGTTTGTGCGGGAACGAAAAGGTTGGACACGGAAGGCAAGGGCGAGTAAAAACACGAACGTATTAAGAATTTCACGTTTCACCCGTGTCCGGACGAGACGAACACCGGTCAAAACCGACCACCTGGGATTGCTGGGTCGGAAGGCGAGCTGTTATTCTTTCACTCTTTCTTCTCCTGGCACGCACACACACACATGTACAGAAAGCCTGCAATGATCATTCCCCGCTGCTAGAGGTGACGGTGAGGTATTACATATTGCGAAACTAATGCATCGCGAAGTCTGAACATATTATGCTCGTATCGATCAGTGGCTTTAAATGGTCCCGGTCTTTCGAAACCGGAGCGAACGCTCATCCTCGGGAACGCTGAAGACACTGGCACTGTGTCCACACTACTGCACCGAGAGTAATTAATACAACCATTTCGACATTTCGTACAATCCCGGGGCGAAGTATTCCTTGATAATCGCCATAAATTACAGTGGCAAACTATTGAAATGGAATGCGCACACCCACAGCGGGAGTTTGAACGTTCAATGACCGATTGTTGCACGTTCAATGGGTTGTTGGCACTCTTGTCAGCGGACTTTAACTAAACGTTATGAGATTTAAATGATCTTACAGATTAAAATAAAAATAAATCTTCTTAGTTCATTTCAGTGTCATTTTTCACAATGCATAAGCTCTCGAAGAATTTCGTCACATCAGAATTCAATCACTGATTTAGTTTCAAGCATCGTAAATTTAGGTAATGATTTAATTCACTTTGGTCTTATATGCTTTATGTTAGAAACGAGTTATTAAGCCCTAAGCCCTTTTTTGAAGTGGGAGGTCTTCATCCGGTTTTCTTTGATGATATCATCGAAGGTGGTCATTATCACTCACCTATGGGTGTGACAAACATACAACCCGATCTAAATCAACCGTAGTTTTTCTGGAATGAAACAACCATTAGAAACTAGTTCCGGTGATTTATAACGTGAAACATTCTCTCGTGAGGCCACGAGGACAATATACTGTTTATTTCTATACCTTGCGTGTTCCTATATGCCATTCATGTGATGATAGTTATTACTGGAGTTGTTCATTACTTGACCTTTGCTTGCAGAATTCTAATTGCTGAAAAGCAAAGTTGGCAACTAGAGCATGCTCAGGTTTTTACAGATTGGGTGTAGTTAGATTTAATAGCGATGGTGGTTTAAATCAAGTGATATGAGGCTTGTAAATAATCGGATATATTCGTGCCTCATGGTTATAGGAGGTTACGAACGCTTCTTTCCTCCTATTGCACCCGCATATTAGCCTTCAGCCTTTTTTTAGGATCATTCTAGGGTGGCGTTCCGTTTTGGGAGTTTGTGTGACCAATTTCGTTTCTGCAATCCTGACCCTCCTAATATTCTACCTAATCCTATGGGATGGTGTAGGTCTGCTGAGGCGACACAACAGTTTCTACCCTTAGTTTAGTGGCGGCTTCGAATTTCACACAGCACACGAATGGTTGTTGCCGAACCAGCTGATGGTAGGACGGTTCAATAATCAGCTTAGACTTCCATGCGGCGAGTTTGGCATTTTAGTTTCCAATATCTTGTTTTCTAATAATGAAAACCGAACAATTCTGCGGGAAGGTTTGCCCCAAAGTTGGACATTTCTATGTCGATGGATATGAGGAACTTTCGAAAAACAACAACAAGGGATTCGCCTCACATACTCGAATTTCTGAAGGGATGCTTCAAGTGTCGCTCGTCCAGAGTTCACCGTGAATGCATTTGGTGTAGTGGTGCATGTGAAAATGCGTGGTGACGTTTTGGTCGCATGCGTACTACGCGTGCATCTCGCCGAGTGGCCGTTAAAAAAATATACAAATACATCACTCCTCTTTTCGACAGTTCCGCAGAGGTAAATGGCCGTTAAAGATATACAAAAATGTGTTATTTCTCCTTTCTGCTGTTGTTCCAAACATCATTGTAACTTTATAGGCCCTCATACATTGTTTCACTGATATTGTTTCAAGCTAAAAATGAGAAATACTTACTAACCTTTTATTTATGCTACGAGTCCTTTAACTCCATTCATAGGCAAACTTTACTGTCCACTAAATATCTTTTTCATTTTTCCTTCCTTTTTTGTCTAACATTATAAAATAACACTAAAACAACTTTAGATAACACAGATCACAAGAAAAATTCATCCACACAACCGGCATTTGAATCTTTTGCATACAGATCCCACTGGAACATCTGGTGAAACGATTGTGTTGCATTTGTTTCTGCACTTCTTATCACAAATCATGCAATTGGTTTGCGCAATAAACATTCACCAGCACAAAAAAAACAACGAAAAATGCACAGCAGTATCACCGGCAAGCCATGCACAAAACGATCGATTGTCCACGATTAAGTCCCGGCAAAACAGGGGCCCCGGTTTTTCGGCAGAAAATGCCGACTCGCGTCCGCGTCGCGCGAGTGCCGAGGAAAATCTAGTCCTCTCCCTTACGGTATGGCGTTGCATGCGCCGTGGATGCGTAGAAATCGACCATCGCAGTCGAATTTTCTCTCGCAACAGTCGGTTTTTGCTCTCGCTGTACCGTTTGAGGTATGCATTTAGAGACAGCTGTATATCCCATCTGTTTCTACTCCAACGAGAGGGTTTGCTGTTCCATTTCGTACGCGAGTGTTTTATATTGCAATGTTTAATATCTGGCTTATTGGGATGCATTCTGCATTGGATAAGCGGATAACACTGATAATAAGAAAATCTTATTTTTCTTATAAATATTAGTGTCTCATTTTTGATAATTAGTGGCGCAAGATATTAGGCATTTGACTTTATTTTATCTTGAGGTTTATAGTTTGTGAAGAAATTTTAAATTTTTTATTGAATTTTATCATAGATGGCGACCACCCCATGCAGGTGGTATAGTTGTATTGGCGATGGCCTCTCACACGACACGAATTCACACGAATTTAGTTGATCCGTTCAGGGTTTTGCTGTTAAAACGCCAAATGGAACAGGATCCCGGATAATCGGCGTTAAACTATGTACGAAATGTTAATGAGTTTAAAGAAAACTCGTGGCTAGCAACCCTGTATTCGTTTCAATGCGTGCGTGAGCCTCTCACCAGTACGTGCTCTACCGAAAATATGCTCCGCACCACATGCGTGTTCCATTGTACGCGGGAAAAGGAAAAGCAAAACGTGCTCTTCCCTTTCACCAACCTGAGATCGAGAGAAATAGAAGGAAGCAAAAAAAAACACCAGGGAACCGTGAAAAGGATAATGCGCACCATGTGGAAGGATAACGTTAGAAACGGGAAAGTACGTCCTCGTTGCCCGTAATCGTTAGAGGGGGGTGCAGATTCGGGTAGTGCTGTGAAGCGTCGAAGGTGTTCGGGTGGAAAACGGTTGCAACCGGGTTACTACGAGAGGGTCGTCTGTGTGGCTAGTTGTGTGTACCATGGGTTAAATGGTTAGCATAATAGAATCGCCGTGCAGACCGGTGGTGTGCATTAAAATGCGACAAAAAAAAATTGGTCAAGCTAATACTGGTTGGTCAGCTGTTGGTTTTGTGTTGGCATGATCGTATCGGGTCTAATTTGTAGGGAATAACAGGCGATAAAGGGGGTGAAACCCTGTCATGGAAATTATTCTAGCGAAGCGGTTAATATTCCGATGTAATTGAATGGTGTGCCATTATTTTTTATTATGCAGGAGGTGCATATCGAAGGGAAAAATGCGAATAGTCGTAAGCGTGAGTATCATGTTACTTTTCGTGTTGTTTTATCAGGGTAGCTAAATGTTTGTCCGCTTTACAGGATTATTTTATAATCTATAAACAAAAGATTAATTATGAGCCCGAATAAACAACATGTCTAATATTAAGTAATACACAATAATTCTTCAGGATTTAATCTCCCGCTAGGTAGTACAGTATACAATGTACAACGAACCGCCATTACTTGATAAGGTATCATCAAAAGCGTAACGATAAATTATTTCTTCACGAAAAGCTTAGAACGCGTGTATATCGTAAACAAAACAATGCAAGCATTTCTCTCATCACCAAAAAGCAAGGATCTCCATAGTCTAGAACAATCCCAGTCACTAATAAAAATCGTATACACTTTTATCACTAACACACACACATATATTCAATCCTGCTCGCCTTCTCTCATTGTGCACCGGCTTATTGCTCATTTTATTGCAGGATATATGGGGGTTTGAGAGTTAACCAAGGATGAAAATGGAACTCCGCTCACGGTGCTGTAAATCCGTGGATAATACAGCGACATGCGCACTGGCCACGTTCGGCATTACAAAGCACCGTCAGCCAAAACGAGCTGTCAGATTTATCGTCAACCTATGCGTGCAGAAATAAATGGGGAGCCACGGAAAGCTACTACCACGCCCCACAGGTTACATTGCCCTGCGGGGTTTTACTGAAAGCCCTCAGGGTGTTTTTGGGCACAGCATTCCAGACGAGTTCAAACTTCGCCAAACTCACACACTCCCTGGCCAAACAGCTGTAACAAGAGCAGTCATTCCGATTCGGTTGTTTCCCTCCGTTTAGGGTGGGTCTCGCTAAAATTATGGTACGCATAAAACCACAAACTGTATTCCTTAGACCAACTAGGAACAGCCTTGACAATGATGAACTCATAGTTATTGCCAAAACCCTGGAAAAAAAGCAAACACACCTCTTCACGTATCGATCGGTTTCCGTCTGGAACTAATGAGTGTACAAGATGGGTTTGTTGGATACCGTGGTGGAGAGTCCGGCCTCCAGCATTAGCTTATCATCGTTACCGTGTTTGCATTTGCTTGCTCGTGAAGTAGGAACACGGAAGGATGACGAAGCTAGTGATAAAGAAGCATCTGTATACCGAGTGGCCACTTGAACTACAATGCTTTACGTAGGAGGGGAGAATCTGTAAGGATGCTTCAACATACAGGATGAATGTTTGTACTCCTTCTCATAGTAAAGCTCCTCTTCCCCATCCATTGCAATACTAACCATGTACATTTACCACAGTACTCAACATTCACAACACAAGATCTTACAAATAGAAACGTACACAAATGGGAACGGTACACTATTAGACCTATTGGTGGCCTATTTTACACACGCATACGATACATGGTTTACATCACAACAGAAAGCCATACTACGACCGATTCTGACAATACGCGCGAGAGAACTGTCCGCCTCGGCATGGTGGTCCGCTCGAACCGGCCGTCGGAGATGATGAGCAATTCCCTGCTCCCTGCTGCTTGGTCCTGTAGTGTGCTCACGTGTTAAAGCCCGTCCAAACGCGCCATACTGGCTAGGCGGGTAATCTCTCGTGAAGGTTTCGCTCTTGGTGCCGCATCGGTTCTCGCTGTCTGGTTCCGAGTCACTATCAGTCTGCGAGTGTGTGTGTATAGTAGGGCTTATCGCAAACAAGCACAGCGTTTTGAATGACAATGGCCTGATAAGCATTCGAAGGCCTTCAGATTGGAGGACAGACAGGACGAAGCAATCCCGGTACGGATGACGTTACCACCGGTGTATTCCGATCGGCATCCGGATGTGTGACAGTGGCGTTAGAGGAAATTGAATGCCGTTTCTTTGTCGCAGAGCATGCTAGGTGGCGCGATAAAGCGATTGTTTCGAGTGAAAAAGAAATTGTTGTTTAGAAAGTGGTCGTTTTTTATGTAATTTTATATAAGTCGAGTAATGTTTTGTGATGTTTCGCGGTTGCGGTAGAAATCATTTCAGGGAGTTGGCAATATTTTTTGCGATTATGCTAGTCTGCTAACACTCATTAGCATACCGGCGATAAAAAACTTAGTTAAACATCTTAATTTGTGTCACAGCAAATATTTCGATTCGAACGTTATTCATCGATCCGTATGATTTATGACCAATCCAAACAATTAAATCAATCATTAAAAATAAACAATCTGAGTTGATAAATCGATAAGAAACGCAGTGGATCACAAAATATAACCAAAAGTACTGTTTATTATCGTGCACAACAAGAACAAAAAACCATACTATCACAAAATCTACTAATACAACTTTCGCTTCGTTGTAAATAGAACAAACACACGCGCTAATAACTACACGTCTCCACAATCCAGCTGCAGATTGATACCACAATCACCCTGCGTTTTGGCCTTGAGAAACATCAACTCCCTGCTGCTAAGCGCGATGGCCAGATAGTGCAGATTACACTTGAAAAATGGTGCCTGCGGTAACTGCACGCTTGCCATCTGAATGCCGGACGATGCCAAATTAAAGCTGTTCCAGTGAACAAACCCTTTCCTGCCACGGTATGTGTACAGTTGAACTTTTCGGTGGTTTTCTAAAAATGCCAGTATCGTTTCATGCCTTATTTCTAGCACGGTCAACTGGGACGGCCGATGACAGGAGATGATCTGGAAAAGGTGTCCCTGCAGAATGTCGCTGTAGATGCGGATAGTGTCGTGGTTACCCTTGACAATCGTATTGACCGTGGTCGTGACGGCGACCAGCAAACGTTTCGCTTCACTCTTGAAGCCGACGCGCAAGCTAAGCAGCTCTCCGGTGGCAGGATCCGGGAAGTGATAATTTTCCGTTGTGCTGATACGTCCCAGCGGTACCGCTTTGGCTATCTGTGGCTCGGGAAGATGTTGCGGTTCGACCAGGATCGTCGTCGCCGATTCGCTTGTTTTTATAACGGTATCGTTGCTTTCCTGCATCGATCCAATTTCATTCAGCGGTTCCGGTTGGGTAAGTAATTCCACATCGGGTGAGTATTCGTCGGGAGTATCATCTGTCCGGTAGTACGACTGGTTCCGTTGCATATGATTATACACATTAATGGGGGAAGCGAACAAAGCTAGGTTCACAACCGAATCTTCGTTCGATCGTTTTTTGCGCGACGGTATGGTAGTTTCCTTCCGGGCAAGAATCGCGATCCGTTTACCATCGGACAATGCCAGCCCAACACCGAGCGCGTGTGGTACAAAGCTAGCTGACTCGAAGATGCGCGAGAGGTCCCACTCATCCTGCACGTTACCCGATAGATCGTACTCAAGAACGGTCGTTCGATCCAAGACGTAAAATCGCTCATATGTAGCGGGATCAACAAACAAACTGTCCACATCCTTATTCGGAAAGTTCTTGACCATTGCTAATGATAATCCCTCAAATTGCCATATCGATAAACCCGTCACGTTGCAGAGTTCTTCGGTCGGCGCCGATCGCGTTATCAGATAGAGACTCTCCTCATCCTGTGCAACCGTTTGCCACTCGAACACATATCCCGTGTGCATCTGGAACAGACTGACGAACGTTCTGTCCTGTGGATTCCACTGGTAAAACTTACTACCACAGCCAAAGTTGATGCCGAGAAAATAATTTCCTTGATGCTGGAAGGTCCAGAACGACTGGATGGATCGCTGTTCCCGGATCGTTTGCCGCTGTACGAAATAGTTAAAGAAATAGAGTCCGCGCTGCGTCCCATTGATGAGGGTTTGTGTTTCGCGACAGAAGGTACGATAGTTTGCGCGTCGTTTCGCCAGTTCGCCTTCGACAGTTTGTTTTTCCGAATGTAGCTTCCGGACAATGCCATCAATGGTTTGCCCATTGATTGTTCCATTACCGTGGATGGAGTCGCGGAACACGAATTTGCGCGATCGAAGCTTACCCTGGTATACCTGATGCTCGCGCCCATCCGTCCAGAGCGTTTGTTCATACCACCGATCGAAGTCTATTCCGCCGATCGTATCCTTGGTGTAGACATCGGCAGCAGCAATTTGATAAAAGCTTAATGGAGACGAGATAGTCATGTCGTTGGTCAGTTGTACCGGTTCACCAAACGGAACGCCATTTAGCATTGTGGGAAGTGTGGCACTGTTCAGTACACGAATCGTGTTGAATACTGAGGAAGCTTCGATTGTTTGTTCACCGTAACGCTGTAAAATAGTGAAATGGAAATGTTACTGTAACATTTTTCGGAGGCTTCGAAATGCTATTACCATGACTGTATTCTGACGTTCAAAGCGAAGATCACGCCCATTGACAAGACCTTCCACTTGCAGGGGATGATGGACAACGATTTGCTTCACGTAAACTGGATGCTCGATCGTTTGTTCCGTGTGCAACGTAATCAATGCGCTCGTCGGTAGGCCGTTTATTTGCGTTGCCATAAGATGATCACATTTAAAGGCTCCCGGATGAAATACCATCTTATCTGAATGTGTTAGTATAAACCGATAGATTAAGATGAATGTTTCGATGATAATTCATAATTTATACTTACCAAAGATTTCGTAATCCTTGTTCACTAGTAACGTTTGTTTGGCAAGTTCATCCGGATTGATCCCCATCAAGTTTTTGCCGATCAAATCCCCTTCGACACGTAACGATCCACCCCATACATTACCGCTGAATTCTACCGGCTCGGTAAAAACGATCGGTTCCTCCTGATCGTAATATGCGATTTCGTTGTGTACATTTGTCATGTTGTACCCATTGATGAAATCGACCGTAAATCCCTGCTTGAAATGAACATCCTCGTGAAGCACATAGTGGCCCTTGAAGTAGTAATCTTGGTTCGTCCGAACGAGCGATACAAGTTTATGGCTTACGTTCATCAGCTCGTTCCAACCGCCGAACGCTTCAAGATTGTGAATCATATGATGTCCTTGCAGATGCAGATCGCCCTTAATGATGTGTGTATCGGTTGCATTGTTGTATGCGTAGTATGTTTCGACGGGTTTAAATGATTTTCCATTTATAGTTCCCGTTACAATCATTTCCTTCACGTATACTCTGCCCAGCGTCACGACATGCCCCGGAAATTCGATGGATTCATTTTTAAGTATGAAATCTTTGACCGGTACATTGTTGATTATTGGCGCGTTCAGATCACCCACCACATCGAATCCTTGGGTGAATAGCTTTGATCCGGTGAACTCCACTATCACTCTTTCGTTCTTGTAGAGCACGTTGTCCAAAAATGCCGTTAATGGCAACTCATTTAAGGTTCCATCAACGATCACATCGCCCTTAACCTGTAAGGGCTGCAGGAAATGTAACGTGTTTGGAACAGTGTTCGGTTGGTTCAGCCATATGACGTTACTCAGAAATTGTGCAAAATCAACTCCATTCAGTATACCGATTTCGACGCTACCATCAACGTGTAGTGTATCGATCACATGCTTACCGCTTAGCATGTAATCATCGTTGAGATAAGTTTCCACATTTTCCTGCAGATGCACAGCATCCACCCGATTCAGGTAGCGTGTAGTGAAGGATTTACCAACATACAGAGTGTCCACAAACACGTCATACTTAAACGTTTGCGGCTGGCTTAAACTGAACCGGTACGCGTCGAACGTGGGTAGATGAACGTTGTTCAACATCTTCGACGGACCATCGATCGAGCTACCAGTGAGTGATAAATAACTCGCATAAACATCCCTCATGTGAACGGACTGATCGCGGAAAACAATCTCCTCATCCATATCGTAGAAGTCAGCTCGCGTTTGACCATTAAGCGTTGCCAGTATCTCCAGGTTCTTTGCGTACAGCAAAGAATACTGAGGGCAGAACTCTATCGTCGCTGTCGTGTGTTGATCACCGAACACTTTGATCGAATTCATGTCCCATTCGGTTACATTTATGCCACCGAACAGCCCATCCACCTGTGCACGGTTAAAAAACACATTGCCCATCACCATGCTTATGTTAACCGTTTGATCCGTGCTCTTGGTGAGCAGCTCATCCAGATGTATTTCCCCAATCATGTTCGATTCGATCCTGATCGGATCATAAAACTGCAGATTTTGGTAGTGTTTTGATGCGTTAATTTCAACGTAAGGTTCGTCGACGTACACCACGCTCTGTAAGTACTGATCCAAGTCATATCCATCCAGCTGATCGACGTAAATGGGTCCGTGGACAACTACGTCGTTAAACTCACAGGCTGCTTTCAGGACGTTCGTTTGCAGTATAGATGGGTTATCAAGGAATTTATCCATGTGCTTGCCATGCAAGGCGCCGCGAACGTCAAGCGATTCTTCGATTTCTAGCAAATCAAAAGTGACATTACCCGGAATGTACTGATCGTCGTGGAGCGTAATGAAATCAAATGGATTGATACCGTTCACGAATCCATCGATGTCAAGTGCTTCCATTGCTAGAAAATATTGAATCGAATATAGTGACACGTTTGAAGCTTAGCTTCCGCTTCACTACTTACTTAGCAATCCTTGGAAGTGTTTCTGACCTGTTATGATCGATTCACGCGGTCCCGATCGTAACACATAATCTTCCGGGAAACGTAATTTGTTCAAGAATTGTACAGCTGTTTGGCTGCCAAGTGTAACATTCTGTAACGAAAAGATATGTAATATTATGCTTAATTGATTCACTCTTTTAGCAATTTGCCTCACCCCTTCAACGTAAAGATGTCCTAGTCGTATCGGCCGGTTCTTAAAAACGAGTCCATTGAAAAAGGTTTTCCAGGGAACTCCATTGATACGGTCGAAGCTTAAGTCACCCTCTATGTGCAAGGATTTGGTGCGTAACACACGTCCTTGATCATCGATTGCTTTGCGCAGAGAGCTTTCCGCTTCTTGGAGATTTATTTGAACTCCATTAACTTTACTCGCAACGTGCACATCGTCGATAACCTCCAGCGATTCTAAGGTCAGGTTTTTCCAGCGTCTGTTCTTGCAGTTGAAATAGATCAATGATTCGCTCAAATCGATTCCATTGACCGTTCCACCCTCGGGCAGGATTACGCTATTCGTGTAAAGATCACCACCGATAACTAATTCCCCGTCCAGATTCACCTTGCCGTCAACATTGTAGACCAACTCCTCCGCAGGAACACCATTGAGGTGGTCAAAATAAAGCTGTTCTACACTCAGTTCTTTAACGTGCAGTTCTTTTGCAACTGATGTGCGATCTATTACATCACGACTAAATCGAGCAAGATGGTCCGTGCGGGGTTGTTCGAATCGTTGGATGTACATATCGTCTGCGTGCAAAGCGCCATCCACGTACAGCTTTCCCGTCACCTGTACCGTACCGTTGATGTGCAGATCATGGGATCGGGTATCGCGCCGTACGCTAAACTGCAACTCGGCCAGCATTGCATCAACGCTCAGTTCTACGTCCTGTACCGTCTTCACGGTAGCCGCTATGTCTGCTTCAAAGTCGGCCGCTCGCCAGTTATTTTGACCAATCGTTATCTTCGTTATTTCGGACAGATCATACTCCTCTGCAAACTTCACCAAAGTAGTGTCCAGCGTGCTAAGGTTTTGACGCTTGAGTACTACGGGATCGCTTTCCATCAGCGCTTTGTATGATTGAGCTTGCTCAATGGCCGCATTCTGGTAGTCGATAATTTTGGTAAATGCATCCATAGTTTCTTTAATTTCTTGAATTTTCATAAGAATCGGATGCTCCCCCGAGAGCAGCTCGATGGACAAATGGTACAGACTGGAATGTGCCTCGTGCCGTGGCACAACGATCGAGATCGATTTTCCGCGCTGCACAATCGCCGCACCGAATAGACCGTCCGTTCGGTCTACGTCCAACATACAGCTGACCTCGTTATCGATCACCTCGTTCTCGACCATGCACGGTATGTTAGTGGCCAGGTCGAACGACACCCCATTCCATACGAGCGCTTCCAGTCGTTGTATCTCGTGTGTCGCAAATATCATACGATGCTGCACCAGGAGAATCATATCGTCACGGTACGTTCTGGCCGGTATCTCAAAGAAAGCTTCCACTATTTCTAGCGATTCGGTGGGGATCTTTTGCTCGTAAAACTTGCCCCGCTTGTATCGCAAAACGGCCGGCGTTTTACCGCTGATTGCGACGTACGAATAGCGTCCGATTTGAAATGCGTACACCGATCGTAGCGCTTCCGAAGTGTAGTTACCCACGGGCTTAAACTTCCGCCGGTTCTGATCACCCACCCGGAAGGTATACATTTCGACCGTGGTGTTTTGGGGAAACGCAACCAAATACTCTTCCCCGGCAGCAACGAGTCCTACCGACGGGCAGGGATGCTTTAAGCCGAGCTTCTGCATTAACCAGAACTGACGATCGTTGAACGAAAATTCATACACTGTCGCCGAGATGGACTCGTGCCGGTTCGGATGACGTCCTATGAGCAGCAGTGCATCTACCTCCTTCTGGCGGAAGAACTTAATTTGCGTAATAGTCTTGTGAAGCGGCCAGCGCCATTCCTCTTCCAGCCGGTATTCCGCTTGTTCGCGCATTGTATACCACACGAGGAAATTACCCATCGATATCAGCACACATCCGACCGCTGTAGCACGCTCGGTGTCCCAGAAGGTAAGCACCTCGAAGGCGATCGGTACAGATTCAAGTACCAGTTCCTGGCTGAGCTCGTATTGGCCCTCTCGCTCCAATAGCACCACTAGTGTGGCCGCAGTTAAACCTACGACAACGTGACGATCAACGTTGGTCGCGCTCATCGTTTTCCAGCGCAGTACCCGATCACCGAGTGTAAAATTCACATCTTCGACGATGGACCGTATCGAAAGTGTATCCCGGGTAGCGTCATGTACCTTGGGTGGTTCCGAAACGGCTCCCAGCGTACGGATGAAACTTTGATCGATCAGTTTCGCATCGATCGCTTCGTGCAGTACGTTGATGTGTGTTTCGCGAAGCGGTTTCAGATCCTCCTCCTTAAAGCGGTCTGGATGTTCTAGCAATTGCTGACGCTGCAGCTCGTAGGCTGACAGTGATTCCTCCGTAACCGTGGGTACGGCCGTGCCGGAATCAACCGTCGGGAACGTGGCAGGACCTCGCATGCCGCCTCGGGAAAGGTCATCTTCGTGTGAGGCATCATCGGCTATCGGACCGGTGTTGAGTTTTTCCCCAACACCATAACCTATAAACTGTCGACCGAAAAACACATGGTTACGGAGTGATTCACATAGCCTTTTTCCTTGGAGCTTATTACCATCAATTCAATAGAGAGCACAAAAGCAAACACTTTAAACAAGCAACACTTCATTGTGTGCACGATTTGATTAAAAAAAAAACAATACGTATTAAAATAACTTTTTCTTGCTCCTAAATAAATGGCACCATTTTTGCAGTAAACCTCCGATTAAAGACAATGTTCGGCACACAATGATGCGAACAGATTATCTGCACAATCACTGGTGAGTGGATAGTTGCAGAATGCGTAAAACGCGTGATAAAAGAAACGGTGAGAGGAAACAAACCTTACGACTCACACAAACAATGCAGATAAAATAGCTATTGCACGTGTGAGCGCCTAGATGTATGCAATATTGAAGTCGATTCAAATCTCATCGCAGCACAGTGATCTTTATTGGAGGAACTAAGGTCACAATATTATTTTATTTATCAAACGATCTAATTTGGATCTAATTTATCATAAATTATCGAAAGGCAATTAAGGAGATTTATGATTGTTAATTTAATGTCAGATAATTTTGAATACTCTACAAAAAATGGGGTTTTGCTGCTATGTTGTTCTCCATTTCATCGACACATTATCGCTTTTGGATAATTTTCAAGCTCTTAATGTTTTATATGACAAATAAATTCGAAACAATTATTTGCATACGAAGCTTGGATGCAATTCCACTGCTTGTACACATTCCTTTTGGTCAGCTGTTTCGATGCATCAACCACCCGGATGGATCTACTTCGCCTTGTCTATCACGCCTAGTTACACCTGTGTTTGCTATCTTGCCTCTCTTCACCTGTAAAGTGATCGCATAACCGGTGCCTTGGTCTAGTGCTACACCAGCACCGTACGAGCTTATGCTCTATGCGCCCCTGGGTGGGGAAACCTCAAGCTTTGGACGAGCGAAGCGTATACTGCATTTACGCCGGAAACAGGCTAGAAAGGAATGGCTGGTGAATGACGACGGTGAAAGGCCCGACCGGCGATCGGAGCGAAACGGCATGATGCGGAGCGTACGGATCGGTATAGATTAATGCGTATACGGCCAAGATTCAACCACCGGCACGAAGTTGGATCTGCTGCGGTGAAGTTCGACTTTGTTCGTGTTAGACTTTCGTGCAGTACGCACGCACGTAGCCTTGAGGTGTCACGCGCACAGTAACCAAACTTTTGTCCGTCAACAGAAGGTTTGTACGATCAACAACACCGCGATCATCGATGTGAACTGTAAAAAGCTCGCGGGTGTTAAGCTTCCCGCTTGCGCTGCATCGTGAAACTGTGGTCTCGATCGTACCGTAAGCGAGTTGCCACCGGAGAAAGTTGTCGCGGGGCGTTGTTTACCTTTCGACCGATGGGAGTCCATTCCAAACGGTGAATAAGGCAACGCTTCTCGGTATCGCCAGTTGGGTTGAAAGTGAAAAGGAAAAAAACGGTCACTATAGTGTGTAGCCTTTCCGGTAATGTGTCAAACGAATGAAGATCCTGCTGTGCAAACGTCCTCGGTTGTTCGTGTTACTCAGCTGGGCCTTCCATTGTATGGGGTCCGCACGTAGAGCGCTGCATAACGTTGCTTCGAGACCCAGTTTAAGCTTGTGGACGGCCAGACGCGGTCGGGCGCGTATTACTTCACCGACGTGATGTGCATTTGCCGCGATCGATTACGCGAACATTGCGAATAATTCCGTACCTTCCATTCCCGGATACAATTTTTCGGCCGGTACCAGAGTTACGTTACAAAAAATAAGATATTTCTTTGACGATATTCTCGCTATAAACGGGCAGAAAGTGATGCTGCCAATGTCCGATCACATGGACGGTTTTGTCCATGATTTACAAGCGCGTGTACGTTTCTGTGCTTACAGGTGCATTTTCGTGAAAGTGAGGCGATAATTTTTTCGAACAACTTTCGTTCGTATTGCTGTGAAATGGTGTGGTGCTTTTTTTTTGCTCAACTCCCTACCGATATCCGACAGTGAATGTTCCTGTTCCGTAGTGACAAAATGATGCTAATCAATCATTTTTTCTTCTCCATATCCCTTTCACAGTAGTTGCTCCGTTATCATTAGTGGCCAATTTAAGGTGCGATTTTTTTTGCTGCTGTCGTGTATAGTGTTGTTCTATTTTTTGTGAGTGTGTGTACGCAATTCAATACGAAGCAGAAATTGAAAGTAGATCGATCGGGTGAGATCTCTTGAGGATTGTGGTTAAAAATACATCATCACCGTCATCAATAACACTACAGGAACAGGTAAGTTTGATCAGCTTTGATTACTATCAAATTCTCTTTGCCCCATTCGTTGTGAGAAGCGTTCTGGAATGCGAAGTGAAAGTGAGATTCGACATGGGAGTTTGTTGAAACGTCAGCCTTATTGAGATTGTGAGCTTGTTCCAATTTCTAGATTTAAGATCAAAAGATCGTCAACTTCCATTCGTTTGTTGTAAAGCGCCAAAGCCACGACTGTATACTATTTAAATTTTATTTATTCTAATACATCACCAATCGGTGGAGTTATATGTGGGTCAAACAAAATCTATAACAAGCATCACCAAACGACCAAGATTGAACGAGTCATGATAAACGTATCTTTAATTAAAGTCTCACTTAAATTGAAATCACATGCAAAACAAAAAGAATCAAATCACAGCTCTGGATTTGCGAAGGCAATCGTTCGTAAATTTTCAGTTTACTGTTCGGATCCTCATGCGGATAAACAAAACCACTTTAAACATGATGCTTGTGCCAAATTTCTCCGTTGCGAATTCAGCGACCATATCGTGGTGATGAATATGCACAAAACCAAAAAAACACCTCAAAACAGCGGTATTCTTCCTCCGTTTCACGCAGGAAAGTTTGCTATAGACCATCAGTATCGAAGTGATGTTACTGTTTGCCATTGTTGTTGATGAAGTCTCCTTTTCGGCCAACTATTTTCATCTTTATTATTTTTATTGTTTTTTTATTCACTGAAGAACCGCCGGACGAATTTTAAACTTTTTTAATATTAAAACAATTTTGATTGGTCGGTTATAGATGTTATATGAGACGACTGTGTATTTCTGCGCCTATAGTTCGCACAGCCACTAGTTAAAATGATTCGTGGTGTGTAGTATAAGCTGCGCAAGCATTAGCAAAGCAGCTACTATTAAGCAACCGGTTGTCCTCCTGCACTCGGCGTGGATGGAAGGCTGTTAATGTTACCCTTGTGCTGTCGCTCGAACCAAACAAGAATCTGATCGCACTAAGAAACTGTCTCATTCCGATGGGGCACTGTTGAAAGTAAATTACCTTGACTCAGCCGAAGGACTTTAAGCGGTAGCGAACGTCATTGGCGTAGAGGTATGATGAATAGGCAAAGACATTAAAAATGAAATGAATATGAAAACAGATTTTTCGTTTTAATGGTTGTTTGTACAAGAACAAATCCTGCGCGTATTATGCTTGAAATTGTATGTTTCGCTTTAACGCCTGCGAAACATAAAACAACCCAGACGCTTAGTGTGTGTTCCAGTAGATGGAGGACTTGATTGCATTGCTGTCTGGGTACATTCCATCTATCACATTACGTACCACGGGGCTAGTAACACCACCATCAAACGCGTAAAAAGGAGGTGAAATGATGATACTTTATTGTTTCGAACTTCAATCGCGAATGCGCACCCAACGAGTTACCACTTTTGCAACGCGCTCCGGACGGCGTTGAATAACGAAAAAGAAGGTCAGCCATATATACAACCACCAGACGGCAAACGATCGTTGTACTGGTGGTGGTGAGGACATGGTTATGGTTGATGGTTTTCACTACCGTGCATCAAAATAGGCTCACTTATCCACGCTTAAGTACGTCTATTTACCATCAAAAATAGACCTTCCGCTCTCTCGGACACCATGTGGGTCAAGAATGAGGCGAAAAGAATGCGCACAGTGTGTGTGCGGGGTCTAATAAGTGGTAGGTGCAAATTCAACACACGTCACCCCAAATCACCTGCTGATCGGTCGAACGTCATTCTCACGCAAATTACTTTCAACGATAGATGGGCTCGATCATGGCAGAATGTTCTTAGTAGCTTTTAAGCTCGTGTGAATTGCTAATGAGCGAGAACACACAGAACAGCTCTACGGTGCCGTTGTCGTGGTCAGGATTGGCAGGCCGATGGGAACTGTGTCATATAATGTGCGTTAGCATACAAAGCGAACGCTTGGCAGCTGTAATAAACATAAATTGGCTTTCTTAAAGCTTTGCAACGAGAATCTTCTAATAGTGTTAAGGTCGTGAATGATGTTAGATATATTCTTGATCTGTTTTACGTAAATAAAGGTTGATCTTACACGATCGTATGCTGCATAATGCATTCCTTTTTAACTTTTGACATGATGAGCAATATTAATAGTGCGTTATTATGTCGTTTAAATGACATCATTGTATGGTCACCCGTTTAGTTACGCCCTCGAGCAAAGACAAGCTATAAAATAGTTAATGTGTACTGGACAACCCAACGAAATGTGAAGAAACTAACGTCTGGTAATAAAATTTATCATCTTGACATTTCAAGTCACCAAAGAAAGACGACTGATCTCCCAAAACTGTACATACTCTTCATCTGCGCTTCAAAAAAATGCTTTGGTGAAGTCTTCTTTAGGGTTTGCTTAAAATTACATAACCTCCCACCAAGATATCGCACAGGAAGGGCATGAAATGGAATTGTGACGGTGGGACGTCGTAATGGTTGCTATTAAATGCAGCAATAGTGGACGCAAGTAGGCTTTAGGCTCTTGTAAGGAGTTGCCGTAAAAGTTGATGATGTCTCTCGACCGTTTGACGCATGATGCAACGTTGGCAAGAAGCTGCTCGGTGTAAGCAGAGAGGAAAAAGAGGCAGCACATTGTATTGTTGACGATCATGACACAACGGCTCATTACACTCCTCCCAGCTCAATGGTGTGACCAACTCGTCGGGGTCTTTTTTATGCAGGATGAAGGTTGGAATGTACCGGTCTGCACCGGAAAGTGAGATCTAATACACTAACATTTAACATATTATTTAGCGGGCGCATTAGCTATAACTAAGAATGATTTTTTTATTCCCTAAAGAATTATGTGGCCGCTTTACTGATCAAGAAAAAAGTGGCATCCATGGAAAATTAAGTGTTTTTGGCATCCGTTTAAAATAATGTTACTAAAACTGCGGTAAAATAATCAAAGTACGACGGATAATCTGTTCGTAGTACCTTGATTGAAGGTTCAGCAGTTCATAATCGATAGAAAAATGTCATTGTTGACTTCAGACCTGTTAAGGAGCACTTAAACAGCCTAATCGTCACATCGACTACATTCAAATTTACATAACTTCTTTCCTAGACGGCTGTAAAGAGCAAAACATTCGAATTCCACTTCATTGCATTTGTTTTTGCTTCGCCGAAAAACAAAAGAGTCCCTTAATATGGCTGCAAAACGTCAAAAGAAACCTTTGTTTCAAAGTTATGCTAAATTGGACCAACTGTCCGTTTGAAAAACAAATTTTAGCTACCAAACAAACATACACACATAAACATACATTAGCCCACGCATAACTCAACCGTACTTCATACGCTGGATGTTTGTGTGAGTAAAGTATACTATTTTTTTTTAGAAAATGTGTAGCAACCCAACGAGCAAAATCGTCGTTCTTCCTCGCTTTGGCAGGTTTGAATGTAAATTAGACAGAGCTAGACAGCACGACGATTTTGTTACTAGGGAATTGATTGACCAGTTCTTTTTTTTCATAAATCAAAATTCAAGAAAACTGAAATCTAAATCTACAAATTATATATTCTATACTTAAGTGAATTGATGCTGGAAGAAGGAAGACAAACACCAGACAATAACAATCATCCAAACCCATCATGGTGTGTGTGCACGCATACTGTCAAAATGTGTTTCCCCCTCTTTTTATTGTCATGTGTCGGTTTGTTGCGTTGTCGACCATCGTGCTTTCATTGATAGTGAAGAACAGTTCGTAAGCTGTTCGCTTCGCAAGGGGAATCAAATCATTCAAACATAATTAACAGAGTTATGGAGTGCCAAATCAGTGGTAAGAAATTCTTGCTTATGCATTTATCCGGCGTTATTTCTCCGGAAGAAAACACCATTTTACAGGGATATGCATCTATTTTAGAATGGCTGTGCAGTGTGCCGATACCGGCGGATCAGTTTACATTGCTGCCACCGACGGAAGCGGATGAACTTGGAGCAATGGATGAGATGTAAGCATTAGAAGGTACCGATCTGTGGGGAATGGCCAATTTCATTACATTTATTTTTAGTTTCCACAGGGATATTAACGAATTGTACGGAGAATTATTTCACCCTACAGTCGAAAACGCCAGCCAATGTCCCCATCCGGTGGCCGAACCATCGCCAATGTCTTCAGCGAACGTTGAATCAAGCGCTGCTAATAAGCAACCGGTGCGTGTAGTTCCACTCAATTTTGAAGCAGCATCGCCAACTAAGTTGCCTGAATGGTTGCTGAAACCGAAAGCATTAGAAGAACCAACACATCAGCTTTGCACTCTCGAAGTGCAGGATTTCACTGCAAAGCGTGTAAAGCTGCTGTACCTGGACACAGGTGCGAAGTTGGACGATTCTAAGCACACAACGGTTATGCAGAACACAAAGTCGACCGTCGAACCGGTAAACAAACCCGTAAGCAACGAAAACACGGCACCGAAAGTACCGCCGCACGTGGTAGAACCCCAGCGCAAGAATCAACCGGCCATGAAGTCGAACAATGAAAATATCGAGCCGTCCACTGCACAGAAGGATTGCAAAACGCTAGTGAGTGAAAAACTTTGGAACCATTTCTATAAACTATCCACAATTACGGTGCCAGTGTTGGGAATCGCAGCAACAAAATGTCGTCGAAAACAAACGGTAGTTTCATACACAAATCAAACCGAACCAACGGCTGTTAAATCGGAGGAAATGGTGGATACTGTGGCGTCTGTCCGGGAACCTACGGGTACTATCATGAAGCTGAAAGATAGTAATAGAGGCGCTGCTGAACAGCACCCAGCACAACGCAATGTAGCAATCGCAATCGTGTCCAGTTCTGCGCAGAACAAACACCAAAACGTTGGAAGAAGTCAGAGGAAAGGTACGCGTAAAAGGAAACAGAAAAGACGTATTGTTGGAAAGAAATAGTATAAATCAAAGGTAAGTTCCTTTATATGGAATGTGCATGGTAAAAGCTGGATCACAAATTAATATTCTATTCTTTTGCCTTAAATTTCAGAATTTCTGCTCACCGATAACCCCGCACGCTTATCTGTATGTGGTGGAGTTTTCCATTCTTTTATATTGTATCGTCAGTTAGTTTATAAATTAGTGCTTAGCATTTGCTTTTATTTTATTTGCGTTACCTCTCAACCACTGTCTGGAAACGATGGCACATGTAATGGATAGGCGAACATTAGGGAACACATAAACCATCGCGGTCTCCCTAGGCTTTAAGAGCGGCAGCTTTAGTATACCCAGTCCCATTTGCTGTGGTGCATTCCATCGAACACATCCAGCCCAGTGTAGCGGGAGTTAACCTTGCGCACAAACACACGCCGGTTGCCGATCGGTTGCAATGCTCGGTAGTTATCGACCATTGGCGATCCGTGAATGCCCGTGTCCAGCTGAAAAGGAATAGTCATGATTTTTTGTTTTTGCGACGCCTATCTGCCAGATTGTGCTGATGAGGGTCGATACTCACCGTTCGAAACCGTTTCATCTGGTTGACCGAAAGCTCAAGAAGATCGGGGAACACGACCCACGTGACTGCCTCGGAGCAGGGCGGTGTCGTAAGCGAACCCTTGTACGTGTAGAAACGGGTCATATCGATCCCGTCGATGAGAGACTGCAGCGTAAACGTGTGGTTCAGCTGAAGCGTGTTGTCGTAGTCGACGATGTGGCCAAACGATCGTACCAGCGTGTTAATGCCGGGCGCATCGTGTTCGGTGACCTGGTAGAAAAAGCCCAACACCGTAAGACCGTCGGTATAGCCGAGCGCTTCGCCGACCGTTTTGTACTTTTTGTTGCGATGAATGATGTGCATCTCGAGCGGATACCTGCGCAAGGACAAATGCATAATAAATCCATTCCACTACTGCTGGGGACCGTTTCCACGCAATCATCTTACCTGATATCGTTGAGTACGTGCTCTGCGCCACGGTTGTTTTTGTCGCCCCAGTGAAAGTGTAAGCCTTCCAGCTCGTACTCGTTCTGCAGTTTGCCGCCAAAGATGTACGGGTGCTTGCCGGTGGCTGGATCCGTTTTCGGAATCGCGAGGGACACTGTACCGATTGCACAACAACAAACACGAAGGACGTCGAAGCATGAAGTTATTGGTTTGGGATTTCCCGAAGGCTTTAGGAAAGCTTACCGGAATGGCCATTGTTGTGTATAGTCATCGGTCCCGGGAGCAGATTGTTGTAACCGACCAGTTCGATCGCCGGCATGTACAGTGGAACAGCCCGGTGGCTGCTGATCGCTATCGGCGACTGATGGGTGCCGGCGCAGCTTTGGTGCGCCTTGGACCACCGTCTCTGATCCGGCTTCGAGTAACCGAACCGATGCCCCTCTACACCAGTGCTCGGCGGACCTGAGACGAGTAGAAAACGTATTGATTGTGTCACTTAGCATCCACTAGATATACGATACACGGCTGTATCTATCGACGGAGCAAAAAAGGACCAACAAGAAGCAGTATTGTGATGAAAAATTGGCAAACTGCTTCGTGACAATGAGTACTGCTCAGTTTTCTACACCCAACCGAGAGAGCTCTTTTTTCGAATATCAATTGTAAATTGGAATATTAAACTGTAAATACTCTAACGTTTACGTAAGATATAATTTCAGCAAGATGCGCTAACGTGCAAACAGTACTAGTAGCAATAAGAAAAGGACACACTTAACAGAGCCAGAAGTGCATACTGCTGTTTCTGCAATGATAATGCATCGCGTTCGTGCATTGCAGGTGCAAACAACTCTCCCTACTTCACAACGACGTTGCAAAGATGCGCCGAGAGTAACCGATCATAAAACAAGGCCCACGTGTTGTGCTTGCTTTTGAAGTCAGATAAACTAGGCACATGTGGTGGGAATACCGTGATCTTTTGCAATTAATGCTGCCCCGTAAGTGTGCCGAGAGGTTATTGTTTGCCACAAACAGATAGACTCTCCGGGCGCTCTCTATCGGGCACAGGTGTATGAACAACAGTAGTACGTATGCACACTTTGCTTTAAACACACTCGTAATACTAAAGGGCATATCTTAATCCTTACGTTATTAAAACGAGTGTTTAGTTTTAGGGCTATGAGCTCCGTTTGAACGTTATCTCTGTTGTTTCTTCTCTAGAGTGCTCCCTAATGAATTGTACTAATCGATTTTTTTTTCAACATCGAATCACAGCTTACCACCGATCAGCAGTAACACAGCGAGCAACGTGGAAATGGAAACACTCGTGCCAAACAGCGGCATGGCGCTTAATTGATGGCCGGGAATCACTCTACTCGAACACAAGGCAGCACAACCCGTTACGAATCACTTCACTTTTCACGGAGTAGCTTTGCTTTCGCTGGTAGTTCACGGGCACTCTTCCTGCTTCCTGCTAGGATAGTCGTAACGTCCTGTTCGCTCTTTGCTCGGCACAGAACTGCCACGCTCGGTTCACTGCAGGAACGGGCTTTCCCTCGTCTGCGTGTTCGACTGAATCGGGATCACGTAAACGATCAAGTTCGCCGCACTTTAACCGATGCACCACGTGGCCTTCTGCTGCTGCGATATTGGTTGGAAAGGGGAAGATGTATTGCTGTGCTTGTGGCTTGTTACCACCTATCGGACACTATCGAAAATCCCACCTGCAAGCTATTGTCAACCGTGCGACAAAGATGGCGGGGAGAAGGAATGCGAACGCTGCACGCTCTCCGGTGTCTGTCTCGACCGATTCCCGACCGCTAACTGGTACCATCGGTGCGACACTGATAGTGTTTTATAGAATCGTGCCTAGACCCGTGTGCAGAACAGAACGAGTAACCGGGGTTGTGTGTGGATTACGTCGCACGCATCAAATTTTATTCACGGGGGTACACGTTTACTGTTCCATCGTTTCGCCGCTTGTACTTCTTCGGAATGGGCATTAAATTGTGTCCACCGCTATTAGAATGCGCCAGTGCGCAAATCGACCAAATCTCACTACGCTCGAGATCGAAGATGGTGTCCGGTACACCATTCCGGACGTATGAGCGGATTTGGGAGAATTTTGTGTCCATTAATTGCTGGAAACGTGAGGCGCCTGCAAGCGTGCGTGTGCGGGCGCGCACGTTACACGACGCGAAACCTGACCAACGGGGAGGGACATTCGATGGGCAAATTTTAATTACCTCTCAAGTTCGTCGAACGGGAAGAGAGCGACGGGACGGAATCGACGATAAATCAAGTGCCTTATCTTTCGTTTAGATATTCTTTGTAAGGAGTCACCTCCTCCGATGCTTGGGACTTGACTGTTGAGGTGTGATGTGCTAGCATTCCAAATTCGGCTGCCTGCCGAAGCCCTTCGGATGCTAATTTGCGGGTTTTGAATGATACCCGATGCTAATGTAACGTCTGTGATGGATAGAACCGGCAGAACGGGGCTGAATTTTAATGGTGTAAATGGTGAATTTTTGCGATAAGAAATTTAACGATCTTACCGTTCGATTTAGATATATCTATAATTTATTCTGCTCAAAGTGTACTGTCATATTAAACGCTGCTAGCTGGGTTGACTAAAGGGATTAGAAAAACCCATTACTGGAGCTCGGGTTACAATCGGCACATATGTTATTCACCCGAGAGGAAAGCATTATGGTCAATTCCGTCCGATAAAACTAGGCTGCCAATTTACAAAGTGTGACATTACAGTGTAGAGATGGAACGGCTTCCTCTTCTGCTAAAGGCGAAGATACAGTGTAAAAGGATATTCGATGATGATCTTAATTTGGTTAGGATTTGGGATTGATTGAGCATTAAGATTCCATGCATTGCGATCGGCGAACCTACCTGATCGATCAGTTTAGAGTAAGTTACTAAAAAAAGATGCGCTGATGAATGTCTCATGTGCTGCGGGTAATTAACTGTCATTCACGAAGTTTTCCAAGGACAGCCTGTGTAACAAACTCAATGTAAGCGCCCCATGGGTGTAAATTACGCGATCATTGGAAAAGCAATCGCCACGGAAGCAGACAAGGCACAAGCATTTGTCGATCGTGGTTTTTTTCTCCACTCCTGCTTATCAATATTATGCAGCGCGTTGTAAATTCCCCGGGTGTATATATGCAAGTGAGTGTTGGGGTGGTCTACTGAA
The DNA here is from genome assembly GCA_000349025.1 of Anopheles minimus. Lineage (NCBI taxonomy): Eukaryota > Metazoa > Arthropoda > Insecta > Diptera > Culicidae > Anopheles > Anopheles minimus. The sequence goes on from KB663832.1 coordinate 5,071,229, forward strand.
ATGCCAGTTCCACATCTCCGTGGTTAAGTCCCGGGGAGCATTAGTCGAGCAATAATTACACCAAGGTGTGCAGCTGTGCTCTCCTTGTTGCCAGGGCCGACACGTTCACGCCGATGGAACTGTGCTCTGGATGAATTTCCCGCACGGAAAGGGGATATTCCCCATGCGTGGATGACTTCATGCTACTCTCGTGCTCGCTTAGGAGCCTTTCGATGGTGATTCGAGGCTCGTGGTAAAATATTTCCATGATTACTTTGCGATGTAATTTTTATTTCACTCCAGCTCAACCCAGTGATGTGGGTTGCGGTGCCCACTAACATATTTTATCGATTCTATCGACGCGATTTATGTGTTTCGTACGCTTGTAAATGGGCAAATCGGGTGGCGAGCTGTAATTTGAATAGACAGATAGATCCGAGCTTGTGTTATTATACTTTTTATTTTCCTTTTCTAGGGCTGCCGCCCGTACGGTTGGTACTCCGATTGCACCCGGTACAATTGGGCAGATCGTTCATTATTATGCTGATTGGCGCTGGAATGGGCCGCCGGGGCGCCAATTGTGGTGTGCTTTCGTTGAAATATGCTGACATAAAAATCACAACTTTACTACCGCACGTGTGCGGAATATGGTGGTGAAGCTTCGGTTCGGGTCACCGTACCGGCCCTTGCATCCGTGTGTATGTGTACTATTGGCCGTCGATTTAATTAGTTACAAGTCGGCATATTTGCGCATCTTCGTTAAAAGTCATTAAAGCTCACCTCCTGATAAATGGGAGGTGGGTCGATTTATCTGCCGGTGCGCTGTACTAGTCTGTAAGCTACTTAGCGCAAGACAATTTGGCTGGTGGATAATTGTGATGGGAGATACATTTTTCTCTGGTCTGATGCCACTTTACCGGATCACAAAATGGAACCGGAACGCGGACAATGCCGGGCGAAGAATGGTTTCCGCACAGAATTCCACCTGACCTGGTGTGCGGTGGGAGTGTGATCGAGATTCAGGTGAATGCTTTAAATCGGCGTAAACTCGTTTCACGAAACGTTTGCTGATACGGGCAACCCGAGCAACGGGAGAACGATTACCGGGGTATATAGGCTAATAGAGTCGGATTCTGGCGCCCGTGTCCAGAAACGAGCGGTTTTGTAATTATTCGGCCAAATGTTTTTCTAATCACTTATTGCCTGCTTCGTGCGTAGGCAAATCACTTCCGGGGGTTTTTGAAATCAGAACAGGACTCCTACTAATCGAGTTGCGATCGAGTAACACGATCGGTCGGTTGGGCGAGATCGACGTTTGATTAGCACCGAAAAGCATCTAATGCTCCTGTTTTCCAAACCATTCATCTGTTCTGCGTCCCATTTCACGCTCTCGGCTTCTGCCTCCCCCGTCAGTCAATGCGGGAGGGAGATCCATGTGAGGCGGTGCAAAAAGAGAACAGTTGATATTGGAATCTTCCATTGCTCTTGCAGATGATCTAGGCCTAGGTTTTTGTACAGATATGGACTCTTCGGTGTTTGTAGGAATCTGTTAAAAAAGCTGTTATATTTGCGAAAGCATTACTGCAATATTAACGGTTCACGGATAAGAATAAGCACTTCGTTGGCGTCACGATTGGGTCACGTGTATTTGAGTACATTGAGGGGAGATGTACGCTGTACAGTGGAGGAAACATTCCATATATTTTTCGCTCTAATGTGGAATGTTTCCTTCAATTTCCTCGTTAAGTGTTTTAATGATTTTTTTTACCACTGCATACCTTAAACATCATCATAAACTTTAACTTTTCTAAATAACTTGGATGAAATGTTGGATTTTTTTTTCAAACTAATGATACATTCTCGAAAACTTACGTGCAAACAACGACAACAAGATCCCGGGATAGAGGGGAAGCCTCCGCCAGAACGGAACATGTTAATGATTTGGCACTTCCTCATTTACACCTCATCATTTGTGATCGTGTCGTTCGAGCGAGGAATAAGCCCTAGTAATCTTCCCATGCTATCGTACCCTCACGGAATGAAGAAGAATGGCGCGAAACTGTATCGTTTCTCTTTGCCGGGGTTGTTCGTAACACGTGCGTTACCGTTCGTGTAAACTGGTTTGCTTGAGTGAACTTATTCCAGCAGGCACCTGTTCTGATGGCTTTTGGCAACACAGACAAGCGGATAGAAAGATTGACGCCACCAGCGTTTAGTGTTGTGGGGTTCGGGAACAGAAGCGAAATAACATGTTTTTCGGTGATTCATTTCCGTAGATCGTGATGACTTTGTTAAAGGTTTAGTAGACAGTAACTGTTGCTGTTTCTGGTTGTTTTGATTTATTTACCCCAGCTTCTAGTGAATGTTTTTCTGTTGAATGTTGGATTACTCAAAGCTTTACACTACTTCTAACCTTGTCTACTGCGGACCCGTTCATTGTGTGGCTATCGAATGTACCGCACTTTTCTCTCATCACCCAATCGGACATGTTGAGAAAAGTGTCAGATTTCGCAAAAATAAAGAAAACTCATATCCGTCTCGTCGATGGCGCACTCGAAAAGGGGGAAAGTTTGCCACGGTTGATAGTTTGCCTGTCCGGCCGCAAAACGCTTCGTACGGTTCACCGATTCCGGATGAGTGTGTTGGTCAACTCTCCTTATCTTAAGCGGTCACGCCTGCTTACTGCTGCAGTGATTAGGAACCTCCCCGGCACTCACCGGTTGAATCGGTTTGAAATTCCGTCACTCGCAACCCCAAAACGCACCCCGGAACATCTGAACGCCACTCTCTTACGGTGAAGAGTGGTGCACTGTTTGAACTTTCCTACAGCACCGCACGTGGAGCTGACTGGCCTTATCATTATTATTTTCTGTGAGCAACGTACGCCACACATGGCTGCCCGTGTGTCCATGCCCTTCATGTGCCACCAGCTCGTCGGGGTCGGGGTTAAGTAAGGGCGCGAGTGAAAGTTGGCTAATTGCATACTTCACGCAACCTGATGCGCGGATATCTACCGGTCTCATCCTCGTCGGTGGTAATGGTACGGATGGCAAATCCATTGTCTTCTCGTGACCGTGGCCCTTTACTTCACCGGCTCCGGTAATGCACCTGCTGTGGTGGGATGCACCACCCGGCTAGTGAAAGACGTTTTGCCGATGCGACGATGGCAATAACCTACAGTCGGTTAGATTTGCGATAAGTTTTTGGAAGGGCCTCGGTTGTGGAACGGAACCGGTGCAAAATTGCGGATCACTTGATCGTCGACCGATCCCGCCACGGTTGATTAAGTGACACAGATTTCGAAACCATTTCTCTTTTGTAGATGCGGCGATGTTTGGAAATGTGCGCTGCAGCCATTTTCTTTGTCAGTATATCTAAGATGTCGATTTTATATCGAAATGGAATTCCAGTAGGACAACTTTTTATGCCGTCGCAAAAAAAAGCCCGTTACAATAACGAACTAAATTAGTTGTACAACGATCTACGATCGAAGCTGCGCATTAAGGTCAAATGCGCTCTGGAAGTGGACCATGCCATTAAAATGACAGTAAAACATATTTACTTTTTATTTTCCGCAAAGTTGTTAAGCTTAATCTGATGTATCTGAAACATGGATCAATGTACCTTCTTCAATTATCTAATTCCTTCTATAATTCTATTTCTTCATCGTTAATTTTTCCTTCTACATATCCTTCTTGATTCTTGCAAGGTTAGTTTTATCACGAAGTCCTTCAGTTGAAAAGGCATTTAATAACGGTCTTGTCGTCTGAAGGACTTGGACCACTACCTGCGACACTTATAGGCTATAAAGTGCTTCATAACAATAATTAATCACGAATGAGAAAGCGCCGTTTTTTACACTCTTATTTTTAGTATCATCCATTATTTCACCTACAAAAATCCCTGATTGTCTCAATGTTATGATAGAGAGTATTTTGTGACCCTTTTAGTGTCGTAGCTTGATCGTCACTAAATACTGTAAGTAACATGATCAACAATCCAAAACAGCGCCATTTCTCTTTGTCGCAATATATTGTAATGGGCAAGTTATCACAAACGGGTCAGATCTCTTGATGGACGTCAGGTTATTCATTCATACCGGTTTCAAAACATCTTTCAGTATATATCCGTTTGTTAGTTTAGTTGCCTCTACTATGGAACACATAAGTATAGTGTGACCATTCGTTCTACAACAGAACATTAGAGAATTAGAATCAGTAGGTGCAGCAATTTTTACTAAATCGTTACACTCAGATCTAAACGATTTTCTTGTGAATCTCATCTACTCAAGGACATTCTGACTCAATATATCATACTTTATCAATCAATTATCTTGATCGCTCGTTGGCGATCTTTTTAACTATTATCTCCACATCAAAGGGGATACAAGTTATTATACAGCTAGTTATATTGCGAAATCGTCTTGAATAATGTCTTCCGATGTCCACGAAGATGAACTGCATCCTATCAAACACTTTCTACTAGTTTGCTTCTGGCACTCCCTAATTCTTAGTTGGGTATCCAAACCTTCTCCTTAGTATGACGTGTAGTCGCAGCTCAAAACCTTTAAATTTTAAAAGCAAGTCGTGGAATCGAGCGTTACTAATGGAACTGTGGGAGGCTTTTCATGCATATTCAATGGAACCCTTGGGACGGGTTAGACTTAAGAAAAAAAAAGCATTTAAAAAGGCTAATTAGACCAAATATCTATTCATAAAAACACACCCTGTGAAAGTGTGGTTGATGGAAATCTTATAAACAATACCAAAAATTAAACAAATCATTGCCACTAAACTTCTGAGCGGCACTAAGCATCGCGTGACCAACTAAGCACCGAACAGTAAAGTTATTAACTTAAATCCGATCCACCCTTGAGCGCTAGTGTAAATAGCGAACAAAAATAGCACACGTGCTTTTCATGGCTTACCAGATTCGCAACGGTCGTGGATCGTTTAGCGTTTATTGGAGGCTGCTCGCGGAATCAGTTTGTAAACGATCGTGTTCCCCACTAATGGGTTCGAACCATCAGACATTAGGAAACTTTAAATGAGCCACATCCCCGAACGAAACTGCCGGGTGACACTGTGTCTTCAAAGTCAAGCGGAAGGTTACAGACCGCAACCTTATGAGCGTTTCTCGGACGACCGCAAGAGTGTCGTGCAAGACGGGTGTTTTACCCAAAAACCGGAATAGAACGTATAAACGCTGATGAGCGGTAGTAGTAGTAATAGTACCGGATCCACCACGGAGTGTATCGTGACAGCAACGTTGGAAGATCCCCCTGACTCATGGCGAACAACGCGGCAACCCTCTCTACCATTTCGAACTGGTTTTGATTGGTGGAGGCAGCTCAATAGTGGCGAAGATGGTAAGGAAGGAAATTTCTCTATTACGCCATCGGTTGAGCCGGTTATTACGGAAGATCCTAGGCGTAATAAAAATCGTAAGCATCGACCGGCGGTCGCCAGTTGGTGGTGATTGATTACAGTGTGTAGGTATGATGGGTCGCAGGTAATAGGAGCGTGCGTGCTATCTACAGGTCGTCATCCCGAGCGCAATCGATCTGGATGGAAACTGTGGAAAGGAAAGCGATTGGATCTTGCATCGATTAGTTGTTAGACAAGTTTTCCACACCCTGTCAATAAACTATGAAAATATGCATTCCGCTAGCACGAGCTTGTTAAGTGATGGCGATTAAGCTATCTGCTTGGAGAAGGATGTTCTTGAGCTACTACAATGCTACTCCGGTGCGATCAGATGGAAACGCTTCTGAACAATTGCAAGCCAGGAGAAACCGACACATTGTATCGAAGCTGTTGTTGGTTATAAAGAGCTTAATGAATGACCAAAACAACTATGGCTTTTTCTGGAAACTCCCTTACTTTACCGTCCCGGCCGTAAGGAAAGTTTACCCAATCGGGAGATCGGATGTGAGTGTGTTTTTTTTTCATTTGAATATCGACACACACACCGGTACACACCAAAAATTAGGGAAAGTATTTTTCAGATTCAATCGAACTATTCCTAAGGTTTGGTGGCAAAAAAAAACATATCCTCTTAAACCATAATTGAGTCGTGTTTATGCAGTGTTGGGTGCTGTTTATTTGAATTCATTGTTGCGCCCAATTTACTCACCATCGCCTTCAGCTTTCGGTTGGTCCGTGAATGGGAAACTCTCGTTCAAGTGATGTTTCCATGTAAAAGAAATTTCGCACCGGTAAGTATTTGCAAAGCATCTTCAGTTGTGTATTTATCTACTCGAAAGGGTACCGTGATTGTCTGTAAAGAGGATGAGGTCCCGGTAGAGGGAGGCAGTTCAAATTAAATAACGGTCCAAGTGGGGAACCGAGTAAAGTGCAACAGTGATTATAGGCTTTGCATTACTTTGCCAATAATGTGTTTTACATGTACAGTTAACGGTTGCTACACGGCAGGAGTATATATATATAGGTCGGTTGGTTAACAGTGGCTTAAATGAGCAGATATGCTTGTTATCAGTAATTTCAATACCTTAAGCTTACTTGGTTCTATTCTTGCAAATGAATCTACACAATTGGACGCATGATTTTAGACCGTTAAACATTTCAAGAGATTGTAAGTTTGGCACATCTTCTTTGTAGTTAACAGTGTGAGAATGATTGGCTCTCCAGGCAATCTTCTTTTGTAGCAGAAGCGGTTGCGGCGCCGATCTTTACATGCACAGGATCGGGGATCGAATCCCTTCCAGTGCGTAATGAAGACTCGGCTATCACGGTTTGGCAGCAATTACCAAACAGGTCGAATGATCCAAAAAAAAGAAGTTTTTGTTTTGAAGAAGTTTATTTTGTTTTGTTTTTTTTTTGTAGCTATTGTTGATTATTAAGCTTCCTGCTTCACAGCAAAAAGAGTAAAAAAATAAAACTCTTTTTCTATTACTTATTAAAGTTGAGGTTTTAAGTATACCTGATACAATCTGATATGAATATTTGTTTGTTTGTCTGGCCTCAAACTCGAGAACGGCTAGACCAATTTTGACAATGTCTTGTCCGATTAAGGTTTTGAGAAAAAGAAATGCTGGAAAATTCCCAAGGAAAATCTGAAAAATTGAAACACTAGGAAATTCCTTAACATTACTATCAACTTACGCCCTGAGCAATTGATTAAATGTCTACTTGGAGAATACTTACTTACTTAGGATGGTGGCACAGCTTCGTCGGATGGTTTTTTTACGCAAGGTTTTGTATGGGATTTGAAAGCTGTACTTACCTTACGATTTTTTTAGCTGTCAAATCCTATACAAAACCATGCGTAAAAAAACCATCCGACGGAGCTGTGCCACCAGCCTTACTTACTTACTTACTTGGGAATATTGATGAGTAAATTTGTTCAGGAGAGCGGTCAGTGATCGCAAGTTGTTATGATGCTACAAAGAGGTCGCACTGATATCGGTTGGCGTTCAAAACGTATACGGAAGAGGAAAGTGTAACTATAAAGAAATTTCTTCGAATCGGTATGTTTGCACGTGTTAGGATGGGTTTAGGAACGGGTTGCTAGTCTCGCAAAGATAGGACCGGTGTGGTGCAAACTGATCGCTTAACACAGAATCTTCCTTGCGGTTTCAAACATCAGTTATCAAACCTTCCCGCTAGATGCTCTCTCCCAAATAATTAGTGGAGCCTATGCCGCAGAAGGTGGAGATAAATGTAAGATGATTTTTTTCAATCCGAATATGATGTTTGGGTCAGCTGGTTTTAATATACTAACAACTTATGAAGATGCAATTAAATCTGACATGTTCTGTGAATAGTATACAAATTGTTTTATTCACTCTTTTGACGAGTCATGAAAATATTTCCTTGCCAATAATATTGAAAAATATGCTAATGGAGAATCCTGTTTAGAGGATGGATTTCAATTCACACATTTATTTTCCTTATCTTTCCTTATTTCTTTATCTCCGAACCCCTCAAGTTATTAATCAACGCGATGGATCTCTATCCCTTGAATGCTATTGTCTATTATCTATGCTATTGTATAGATAACTATTCCTATTGTAAAGCAACATTAATCTAGTCAAGATTTGCGAACCCAAATCGGGCGTTTTGTTGGAGTAATGCTTAACCGTTTCTACTTTTTGCCCCGCGCATTGTAAGGTATTGAATTCTTAATCAAAACGATGATTACCAGTCGCACCTACGGCCTAGACGTCCTAGACGAAAACGAAGTTCATCGATTTGCTGAACGAACCTGTGTATCCTTCATAGCAATCATTGCTCCGTTAACCTTCAGGGAAACAGTTAACTGTTTTCCAAAACCGAATTGGAAAGCTCTCCAGTTAGGGTGTAAACAAATCTCCTCCTCCGGATGCGTCGATCACCGCTAAAGGCCGTCGGATTTGTTAAGCAAACTCTGCTACTCATGCGCAAGTTAATACGTTTCCTTTCGATTCACCTTGATACACCGGTTGGATCCCGGCGTGCGCACACGTTGAACCACTTTTACAACTGCTGGCAACCTTCGGTATCTCCCTCCATTCGGATGGGAAGGAAACGTTGCTATTTAGGCGTTGCGCAATCGTTGATGTTGCTTTCTGGTACCGTTTTCGTTGCAGTTTTTGTTTTGCACTGTTGGGTGTGTGCAGTTGCTGTTGCATCAAACCGTCCTGGCCTGGATACATAAGGCTGTGTATGACTACCCAACGGTAACAAGTTGTTGTGATCATACTTAGACTTGCGGTGGCTATGTTTTTTTAAAGGGAGTTGGCTACAGTTCTTTTATCGGGCTAGGTACGTTCCGGATCGAATGGACTAGGGCAAAGAAAACGAAACTTACTGTGCCCTCGTTTTTTGCCCTCACGAAGCACTACTTTCAGGCTGTTCGAGTGCTGTTAGAAAGTAAAAACGGCCACTAATTTATGTAGATTAAATAACTGCCAGGATGGATATGCTCGTTTTATTACATTATTTATTACAAGTTTGCGTGGAAAGGTGAGTTTCACCGTACCGGAAGATTCATTATTCATTTGTAAGCTGTAGATTATACTCTTCTATGTTAGAGTGTTGAACTATTCGCACCACTTTTTTGGCAGATGTGTTGGGTTACGTTAGATTTGACGTAACTTCCAAACATTTATACAGGTTGTAAAGATTGTATACAATAGATTGCAAAACAAAGCCGTAACCTAGCCATATATCTCCAGTTTAGTGGTACATTCCCAAAGAAAGTAGCCTCTTGTGGACACGATATTTATGGACTCTTCAAATGTTATGTGATGAAATAATGGGAATTCTCACCTCCTTCTGCGTGTTAGATTAGGGAGACAATTTCACCATTGTTTCGTTGCGAACTGGCTGGACCACCACAAAACCACACCGCCCACAATCAGTGTGAAAGTGTAATTTGTTACACGGGGTGGGGAAGGAAGCATTTGTTTCTGCCGCAAAATGTCGTCCACCGTGACGGCATATGCATAAACTCTTTCCACTTGAAATTCCACAGTGAAATGGTACCGAAATTGCGAATTACGAAACCCCATACACACTCACTGTGAATTGCATTAACACATGCAGATAAAATGCCAGCACGTAATGTAGCGAAAACAGAAGGAACAATGATTCTTGCATTTGGTCAATGTACATTTGGAGTGTTTATACATTTGTTTTAACTTGGAATTTGTTTACTTTAAGGTTTAATTCGTAAAACCCTTTTTGATTGTTTATTGTAGTTTTATACAATAAATTGTTTATTGTAGTTTAATGCAAGTTATTGGCTTGCCATTGCTGACGTCCTTGACTTGTATTTGACCTACAACACGATAGTCAGTTTGGCGTTATGACTGCTTAATTTCTGTGCTGAGGTAGAAGAACTGGTGGTAAGTGAAAGTAAGTCATGGAGAAGGTATGTCCGACGTTTCCGCCCAGATTATCGGAATACACTAAACATCAAGATAGTTTATTGGCATAAGTATGGGATTACCAACAAACCCTATGAACTAAATTGTTTTATTTTAAGTTTATTCGAGCCTAATTTGAAAAATTAAGTGATGCTCCAAACAAGGGTAATTCATTTATTTGATACTAATACATTTATCATTACACTTAACCATGTCTTTGATAACCAAAAAAACTTCAAAACCATATTGGGAAGCTGATAACATTTTAACACATTATCCTATAAAATATTCTTATGCAATTTAATTGTACTCTTCTAGTTTCCATTTCTATAAATATATCATTTCAACTCTATCTCATGTTATGGCTCTTTAAAGTTATTAAGTTTTTTTTAACATAAAAATGGAAAAACGTAAAAAATAGTTATTTAAGTTCTTTACCAGATTTTTACAACAAAACGCTTTTCACAGTTTTAGGAAGAGTATACTATACGTCTAGGTAAAGTAAATAACTAATTTTTTACGTTTTTTCAATTTTATAAAAAATATGTCAACTTTTTAAGAGCCATAACATGAAAACGGCTATAAACTGAAATAAAATAATTACAGAAACATAAACTAGAAGAGTTAACTTTAATTTCATCTGAATAATTCATCGAGATTGGATAATGTGTTAAAAACTTACATGCCTCCATAGTTGCTTCGTGTGAAATTGTTAGAGGTAATTTCACGCCTTTAACCATGAGAGACGGCACTCTGCCATCCTTAGTTGCTGGCTATCCAAATAGCCGGTTGTCACAAAAAGGATTAAAAAACGTTCTATCGATCATGTGCTAAAAGGTTTGATCGTTTACACTATCTGGTGCAAAATTAAAGGCATGTATTTGTTGAACGTCTTTTTCAAAAATCTTATGTGAAAAAGATTAGTACAGATACAGATTTTGAAGTTTATGGAACAGTACAAAATCTCTAAAGCTCCCTTTATACTCTTTATTCTTAAGAACAGCTTCTCAGTTATGGCATACTGTTGCAATATATATCAAAACGACAAAAACAAATAAAAGAAGTTAATAATCGCTTCGAATTATGTGAAACCTACAAAAGACCTATACTACTTGTTATATTCGACAATAGCCAAATGCAATCATCAAGAAACATTTACTTTATAAAATTGTCTAGTAAAAGGGTTGAGTTATGAAAATTTATGAAATTATTAATATCTTACATAATTTTTTCTGTTTTTTTATAGGAAGTGAACCACCCGTCAGAATGCAGTCCATCAGGATTGCAACGTTTGCGCCATTTTTGTTGCTCCTGCTGCTAGCAGTGCTGACCGAAGGGTGGCCGTATCCGCGACCCATTCCACAGAACCTACGACGACTGCCGAGGCGGAACGATTTTGTTGCCTACAATTTGCACCGTATCATACGACCTCGCGATGTGAACGATCTGGGCGTTGATCAGGCGCGAAAGGCCATGCACGATGTGCACGAAACGATTGCTGAAGTACAAAGGCTGCTGGCTCTCGATCCTTCTCTTCCCAGATTAACGAGGTAAGGCGGTCGGATTGGTTTGTGGTAATGTATTGTCCTTCGCTCTATACGCTTCATTAATGTTATTAATTTTCCTATTGTTTTCAGGGGAGAAATCGAAGAACTCTTCGAAAATGTAACACGGGAAGAGCTTGCCAAATCGTTACGGGCTGGAGATCACCATCGGGCGCAGCATATGCGTGCACTCATGCTTGTGCTACCTTACCACGCGAACAACATGTCGCCGGAAAATATGCAAAAGATATACACCCGTCCACCAGTGACACGAATGGTTGGTGCTGGTTCCAACACGAAACCGATGGCTGTCGAAACGATACCAATAACACCGGCAAGGCTTGTGGCGAGCAGTACTACTACTACCTCTACCACTACTACAATAACCACTGAAACACCAACAACGGCTGGTCCGCGTACAACGACCGCTGCCATCCCGGTAACGACGATCCGGTTTACAACCCCACGCCCTACAACCTTCCATCCAACGCTTCCGGAGCGAATGCGAGATGCTAACTACCGGAAGGAAAATCTGAACGATATTCTTGCTTCGATAGGATTATCTCAAAGCTCGGAGGAACTTTCCACTCCTCCAACATTCCGCCCGTTACCAGCAGCAGTGACGACTATAGCACCTGTCCCTTCGTCTTCTTTGGCGCCGGATGATACCATCAACAATTCAATCAATGTGGATGATCCTAAAGTGGCACAGGAACTAAAGGAACTATTACGATCGTTCGGCTTGTTGAAGGATGCCGACAGTGCGTTCAGTGCAAATAGTCCACTGCCGCATGCGGAAAGACTAGTCGACATTCAGCCAGCTGCTCTGGTACTGCACGAACCGCTCAAGGTGGAAGAATCAACTTCAACGATCGAGGAACCGAAGAAGCTATCAGTTGAGACGACTGGAGGACTTACACAGCCGAGCGTTAAAGCGGATGACTATGTTGCCTTTAAGCCGCTACCAATTGGAACATCTTCGGATGATGCCGATGCAAAACCAATCGACGAAGAGCTGGACGCATTACTAAAATCCTTCGGTTTAGTTGGGCCTGGTCCGCGCAACAAGAAATCGATGCATCCGGAACCGACACAGCAACCGCCGATGATGGTGATGAAATCAGTTCCTTCTATCGATGCCGACCTAGTAGCACCACAGCTAATGTCCGTGCTGGGGACACTTGGTATACAGATGAAACCGGGCCAACAACAACCGCAGGCATCCGTATCCTCGGGACCGACTCCGATAGTCCGGAGACGACAGAAAACGCCACGTAAACTCGATCCGCCTGTAGATCAAACACCATCGGCAGCTCATTTACGCGTCAGCAATGAGGATTACCAGAAGTTGGAGCAGCTGTGGCAGACGGTGAAGCAGCTCGAGAAGCTAAACGCATCACTCACAGACGATTCGCTCGATGTGCTCAATCCGAAACATTACAATCTAAGCCCATCGCTGCTGGCACAGGGTCCAGATCCGTTGCTCGAGGGCATCGATGATCGCGAAAGATTGAATGAGATCAAGAAGCGTCAGGAACCGGCCACATCTACCACTACTGCCTCGGCAGTTCTGAATGACGACAGTGTGGCAACGGAGAGTGATAGTCCGTTCCGTTTCAATTTGCAGCTTAACACAAATGGAAGTGGTGGAACCACGAGCGAGGGCTCCGAGCAGGATGACTTAGTATCAAAAACAACGGTCAACAGTGACATCGCACCTGATACGACGACGAATCCCACCACAACTACTTCCGCTCCCAAGACCACAACGACGGAAAGCGCCCGGAATGCTGCACTGGAAGACTCGTTTCCTGCATCCGATCTGGCCGGTGATCCTGTGAATGAGGAACCTTTGCCACCTCCACGTCGTAACGGGTTCTACTTTTTGTACGATTGGAACTCGTTCCTGGAGGTGGGCGAGGAACCGAACAAGGTCATTATCCGTTACAACCCGCAAGCAGGAGATCCGAGCCGCTTCCTGCCGGTCACTGTACCGTGAAGAGATTGAACGAATGTTCGGGTCACACAAAGATCAGACTGTAAAAAAAAAGTTAAAACAAAATTGCGGATTGCGGGTTTGCATAGGGACCGATTAGTGTACATAGTTAACCTTCCTTTGCTCTGTAGCGTGTAACGAATAGTACTAAATTATCCCTTATTTATTATCCTTTCACACCCACGGAAGAGCAGTAAGGGGTCGCTCTTTTGGAAAGAGGTGCTGCAGGAAGAAAGAAATGTTGGAAAACAAAAGTTTACTTACAACTGTAAGCTGGATTTCGCTGTGCACGGTGGGTATAATAGAACTAGTTTCCGGGAAATGGGGTACGAAGTAAGGTAGCATTACGTTTCCTTCCAATTATGAGGGATGCCGAGCATGATTTTAACGTTCACTGCCTTTATACTGTAATACATTCTGTATAAATTCACACAACAAAGGTTTGAATTATGGGAACCAATGAAACTAACGTAGCGCATGAAAATAAAACATAAAGTATCAAGAACATTATTTTATTTATAATATTGTGAAAGAACATCTCAGTTCGTTGTAGTTCATTCAATTCAAAGTAATAAGCAGCAACGCTAACATATATTCTTTTTGTTTTGGCGGAACATGTACTTCAAATGCAGCGTCGTCACAAACTTATTTTTTATGTCCAGTTAACACACAAACTCGAATCCGGTTATCTGACCCCTGTTTGATGTTCAACTGAAAGTTTGAGTTTTGTTACTTGGGAGAGAATCAAAATGCTAGCTGGGATATGCAGGGGTTTTCGATTCGGTTTATGTGTGCAATATTTTTACCATCAATTGATCCACTGTTCGGAGCTTGGGCAGTGCTCTAGCAATCGATGCATAAAACAAAAGATTTCCATTAAAGAATAGGATGACTTATACCTTTTCCATAGGTTATACCATAGGGTTTAAGTAAATGCATAAGTTGGGCTACACGCTTTAGTTTTAATGTAAATAATCAATGTTTCAATAGGGAAGCAATATCGCGAGGGCTTCTGCACATGCGCAATGTTACCTGTTTCAAAACACGCGGTACTGTGAACACGTGGTTGGTATTTAACAACGCGCTACTTTTTGTTAGTGGTAGGTTGGTTTTCTTTTATTGATTCATTTGCTTATTTAATTATTTATTCATTTATTAGTCATATTGCTTGCCACTCTGGGATACACATCGAAGGCGCATATTTAGAAGAAGGGAAATTTGAATCTGAGGTCATGTAGTGGAAGTTAAGTAGGTTGTGTGAGAAGTTTGGGACTTGGGACTTGGTGTAACGACCTATTCGGTGATGACTGCCATTTAACGGCTTACTAGACTAATTGATAACACGTAATTGGATATCCAACTAGGTCGTCCAATTCTCACTACGGGGAACCGTTCGCATTGTATTTGATCACCGGTTCTGCCGTGTGAAGTTGCCGCTTTCGCCTTGATCGTCGGACCTACATAGACGACGACAAGAAGGCACGTAAATTGGACTAGGAGAGAAGATAAGGGACATCGAATTCGAGGGGAAAGGATACTAGCAAAGAAGTAGGAATGCGCGAGCAAATGTCTGGAATTGATGCCAATTAATCCCAGCAATCGCCAGCGAGGAATGTACAATGGCATAAGTACGGCCTAACCGGAAGATGTCTGCGGATTGGTAGTCGCTTAAGTTTCCTCTGTACCCTCTTTGGTCTCTGAATAGCGGCACTTCCAGCTGGTGCCCACACTTTAAATCCACTGTTCTACTATTTTAGACAAGAACAGTTGATTTTCAACGTTGATGGAGGAACTAAAAGTTTAATCCTAAATCAAGATTTGCTACAAACCAGTGTGAACAACAATTTGCTGGAGGATATTCTCGGATTTACTACTAACTTTACTACAGATCTATTCCAGGTTAGCTCCGAAGTAGAATTTCATGTAAGTCTTTCTCTATTCTACCCCGATCCGATATCGATATATAAAAGATATATTCTGTCCCCCTATGTTTGTATCGATATAAAACTGAGAAACAGTAATTCCAACGATCACTTTATAATTTCAACGAAACAGCAGTTCTTATTTTTTCATCCACTTTGAATGTTCAATTTATTAAATAAATATCGTATATTCGTTTATTTTTTACATAAATAAAAAGGGCTCAAAAACACATTGCTATAAATTTTCCATCTAAAACAGTTAAAATCAATTCGATCGTTCAAATGCAACAAACATTCAATTCACAAACATACACGTTAATATACACCTGCAACCACCGCGGTATGTCCTCTGCAGAACGGTAGATGCATTCATAAAAGTACATTTGCCTAGCGGGTATTTAAAACTTACTCAAAAGAAAACAAAGCCCCACGGATCCACGGATCGACACAAGTTCTACGCACCCGGGCGTATAGCGTTCCAACAACTTCTCATCACACTGCGGATCAGAACCGTTGCGTTCCGTAGAACTGTGTCTGATAAATTAGGATAAAAGTGTTCCTTTCTAGTTTTTGTCGATTTTTTTTTCGTTCTTCTTTTTGGCAGCATGGATCAGTTTTGCTTAGGCTACTAACACTTGAGTGTTTTGTGTGAAACAACAGACAGTTATCTTAACTAGAAGCAATTTGTTACAGTATACAGTGCATACAATTAACTAACGACTCGCTTACTAAATGCTGCCATCGGCGAAAGGCCCCGTCTCCGCTGCCTAACGCTAGCAAAACCCAGGATTGGTATGCTCGATAATGCAACGCTTGCAGTACTTCTTTACCGCCCGGTAACCCTCGATCGAGATTTGACAATCTTGAATGTTGAGCTGCTGCAACCCCCGGCAGTAGTACGCAATGCACTGTATCCCCCGGTCCGTGATCATATCGCAGTTGCGCAGGCTTAGTTTCTTCAGGTTCGGGCAGCTTTCCGCGAGTGCTCGCAGCCCGGCATCACTCACATCACACTTGCCAATGTCGAGCGCCCGTAACCGTGGGCAGGAGCGAGCGAGCACATTGATCGAATCATCGCTGACCGCTTCACAACCGCGAGCATTTAGATAACGCAGTTTGTAGCACCTTCGGGCGATCACCTTCAGCCCTGCGTCCGACACCTGATCACATTTGGCAACGGAAAGGTAGCGCAGAGTCGCACCGAGTTTCCCCAGTTCGTACAGCCCAAAGTCCGTCACGCTGGTACAGTCCGAGACGCTTAGTTCGCGCAGCGCGATACAGAAGTTCGGAATAAACTTTAAGCCTGCATCTAGAGATAGTGAGGAGAAGAGAGAGGAACATTTTAGTACAGAATAAACATTTTGTGATAGGCAGATCGTTTACTAACCTGTCACCTGTATGCACCGTCGCAGGTATAGGTAAACCAACAGGGGACAGTTCCGGGCAATGACTTTGATACCAGCGTCACAGATCGATGCACAATCGGTAAGGTCCAGATACTGTAGCAGCAACCGTCGTGGTGGTTCCAGCCCTGGATTGATGGAAATGCACGTGATTTGGGCACAACCTGCAACAGATCAGAGGAATATCATATTAGCACTCTGAAGCATCTTGATACCAGTACGATTCTACACATACCCGTTATATCTAGATGCTGCAAGTTTGTACACTTGGTTACCAGATCCGATAGTGCCTGGTTCGTGATGGTAACGCTGTTCTGGATCTGCAGGTGCGTGATCTCCGGACAGCGTCGGGAAAGGAGCTGCAACCCACGGTCCGTTAGCCGGCAACCATCAGCTAGCAGCACACGTTCCACACCGGGACAAGCACCGTTACGCGTTTGACCGCAAAGCCTTCGGAGGATGGTTTTGATGGCACGATCACCACTGTTTTCTTCGCCTAAAAGTATGCAAAATGCTTTGTAGTACACCGAATGTCAAAAGTAAACTTGCTGGCAGCACTGCAGGTGGATAGTTCGGTTGATTAAGTGTGCTGTCAAACAGGAACAAGCACACTGCTGAATTGATAAAGGCAGACAAGTTCGTGAATCGCAAGTAGGCGGATGTGCTTGAGGAGGTTAATAAATTATCGTGGAACAATTTTTTTACATGGTGTTAGAAGTGTTAAACAGTGTCGTTGGATAAAACGTTTAAAAAAAAGCTTTGGATTGCACGAATCTGGCAAAAGAGAGGCCGAAATGATAGCAAAAGTTCAATCTATACCGGATTGCCAATAAGAAAAGGAGCAGGAGTGGGTGGAATCATGGAATGAAACACCGGCACTCCATTCAAAGCTAACAACCTACCAGTCTTACCTTTAATCTTGATGATCTTCCACAGTGCCGGATTCCAGATGACCGATTCAAACCGTCGGCAAACGCGAGCAATATTGCACAGTTCGCTACTGTCTAGCCATTCGAAGATGCGCACCATCAGTTCGTCCGGTATGCGATCGAACAGTGGCCCAGACCGGTACAGGCTGGTGCCGTGTCCGTTGCCGAGACTGGTTAGTATGGTTGTACCGTCGGGTCTGGCACCGATACCGTTGGTACCATTGCCACCAACCACGGGATTGATGTTAGTTTGTGCTGGACTTCCGTGGCTGGATGAGGTTGAGTTGGTGCCACCGCCCGAACCATGATTCCCGGCCGTTGTCCAAGAAGCCGGAATCGTTGACTGCTGCTGTCCCGACGGGGAAGGTGACACGAGCGTGTGGTAGCCTTGGTCGAGATTTGGCGAGAATCGTCCGTATCGCGAAAGCCCATCGTTGTAATGTTGCGATTTGGTGAGTGGAATTCTGGAAGAGTTTTAAACATGTTTAAACATTGTTGTCGAGTATTGTTTTGCAGATAAATACTTACCTCCCATCGATGAAATCTGTCGAACCGACGGCTTTCAAGTGTGTCCCCCGCGGGCTCCGGAAGGCCGGTGAGCCGCGTATCCGGTCGAGCAGGTAACGATCGGAACCGCTCGTCTCCGGACTAGACGCGCGTCGCAGCAGATGGGGCGAGCTGGAATCAATACAGTCCACCTGTGACTGCGTCTGGGACGATGCTTGCGACGAGGAATTGTGTGCGTTGTGTGCCGCTACCGAACCGGACGCTCCACCGTTTACATTGCGCCGGCAGAAGTTGTAGATCGCGTCGATGTTTTCGTTCTCGAGGTAGTACCGCTCGGTGTTATTGCTGCTGCTAGACTGATTGCGTGTCAGGCTGGACGGTGTGGCGTTGGCATTGCGTCGAATGGCACCTTGAATGTAGAGCGCGTCCATCTTCTCCTCCAGGAAGTACCGGTCCGCCTCGGACAGCCCGCCCAATCCTGGAGGAGGCGGTTCGTCTGGATGGTGGTAGCCTCCCTGAGAGCCTCGCAATACCGGCGAGAGTCGTTGGTGGTGCTGCTGGTAGGTGTTGGTAAGTAGTGCATCGATCGGGGTGTAGGTTCGTGGCCGTACTGGCCGATAGTCTCGTCTGTGTCCGTGGTGCCCATTGACTGTGGGCGGTGGATGTAGTGGCAGCGGTAAAGCTTGATGCAGAAAGGAACCGTTTTGATCGAGCGAGGAGGACGAACTGCGGGATAGTAGTGAACCGTTGCTAACACCTCCACCTCCACCGCCACCACCACCCCCATCCGGTGCGACACCGTCCGGTGGCTGTTCTCCCTTGCATCCCGTCGAGAGTAGGCCTCCGGTGTCGGGCGGATAAAGATCGGAATCGAGCGTCAGTATCGGCGAGCTCCGGGACATCTGGTAGGCCTGTGGATCGAGCGGGCTGGAGCTGAGCGGATGATGATACTGACGGGTGTCCATCGAGGGAGTGTTGCGTCCCAGCGAAGCCAATGGACATTCGACCGGTGCAACTCGTCGCTGTTGGTGCGTCATGTTGGCGGTGCGAAGAGGATGCGGCTAACCGGCAACTCCTTGCGTCTATTCGTTGAAACCGGTTTTAGTGCAGGGTGGCTCAAAATAGTAGCATCCGATCACCGGGGACACTTATCTATGGAGAGACGAAGAAAGGATAGTATCAGTATTATTAATTCAGATGTGTCTTTTCTGCATTGTCAGAGTTCATGTAGATCGGTTTAGTAAGCCAACGCACATCCTTCGCATTTCCCTAATCTTGTCTCATAAACGTAAGATGCGTATTAGCCAACAATCTCATCATCATACTCTACCGCGTAATCCCAAAAAGGTTGCGTTTCGGTTATTCGGACGTGTGATCATTTATGATCGTTCCTGGTCGTACGATTTACTGTCGGCACTTAACCAAATAACACTAATTAAATTCAAATTATCCTACAGCTTTAACCTTCGCAACCATCATCACCATCTAGTGTACTCGTGGAAACTAGCGCCTGCACTGGACTGGATCTTGATCAAGATCTTCCCTTCCCAATCTATCATCAATCTACGTATGTGCGTTTATGTGGAATGAGGTTTTGCCCTAGTGTTACAATGTGCTGTTTCCTTGCAATGACCTCGATGTTGGTGCTGGTCAAAATGCAAACATTCCTGTATGCAATTTTTCCACCAGCACAGACGAACAGCAACTACCCCTAGCTCGTTTTCGCGGAAACCTGAAGACAAATGGGTTGAAAATGAGTGAGCATAAAACTGAAATTACGTTTAATTTTTATATAACTCTTCGTACCATCGCGCATCAAATGGTCCGACACTAACGAGGACGAAATTACGTCCCAGTTTCTTAACTAGCCCCTGCCAACCTTTCCATTACGTTTGCACCGAGACCGTCCAGCGATAAGTTCACGAATTAATGGAGTATGCAATCAGCGATCCAAGATCTGCAATGTGTGTACTGCTGTAACCTCAACTGTACCCGTGCTGTAAGTTGTTCCCATTGTCCCGTTGATGGAATTTTCGGGCGACATCGCTAGCTGTTTATGCGGTTTGGTAAGTTTTGTCGAAGCAGTGTGTGAGGAAAGCCTTCCGCTATGCTATGCTTATGACATTTCTTTGTAGATTTAGTCAAGGCAGGTTAGCCAATCGAGAACTCTCTCACGAACGTAAATCATCATGTCGCAGTCGAGATCCGTTGGAGGAAGGAAAACACTCGCCTCGTTCCGACACCACCCGGGGGGGATCGTTTGTCAGGCGGAAATATGCGGTGTTGGCCTTCGCATGGAAGCGGGGCCAGGTTGATCTTTGATATTCATCCGTTCGGTATGCGAAACCGTTTACGATGTGTCGCCGCCGTCCATCATCGAACGATCGATCAACAGTTGATGGTCCGAAAATAAAAGTGCTGCCCACCCGGTGCCCGGTGTCTAAGTGTGGCGGCCTCAACAACAGCGGGTACATCAGCGGTACAATCTGCGTCCGTATCTGCCTTCGGGCGGATATGCTACGAAACTGCTGCATCGTGCCGTTGCACAGATGATGAACGGATGCAATGGAGAGCCGATACGCTGATCGAGTTGATCTGACTGGTAAGCTATTATTTTGCCGTTCCCAAGCTCCTCAGCTGCAAGGTGCAATTGGGAGAGTTTTTTTTCTCCTGCAGCTCAATCTATCGATCTATCTATCGATCGAACAACGGTTGGTTGTGCAGGCAAACAGGCACTTGTTCACCTGTCCAGTACAGTAGGGTGGATGGGTGCAGCATGATGCAGAGTATGAAAATTGTTCTGGTGCACACAAGTGGCCTGATTTGTGGGTGCAAAGATCTTTGCAGATCGCGATGCGTTTTACCGATTGCATTGTGAATTTAATTGAATTTTGCGTGTGAATTGTAGAAATTTGTTAAGGTTACCCAATTGCTCAATATTTCGCAGTTTGTAAAGGAATTTCGTGCACTGCCATTTGTGTGTACAAGATATATGCTGCTAATAAGAGAAGTAGCAGCTATTTGTAATAAGTAGGAACCTCTTGCCGTGTAAACGGATGATTGAGCTGAGATTAATATTCTGTAATAATGTAATCTCTCAAAGTATCTTGTCTACTATTTTAAAGCCTCGACAACTAGTCAGCTTAAAGGAATGTGTTTATAATAATCATGATTTAGTACAGGTGAAATCTTAAGCAAACGAATATTTTTCTGCTGTCTACGATAGCACACAAGTTTTCATAGCTTCTAGCAGTTATCAGTCATTTTAAAATGTATTTAAAGTGATGAAAAGTCCCAAAGAATATACAATTTAAGATACGAATCTTATTCTAATGATAGATCTCTGTTCAGCAAAACAGTTTAGTTGATCATTACCATTTTTACTTCACAACATTAAGATACACTATGTCATTGCGCAAACATTACACGATTAACAAAATTAGTAACAGAACTAGAAATGGTACTAGTACTCGAACCTAATTGCACGATGGATATTTCCTCAAAACAATGTAATTATAACATATTCATCAATCGACATCAATTAGACCTTTCTCCAAAATGTACATTGTTAAGACAACAAGTTTTCTAAAGTCTGCTAAATCAATTCCTTAATACGAACACAAACACCACGTGTTTACGTTCCAAAGGGACGATCCATCGACGTAACCTCCATTTTCGTGTTGTTGTTGCTGCTGCTGCTGCTGCTGCTTTTTTAGCACAAATATCTCTTCTTCCCTTGTGGCGAATGCAATCTGAAGCACTTTATTAGTCCTGCCTTCCTGCAGCGAAGGCCGCCCGTTGCACGACGTTTGACAGTGTGTAGATTTTAATCTCCAGCAGTGTAAGGGCGTAGAAGCCAGCGAACCACGCGCGCGCACGGATGACATGAATATTCAACGGCCAACTGGTGCGGCGTGAAATGTTTCGTAGGTGGAGAACGGGTTGCACCGCTATCGATCGGTAGTGCATTCCGATGTGCATTTCTTAAAACTGTGCCGCAAATCAGCGTAGCGTGGACGAAACGAAGCGTAGCAATGTGGAAGGATTACGGCGGTCGGTGCGTTGGCGTGGGCTGTTGTCAGTTTGATATAAGTGCGTCACAGTGTGCCTCGGCCACAGGAAGGGTGCTGGAATGCATCTTCCGATTGTAGCGCTTTGTGCTACATTGTAGCGAGCTGTTTATTGGAAGGAGCATCGCAACTCTTCTGCAGCCCCAGCGTTGTCTCATAATTCATCAATCGGAAGCGGTGGTGGTGCTCTTGCGTGTTTAACATACAGTTTTCCTTTGTTGCGGGTTGCATCAGATGCGCATACGGACAACAACCAGTATTGAGGCGAATTGAATTGCAAGAGAATTACAGGCGCCTCGGAGGGATTTGCAACCCGTGCTTGCCGAAGCTGTGCAGATCAGCGATCGCTATTCATTGGGATGGACAAGGGCAAAAAAGCAGCTACCTCGTCTGGATACTGAATACAGCCGCAGGACAATGTGAGGCAACGTGGCAACCTCAATGAGTGCTGGTGAGCTTGATCCGTCATTGATACGGGGATGAGCAGGCTTGATATCATCCGCCCTTGCAATGGCTTTCCAACCGATCGGTAGCAGTGAAACGAGAACGAGCACCCAATGGTCGAGGCGTGGTCAAGGATCAATCGTAGACAAACGGTGGTGTCGCTACCGGAGGGCACAGTACAGCACAATCCGCAAGCAGATGCGAACCATTCGGGAGCCGGTACTGATTAATGCCCTTTTATTAGGCCGGATCTGTGAGCACAATTTATCATGCGGATGGATCGGATGGATGAATCGCCATCATCACAGTGTGCAAGGAATAGTTTTCGAGTCCTTCCGGGCTTGAATTACTTCCATTCGTAGATTCCTACCGGTAGCAGCAGCGGTAGCCATCTACCAATCCCCCCCTCTTCAATACAACCGCTCGCGGTGCCGTGTGAGCCATTTATTTTTATTTTCCAACATCCCACCGCATGCGCATTGATTGATCGCATGCGGTAGATTGGAAAGACGGTATATACATTAAGCCCACCTTCACCTGATCGATCAGGCTGTCGCGTACGTACATGAAGAGATCTTCACAGCCCGTCGCCTCCAGGCAAACCAGACCGAACGACCCGGTAATCATACGATGAAAAGCCGATGATACTATCTCGATGTTCGATGATAGTACACCCGGCAATCGGAAACGGGCCGGATACTATCGGAGTGGTTTTCGGTAAGCGCATCCCGTGCTGTTTGATTCCACGTGTCCGGCGGCGTGTCGGAATCCGAAAGGAATACAATGCAAAATAGCACCATCTCCGAAGGATGCAGCTGGGACCGGACGATTACGGGAGATGTGAATATAAATGCAACTGCCTGCGGGGGTTATGCACCGGAAAACCGGAGGTGGGGTAAGATGCGTTTTTCTAAGTAAAGGAGATGAACATCAGTCTGGTGGTCGGATGTAAAAGGCTAACATTGAGTATCGCTCCAGGCTTTGGGTGTATTGCTGTGCGAGAAATTCTATGCTACTCGGAATGGAGTGCGTTTAATTAGTGGTATACAAAAAAATTAGCTATGCAATTGAGTTGTTTTGTTTGCTCTAATTGCAATCAGTTCTGGGTGGTTTAATTAAATTTTAATCATACCTCCTAAGAACCGCGCTCAAATAATAGCAGTAACTGTGGAGTCAATTATGCTGCTTGAAATGATACTCTGAAAATTATCAACGGGGTTTAATTCAAGTGTTGTGTGATGAAAAACTAGTTGCAATCTTCTGTGAAATACACCAACCAAGTTAAGTGATTTCTTATTTGCTTATTATTATATAGAAATAATCTCTATATGTTAATATGTTTTACTAGAAAAATATATTTCCATTGTTTGTGCATTAGTGGAGCAGTGGATTGTCTTTGAAATTTGATTATAATGATTGATAATCATTTGATAATAGCCCACGTTCATTGATCATCTTTTGTTATAAAAATAATAATATTACATGCAGCGCCTGGGAAGGAAGAGCAGTAGGTGATAAGATCGATCGAATGATGACAATCGCGAACGCAAATGTGTTAGTTCGGCGAGGAGACAAAAAAGAATGACGCAATCTGATCACAGTTTTTTTTACTTGTGCAATTGAGAATATTCAATGATAACAGATAAAGATAAAAATTTCCAAAGCTTTTGTTTTCGAGTGAAAGTTAAAGTCGATTGTGTTTAAAATACTTGAAAGTGAATGCTGGAGTTGCTATTATCTTTAGTCCTTTTTTTAAGTTAAAAAGTGATTGAAAAGTGTTTTATTTATTATTATTGTGGAATCAATTACTACCGTGTGTGAGTAAACCGTGTGAATGCTAAATGAAGAAACGTCGATTGCTAAGTATATGAGAGGAATGCATTGACATATGATAAATTTATTCAACGATTCTGCGATGCAACGTCTCATACATGATTCCAAATTTGGCTTAGTGAGGTAAGAAGGGTTTTCCATTAGTTTTATTACAACTCTATCCATAAGAATGTGCATGATATGTATTACATTATAAGAAAACAGTGTTTTCCGTCTTTAATCAGCTACTAAGTAGCAACCCAGCGAATCTCATGAGGGATCTCATATTTTGCAACCAAACCGCTCGATAAATCACGGGCAGAAAAATGAAAGACTGCTACTGCCCACGGAGACGTAGCGTTTTAAATAAAGCTGTGCACCACCCGTTCGGAGTCACTTCTATCTTTTATCACTCACGTCCGACACCTGGACCGTGCATGCCATAGGCGCATGCCATCTTGCTGCCGACTTGTCCGACACACGTTGGCACAATATTTTATGCAAATGAGTATTGGCAATTGCGCAACGGGCCCCTGCATCCCAATCACGATCACATATCGGTCCGGGCTGCTGGGGTCGGTGCATCGAACTAAAATGGGATCAGTCTAGGGAGCAGTACTACTGTCCCAATATGGCGGCAGCTATGATCGGCCAAGCTGCAGCAGATCAAAGGTGCGCGTGAAAAATGCGCGATGTTTCCCTGCTTAACAAACGATCACGAGAGGTGCTCGCATTCTGCATGATGTTGTTATTAGTTTTTTTTACACCTTTCCCACCCCTAAGCCATCTACCGGTCGTTGCTATCTACCGGCCAGTGAAACCAAACTAACTTGTGTAACAAATTTTTGATTTATGTCCATAATTCCGGTTCACTTTGCCCAGCCAGCTGATCGGTTTCGGGGCGCTCGTGTACCGATCAGTATGGCATTCGACGGTTGTTGCAAATTGTACATAGAATTAGCACGCTTGGGCATGACTATTTGTCCAAGATGCTCGCTGCACGGCTCGCAACCGCGGAGGAATTTGGTGGGTTTGACCGACAGATAAAAATCACGTCTATGTTTGGAATAACTCTGGACATAAGGCATTGTTGGGCATGAGTCTTCTGAAATAAGAACAAAACGTTCTTACTGCTTTGGGTTGGAGAAGGTCAAATGGTTGTGGAATTTATGTCAGTTATTTAAGCGATTTTTTCCGTGAGGTTGAGTTAAGACTAATATCATAGAATAATTGGAGAACGATATAATCAACCGTGAACAGGTCAAAATATTATTTTTGATTGCTTTTTAAAGCCTTTCATGTGCACTTATCCGAGAACCAGTGACTAAAGTAGTACAACAATTAAATTCTATAAAAAGATGTAATCCCAACATGTTAATATTCTTGTTGAAGACGCAATTCTAAGTCGCTAGTTTAGCCACAATTTTCATCATTTAACCTGTCTTCGTTGGCCAACCCTTGAGTTTCACTATAGTGTAATGAATAACAGTCACCAGGCTTCGGAGGCTTGGTCATAGCAATAGAATAGCTCACAAAATTCACAAGTCGTGACATCACTTAAGTTCTGGACGAACCCTTCTGTTTAAACATCCAGACGATCTAAACTAAATGTAATAAGCCTTTAGAAGACAGGTAGTAAGTTTAATGTAAGAGGGAAATAATTTGCATGTTGTTGATCTTCATAAAGGTTCCAATTTTGAATACTAGGACTGCATAAAGGAGTTTTAGGTTTTCAGCTTGAGAAGGATGTATTCAAAGAAAATATGTCTGGCTTCGCTGCTCCTAACTAGCTCAGGATTCCAGGTCTTCAGGTCACAGTGTGGTGTATCTATAAGCCTATGCTGTTCATCTTCTAAACTAAAACAGCCAAGAATCACATTTCTTAGGCTGTCGATGGATCCAACATAGAAAGACTTTGTGTACATTTCTATGGTTGTCCTTCCTCGCGGTTTTTCCCCCTGTTTTCCATCAGCTGCATAAGATACTCCAATGCCATTCATCTGATAATTGTGTTCTTGTTCCATCATTATGTTTTGCCGTTGCTACTGTCACTAATCGAAAGTGGAAGATCGTTCCCATAGGTGCACTCCGTCCCGGAACGAACGCTTTGCATTCGGGTTCGAGATCTGCGATACTGGCGTCAAATAATGTTGAGGTACGGTTACGCATCGGACTGGTGCGGTTCGTGCCCATCGACTTGCATGCATTCGACCTCATTTCTCTCGATCGCTCGCAAGCTATATCGGCCGTTTGGTCGATTCTGGACGCAAACTCTACATCCGACCAGAGAGCTAGAGAGAACGAGAAAGAAAGAGAGGGAAAGAGAGAAGGGACGAGCGCGTACAGAGTGTGTAATGCGGAAAAGGGAAATACCTGCTTGGACGTTGAAACGTTTGAACGATTCGAGAGCCCGCCCGGGGGCACCGTGGCCATCTTTCGTTCGATCGGGAACCGCGCCGTAGACTGCATACTGCAGCTGCAGCGAGCAGCAGCACGTTTGCTTTAACCGCGAACCCTTGAGGAGGGGCCAAAGAGGAAAAGGGAGCACAAGGGTTGTACAGGAAAATGCATACCGTTGCATTGAACCGCGGATGCTATGTTTTGCGAGAAACATAGTGCGATGACGTCGAAGGAAGGTGGAACCGGGAAGGCTCCATTTTTCGCACGAATTCAATGGGAACGCGCGAAACCACTTGTAAGTGGGGAGTGGGACAGGATGGGCAGACAAGGGGACAAACTAGAACGCGGTGGACGAGTGTGGAATCGAGTGAAGCCGCAGATAAAAAAAGGGATCGAGCGTTGTGCGTTGTAATGTACGGAAAGCAACGGTCTGTACTGTGATTACGATAAAAATTGAGACCGTAACTGACCTGGGGGCTTGTGTTTTTTATGCTTGTTCTGTTGTTGTTGCTCTTCGGTGCAGCGTGTCTTGGGATACGCAGAACGCTAGTTGGTTAGTTGGTGTAGCTTAGAGTTGCCATTCCGAACCCGTAGTCGTCAGCGTCACTGCTTGCGGAACGAATTGTGACTGATGGCACTAATCTGCGATAGAGATGGCTAAACGACAAGTTAGCTACCGAGAGCTGGCTAGCGAGAAAGTTATGCTTCGCTTGTTGGGCTTATATCTGCCCGCGGTTTGGCCACATTCGGTGTTAATTTTCATTACTTATCGTGCGTGTCAGTGATGCAATTTGAATGGAATGTTTTAGATAACATCTTCTGATTACGGTTGTTGATCAAGGCACTTTATGGCTTGGTAAGCGCTAACCTGACACTGAGCTACTATTTGAAAGACCTGGTGGTAAATATGGCAAACCACAACAGGAATGTCAAAGAACGATGTCAACACACTGCTCAACGATCTTTGTCCAATGTGTTCGCTGCGGAAACGACAGCCGATCACAATTTGTTCGTTTAACTCGAACACCTCAAACTTGCAGAGAAAACATTATAAAATTACTCTTTTGCAATATTTTGTAAAACAATATTACAGCTCGGCGATTTTTCAAGTTCTGGTAAATCACAAAAATTCCAGTACCAGTTTGTTGTTGTCGGAATGCAAGACTTGATCTTAGATCTACAAAAGACTAGCTACAGGCGCAAAGTTTATGACAAACACACACACACATACTAAGCTTTGTAGCACGTGTGATCACTTTTCGCACATCCTAAGCATCCGTATGTTCGATTTCTCGGAATTCGGAGAGCACATGAAGCACCGTGTGACTGTGTGTCGAAGTATGTACAAATAGGAAGGAGGATACCCTGTGGGTACATTCATCTTCCTCGTTTCTCCGTGGGACGAACCTCAACCGAACCACGTTGTCACATAAGGTAATAATCGTATAATATGTGAATAATTATAATAATATACGATGTTTTACGTTTTATCACCGCTTTCGTTGTTGCTTCGTATTCGGTACGTTCCGCCCGTGGCGCTAGAGGTTAGAAGCACTGCCGGTGCTGCCCGAGTAATAGGACACGGCTCGGTGTGATGTAGAATTTATGTAGATTTAGTGTGCGCGATACCGGGACCTGATGAATGTACACTGATGTCTGCATCCGGGCAGTACGCATGCCATTTATGTACGGTGAGCGATTTACGTCCATCGATTCTATCGGCTTGGGGCGGTTTGTCTTTAGCAGGATTTGATGAGCGGTTGGCTGGTACCAACAGGACGAATCCTTCTCTAAGGTTTACGGAGCTTTGTATGATGGATGGGAAATACATTCCCAGCACTTCAGCACTCACAAATGGATCGAACAGTGCACGCAGTTGACGACTGCTGTCAAGGTAGATGTATTATCATCCACGAAGGTCCTCCAACATCCAACATCCGCAATGGGCGGATTTGTGGTCCCGTCGAAAAGTGAAGCTGACGAGAAACGGACAGTAAGTAGGAATCATGTTTGTATCCTTCCAACAAGCTTCAACCCTCTCTTTCTCTCTCCCTCTCGTGCTCGCGCCATATAATGACACAAGATAAACATCATCACCGGGTCGAGGTTTGGTAAAGCATTATTATTTTCCCACTGCAACCTACTGGATGTTCTGGGAGTTTGCCTGCAGCTTCCAAAACCACCACCGTACAGTTACGGTGCGTTGTGCGCAGTTGCAGCCGATCGCTTACCATCATTCATTCATTCATACGTCCATTGGCGGACACCGTTTTCGGATGCCCGGATGATGAACGGTCATTTCAAGGTTTTTCGGAGTTAAAATATGGTGTCTTCCTTCTCCCGCTTCCCCGTCACGAACGGACCAGTGCAAAACGGTGAGCGATTTATCTGCCGCATCGATGTGATTTGTCCGATTTTGGGACCGTTGCGGCTCTTCAACAACCGGGCGTCGTCAGCCTCATCGTGATCGCCCCCCGGGTATGATTGGGCCCCGGTGCGCACCGTGTTGTCCTTTCCACAGCTTCCTTGACGGCGCTGTCCTTCGCATGCGTTCGTATGGTGATACATTTTGCTTTGGCTCCCATAAACATTTTACTTCCTTCGGGGGTCTCCACAATGGTTTCGGCTCACACCGTGTGGATCATGATCGTTTTTTTTTGCGTAAAACAAAACTACAAACCCACCGCTTACACACACACACATACATCCACTTGCGATCGAAGGGCGGGGAGGGAATAATCCGCACCGTGTACGGCGCATTAAAGTTAACGACATAAACGCGCGCAGGAAAAATGGCTGCAAATCGCAGGAAATTAGTGAGACACGCGAAACAAACTACTAGGTGGGAAGCAGTGATTTTGGTGGGGATTTTTTTTAATGGTATCATAAAATCGACCTGTTGATTTCGTGGTTTTGTGCAAAGCAAAAAAAAAACGAAACATTGATAAGACAAAATGATGAAACGCACGCGTGACGGCTCCCATCCCATCGGGGGTGTAAAATGTTTTACATGCAAAACGTGCATATCTCACTGATCGTCACTTTATATTATTTGCCATTTGAATTTTAACAGAATTTGAACGGAAAAAGATTCTTCCAGGTTTGTTGTGGCGACCATTTTTTTATCTAGAGATGTAGAGGAAATCGAAATTAAAAATAAAAACGTCTCACTAATCCCCAAACGTGACTGTCATGGTGATGCGAGTTGTCACGTTGTAGTAATTTCTCTGTTTTTAGGTGTTGGTGTCTCCATTCCTTCCTGCTCCATATGATAGTCCCCAACCACGTTTGTGGATGATGTGACGATCATCAACACAATTCTGTTTGCAAACGAACACCGAATCCGAAGATGCAAACGACACGAAACAGCGGCTCTCTGTAAACGCCCTGACACCTATGACATTTTCTTTAAAAAAGTCGAACGCGTACGTTGCGGGACTTGTCGCGGTGAACAAATTTCCTACTCCATATGCTGTCAGTCAACCGAGCCGAATGCCGAATTCCGGGCGAGACAATCGGACAAATCGGACACCCTTCCAAAAAAGGACGCTCAACGGTGTTTGCTAGTTTGGTCTGCTTATTTGTTTCCTCGTTTCATCCTGGTTTTTGTTTTAGCAGACGTTCGTGCTGCTTATATGCATAGCGATCGTCGGCGGTACTACACGGTGGTTACTATGAGCTGCGTATGGTAAATTGCATTGCCCAGCGCGCGCAGTACTGGATCTGCACTGGAGGGACACGGTTGGTGGGTGCCCATTACTTTGCCAGTTGTTTATGCCTTACTGCGAACGATATTTCGTAAAGATTCGGATCAGATGTCATTCGAACGGGTTTCTTGTACTGGCAGCCATCATCATCATCATCATCATGTCGAGAGGAACCAACTTCGGGCAACAAGGTCTGAATCTGTGCTCTTCATCACTGCCAGTGGACTGTCATTGTTTCACGTACGCTTGTGGTTCTGTGCTAAGTCTCTACCACAAAAATGACAGCTGGATGAACCGGGTTTGCGGAATCGGTCGCTGAGCAAAATAAAAATGTAGAAGAAGAGCAGATTTTTCTCTTGCACTCCATGCTCAGTCCATGATAAAAGCAGAGATGTTGATTTTTGATGCAAAAATGACACGTTTCGAGAGGAAGCAATAAAGGCCACGGTGTCAAAAGCGCACAAAACAATAATCCACCCCTGTCGTGAAGGTTCCGTGCAAACAGCGGAAACGCCAAACCACCAACCACCGCAGACGGTATCTTCACCCTTCAGGGATGGGAATCGTTATTTACCCATTCTTATGGACCGAAAAAACCAAGAACGCTCTCTGTTGTACGTTTCATGGGCGGATATAAGAATGCCACGTATTCTTCTAAAAGGGTTTTTACCTTGCACCGGCGGATCTTTGCGTGATCCTTCTCCCTCCCTTATTTGTACACACGGCAACCGATCGGCAAAAGGATCGCACCTTTGCTTTGTTTTCCGTGTGCGTTGTACGTTAGAAGCGGCGGCTAAAAGCAAAGAAAACGTTTTCACCTGTTTCGTGGCCCGGTTATCGGCCGCACTTGGCGGTGTTTGGAATTGTTTTGACAAATTGAGCCGAGCATTTTATTGTGGTGCGTTTCCTGCGCGACCGAAATATCCTGTATCCGGATGTTTTATGTCCGTTTGGTACGTAATCGTTCCGGGAATTGCACGAACTACTTGGAGAACGGTTCCGCATACGTTGTTGGCGGGCAGAACCGTTTGAAATTGTGCTCTCGAGCAGTATTAACTTTGCGCTCCAACAATCGTGAAGGGCATTAGAGATCTATGAATGCCCAACCAGCACCAACTTCACTAAAGCAAACAAAAACGGGGCCACGAGTGAACAAATATTTCTTCAAATTTTAGTTCGCTTTCGCGGGGAATACTTTTACCTTCGCGGAGAGCGCTTTCTTACAGCTGCCCCTCACCAGTCTTGTGTTGTTTGTTCACCAAACAAGAGGAAAAATGCGCCCAAGATCGCGCTCCGATGCCGGTGGTAGATTAAGACGCGAACGTCATGGTTCGCCCGTAACATGCCTCAGGGGTGGAATGTCGCCGTGGTTTGTAACGTTTCGGGGACGAGAGAAACCTCCCGACCCGCCGAAACGACGGTGTCAAGAGATCCCGAACGATTGGCCGACCAGTACGGGGATGATCATCGTACCCATCAAGATCTCGATCGAAATGCCGGCGTTTCGGTGAAAGGTACGTTCCCCTCGGTACCTTCCGTTCCGTTCCTCAGTGATGGCCACCGCATGGGTCGGTGGGAAATTATTACTTATCTCGGAACGCACCACTACGGCTGTGGGATGTCACGGTGGATGCTGGTGATATGATGCCAAGCGGGAAAGACACACTGCCCGAGGTGTGTCCCCTTTGTTATTGCTAGCGTGATCGGTGGAAAGGCCAAAATGCCCGCAGAATGCCGACTGGTGGTGACTTATGGATTATGTATGGGAGTCGGTGAGTTGGTATGGATGTGGAAATGGTTAGAGAGTGTCCTAAGGGTAATCAGAACATTGCATGGCAATTATCATGACGATCAGCCACGAGTAAATACTTGCAGATCAATGATATCGGTTTCTGTGTGTGTCAAGCCTATATAACAAGAGTCTCAACATGTGCAATACTCATAGATTGTAGACATATATTAGTACAAATATTTAGCAATTAGATTGAACCCTACTTTCTTTATTTGTAAATATCAAAAGGGATGGATGACTGTAATCCATCTGAATTATGGAAGGGAATACTTGACACCATGACGAAATAGGGATATTATGATTACTGCATCTGCTCCCTGAATACAATAAAAATAATCTGGCATGAACTAGAGGGTTACATACGATTTCCTCACAAATCTGCAAGAACATGTGTTAAAGAATCACATGAATTTATTCAATGTTGAAGCCGAAATTTGCACATAATAAAGACCTTCCCTACTACTAACACAAGCATCGCAAATGTCGAATACACGCCAATGTTTGATACACACGCAAAAACTTCTAAACGAGGTGAAAGATGCTGTGCTCAAAATTCTTTACCAATGCAAGTGTTCAGCTTCTAAACTCCCCAGACATTGGTTCCATGGATTGTTGGTCGAAAAAGACACCAATTGCACTTCCAGTAACTCACAATAGATAAAACTAGAATAGTTTTAGGTTCTTCCCAGGGAGACCGTAGCTTTTTAGAGGTTCCGGACCAAGATTACAGATTTTTTCGATGTTTCCAATTCATTTGATTAATTAGAAATGAATGATTAAATAGACATGAAGAAGATTTTATTTTCTCTTACGAAACTATCAATTATAACCCGAACATCCTGTAAACATTCAAAGGAAGAGATTTAGCTCACTACAAGGACAATAACTATTTCTATTTAAGTAATAAGAATGCAAATGTTGAGAATTAACGATTCATATGAAAAAATCAACGCAATTCTAACACCTGATTTTTTTTGTGAAGCTTGTTTTTTTAGTTAAGTCGTAATTGAGCCAGACATACAACATACTTTGTTAATATTTTGGCATCTGGAGATTCATTACAGACAATTAAACTACTTCCGATGCAATTACAGTAATTACTTTAATGGCAGATTTCTAATTACGCTTTGGTTCAATTTTATTGACTTCCAAATAGGACTAGTAACAATGCAGAATTGAAACAGCCTTTTGTGCAAGTGACTTTCTAATTGCACTCCAGTGGCTAGGCTTATACATTTTTGGCCAATATCTCCATCTGATTCCGGGCGAAGGGAACCCGGTCCCAAAATGGACATCCGGCGGCCGTGTGGCACCGTCGGAAGTCGAAGATGACGGATGCTGGAATGTGGCTTCGTTCTACGCGCTTCCTTACTCGGCATCCGTCTCAATTCACGGAGCCCGGTTCGCTACCCCGGTACGGCCCACTACTAATTAACCCCAGCACTAGTCCCGTCTAGGATGGGCCTTTAGCAGTCGAGGTGGGTTTTCCGCCGCCCAACACAAAACCCCACTCCGGTTCCTGCTGCCTTCCGCTGATAATTGATATGAAATTATTGTACCATCAGCACTGGTCCACTCTTCCCTGCGTTTCTGGGTGCTCTTTACGCGAGGGTAACCTTCCCGAGTCCACCGGCACGGAATGTACGTAAACCACTTGCGCAAAAGGGGGCCATTTATGCTTTGGCCCGCTGGCGGTTGACAAAGGTGCACGCATAAAAACGGGGAGGCAGCAGAAGAAAAAAAACACTCATACATGCGCTAACAAATGAAACAGTTAGCGACGGTTGCGAGATTCGCGAAACCGCAGCGCGAACTCTCGAAGCACTCGCGAAGTAGCAGGCAAGGCAGCAGGATCCGTTCCACGCTTCGGAGGGGCAGTTCCATTGTCTGCGAAACGACGGACAGGAATGCAGCAGCTAAAGACACGGGCCGTACCACGTACGTTCCAGGGACTCTAGACCGAAAGGGGTACGGCCGTAGTTGGCGTACGGCTTGTCCAAGGTCCGTGCGTGGCCGGTCGTGAGTATGCTTGGGGGCTATTTTGAAATTCTCCCTTTGCGCTTTCCGGGAGTTTTCAGCACGGTTTCCTCTCGCGAAACTGCTCGCGTTGCTCTGGCAGGAATGGTAATGCCATACCGCGAATGATGCGATCTTTATTAAGAACATTTATCGGAGACGCGATAAAACTGTGTAATTGTACGAAACTCAAATTAATGTCGCAACTGCTTTTAATGAACCAGTTGTATTAATTCTATCATCCCGATCACTTTGTAATGCTTTGTGTGCTTAAAGTAATGGTTTTGATAGTTATTCGATTCTAAATCGTCCAAATGGTTGGAAATACCTTGACAAACATAGAAAAGAAAGCCGGAAATATTTGTACAATGATTCGTTGCTATATTCCAAATAGTTTGACTGTCTTTATACAACAGATATTGAAGTTAAATAAACTATTAACAATTTAGCTTCGTAGAACCTATGCATGTGCATAGAATAGGAAATATAATTGAGGTATGCTTTTGTCCCGATAGGTTGAATAAATTAATTATTAGCCAGCATGTACTTTTCTCGATCGCTCTAGGAAGATCGATTGCCGCGCGATCGCGAACGTATTTTACTATTTCGCATCGAACAAATGTGTGCCTCGAGGCCACGAAAACAGCGAACACAAAAAAAACAACAACAACCATCCATGCCACGATGGTCAGGTTCAGCCGGGACATGCATGGATATCAAAAATTCATTAATAAAAACCCACATTAGCTCGCGGTGCTAATATGCGTCCTGCATACGGAACCAGGACTGGGCATTTCCCTCGGTTTCCTTCGTAGGTATGTACCCCGAGAGACGTCTCGTACACTTGTTATGGTCCAGGTATGTACGCTCGGTTGTGGCATTGTGATGGAATGTGGTTGTCCTGCCCTCGCGGTCCATCAACTTCGTCATGGCCGAGCGAGCCCGAGTTCGGCTGATCGGCGCGGCTTGTAGCGAGAGTTTCCACGGGCTGTAGGGACCATATCAGCCTTGCCGCCATCTTGGGCGGGAAAGCGTTTACTAGCCGCTAGGTAAAAGAAACGCTAGATGAGCTGTGTTTTATTTGAGCATGCATAATTTG
Source organism: Anopheles minimus (assembly GCA_000349025.1). NCBI lineage: Eukaryota > Metazoa > Arthropoda > Insecta > Diptera > Culicidae > Anopheles > Anopheles minimus. The sequence goes on from KB663832.1 coordinate 5,106,720, forward strand.
CATGCCAGCGAAATGTGTTTACATACACCCGAAGGGATAACCTAATGTTTATCCTATACTTATCGGTTATGGTGAAGGTGTAGTCTTAAATCGAAAACATTATTCATCTCGGTTAAGGGTGCACATGCAGGGTACATGCAAACGGTATTGTAATTTATTTTTAAATTTAAACATAACATTATCGAAACTTCAAACGCTAAGTGATGCACAGCATCAATGTGATAGGAGACACATCAATAACACCTGTGATGGTAACGCCCTAAAGGTAAAGAAGAAGAATTTAAGGTTTTTGAAATTATTTTAGGTGTAAATAATTTATGAAAAGTTGATTTCATGCTTTCGTGTTTATTGTGCTGCTTTTGTAGTAAAAATTCCGCAGTTTCATACTAATAACGTGAACATTTACATATTGAGAAAGTTTTTTAAATAATAAAAGCTGTATTCAACAATAGGTTCCCAGAACAATGCGTAAAATGGCGAAAATATGCAAAATATTGTGTTGAAAGTACTTTCTCAGGGCATTCAACAAGCCCAACAATGCTCAACAAGTCAATCAAAACGTTTCGAAAAGTTATGGTTCGCCGTAAAACCAAAAGTACCTCTCTGAGGATTTTGAAAGGAAAATGTGAGAAAGCACACCTTCAGAGCATGTAGGTAATCTTGAAACCCCTGCAAGAAAAGGATGAACAAGAATACGTGAGCTTAAGTTTGCTAATCATAAGGGGATAAGCAAAAACTTTTTTCCCAATATTTTTCCCCAATCCAATATTTCACTACTGTGTGCTGTCCTCCGAACTTTGTTGTAGGCTCGTCTCGGCGACACAGCACGAAAATGGGCAGCTCCGGGGAATGTCACCAAAACAGCAACCGCACAAGCGTAACATAACCCGACCCCACCGCAAAGCCATGCTACACCGCTGAGCCGGTTCAGGGGACACTCTGGGGAGTGTGTTTGTATTTGCGCTAGCGTGCGTGTTGATGTGTGTGAATATACACCAACCAAAAGGGCCAGTTCAGTTCTGACGGGTTATGGCTGCAGCTCGCACTGCTTTGTCCGTTCCACGCAGCGACAAACCCGAACCGGTTCCGTGGAAGGAAATCAGCGAAGACAGCATACAGCAGAACAATCAGATTGGCAATCAAAATCTTCGATATGAGATATGAGTCAAGATGACAAACTCAATCAGTGTGTTGCGCTCGGTGGCGGTAGCCAGCATCCGCTGGATCGCCGGACTTGCACCTTCCACCCATGTCCCGTTCGAGCGGTTGCTCACTGGAAACGATTTGGCAAACATGACCAAAAGCGTGAGGTTTTTCGGGCGGACGAGGGAGATCCACTCCAGTTTCCAGTGGAACACAGAAATTGGAGAGCCCGGGCTCAGAAACAGGTCCAAATGTCAGTCATGTCGGAGGGGTAGAAAAGGCCGAAGAGTCCATCGGGAGGGTTTTGTACCGTGGAGGTATGTGCATTCGTTCGATGCAGTTCACTTACCAGACCAATCGATCTCATGACGTTTTATGTTTTTGCTAGGTTTTATTTCAAATCCCAAGAATATTTGAAAGCTTTTTTGTGAGGCTCTGCTTTAGAACTCTCCTCAATGTACCAAGATCTATACTTCAGTGGAGTACAGATATTTAATCGATAGATATTCATCATGGTCGTTACAAAGCGTTCCGAAAAAGAGATAGTAAACTAACACTGATCATTCCTTCATGATTTTGTTTTTTCAGATCGGCGACAACTTCCGCCTATAAACTGTATACTGTGACTATCGTCCAAATTTCATTCGGAATCAGGTTTGCACGTTGTACCAAATCAATAATTAACAGATCAAACAAACGTTTTTGATTGTTATCTTGGAACTGGATGAAATCTTACACTACAACAGCAATGTCTGAGCGTACCGGTTATACGCATGCCAAAAAAAAAAAACCAAAAAAGTATTCAAACAAAATTGAACATAAAGAACACGAACACATCCGGCAGTTGGAGCGCGGGACCAGAGTTGTAAGGCCACATTCCACCCGCAGTCCACATGCCCAATTGGGTGTCCCGACTGTCAAAATCGAGCTCTAGCGCAAAACCGGACCCGGCCCGGGGAACAAATTACGAATCGAAAGGCTCCCGTACGGGCAACAGCACATTCCATCCCCCCGTGACCGTGCCACAGAATGGATCGATCATCCGTGGTCTCCCTTTATCCGACAGTTGGCCGAACGACAAACGAACCCGGGGCTCCCTGGCCTAAGAAACAAATCGGGGTAACATAATCTGACAGATTGACAAGCGGCCATCTGTTTCGCTCACGTACACGCATGTATGTGTAATCGGAGGGAGTGTTGTGCGGCAGTGCTCCCGGTTTATTTCGGTTGGAATGGGAGCAGCGATCTCGCCGTATGGCCAAATCTTGGAACTCCACCGATGAGAGCTAGTGTGGTTCCACACGGGGAAAGAACCCTTTTCGGCGAATAAATAATTTCCACCACTCGGCTTCCCAACGCTCCCGGTGATTGCAAAAGCGTGGTGGAATATATGGAGAAATCTTTCACGCACCGATCCACCCCTCCCTGGCACTGCTCTTCGTCCCTAGCATGAGGGAGGTTTTTTTTTTTGTTGATTTTCTAGACCACTAAGTGGAGCGTTTTCGGCGGCACTGACGTATTTCTCTCGAAATGGGAATTTATTAAATCCGAACAGTAAAGTATCCGAAATATTTTAATTCTCGTTAATTCTTGTTTTCCATGAATAATTACAATCCATCCCGGTCGGTCGGATTGTGACCACCGCTTCGAAAAGCTCCTCTCCGCTAGACGCAACCGACAAAACGGGTTGCGAAGGGGCCGGTGGCTTTAAATGCGATGATCGATTTGTTCGCAGGATCGGTTGTTCCTTTGCCAGCTGTGGAGCTGTTGGAAGCGGTAAATGTTGTGTTCAGATATGCGCAAAACTACCGTAAAACTTGCGCTTCACTGAGCGCATGTGGAAAGCTCACCACATTTTCTGGTCACCACCGATCGTGTGTGCTTTTCGGAAGTTCGCAAGTGATCTGTCATATGATGAATTTGGAACTACCATTGCTTTGGCACGACGGCCATCAGTATTTCGATTCACTTGCTGCGAGTATTTGTTTTCTGTAAACAGGACGGAACGATGAGTAATTACGATACAATCGCTAATTAGGAGATATGTCCGTCCCGCGAACGAACGATCCCAGAGGATGGATGATCGACAAGAATCGAACCTCTGGTAGGAATGCTGTTCTTTCGGGGTCTCTTCATGCCTTCGGGATAGCATTGTACCAGTTTTTAATGGTGGATATGTTTGTCAGTTGCTTCAATTCCTCAGTAATTACTCCAAGTTGCAGTTGTGATGACACTCACCATCAGAAGGTTTGCTTGCTGTACAGCAATGCCACCACACTGCGATTGGTTGTTTGCGTTTGGCCAATCGCACAACACTTCCAGGAGATATCTGTTGTGCAAACTATTTCGAACTAATTAAGTTGTTGCTTAACGGAGGTGGCCTGCTACAGTATTGCGTTGTTCACTGTTATCACTTGTCCTCCTTGGGTCCTTGCTTGGTATGTCTTACGTAAACCACGCCTCTGTTACTTACCAAAAAAACAAACAAAAAAGAAACGCTCTCCATTTTCGCCCAATCCACGTAATGAACGTGTGGAAATGGACAACTTTTTAATAGCCGAGCGTCACAATAAGCGTCTCGAAAGTGCATCAGTTTGGTGATTTTAATGAATTCATGCGAATCAATCAGACTGGGGATGTTTGAACTGTGTGCCAGAGCAATCTCCGAAAGCTTACCGCAATCAACGAAACGGAGACTGACCGATGCTTTGGGTAGATGACGATTGGCCATTTAGTACCCATCCGCCAGAGCTGTGTTTGATTGAATCGAAGCAATTAGAAGTGGCGCGACGTTGTTCCATGGAAACTGCTATAATTGCTGGCCGCTTCCTGCGATCACGGGCAGGGCAGAGCAATGGAACTCTACAAATATTTGAAACCTGATGATTTGTGATTGTCCTTTCGGTCGATTAATTTGTAGCTTGCCGAAGTATGCCGGCTTTCCGGGAGTGGAGCGAACTATTCCAAGATTGACTCCTCAACATTGTTCCTGATCGTTTTCAAGGGAACATATTTTGACCATGCACCATGTCGCATCATACCAAATGGGAAGAAGGTTTTTTTTATTATAAGTATCTCAAAAGTTTGTCTGCCTTTGCGGTCAACTTTTCGCCAGACTGGGCGATCTCGGAATTCGGTCCGTGAGCGAACCTGCTTCTCCTACCGCACATTCGGAGGCATTCGAAAACATACTGTCGGCATTGGTGGCATTACATAAGAGGATTAAAAGCGAAGGAAAATGCAAAATATTTAGCGACAAGCTGGTAAAAATGTAACGCAACAAGAAGAACAGGGGGCGATAGGCCTAAAAGCGAAAATGCACACGCACTGTTACTGCTTCACATCGGACGAACCAAACCGGGTGGTATATTTTTTCGCAGATTTTATCGTGCTCGGTTTTTTTCCTTCTCGATCTCTTCGGACACTTCAATTCTGTCCGTTGCATGGGCAAAAGGATCCCTTTATGACATTGATTTAGCGGGTTTTTTTTCTACTCGCCTTTCCCACTTTTCTTTTTTCGGCCTGTTTGGCCTTTTGTCGTGTGCGTCCTGTTTGAAAGGCACACAGGTAACAGTGGGTTCAGGTTGATAGCTTTCTGTTCTTGGTACTGTACGCATCGTTGAATGTTACTTCATTCACGCTGTACCACCTTGCTTGGGTTTGGTGGAGCTTGATAAATCCTTACAGGTGTATACACACTGCCCTGCGTACGTTGGAGGAAGTTCGGTTCTGTCCCATTCACCACCCAGCATGGGGAAGCAATCCGGTGTGGTAAATGTGGATTATATGCCATGGTAGATGACATCATCTTACACACGCGAACAGTTATGAAAGGTATTGTGCTATACCACCCGCAAAGGATAGCAGTAATGCACCGGGCTGCTGGATTAATAGCTAAAGCCGACGCTAATCTTCCACAGAAGAAAGCAATCGTCTCATGAAGGTTTGCGAAGATTTTACAGTGAATGTATCGATCGATTCGTGGGTGTGGCGGGAATTTAAGGATTACGAAAAGGTTGCACACTTTAATGCATGTCATGGTGTGGTTTAAAGTTTAAATAAAAATGCAATTTTATTTCTTCCATTGGACGGGCTAAGGCTCCGGTTATTTTGGATCCCACGTGAACTGACCGAAGTAACATGGATCGATTATCTTTGCTCCGTGTGTTCATTCTGGTAAGCTTGTACATTATGTTATTAGACAACATTGAATAAGCAAAAAAAAAAGATATTAAATTTTCTGCTCACGTTACTTGTTTTATTCAATATTATGTCTAGGTTAGTATCGATAGTACATATATTAGTGAATATTATGATTCCTCTGGCCGATCAAATAATGCAATAGTCAAAAATACATCCCAAAACTGAGTGTTCTGCTATGAGTACCGTATTCACCCGTGTTTAAGACCCTTGATGTTTTAGACGGTAAATTTGGAAAAAAGCTTTTTAGTAATAAATCACTTTACGCATCACAGAAACTTTGAAATTCCTCATCACATTCAATCACTCAATCTGCTCAAAAATGACTTTGCCCTTTGTGCCTTCCATGGAATTGGGGCTTCATTGCCATCTTTTCTTAAATCTGAATAACTTTAAGCTTAAAATTAGCAAGGTAACAACAGTAGAGAACTTCAACTTCATTTCAAATTACTTAATGTCTTTCAATCCAGTTAGTAACACATGGGAGGTTGTGGTTGTGAAAAATGATCATGCCATGTATGAGATCTCCTTTTTTTGTGACGCAAAAAATTTAGCAAAAGAGGTCACTTATAATATACGAGAAAATATTGTAATTCAAGTCACTTAATCCCAATTCCTAGACATGGTTACAAAAAAACGAAACGAACGAAAAGAAGAATCCAGAAGTTATCGGCGCAATGAAGGAACTGTCAATCCTTTTTATCAATCTACCACGCTATACCCGAGTGGGAAACATTGCACAGGTTCCTGTATTGTTGTCGATTGTTTGCCATCTTATGGTTGTAAATTTGTCTTAAAACTACTTTCTATTTAAGCACCAACTCCATTAGAAGTAAATCACCCTTCGATAGCCTTAATATTCTTTTTCCGTCATCTTACCCAAAGCTTACAATTGCACTCGAACCCTTATGCATCGTATCGGCCTTAGTGGGCAAGCGTGTTTGCGTGTCCCAACCTGGTTCGGTACGGTTCTCAGCGATCGTGTGCCCAAATTATCAGCGCTTCATTGCACTATGGCATCGCGTGAAGTTCGTGACGTAAAGCCATTTTGATTCTATCAATTTTGTTTCGCTTCGTGTGTTTGTTTCACTCCTTTGGCACCTAATATCAATCCCATAGATAGACGCTTTTCTCTTTCGAATGCTTGCAGTTTGTTCGCGCAATTTTCTAACCGATTTTTATACCCCGATAATTGCACTTAATAGTTTAGCCAGGGCGCGCACACAACTATCGCACTCCGGGCCGTCTTTAGATTCGGTGTGCGCACAGTAAGGTCTTATTTTATGGTGACCCAGCAATGGCCCAAATGGTCCATTCGGGCGCAACGGTGGCAATTTATCGGGATTGAAGCTGGAAGACACCGTGCATTTTTCTGCCACACTCGGTAAAACCATTTGGTCAGATTTGAAAATGTTTCTGTTGTTCGGGTTCTATTTTGTCGGCTTTCTCGAGGAGCTAACCTCAGGTGGGCCACGGAATTGATTTTCTACCATGCTGCGCGCGGCGTTCCACGTCGGGGGGTTTATTTCTTTTCGATAGAAAATTTAATTTTCAATGTGGATCTGCATGAGATTTAGTGCAACGTATTCATCTTTATTTAGTATGAGTCATTGTGTGTTTTAATTCGACAAATTGCATTGCGAGGTCTCTTTTGCATCACGGCAATAAGCGACGAACCCGCTTTGGAATGATAAATGAGAGGTACTTTTGGACGGATTTTCAGTGAATTACTACCTTGTTTATGGAAAAACGGAAAACATTCGATAGGGGATAAAATTTGTATAAACATAATATGAGAAGTAATATATGTATGAGATCTTTCATATATCTAACTACTTAATGTGTTCATTGGAATTGTTATAATTATCATCGTGCGATTTTTAACCCTTATTATCGGTTTGAGAAGGTCCATCTAGGTTTGGAGAAGGTAACGTCTCTTAGCCTAGAACAACGTCGTAGATTAAGTATAAGATTAAACTGCTGATTGTAAGCAATACGACCTAGTTGTTCTTCTTGAATTAGATAAACAATCATTCATTTAGCTACATATCTATTCCACATCAATTTTTATTCAAGATTTAAATCTGCCTTTAGTTTATGGCTTCAAACTAACGTGGAAGAAAAGATTCCCTATTTATGAAAAAGAAATTGGAAAATTTCACTTAGCACTTCCATTGCTCTTCTTAGTAGAACAAGCATTCAGCGCTGGTAATTATTTGCAGAACATTAGAATAAATTGCCTGGAGATAGCGTAATTCGATGGTCGATGCAATCAATGCTTTCTGAAAAGTGGGCCTGAATGACAAAAAACTGAAAAAGGAGATGCTTACTGAACTGAAAAATGGTCTAAATGAATCAAATATCTATAGACTAAAAGGATATTACACCAATCGGTACATGATTGTATGGTTAACTTCTAGGCTAAACAATACATCGTTTCAAACTTTATCACGACCAAATTATTATTAAATAGTGATTATTAATTATTAAATAATGATAAAAACTTATTAAATAATGATGAAAACTTATTAAAATAATGATGAAAAGAGAATCATGCCTCACATCTTTCTACAAAGAAATTAATGTTAGCTAAGATGGAGGACTTCAGGCTGCTACGACTCTTGCAAAGTTAAGTACTTTTGCCAAAACTTGGAATCAGTACCTGGCGGTCGTTTTCACGTTTGCATGTTCACAATTTTTTAACTAGCGAAAGTAGTTTCCAGTCGTTATGCTATTTTATGCACAGTTTAACACTGTTCATCGTAAATGCGGAGCGTTCATTTTACTTTCCAGCAGATTGGGCCGAGAAATAAACAATGCTACACCAAACCGTGAATGCCCTGAGAAAAGGCTAAAGAAATAAGCCATAAACGTGGGAACCCGGAGAACGGTACAGGCCTTTCTGTGCATGACTGAAAGCACGGCCCAGTTTGTGTTCGTGCGTGGTGGTTTTATAGTTTTGGTTTCCTCCCTTCATAACCATATTGACCATGCGAACGGAACTGATTCACTTTCACTAGACACTGTTCTGTTTGCTAGCTTTATCTGAGCTTCCGGTAATTATGGATGAAATAATGATAATCGAGCTCATTGCAAACAATCGTCTTCAGAGTCTTACGACCGGGGGTTGCTGCTTGGGAATAGATCATTTTATCAAACAAACAGTGACCCCACGGGACAACGATTAGCTGATCAGATGGTAATAATGCTGCCAAGTGTAAACCGTTCGCCTTCCGGAGATGATCTGTGGTTTTCTCAACGGTGGAAGGCATGCAGGACACATAACTGTACGTTGCTGATAATCGTCTTAACCTCGTTATTTCTTGTTTGTTGTTTCGTTACAAAGAAAGGAAAAAAGAGTAAACAAAGCTCAACAAGACAAAAAACGAGGATTTATCTTGATGAACAATTACATCTTGATTCGACCGATAAATTCAATCACGCCAATAAAGACAATCGTGACCGGGGAAAAAAAGCTTCTCTCTATGTCTCCGGTGGTTAGGCGCCCGTAGCAGGACTTTAACAATAGAACGAACAAGCCGTTTCTTAATCGATTTGAGATTTGTCAATGTGCAGTTAAACAGACAAAGAGCGAAGCGGGAGTGGTTAAAGAAAGAAAGGTCCCCTAAAAAAGTATGATGGCAGTTTTCAACAACAAACGCCGCGGAGGAATTACTCGTCCTCGATGGCAATTTGATTAAATTACTCATCGTTTTCCTTTTCTTCTATCATCCAGCACTGTATTGAGGCAGCGAAAGGCACAAGCGGCATCAAAAAAATGATAGCATTAGTCGCAGCAGTCACAGCCTTACGTGCCGTTTGCGATCGTCACCATTGCCGGCGTTGATGCTTATCGTCGAGGAATTAAGATGCGATAATAATATAAAAAGGAATCACCAAACATCCAATTTAGGTCAGTGCAATTATTGACGGCCCGCGCAACAGATCTACCCTGGACTGTTGATTGTTTGACGCGTAATGTGTTTTGAAGGTGATTGGGGCGTGTTGTTTTCGGTTTTTGTTTTCGCATCACCAACAGATGGTGACCGATGTGAGGGGCGCTTGAGATCGATTTGTTAGCGTACATCGGTAAATCACGCTGGGAGAATGAGGAAAGCTGCTGGGTCGATGGAATGGTTATGTTTTTGATTATTTAAGAGGTGCCATGTTTGCCACCTGTGCACAATCAATGGAAGCATGCGGCATAATGGCCATAACTTCCATGATGCATTTAAGAAATTAAATGGATGAACATAATTGTAATCACGAAGTTATCGTCAAACTAGTATAAGGGTCTATGGTATCTTCAACTGTGCACATTGGGTGTTTATATATTTGAAGGCTTAAACGCTTTCCGTTCAAACAGACCCGTAGAAAACATTTCTTATAATTTGTTTGGCAAAATTTTTCAAACTCTTTAAATGTGCCTGTGTATGATTCTTAAAAATTTAACTAGGTCAAATAGATATGGATAAGCGAAGTCCATGGAGGAAGTACGACCCTCGGTATGGTAATTTAGATTTGAGCTAAAGGAACATAGGAAGATATGAACTGCATTAAGACAAAAAAGAAGAAGAAAATGGAGTTTTTCATGTTGCCCATATCTTATAAATGCACATTATTATTTGACAAGCGTGGGGTTTTTTAAAAATGCAGAAGATTTCGTATTATTTTTTTTAAATGAAATTTCGCCAGGAAATAAATTTGGTGTTTAACAATTATGCATTTACGTCTAAAATGTTTTTAATGCAATTTACCATTCATACATAATATATAAGTGATGCTAAATAAGTATGTTGATACACAAAAAAGAAGAAAAAAAACACTTTTTCATAACCTCACGGTACGTTGAACTCGCATTATGCGAGTGGTTAACTATTTATTTTATTCGCATAATGCTACAACCGATTGGACAAACAGGAAGCGCCCAAAGTACGTTGCCCAAATTGATTTGCAATTATATTATATCCCCAACAAAGGCCAAACGAAAACAAACGAGCCCAGAAACTTATTTGAATAAGTCCGAGCACCGGTTGTTAGTTCCAACTGGGGACTAAATCGGTTCTTATTATCCGCCCAAAGTGGTCGTTGGGCAATTACAATAACGCGATAAAATCAATGCAATTTCGGTACCGAACGGTAATGTGACCATCACATTTCCTTATTGCCGATGGATAAAAATGGCCCCCCGAAATGCATGGGTTGAACTTTTTTTTTTTTGCGTTTCCTCATTTTTGACAATGTGGCCAAGGTCCAACGCCCAAAGAAGGAAACGCATCCAACGCCCGGAAAACCGTACTTAACCCTTATGAGCCGAAAGATAATAATTCATCGCGAACCGTTGAACATCCTATGGGTGGAAATTAGTGATTCTTTCACCTATTCCTCCCCATCCATCCGTAACCGTATCGATGTAGCAGTCGAGGTTCGAGGTCATTAAATCGGATTAAAAACCTATTAGGAATTATTCGAACCGGCTTAAACGATGTGATCGAAGTGGTTCCGAATGAGATGGATAAGAAAAAAAAAACAATATCAACAAAACCAACCACCGATGAACTCTGGAGAGATCGATTTGTAACGGTAGTTTTGACATTTCTCGATCAGAAAGTTCATGCAAGAATAATTATCCTTACATATTGTGTTTTAGCTGCCGGGTATTTTCCCCTCTCAGGAAACGATAGTTTATGCAGCTGAGAAAATGAGAAACACCCGTTTAACGGTGCGATGGCAACTTCTAAATGCACTAATTGCACTAATCTTAACTGCCAAAGCATTTACCGTGCAGTTAACTTGATCAATTCCACGGATGGTGATGCTGGAATTGTTCTTCCTCCAGCGCATTACCGAAACCTACTCAAATTGGGTTGCGAAAGAGGTGCGTTGCAACCAAAACAAGAAATAAATCATTTAAATCACCACGCGTGTTCCGTTACGGGCGGAAAACTTACCGATAGCAGCTAAGAATCATCTCTGAAGTGGATGTGTGCGTACAGTGCGTGGCGCAGTATCTGCGGAAAGGCAATAAGAAATGGGAAATAAATGAGTACGTATTAAGATAGTGAGAATTAGTGTGAATAATTGAGACGAATGATTTAGTGCGGACGACATTTTTTTTTGTTATTACACTTTGTTATGCTTGGATGGATGTTAGTGTGTATCGGTAACACAGAAACTCTTGTCTATCCGGTTGGTTATGGATGTTTAGCTGATTTATTACCGTAACGGAGCGAAACAGAGTTGCCTCCTATTGAAAACTACTTTATTACCTCGGGCAAGATACATCTGCATAAATTAGATGTGTGCGGGTGGGTTTTATGGAAAAAATTAAAATATTGGGGACAGTTTTTTTCCCTAAACCCTGGTGCCAAATCATGATTAATGTGTTTGAAAGCTTTTGATTAAATAATGCGTTCGGTCACGATCATTTGCAATTAGGAACATCGGTCTTTGTGGTGTCAGTCTAAAATTTTCGGTTAGACAGTTATATTTTATAGCAAAAACGTTTATACGTACTAAAAAAATTGTTATTGGCCAAGTACTTTAAGGTTGAGCTTCTTTATCACAATGTAGTAAAAAAAATTCCCTCTTAGTCTGTCAATTAGTTGTCATCGCCAATTAGAAACATGTAAGTGAGAATATTGTGAAAGTTTATAGCAATACTGGTAGCAAAGTAAGAAAGCATCGTAGTTTCAGACAAGTTGCAACAGACAAGCTTACACTATTTTTACTTCAAACAGAGTCAGATTAAGTTAAGGTTTAGTTAGATATAATGTTTATATTGATTATATATTCTGCAACTTCTGCAAACTTCTTTAACATTAAGAAAAAAAAACTATAGTAAATCATGGGAATTGAGTCTTGTTTTGCATTCTATTATAACACGCAACCTTTAATAACTGATTGAAACAATGAAAGTTTTTTTTTCTATTTTAAAATTTTCTATTAGAATGAAAACTCCATTGAAAGATTGTGCAAAGATATTTCAAACAAAGAACGGGGAAAACGGTGGGAACAAACCTAGAACAAAAAGCACTGCATTCAGTTCCTTACCGAATAAGGAGTTGCTGTTAACGATGCGGCCACTTTAAAGACGCTTTCGTCACCGACAGCAAACAGTGTGCCGACAACCGTCACTGGACCCAACGAAACCGGCCTCACAAAATTGAATCGTTTGCACACCATCAATTGAATGCGTTCTAAGCGTAAGCTATTCGCTTGCGCTGCTAGATAAGCACTAAAAAGGATATTTTCTGTATTTTTTCTGTTCTTTTCAATATCTAGTAATTTTGTTTACGGATGCTCCGAGTTTAATTACAGATACGGCCGGCCGACTTTAATTCATTTCATTCATTTTTTGTGAATGTTCTAGACGCAAAGCCCACTAGGAAAAGCTCTTCTAACGCACCGAAATGACCGTCTCGTCCGTTGCGGCCAACCACCGTCTGGTGCAAAAGGGCCATCCGCGAGACTGGCCGGTCAACTATTCGATCGTAAATTATCCTATCAAATTGACAATTTGACAAATGATCGTGAAGGCTGAATGCAGTTCGTCCCCGTTCGGGCGTTGCGTTCCCGGCACGGTTTTTTTGTTTATTTGTTGCCGTTCGGTTTCTTGCGGTTCCTTTCCGTTGCTTTCCGACACCAGGATCCGAACGGGTGAACACGACGAACGTGCGCGCGCGCGCGCACTCCCTGTCGCGTTGACAGATTCACCGGGTTCGTGGTTCGCGGTCGGCGCGGCATGTGCTTTTTAGTTCGTTGCAACGTCGCTTTCGCACGCGGTTCGCGTTTCACGAGCGTTTAGGGAAAAGGGTGCCCGAACGACACGAGAAACGCGGGAGACAGTTTTTTTTTGAGTGTGTTCCTGTGTGACTTTATTCCCAACCAGCGCGTACTGCACTTTGGTTTCGGAAAGAATGGACTTTAGCGGTAGTGAATTGATGCACAATGCTTTTGTTTCGGATCGGTCTTGTTAATACTCTGCTTTTTACTTCTTTTTGGTTGCTGTTGCTTCTTTGTCTCCGCCGTGTGTGGCGCACTTCCGTCGGTCACCTAGGGCGCCTGGAGAGCGATGCAACAGCTTAACGTAATGTGTCGGTGCATTCTGGCAGTTGTGGAACATCGATGCAAGGCTGCTGGAAAAAAGAAGCCGATCCCGTGCACCAAACCCAGTGATCCCGCATGTCGGACGATCTGTGATCATAATCGCGTGTGGCTGGTCGGCAAACTGTGGCGGCCGTTTCTGGGCGGATGATTACCGAACACATCAACTTTTCCGAACGAAGGACGGTTGAAAAATGAATTGTCTCTGCGTGCGAATGGCACGCGGAGTATCATCCTGATCGGATTACAGCGCACAGTTGCCAACTTACGCTTCTTTTTTCGGTTTCTTTTTCTGACGCAGTCATTATTTGTGCCTCATCATTTGGTTTTCTTCCCCTTGTCCAGAGTGTCCTCGCGGTTCATTTTAAAGAAATAAATCGAAGCGAAACAGTCGGCATGAATGGTAGGACTTGGCACATACGAAAGGGACCTGTAACTCAGAACTTTACAGCCGACTCCTTCATCCATTGGCGAAACAGTCATGGGAATAGGAAAATAAAAACGGTCACATAATTATGCGTTTGCAGTTTGAAAATGTCACGCGACTGTCATTATCCTTTTATAGTATTCATCAACAATCCTACGGTGTCTTCGCACCTTGCCCGGCTTTAGGGTTATCTCAACCAAACAGCTCTCTTATCTCGTGGTTCTATTCCTTTTCGAGGGTTTAGCATACATTAAGCATAGATAAAAGCCTGAAATGTTTGGGTTTAATCAGCAATTGCTAATGTTGTTAAAATAGTATTCAAACCAATACCGTTTGGAAGTCCTCGCTGTTGGTTAATTCGGCTGATCGAAAAGTACATTTGTAAATGTGCGTATTGGCTTTTAGATGCGTTTTAATCGATCTGCATAAACAAAACCGCCAATAGGTAGAAGGCCTATATACAGTCAGTGAGTAAATAAAAGAATGAAATTCAAATTATTGCCCTACAAGTCTTTTAAAATAATAATAACTAAGTTTTTGTGTTATTTTACCCCTGATATTTTACAGCCAAAAATAGAATATAATTATTAACAGCCCCACCCCAAGTTTGCATCAAAATTTGTCCTTTCTCAAACTCATTCTTTTACTGACCACAGTTTTAGCGTGTATTCGCAGTTGCTACCGATGCCAACATCCGTTTGCTTTGGCCGGGAAATTAATCCAATTATCTCAAATAAATAAACCATTTTGACAGCTCCATCGTTGAATGACGTTGCTTCCAACGTCGTTGGAAATAATCGTACTGAGCTAAACCAAAAATTCACTATTACCACATAAAAAAAAGCTTGGAAGAGCAGAAAAAAAACATTGTGGTCAAATATGGTAGTTAAGTGTTTCATTCCCAGCTTTCGATCACGATAAGCGCGGCAAATCCTTTGGAGCGCATAAAACATAATAAAAGGAAGGAGAATGGGGAGGGCAGAAGACACAAAAAGTGAAGGAGAGACAGATTGTGAGTCTTTAACAATAACAACCACAAACACCTCAGGAAACCCGTCATGACTTCATCCGAATGCTTCCGGTGCTTCCTAAGGTTTTTTTTTTTATTCCGGTAGAGGAATTCGTTCTTCTTTGTTTTTTGTGTTTTCTATATCTTTTTTGCAACTTCAATCCCCCCTTCTACCTCTTCTACCATACCCCACGTTGTGAGGGAGTTCTCGCTAATTTATGGTCGACAATTTATTATCGGTGAATCATTTGCATTAAGTAAGCAATTTTGGGTTATTTTTGGGGGTTTAGTCTGAGAAACTGCATCTACTTGTGAAACGGTTCGTTTTCTCGCGCAACCCAACCGGGTTGGGGGATAAATAAACATTACAACAACAACAGCAAAAAAAAGTACAGCATAAAAGATACACGAAAAAGATGAATCCTATCTTGTGGCATCGTTCAGAATGGATAGGGAACACGGCAAACGAAACGGAACGAAAACTTTTGCTCCGAAAGTGCCTCAAATGTGTTCTTTTTACGAAAACCCATTTGTGCAAGAAAAAGGGATGAGTTTAAGGGGAGGGCGGGTAAAATATGTGTGACACTTTGCGTTGTTATTTGTTTCTCTGGTTAATGTTTTTATTTTACGTTTTATTATTCCGTACCTAGGGTTTGGGGGTCTGTGTGGGCGGTGGGTGGTACGCACAGTTGGGCCGCGCTTCTTCTGCTGGTGCACGCGTAATGGAAGTTGAAAAGTGCGCCATAACTCAAAACGTCACTGTCATCACTGTCAGAAGACCGCCTTTGGCGCGGTATGGTTTGAAATTGGGCCCTCGCCCGTTCGTGGTTATGGATATCAAAGTTGGACTGGTGACAGTTTTTTTTGTGTGCTGCGGGCCCGACACCGACTCTGAAACCGTTCCTTACCGTTTGAGTCGTTAGAATAGTTGACTTGGAGGACGGTAGGAGAGCTGCTTTGTAAAGTCGAAATAAAATTGTCCTCTGTCTGGTTTTAAGTCGCAGATAAGAAAGAAAGAGCTAATCTCAAGTTAAAATACTCTCATGGCAAACCATTGGCCTCCCCGTGTCATCCTTAATGTTAGGGAAAATCGACCCCTTCGATGGTAGTGTTCGGGCCAGTTGGCGTGCCAATGAATTGCCAAGATTTCACTCGCCTCTTGAATGCTTGAACCGCCTTCAACATGATAATGATCAGCAGCTCATCCGGACCGATCTTGCCGGCTCCGAAAGTAAAGGAATGTTGGGCAATGACAATCCCTGGTGTGACTTGCCGGTGTCATTTGCGTTCGGCCTTAGCGTACGATAAATCATTGCGAGAGAGTGTTAATGAAATTAATTACCGCAGCCACAGTTCGCCTGGTGCGTGTTTCTTTTTTGGGCGAATTTCGTTCCCGTAACTCAGTATTAAGTGTCAGCGTTTAGCTTGATTTTTTCAGCATTTTTACACGCGAAAGTGTGTACAAATATTTGCAAATCCACCTCACTAATAAGTCACGTGGGAATGACCTAACAGAAGGAACGGTAAGAGATCTAGTTATTGTGATAGTTTTTCCCAACTCAAACTTTGATAAAGAAAAAAAAACGCTCAAGGCAAGTAAATAATTTTACCAGCATAATTATTCAGATAAGTGATTTGGGTTAAATCTAACCCAAAAGAAAATTGCTTATCTCTTCAAATCGCACCCTAGGCGGTACCGTGTGACACTCGAGAGCGTACCCTTGCTTGAAGCGAATTTGTATTTCGGACAGGAAATTAGACGCCTTGGCGGTACACTAACCGTGGTGAAAAATTTGATTGAATTAATTTAATTGCCCAATTGTGTTTTCTCTCCTTACTTCACCATGGAACCGTTCTCTATTACGCTCTGAAGAACATAACAGTTTAGAGCGTAAGGTATCGTTGCGGTTAACGTGCTTTCGTTGCACCGTAATTAATGCGTGGAGGCGATTTCACAGTAAAGATATGACAAGCTACCTACCGGATGAGAGTGATGGTTGATAAGGTATGATTAGTAATGATTGGGAATGCATGAAACGAACAAAGGTTTTTGTTATTAACTAAGCTTCTAAGCTTCTTCTAGTGTTGGGCGTTAAATGGAAATGGAGAAGATTGTGAAAAGGGAGATGAATTACGCAAAACAGTGATAAGAAAGAGCGAAAGGAGACAAAACAGGGTTAGGAAATAGCGAAACAATACAAACTGATGCATAATGTGTTTGTTACTTTTCCTGCTAGCGTTAAATTGTATTGGTTTCGAACATCGTACGATCATTTCTCTGGGACGGTTCTTGTGGATTCAACAATTGCAGTTTTCAAGAATTACTACATTACTAAACATTAATTTCTGAAGAACAGAGCTCTGTAGTTTCTGAAGAATAGAGCCATGCCTGAGAAGGATGATCCTCGGCGTACTTTGCCACATAGACCATCATTTTCATTGAGAAGGATTGAACGCCCTGTGTGTGCTCAATTTTCTCACAGAATGAAGAACCCTGCGGAGGACAGATTTGTCAACTATTTTACTGTATTATATACTGGAGCAGTTTGGGGCGGTCCGGTGGCCGAGGAGATAAGCGGCACCAGTTTCATACGGCAGGACCGGGGTTCAAATCCCATCTGGACCGTTCCCCCGTAGTGAGGACTGACTGTCCAACTACGTAGTATTTAATAAGTCTAGTAAGCCAGAAATGGCAGGCATGACCGAGTGAGGTTGTTAGGCTAAAGAAGAAGAATACTGGAACAGCTCAAATACTCATGCCCTCCCATATCTGTTTTAAATAAATAACATTAGTTCACGAATAAGTACCCGTTGTTTCTCATATGTTTGTTTGCAAACTGTATCCTTCAGATTGTTGAAAAAAACAATGCTGTGATTGATGATATAACGTATACAAGATATAAAAATTCATGAATCAAGATTTATTTAGGTCAAATCAATCGGGAAAATCCTTTACTTTATTCAATCGTAACTGAAACTTTTTCAGGTGGAAACTTCAGGAACTGATTTGGAACGTTTATGACCAACATTCGGGTTGACAATTGTGGATGATAGATGGTACTGAAAATGAAAACGGTTGTGTTGCCGGTATCACCACCGGCATACGGTTCGAGGCTGAGCCATATCTCTTTAGCTATGAACAATTTATTCTCCAAACAATCCATAGAATGATTTTAGTTTTAAGCATTGTTGACGATACTTGTCGCAGCGAAACTGGATTCAATATTTTGCACAACTAACAAAATGGCATTAAATGTTAGTCTTGCTACTTATCTTCATCCTCGGCAAATGACATTTCTCTCACATATGGCTTGTGGTTTCGCGCTCATAAACCATGAACATCGAATGCTTGCCAACATACAGAAATGAGGTTAAGGCTACTACACACATCCTTATGGTCACAGTGCCTGAAGTCGAGAGTAACATAGCAGAAACCTAGCTAATAGCGAACATTAAGATGGTGGTGCAAAATGTAGCGTACTTCATCGTAAAAAGGTTACATTTGGTTCGACGAAAGGCATAAAAACAAACAGATGACCGTTTGGCGTGGAAGAGCATGCTTAAGTGACATTATCTACTTGCCATTCGAAAGATGTGCCCGTTGCCGGTGAAATACTGAATGGAATGTAAAAAAAAAGGCCGACCAGGTTAATACAGCGCAGCAAGCTAAATAGCGAACGTTTGAATGGGGTCAGAAGCTTGGACATCTTTTCCGGACGAATTCAATCTTCGTATCACGGGTGTCTCAATAATAGTTACGGGAAGTCTAGCACGATCACTCGAACTCCCCTCCTGGCTTTAATTAAACCACAAAGACGTGCAATGCGTAAACAATCGTTTTTGCATAGCAAATAGCTTTGATACGGCAGGGGAGGCTTTCAATGTGGATCTGTTTGAGCACATTTTTCTGAAAGTAACTGTCGTCCGCGAGCGGTCGCATTAGGAAGGAAAAGAGAGAGAGTATTAAATTGAACTAATGGAATTTCCAGCGCCTGGCAGGGTCTTAGTTACTTGCCAAGGTTTTCCTATCACTCCATAACTGCCTTTCTAGACCAGCGATCGTGTGCACATTCCTTACGACACCAACGGAAAGCTTTATCGCTGCAAGCTGAAATTGCGCACACACTCTCCTCTGAACAGACACACACGCACACACAATGGGAAAATAAGTGTCAAACATGGCTAGATTCGGAACTGCGATTCGAACTGCTGCTCGATTGCACGCGGTAAACTCCCGAATCGGTGTCAACTAGCGAACGTAAATGGAACGATCGAGGCGAGTGATCAAGCGTCACACCGGCGGATGGTACGAAGGGACACACCGTACCGTAGCATATAATATCATTGCAGCACTTTGACAGCTAAGAAAAAAGCCACAAGGCACCGGGAAGAATGCGAACGCTTCCCGCTTCGCATTGCGATGTAATAGAAGGTTAGTGTATGAAATCGTACAATTGTCCTTACCATACTGGATCGTTCGGCGCATGTTGCTTTTCCCAGATGACATGTTGTACGACGGTGCGAGGTAGTGTGGTGCAAACATATCTGCGAGATCTATAATTCCTCCACCCCCCCCACCCGGTTTGAACCCGCTTGGTGCGGCAATGCAAAATCTTATTATCGTCAAAATCAGGAGAAGCAAATGACAGGATTGCTTAAATTTGGAGCGTCTAGCAACATGGCTCTTACACCATTCAGAAGTGCTGCAGCGTTGGCTGGTGGCCCAAGTTTGGGCTATGCTGTCCGGGCATAGTGTCAAACATGATATACACCCCGGAGACCTACGGTTCCAGCCTACGCATGGCAATGGTGAGCTAAATTACGAGGCGCGGGCAAGCGAAATCTCCAACAGAAAGGGCAACGAGGAGATTTATGGAGCCGTGGCACAGCTTGAAGCCGTCGTCGTACAGTTCGCGTAGACCGACTGGTGGCCTTAGGTCGAAACCGTAGGCCGCTGCAGTAGAGTGGCGAACCCAGCTGCTGTTGTTTGTGGAAGAGAAGGGCCTAACTACACATTTGGGCTTTGCAGGGTACCCTCGAGCCTAGGGGAAAGCTGAACCGATTCGCATTAACCCATTGCTATCGGGACGGTTTTGGAGCTTGTTGAAGCCTTTTATTTTAGCACCCAGAAACGGAAGCCTTGCGCGTCAATCATTCGGGTGTACTTGCGTACCACGCTTTTCAAGACCACTCGTACCGGGAAGGAGTGTACACATGCGTTACGCTCGCCGAAACGCTTACGCAACCGTAAGTACGCGCGTTAGATAGATGGCTGCACATATCGACATCGATGCGGTATTGATAGTGATTGATCTGCCGGAGGGCGCTCCCGGCAGCGCAGGGGATGTAATTGAGTGGAGTTATATGCGGTGGTGTTCGCATGGTATGGCCGTAATGACAGTTTGGTTTCAGCTCGGTCCCGAGAGTTTCGGTGAGTGAGTGTCGTTTGATTAGCTGGCGGATACATTCGGTGCCCTGACAGCTGTCCCGCACTGACGGACTGACTTCTTTTGCGACTCGGCGGGACATCAGGCAACCAAATTAGACGCCATTAAGATTGGCTGTGTAGTTGCGTCGCTTGTTTGGAGAGTCACACAGTATCACAGCTGGGAAAGGCTTTTTTGAAGGCACAGAGAATTACTGGAATACCAAACCGACAAACTAGTGAAACCTGAAATGGAAGTTTTAAACTCGAGCATAGGTGATTTTAATTTTGCAATTGAAATTCTACAGCGATTCGTTGAATTAATTGAGTGCTTTGGAAATAAAATGTTGATAAAAATCCCTTTACGAGGTAATGTAAACAGTTCAAACATTAAAATCTATATTCACCCATACATACTAAATGCAATCCACGTAATTACTGTTTAGAACAACACGGTACGCAAACAGAACGTTACCAAATCGGAGGCCCAATTTAGCTCGAGTTCTATTCGGCGCGAATTTGCTTCACATTTTCATTCGTTCGTTTGCATCAATTTTCACGCGCGTTCAGACAACATTTTCAGTTCAATCTCGGGACCACTCTCATCCGCATTGTTTCAACAGCTTTTGGTCCGAAAACGATAGCACGAAGGTGGCGTGGCACAGCATCAGTGAGCATCTTCAAAAACTCGAACATTTCGCACTCCGAACGCGTTCGAGTGAACTGAATTGGCTGATCGGTTGATGGTACACACAAAATGATGGGGAGCGATGGTGGAAACAAATATGTGTTAATTAGCAACCCAATTAGTATGGCCAAAAAAGATGGGGGATGGGTGGGAGATTGAACCGCGTAGAAAAGTGTTTTTCGACCGATGATTCTACAACCATACCATCGTTTCGTTTCACCATTGACCGGTTGAGGCCTACCGTTGCAGTTAGACTTGGGAAAATAAAGGAAAAAACAGTCGCGAGAGCATGAAACGCACGCGAAAAGGGGGAAAAAGCAAACCGAACTATGTAGGCACACTGTTTCGAGAAAGCACCCATAAGTGAAACGATTGCTCCGAAGCACCCAACTTACGGTGCGGATGCGTTGCAGCTACTGGAATTCAACCGGTGGGCGCCTAGCCGACGAGCTGGTCGTTTGCAAAGTGGCCACTTCCGTTCGGAATAAAATGTTTTCGCCTGCTGTTGTTGGTGTGGTACGAGCGTGTGCGAGCGATCCTCTTGGGGTGAAAATGAAAAGCCATAGCGCACAGCACTGCGGGAGCTTTTGCTGGTTGTACGACCGGTCCAGTTTTCAAGCGTACGGATGAACGCGAGTGTGCAGAGATCGCATTTCTTGCGTTGCTAGACGACCGACGATGTTGTGGCAACATTCCAGGACAAGGTAATGGCTAGGTCATTGTAAGCACTGGCTTTAGGTGTTTCAAAAGGAAAAATGAGCTCTCTTTCGGAATGATCCTTCTTTTGCTGTCGAAAATTGTGAAGAAGCGATAAAATATTTAACCCCAATCAAACTGACAGAAAATACTTAATATTTGACAGACCCATTGTCTAACGATCATTATTTTCGTTGTCTAACTTTAAAACTGTAGACTTACAAAAAATTTGGTGTCGTGAATTTGCAAAGAGATCACAAGCGAATCAGCGATCGCTGATAGTATCCACACAAAATTTGTCTTGTCTAAGTACCATATGAGAATGAAGTTAAATATCTTTCTATTAACCAGTCGTGCTTAGGGGAGGTTGGGGTTTGGGTTTGACCAAATGGGCTAGTTCGGGGTCTCCAATTGCAGAATATTTGGAATATTATCGTTTGATTTGCCACTATTGCGGATTCATCGTCTTTCGAACACGGTTTGCCTTCTGAGACCAATGCTCCCAATCGTTCACCTCATCCGCTTGTCGTTAAGCACACCACAGTTCGCGCTTGATTTTTCGAAAAAAAAAACCAAAGCTTGGTTTATAATTCTGAACTATGTACAATATGGACGAACCATAGTTTTAGCCAATATACTTATTCTGGCACACTGTGGAATTTTAAAAAGGCACAGGAAACCACAGAACATGCCTGAAGATCCATCCCTTCTTCCCTCGAATGATTTGGGGTTTATGGTGCAAAGAAGCATATATGAGTGATTGGATTATAATGTTCCAGACTGCGGCGACAGGTGTTTTGAAAACGAACTGGTGATGTTTCTCATTGTAATATCATTTGATTCAACGTTTTCAGCGGTACGGAATATTGACTGTATTAAAGTATTCTATCTAAAGTTCGATTACCTGTCTGTACAACAGAGTTGTGAAAATCGATATATTTATGCAATGTCGCTGTTGCGAAGTTCATTTTCTCCAGTTGTCTCATACACGATACTCTGGTATCTTTATATCTGCTAGGTAGAAGAATCGTCAATAAATTATAACTATGACGAAAGCGTTATGCCACATCCTGGAACGACTTTAAAAAAGTTATCTGAAGAAGTTCTGGGTTTATCATTTTCCCTGGTGTAGAATCTTCACATAACAATGCGACTTTGACGTTGATTGTTAAGACTTGCCTATGGGAAATATTAAACTTTTTAAAGTTTTTTTTAAATTTCATTCGAAAATCTACTCCAACCGGTGTTTTTGATATGGTGACAACATTAAAGTTCCGCTATTCATCTGTCGCTTCTCTTCTGCCGCAATTATCTAAGGAATGCAGTTGTCCGGCTGGGCCTCCGTGCAATTAAATCCCCTCTGCAAGCTTATGTTTGCCAACATTACGCGCAAACAAGAGCAAAATCACCACCCCTCTCTACTCTCCGCAGTCCGATCAAATACATCGATTGCAATAAAAAGAGCGGACAAAAAATCCCATGATCGAACCGGTGGCATGCCATACCCCGGATCGTGTTGCTCCTACCGGTGTAGAAATAATTTTATTAGTTTTACAGCTCTAGAAACACGCACACACACACGCGCGTTCGCACGCCTACTGCAAGCCAAAGAAAAGGAAGCTGTCGATCGTGATGCAGACTGCTTAACGCTGCGTCCGACAATCGTTGCATTCTGATCATCGTAATACCCGTAACGTAATGCTCTGGTCTGCAAGCTGGGGATGAGGCAGAACGTTCCGTGGAACAAGCCCGGTCCACCGACTGTTGCAGCAAATTAAACAAAGAATCAATGCAACGCACGGGTACTCGAATAAGGCAACGCCAGTGTGCGCCTTCAATTTAATCATTAACTCAACCTGTGAAAATGTGCAATTGCAGTTGATCGGTGCAGAGCTCGAACTGTCGTCTCTCGCGATTCTACGTACGAACGATAATTCGCCATTCAGCTGTTCCTTTTCTGGATTTGTTGAGCCCGGTGTCTGGGGGGAGAGTGGCTAGAGTGCCAAGCCAAAAGGACAAACGACAGTGCCTAACGAAAGTGGCAAAATGGTTGCACTTAAGCTCGACTGCTTGGTGATGGTGGTTGTAGATTGAAAGGAAGCTTTTCTATCTTTCCGTACCATTCTAGTTGTGTGATGTGCCGGGAATGACCTAACTGCGCTCAAGAAACTATTCCCCTTGACTGGTTGAGACGAAGGCGAAGATTATTACCTCGTTGATACAATAGCATGAAAAAGACAACCATTGGCTATATTGATGGCAGGTGGGAGCTTGGTACGCGGGGAGTGCTTTGCTCGTGTGTAATAAAAATATTAAATTTATGAAGTGTGGTAAGTTTCGCCACATTGCCGGTTCCATAAAGACGCCTTATGTCGTTTAAATAAATAGCCTTAATTTTAAGTGCTATGATTAAGGTCCGCTCTGTTGTTCTTCGTGCTGGAGCCGATGCTAGGCACCACACCGCACCGCAGCATGGCCGCGGGTTGGGAGTGTGGTCTGTAATAAAGTAAATATTTGCTCACGACGTCTCTGGGATGGATGTGGAAAAAAAAGAGCTGAGGTGATCCTCCGCTTCAAGTTTGCTGCTCAGTACGGTTCCAGGTTCACAGAACCAAGAGTACCCAAGCCTTTTTTCATCCATCCGGTTGGTCGTAAAATTTCATTAACACAGCCCCAACGGTCGATCACGTAATTGGGATGGAAGGCAGTTAAGGAGTAAAGATGGGAAAAAAAGTTTACAAAATGTGTTACTTTCCAGATCGGTTAACGATATTGTTACGGTCGTACAGCGGCAGGGTGTTGTTGGACCATTCGATACGTGTATGTGTGTGTGTGTAATAAATGACGGAAAACGTTAGCGAACGACGATCGAGTTGAAAAGGGTTGGCATGCAGTTTGCGGAGGTAAATGAGCTTTAAATAAGCTTACGTTATAATAACCATTTATGGTCAATTTTACTAAAGGTCGCTATGTGGAAAATGCTGATCATTTACAACTAGTGATGGTACCGTACCGTATTGTAAATAAAATCCATCGTATCTTAGCGTAATTTATTTTCAAACGTAATGCATTGCTAATTTAATCGCCTTCAATTTTTTAGTTCTCATGATTTCATAATTCCTTTTCAGTAAAGTGTGCGCCTTCATGAGATACTGTGGCATGCGATCGAGAGTTAAATAAAAAAAAACAGAATAGAGTTATTAGGCCTAATTAGGTTCACTGCAATGCAAAACGAAAATGAAAAACACCCAATTGATTAACCCTTGCCATAGCGTTTAGAAATGGATACATTGTGCATATGTGCAAAGGAATGAAATAGTTATGCATCTATCGAATGCATTCCAAGGAGACTTACTGCATGTGCGGTTAATGCATACCTTTCTACCAATATATGGGAGGCTTGTGAAAATGTGTCTCTCAAACAATTCCTGTGCAAGATGTGCACTTTTTTTTAATGAGTCTTTTTAGTCACAGATGATGTCTGGTGTTACTACGGAGATTAACCACTCAGCCACTCAATACTTCACTGAGGCAACAGCGAATCGGGAACAGCTGTTGATTGGCACGATTCCGTCGGCGGAATGGTATGAATGGCGTCGGTTTATGATTAAGAGAAAGTGATGCACACGGTGCATGGCAGGTGCCAGTTCATCTCGAACCCAGTACTTAGGCCGTCGGATAAGTGGCTTCACACAATTAAGGTTCATTTTCCATTCGTTGTCGCTAATGTCTCGTTTGGGATGTGATTTGTGGTGGGGCAATCGAAAAGAAATTATGAATGTAAAAGTTTTATACTACATATAATTCCTAAAAAAAACTACCCATTTTAGATTTTTTTACGAATAAGCTTTTCTATACGTTCTCGGCTGGTTTGCCAGTAGTGTTTTATAAATATACCAAAAAATTTTAAGCTATGTTGTAAGGTTTTGAAGCATTTTACGCAGGGTTTTGAAAATAATAATAATTCTTAATTATATTCCAAACATTATATGATTTATTCGAATATCCCAGCATTTTTTTATAATCTTACACATGTAGCCACATACAGGATTTCCACTGGTATTCCACAATTTTTCTTTGAATTTTCTACAGTTTTTATCCAAATTTTAGAAGGTCTCCTCTCCAAGCGGTCGACATCTGTTCCGAATTCAGTATTATTTACACAATGTTTCTAAATGTTTAGCAATACGGTCTGGCTGTGGTTACGGGTGGAAAAACAAATATATTTTTGATGTGACGCTTTCGGTACCTTGCATTCGATTTTGGTTTACAGCCTTTCGAAGTTAAGCCATTTCAATATATAGTATAAGTTATTTTTGATCTTTTTATAGGGTTAGTTCTCCTTCAAATAATATCTCAACACTTATGATAGTTAGCCTTTGCAAAAACACAAACGTAAACATTTTTCAAGCATTTTTTTCAAAAATATTTTATGCTTTTATAACAACATTTCATAATAATAAAATTAAAGATTGAACATAACCTATATGGTCCGAACTGTAATTTAAATATTTGATTTTCTATGCTAGATTTTTTTGCTAAGCATAGTTCCTACATATTGTGCAATAACAAAGAGTCTTTGTGCAGGAACGTTTAATACATATGTTGCTATTGTAGAAAGAATTATGTTGTGCTCACACTGCAAAACATCGTCCGTATAAAGAATCCGTGTTGATGTTATCCGTATTTCCCAAGTGACATTTCCAGTGCAATAATTTGCGATACCACCTGTGCGTCGGAACTGTACTTCATTCAATCGATTAACACATGGGTCCAGTTTCGCGCCATTGCTTTCCACTAAGCTCACACGATCATTATTGCATTCACACACCGAGCGCGCCGTGTGCAACATTGTAAACAGGCGTCAAACATCAGTCGGGCGAAAACATAAGCACATGACTCTTCGGTCTCGGCTGGACACTTCCAGTTCGGTGGACATCATCATGGAGCGTCATGTGGGAAATAGCAAACGCCTTGCCCATCAGCATCCAATGATATAAACGGGCACAGGGTGTACAAGGCATTGTGAAGGGATACGGTATAAGGGAATAAAAAACCACAACCACAACGGAAAGCAACAGAAGAGGAGATTGTCCGAACCGATCAGCTTCCGTTTTCCGCACCATCTTGTATTGTGTTCCTGAGCAATTCTGCTGGCGCACGGGGATCGTTCTTGCGTACGGATTGCGTAAACCTGCACCAAGAGGCGGTGACGATTGCATAGTGATGCGAACTGCCCGAGTGCCACAGCCACAAACAGCATCGATTCGAGCATCTATTTTTTCCCATCTTGGCTTTGTGTCATTTCTTGCCCTTTTAGTTGGTCCCGGTTGTGGCGGTGTTGCACCGCAGGTTCGATCTGCGGTCACAACATTGTATGCGCAAATCATTAACATTGCACTGCCGTTTACACTTGGTTCGTCTTACCGATATTCCCACCTTCATTGAAATCCATCGATAGCAGGTCGATGGCGGTTCGCATGTGCAATCGAATGCGTTGGCTGGTTGGCGGCATTGCACTCGCGAGTGTACGATGGAGAAAGAAAATGGGAACACACACTGTGAGCCACAGGGTTGATTGGTGCCGAGTAGAAAGGATTTTTTTTTTCTTGGCTAGGGTTTAGAAAACATCTGCTGAAAGACGTAGTGTAATTGCTAAGCTATGGCCACACTGAGCAGAAACGGTTCCAATGCTTTAAAACAGCCCTAAAAGACGACTCGACTCATGAACTTTTTTTTTGCTTCGTTTTGCTAATACTTCCGGACGCGGCATTACAAACTGATCGTTTGCAAACGCACCGTACATGTAAGCTCACGCGAAGGGACTTGAAGCCTTAGCTTCGGGTATGTGGTACACAAACCGTACATATGTGTGCCGCGGTTGTCGAGGGAAAAAATTCCCCATCCGACATTGGCCTCGACCTCGGCGTAAGGGATACAAACAACTACGCAGCATCAGCACTCCTACGCAAAGGCACATTCCAATGATCGTACAAAAAGAGAAAGAAGAAGCGATAAATTTACCTCACCGTCTGGGAATGGGACACACTCTCTTCCACCACCCCCCCTCCTCCCACAAGAAAGAGGAAAACATTCAAGTTCAAAGCATTAACGAACACGCTTAGCTACTAAAGGGCACTGGCTGACACTGGGAAATGTGTCACGCGTTTCTGTCACTCTGCGTGTGTTTTGCGGTCGATAATGTAGCGTCACGAATGTCGCTTTTCTGTAGTGCGCTAACCTAATGAGATGAAATATGCGCGGCCACGTTGATTTGGGCGAAATTCTTCACCGAAACTGTGCTCCGCCGCTTCTTTTCTGGCAATAAGGGCTAGAATGGGCATCCCGAAGGCATCTCACGAAAAGTACATTCGTTCCTCTTCCCAGAAGAAGTGTGATGGGGGATAGTACCTGCGCTAAGATGAATGTGAAGTTAGCTGCAAAAGAGTATCCAATTCGCAAGGTAAAATGTCACTTAAAGTACTCTATTGTGTCCATCTAACTGATGATGCCAATAGTTGCTCAATAGAAACTAGAAGAGGTTTGTCATTCTTCTGATAAAGTACGAATATCAAAACGCAACGTTCGCAATTCGCTTTCGCTTTACCCGTTCAATCCAATGGAATTGGTATCCAGAATCACTGGATACATTTCAATTCCCATTGGGAACGTTTCGTCCGTCACAGACACTGACAGCGCACACTTGTGGCTGTTTGATGCACTTCATGTGAAAAACGAAAAAAAAGCAACTGTTTCTATCTGTTTGTACATTTCAACATGCGTTCTTCTATCGCAATGTTTTCTTTCTCTTCTTTCATATTCCGATATTATTTCAATTAGACCGAATGTGCCTGAAGGGTGTACTTTGAAAGTATGCGGCTGGAAATGTATTTTTTTCAGTTGGTTTCCACCCCATTTTCGTTATCCTCTTCACTTGTATCGTAATTGCAGCAACAATGTTGCAACGACAGTTTGCGCCAGCAGCAACCAAACCTCCGGACCATCCATCGGAACGATCGGGTTCAGTTCGCATGGAACGGTGCGGCCCATATGCTTGCCAACCCCCGAGGGACAGAAAATACTGCCATCACAAGACATAACACTCCGGCTGTCGGCTTTTTTTTCTCCTAGCTATAGCTCTGTGGTTACGAAAAACTCAAACGAGATCAAGCTGAAGGAAAGGGTACAGCCATATGCAAAGTTGAACCTGACTGTTCAATGGGAAGCTTATGAAGCAAGAAATTAAAATAAAAAAACAACAACCCCGACAACAACGTTGATTGGGAGCAATTTTTCGAAAGTCTAACATTCGAAGAGTGTCAATTAAGTGGTGGTAAACGTAGCAGCGACCAGAAAAGATCACATCATGCGTCATCGATTATACATGAACTGGATTTTTAATCACATTGTCACCTGTGTCAGTGCATTTACAACCACTCGCGAAACATGTACGCTGCAGCGAACGCATTTACGTGTAACACGACGGTACGCGATTATGTGATCGATAAGCCACCCAGCTAACCTAACCACACGTGCGCTTAATTACTTGAGCCGTTATCAACGTGATATGTTGGTCGCGCAGAATGGTGGAACCAGTGCGGAAATAACACATGTTTCAAAATGGCTTCTGGACAGTGTGTTACCGACCATCTTTTGACCGGGAAGTGGATTGACTTAAAGCGCCACGCGCTCGATAAAGTGTGAATAAGGTGCAAATGTGTGAATTTCTGTCAGTAGGTCAACTTTGGCATTTGCTTCATGCATGTGTTAAATTTTTGCACCACCAATTACCACGTTACAGTGAGAGAAAAGAAAGAAAATGGCTTTGTGATGTTTATGGACTGTTTGTGTGCTAGCTAATGGAATGTTAAAAATAGAGCCGTGGTGCTAATAGTTGTACTAATAAGCAATTAATATCTATTGCTGTCGGATATTAATTCGCTTTCGATCGATCGACGTTGTGAGAATGATTGTACATTTGTTTGTATCACGTTTTACATTTTCTTTGATTTTTTTTTAAATATATAAAACTAAAACAGGGATGTTAATAGTAGAAGGTTTACTCATAGACAACTATTGAGCAAAGATTTAAACATTATAGCTCAAAATAGGTATTTTATATTTTTTGAACACTTTCATCGTTAGGATAAAAAAAATCAATCACAGAAATTATCAATTTCATCAGTTTTATCACAAAGATATTGCGGTACTCTATGCCGTTTCGATGAAAACATCAATAATTTTATTTAAAAAAATCAATCTTAGGATTTTTAATATGGCAGTTTACTTCGCAAACGCTTCATGCTATGTTGGCGCTAAAGCAAAGAGAAATAAGTACTTATAAAAAAGCTCCCATGCAGTTGAGTCACTTGTGGAAAAATTTAAATAATTCAGTTCAATATGTTGTTGAAAATTAAGATTAAAGATGATCAAATAATTGTTTGTTGAGGAATAAACGTTTTTGAATAATGATGTCTTTTCTATTTTGGGTATAGCCTCGTTATTGATGGGTAAATTTGTTTGACATTTTTACCGTATATGGACTAGACCTTCTAACAAATGTAAACGAAAACATATCTTAAAATCTTTCTTTAACGATATGAATATTTATTTAACCTAACCTGCAATCAAAAGATAGCTCGGCGTAAGATCATCGAAAGAACGCAATGATAATCTAGCTCATGACATTGCCAGAGTGTCAGAATTCAGTCTTTCTCTTCTATCCGGAGAAGTTCAAATCGGCGGTAAGCAATGCGTGGCAAATACTCTTGAGAAATCGACTTCCCGAACGGGCGATGCTAAACGTGTGTAAGTGTCATGTCCCATGATGATCACGACCCATCGCCACCGATCGCTTCGGATCAATTCGATCGAACCGGATTGGCACTCGATCAAAACAGTCTTCTTCTCGATTTTCTTCCACCGCAGCTCACCGATCGAGAAGATCCGAGAGCTAGAGAGCGAAACCGTGCACTTCCGTTTGCTGCACAGCCTCCCGCGTGCCGAGATGCTCTCGTGATGATCACTCCAATGCCAGGGCCAGAAGAAAAAAAAAACAAAAACGAAAACAGAAGTGAAGATGAGCGGCACTAAGACGCACGTTGTAAGGTGCGCGCAGGTGAGGAACAAAAAAGCTTTCCCCGTACGAGGAGGAACCGGTCCGCGAGTAACCTAATCTTCTCGAAAGGTGTCTTTTTATTAGGCTTTATTAGTTTGGTTCCCGCGCGCGCACCACCGCGCCGCCTCGTTTCACGCAGTTGCCGATCGGATCCGCGCATAAGGCCGTTATCCGATTTCTTGTACGAGTTTGTTTTATTCCTGCCGAGTATCGTGAGATTTCGTTTCGATTCATTTTTGCAGCCCCGCACCGGCCGTTTCGTTCTTTCTGGGGTGCGCTCGTCGAAATCGTCGCCCATCAGCGGCATCGGCCGGCACGAATGGCTTTGCGACATTCTTCCACTTTTAATCGGAAACCATCGATGACTTCAAAATTTCACCATTCCCCGGTACGGTCGGGGTGGATTTTACGCGGATTCCGTCCGTTTTCGGAGTTCGGTGACAGGGTAGGCAAGCTGCAACACCGGGGGAGTTGGTATTTATCGTTGGAAAGACGAATAAATTAGCTAGTTTCCTGGATGCGCCGTTTGAAAGATTATTTTTCATACGAGAGTGTACAGTTTTTTTGTGGAATGAACGTAAAATAAAAGCCCAGTTGCTGACATCATCAGATGTAGAGATGCTGTGAGAATATATCGAACAACAAAGCATAATCGATTAATAACTAAAATACAGGAATCCGACTGCGATTATTCACAATGTTTTCATATTATTTGTAACTACTAGTCTTTAAAACCTTCTAATGCTCAAGCAACGCATTCGTTAAGGAGAAATTCCATATGGCAGGAATTTCACTACCGTTCCAACGATTGCGGGTGATCGAATGGAATGAAGTCACCAACTAATCATCGAACGAACCGGACCCACCAGTATGCAGGTTGAACTGATGTGCGGTAAAACATCCACTGTGGCACCATGGTACCACCGGGAACCACTTTATTAACCTGTGAGAGGGTCAGATTTCTCCCGTGCCAGTTCGTACCGGGATGAATCTGTGATATGAAGTCATATTTTACCAAGCGGGGACGGCCTTGGGGGCCTTAATCGACTTATCTAGTCGTGTGAGCTTTAATGCGAATGGAAAATATTGAAATTCTTCCCATATGTCATAGCTGGGCACACGGGCATGCCGTTACCGGTTTACCCGTACCTATATACGGGAGCCACAACTACCTTCATCCCTTCTTTCACGTTTCTTCCTCTACCTACGCTTACCTAATGGACAGCCATCCATGAGAATATCGATTCATTACACGATTGACTATCGTCTTTATTTGATCAATATTTTCATGCTAGTTGAAAGACGGCTGGGACACTTGCGCGGAGCGGACCGAGGTGTCGTTTGCGTTGACTAATGGGCACCAATAACAGTAATAACTGGTCAACAATGAGCTTCGATAGGATTTGGAAAATTGCTCCCTAATCACCGTGCCGTTAATCATCGATCGGCCACACGGGGTTCGGTCGATTATTGGTGGTACGCGTAGAGTGTGGCACGCAGAAACTTGGCGACCGAGAATCCTTTGGTGTTGCCTTACTGGAGCTAAAAGCGGTGTACGGCTCGTATCGGAATGTAATCGGGTGTGTCCGGTTTGGATGTGAAGTAAAAGGTTCTGTACCGCTTCTCAAGCATATCCATTGCAAACCTAGACGACGATGAGTGTTCTTCTGTTTCGTACTGTCATAAATTCTTATGGTAACATTGGGTAATCAACAAAACAAGCAAAAACAACAGGAAAATGTGCCACCCTTAAGGCAGCGGCCCCGGGAGTCCGTGCCGATCTGCCGAACGGAACAGACGTGTCTCTTACTGCTCGTGCAAACGGTCTAAGCTTTGATAGTGTGTGTGTGTTGTCCAA
>KB663832.1:5143878-5157750 GCA_000349025.1 Anopheles minimus
GGGGTGGTCCCGTTGTTTGCAACGTAATACTGGGTCCCTATGAAAGGTTTCCACCACGGTTAACAAAAAAAAAAAAAAAAAAAAAAAAAAAGGCAGCGGCCCCATGTGAATGTATCGGGAGAAGAACTGGATTCTTACAGGCACGTACTCATACGCACAAACACTCAAACTCTTGGACATATTAGTGTGGGTGTAATCCCACCCCAGCGCTACACATTTTACCCTTTCCCCGGTCGATTGGATCGATCAACGCAGGAGCACATTTCATTTTCGAATCAAGCTTATTTATTTATTTATACTAGCGTTTCGTTTTTCTGTATTTGTTGTTGCTTTTAAGCTTCGGCTCCAATCTTGGAGGTCGCGGGATCCGCCATAAGGTATTGGAAATTGGAAGTTGTGTGTGCGCGTGTGAATGTAACGATCGCACCCATCCGATCGTGTGAGATGTGTGTTTGATCTGTGTGGCAAAGTGGATACAACCGTTGCTTGCCGGACCCAAGGTGTGAGGTCTATCGGTTTACTACTTAATTCGCGCTACCCAACAGTGTGGGTTTCGGACCACCGCATGGTTGACTAATGGCGCATCGATCCGATCAATTTCGATAGCATGATAAATAGTTTGTCGGGCGCGGGTGGGGGCTAAAATGTTTTGCTGTTTTGCCTATCGGTGACATTTTTTATCCAACCTGATACGATCTCTGATGGTGAAGGTATGGTAACGCATTCATTGTTTGATTTGCGATACTTTGCACTATGAAGCTTACTTTCGAGCGAATGGGCAAGATTGTGATGGCTTAAACCGACTTTATTGATAGAATTTAATACTTCGAATGCTGGATATTTTATTATACTGTTCTCCAATTTATGTATTATTTTTACTTTTTATAATTGTTTTCTCTTTTTAATCCTATGTCCTCAGGAAATTCTGGTCTGCCATTCCTGGAGTTCGTTGACTATCAATAAGCGGAAAGATATCAAAAGGTAAAAAAAAACAAGTTAATGACGCCCCAAGAAGAAATTTCGTCATTGTACATATTTAGCACATATTGCTTTTTCAAAAATAAAACAAAAATCTTCCGTTTGTTCCGTCTCAAGCCTTGCAAGCGTTTAGCAGGAATAAAGTACATGTTGGGTTTCATTTTATCAAACCCAATGTCACCCGGGATGCTTTCGTCATGCTGCACCAGGGCAAGTTTGTGTAGGGCAAACATTTCAATAACTGACCATCTGGTCGGCCGGTTTTGGCGTCCAACTGTAGCAGCTTGGATCGGATACAATGGCAACATGCAGTCCTATGATTTCCTTCCCCGTGGGCAACACAATAAATCTCTTTCGCAATGGTAGCTTCTTATTCGCTTGTGCGTTTTTCATTCTGCTGCGCCCGATCTCGCTCCTTCGCATGGGTTGCAGCAAAGACGCGACGGGCAAATGGCATCGTCCGTGTCCGACCCATCCCGCGCGTCCACTGCGCAAACAACCGAACAACACCGGCAGCGGAATTGCGTGGGATGTGGGATTAGTACCAACCGGAGCACTGTAGAAGCGAAGACGTCGGGCTTACTCAACGCAGCACCATTCCTCTCAAGGATATGTGGTGGACGGATTATGGGGATCATAAAATCGCAAACGATGTGCGTCCGACCGGGACGGGAGTCG
This sequence comes from Anopheles minimus, assembly GCA_000349025.1. Lineage (NCBI taxonomy): Eukaryota > Metazoa > Arthropoda > Insecta > Diptera > Culicidae > Anopheles > Anopheles minimus. The sequence goes on from KB663832.1 coordinate 5,145,535, forward strand.
GTGGTCGACAGAAGGGTGAGTGCGCCTTGCAGTCGTCTGTGGAGACCGAGCTTTAATATCGCCACCATGGACATGGCGCTGTGGTCTCTGGGATGGGTTTCGATGGGTTTTTATTTTCTCATTCCGCAGCTTCAATTTTAACGATTATCACGCTCTAATTTAGACGTTATTTACAACGTTGCACAACACGACGAAATATGCATGAGCGCATGAGGACATTCCACAAATAGTTGCTATGCGCAATCGTGGCGTTCCCGGGCATATGGTGGAGTGGCGCATTCTGTTTGATGTGGCTTGTAGCGTTGTAATTAAAACGACAGATCTTGCTTGCGTTGTGTAGATAACGATCGAGCAACTAGAACATGATACTCGAGGGCATGAAAATTAGATAAATTTTGAAGTGGAATTTAACTTATTGCTTGTTTGATTTTTAACTACAGTTTCACTAATGTCTATTTTCCCTAAACAACCGCTGGGATCTTTCTGATATCGCCATTACTTTCCTTTTCCTTTATGTAATGTTCTTACATAAATCCCTCCATTGCTAATGGAGTTCGCATCAATTTCCGTTTTTTTTGAGCAAGCACGAAATAAAAACTGCGCTTAGCGAACGACAAAACACCCCCCATTTTTATCTATTGACATAAGGCGAATGGTTTTAAGCGCATAACAAAAACCGATCAAGCTTTGGTGATATTTGGCGTTGTTTTACTTTCAAAACTCGGCCACTCCCTCGGACATTTTGAGTGCAAAACCGAATGAATTCGTCGCCCGCGTTATCGTTTTATTTGACTCACGGCCAGAGATGATGATGATGATGATGGTGATGCACTGCTAAGGTATTTCATATTAAACCGTACGCCAGAGGGATTGTTGCGTACCTGTGAATGGGTTGTTTTTCTTGCTTAGTTCATTTATTTGCTTTTCTTACTAATGGTGCCTATGAGTGGCATCATGTCGCTGCCAAGCGAATAGAGTTTTTCCCCCGAAAAACACTACTGAGGATAGTGGATCGTTTTTTGTTTTGTTTATTTGCTAGCTGCAAAATGAGGAGAAAGTATTTTCGGTTATTTATCTGACATCTTGGGCGGTCGGCTTACAGGTGGTTGTGTTGCAAGCTTCTAAAAAAAACACAGAAACGACAACAACAGGCGTTCCGTGCCGAAACGAAAAGCAAAAGCAATCTGTTTAGAAGCCCAAATGGCGCAAAAAAAAGCCACGAAACAACAAAATATCGGACCCCGTAATGGAACGGCACACATTAGCACTTAATGCGGTGCGAACATGATGCATTTGATTTGATTTTGGTTCGGCACTGGGACAAAGTGCAAAGTGTGGCTGAAAAAAAAAACAGTGGACCCCGTCTGCCGCGTCACGTATGTCCAGACGGGTCGTTCCGACGAAGGAAAAAAACCCACTTTAGCATAATCGGCCGCATACAAAAGTTAACAACATTCTCTTCCGGTGATGCACTCCTCCCCCTCGGCACTCTTTGCTGGAGATTGGAAAAAGTGAGAAGGTTGAACAAATTTTTATGGCTTCCCAGGCAAAGTAAACTGCACATAGAAACACCAACCCCGGCCACAGGAAACCCTCGCATCGGTGAAAGGGGTTACAGGAAAGCATCCCCAATGGTGTTCGAGATCGTTTTTCGTTTCGTTTTTTTTTCTCTCTCTGTTGCGTTTTTCGCAAACCGGAAACCGGAAGGGACCGGTTGATGGTGTGTTTGCGAAGGAAGTGTCTCGTTTATGCTGCCACTCCGTGCGCACACCCGGGGAAAAAAGCATACCGACAAAGGCGAGCAGCAACAGCAGCAACAGTACCTTCCACTACGGGTTACGGTTTATTTGCATAACGCGGCTACATAAATGTCGTTACGAACGTAACGCTCCGTCGTCCGGAGGCCCGAGATGTGCATCACCTTCGCGCGGGTTTGGGAAAGTGGCCCTTCGGAGTGACATTTCGTGATGGCGTAAGGGAACGCACTGAGTGTGGCGGACGTAAACACAAACAAACGCGACCGATGGCGGAAGACGCGTCAAAGAGGCGAAAATTGACCGGATAAGTGAACGTTACAAGTTTATTTTGATGAAGTTATTCCGTGCGGGGTTTTAGTAGGTGGGAAATGGGTTTAGCGTTGGAACCGAAGCCGAACGGGAAGCGAGTAAAGGGCGGGAAGTTTGCTAAGATGAAGCGCTAATGCTAATAGGAAAAAGGTCGGGAAAAAGGTTATGCCGGGCGAATGCGAGCGCTCACACTGTGACAGTATGATGATTAGGGTGCCCTGCCGAATGACGATGTCCCGTACCGAACCTGCCAAGTGAAGATCAGTAAAGTGACAAAGGGATAGCTCCGATGCGGAAAATAGGAATCGACCTATACGGGACATGCAATGTGCCGAAAGGAAACGAGCCTGTTGCGGTCTAATCGAGCAATTGATAAAATAAATACTTTTAACCGATTTACTTTAGAGTTCTTCTTACTAACCATGAGCTGTGTCAACAACTGGACGTATTAAAATTTGTATAACGAAATTGTACGTAGATAAGCAATTTTATTTTTTTGTTTTTTGCTCTAGAATAGACATAAATACGGCCGTTTATGCAAGAGTAAATAAACTCTAATCGATAAAGAGCGATCAGAATTGAAATCTAAAACCTTTGTCAGCACCCAATCATGTTTAAGGGTGAACATTTCGTTTTCTTATAGCATATGTGAATATGTGAAGCCTATAAAATGAAGTTCCTTGTATGCCACTGTCCAAGATCGTTTTTCTATTCATCAGTTTACAGAACGTTCACTCTCAGTTAAAATATGTACTGGTTTTTTAACAGAATTTACCAATTGAAGATATTATTCTTGATACTTATAACGAAAATGCATAATCGAAAGTTCTACCCACTGTGCATTGCAAGCATTAGATTAACATTGGATTATTTTGTAGATGTCCCAAGCAAACGTTGTATTCCTCAAACAGACTGAAAATAAACAGTCTTAACGTAAACCTGCAGAATTTTCCCTCTGAACGCTCGCGTTGTTTTGATATTACGATTTTATTAATCCACCGTTGAAGTGACAAAAAATCCGGCTGATGTTTCTAAAAAGGAAGAAATAAATGGTAGGACAATATATTCTGAGGATGCAATACAGTCTGGCAAGGTCAGTGTGACACTCTTCCTTTGATGTTAGGATGTGCTCACGCTCAGGAACAATATGTTTTTCGATTCTAGTAGTTAGTTCTATGACACTTTATTGGGATTTGAGGTGCTAGCCATATGTATAGGTCTGTAAGTAGTGACCATTCGTTTTTCATGCAGTCTGGCAAAGTAACTACGACATTCATTCGTTGAATATATAGGACTTGGCCAATCTCAGACACAAAAGGGTTTTCTTGTCCCGGAAGGTGCTCATAAAACTGTAACAGAGTGTTGTAGACCGAAAGCTTGTAGATCACTACCCAATCAATGGTACTCGGAAGACTACTTAGGATTACTAGGAAATTCGGATGTATGGAGGATGATCCTGTGTTTAAAGTGCAGAGAGTTTGAAGAGTTGCATGAAGTACTTCCAAAAGTTTTTAAAAGTATTATATAGGCATCTGTCTAAATTTTCGACAAGTGTTTAGCATGGATATTGAAATCATGTATTAGAGTTCATTATTGTTACTTCGATGGTACTAACATTTTCCTCGTCTGACACTTCATCCACGAGCCGCGAGGTTGCTGTTCGGCATGTGTTGAAATGAGCGCTAGAAACTGCCGCTGATTAGCTACCCGTGGCAGAAACAGCTGATTTCGCGAGTTAATTTAATTGATAGAAAACGAAGCAGTCGGAAAAGCGGCCCCATTTGCAGACTCTAATGTACTGCCTGTTCACACCCCTTTTTTCACGATCCCCTCCTATCCCTTCCTCTTGCCTATTAGTTGGCCTCTTAGGTGGGTCTGATGTTGCGAATTAAGATAATCATTTCATCCAACAGCCGGTTCCGCCATACATCGGCTCGTGCCTGCACCCCTGTGAACGTGAAAATGCCGTCCAATTAGCTTGCTTGACAAGCAACCGTCAACCGGGCGAACAGGCTGCCGTTTGCCGGTCGGCGGCGCAAAACTTTAACAAACGCAGTAGCGTACAGGGCCTGCCGAAACGAAGGGCCCTTCTGGTCGGTGGCATGATCCTACCGCTGGATAGACTAAAATCTGGCAAACAGTGTTTTTGTTGTTGCATAACTGGAGCCGGAGTGGAGAACGCGAAGCTATTGCTACCTTGGGCAGGAACACCAACTCCTAGCTCGATCCCATGATCGTCGGGAAAGCGAAAGTTTCCCTGTTTTTTTTTTCTTTGTGTGTATGTTTGCTGTTTTGCTTTTGAGAAACATAATGCAACAGTGAGATGGTGTAGAAATAGACATATTAGAGGTTCGTTTAAGGGCTGGTAAGACGGAGACGATGTGGGCGCTGGGTAGTGTTCGTTTTCATTAAAACATCATTAACATCATTATTTACCGAGAAGCAAGAAGGATCCCAACGATCGCTTTACATGGGAGGGTTGTTGCGTCTCCAATGCGGGGTAGAGAGAAAGAGGGAGAAAGAAAACGCCAGCAAGAAACCACGATGGAGCATTTCTCGATCTGTCGATTGCCAAATACATCCCGAGCTTTTAGCATTTGGACTCCACTATTGGCCCAGCTGCTAGGGGTGGTGAAATTCCTAAATTCCTGAAGAGCTAAGTTATGTTCGTTTAGAAAAGCAAATAACATAAATATTAAGCTAGACAAAGTAAACAAACACGCACACAGGCAGATACACATAGCCACACAGTTTATGAGGCTTAAGTTGGAAAGATCATCGTCTTGCGGAGGGGCATGGCATGAATGAGCAAAAGCAGCATGGGATCGGCCATTCGAGCAAGGATCGATTTCTCGCAAAAATTGGAAAGGGAGCGCACCGTGTGCCCGGTTTAGGTTGCCACCATCTATCACGATCGCGATCTTTTTGAATACCTTTATGTTTTGTCTCATAATGTCTATACAATAGTCTAAAGGGGAGTTGAGGAGGTCGTACAATATTGCATAAGTTTTGGGAGTTTTGATCATAGTTTAGAATTTGTAGAATATTATATGTGGTTGTAAATCAAATGTACCTTAAGTTTATTGTTATAAAGGTTTATGCAAAACCGCTGATTTTAAAAACACAACTTAAACTGACTAATGATGTGCTGAACTAATAAGGATATAAAGAATATAAAAATATAATAATTAAGTTAATCCATGACCTATGCTTTGATATAAAATTACTCTCTTACGTTTACAACGTGAAACCTCCACGAAACAGTTGCTGGCATATGTGTGACATAAACAATCCACGCACGTGTAGAGAGATCGCTAAAAACGATAAGCAAACAATTTATCCAAAAGTAAACAGACACATTGCTAAAAATGTGTTGCTGTCTTTCGCAATTATCTAATAATTTCAATTTCATCGATCGCAATGTTCGCCACAAACACATCAGCGCACCGCAATCATAAGTTTCATAACCAAAAGGCGCACCCCCGATCGCAAGAGCCTACAAGATGGCGCAATGGCAACGTTTGCCAGTGTCATTTTTTCTGGGTCAGAATTTACTAGCCTCCTTCGATAAAAAGCAGTGCGAAATAAGAAGGTTACAAAAATGAATATTAATTCATGCACACTTTTTTGCTTGTTTTGTATTTTGTTTTTTATTTCCTACTCAGCTGTTAACAGGATCAACAGCATTTGCCGCATTTGTTTTTGTTTATTTAGCGAGAAATATCATATTCAATACTGCAAGCAATTTGTTTGTACCGTCATGAGCTTTGCAGGCTGTGTCGTGTTGGTTATGCACTTCTTCCATCCTTTTTTATCCCATTACATAAAGGTGGGTCTAGACACGGGGCAGACTAGTGTGGTGGCATATAAAAAGTGGGGGAATAAATCGAAGCCGCTCTTAATTAGCATTAGCAGCGACGGTACCGACCATACATGACATGCTGACAAATTCATGACGACAAGCCCCCGGTTCGGCTGCAGCAAATGCACTGGGGTAAGTTATTTATTTATTTGTTTTTTTTTTGCTCCCCTGTATAAAATACTTAGTAAATCTAATCCAGGCAGTTCGTGATTTGACACCAATGTGTGAGGAACGTAGAAAAAGCAGTGCGGGGGGATAAAAATTTTGAAACTCCCTAAAAAAGGGCAAGGTAAGGGCACCGGCAAAAATGGGAGAGCTTTTAATGCAGTTTTTCGTTGCTCACTTCTCCTCGGTCGGTTAGATCGTTTCACCGTTTTCATTATTCTCTTCGTGATCCAAAATCGAGCTTAATTGCATATTATTTCACTTCGGGTGGCAGCCGTAGAACGGCACCTGAATCGTTCCTTTCGCTCCTTAATGATTGGATTTGTGAGTATATTTGTGGATGTGTGTTTTCCCTATTGTCACGATTGTTGTAACCGATAGTACGAACGGGTAGGGGATTAATGCATGTTGTTTAATTAAAATCACATTCTATGAGCTGTTTCATAATATCAAACATAGGCTTGTGGCTGTGCATGGAAAGACTTAGGACCCGCTCTTAGCAGATTTGAGATTTTTTGTTGGGATAGTTTAAAATGCAATATATTAAATAATATTCTTTCACATCTTCATTAATGATTTATATAGTGGACTCTATATAATCTTTTTACAGCCCAATTGTGTATGCTTTTTGTAGAGAAGCATAAAAAGCGGGCATTTAAAAATAATAAGTTAAGGGAAATCCACAAACTAATGAAAGGCTCTTGCATAAATCGCGAAAGCTAGTGATACTTGAGTTTTTATTGTCATGTAGCCTTTTGTTTTTCAATGTTTTTGATTGCAGTTCCATTCAGTAATTTTTAAAATCTCTCAACGTCTAAACATTTTGTTCATTTTTCAACTGCTTTTACATTAGGCTCAAACATTCGACAATCTTTTTACGAGTCGCATCATAAACCTATAATAGCTTCATTACCAAAACGATATGAAACATTTTCTCTACTTATCTCTTTATTAGTTAATTCAGCGAAGTTATTGTGGTTCTGATAAAAACAAAATCATTCCACATTCACTAAACCCTTAATATAGAATATATATTTTAGCGTTGTGATTTTCTTCTAAAAACCTAAATTCACAACGAACAAACTTGGTTGTTTGTGTGGCACTTTTACTTTTCTCTCTACTATCATCTCTTGCACCTTTTACCATCGCTCATTTTGAATACAAACAGCTCAATTGTTTATTGACGATTCACGACTAGTGAATACAATTTTCTGTTATCCTATAAAAGCTATAATACTAGTGATATTGGCTATCAACGAAAGAAGGAACTTAACATCCTTAAAAATCCGGATGATTTTTTATTCAGATGAAAAATGCTCTCAATTTGTCCTTTTACAACGTCATGAATGTGACGAATTTATCCATCCGTTGAACCAAACGACGACATCAATGTTTGGCAAAGTAAACTCAGTTACATGGAACGAACTTTAGCGAATTTTATGCTCGATATAGCTCCACTAAACAGATACGAAAAACACGTCACATGCCTATGAGCGGTATATACTTTTTACCACTCGTTATGTTTATGTTGCAAAGAACACGCAGTTCATCATGATGCAACTAGACCACCGAATGGAAGGCAACAGAGGAAACAATACAATAATCCATTATCATCTGCTTAAAATTACCACACCAATAACTGTTCATTATTGATGCTCGGGTTCAGTTTAAATGTGTGCTTGCTGGGCTGTGGTCCGCTCTTCGGTCTGCCGCACAACTCCACTCACCCGTCTGCGCTAACGGCCATCCTAACGGCGTCCCGACCGTATTCGGGTCGGTGCGAAAGTGCATCCGTTTTTTTGGCAGGGTTTTGCACTACATCATTTACGTTCCGCTAGATGTGCCGTTGCATTCAGGAGCGTATGTATGTGCATATATTTGCTACTCTGTGTTATTTTGGAAACTCGTTTATGTTTCATGCTTTTATGTTGGTCTTGGAGGATGCGTAAGGATTGCGTGTGCTTATTTACATTGGAATGCGTTCCATGCGAATAAAGCAGAACAATCATCAATCGGAAATGGACACATTGTAGTTTTTGGGTCAGATGTTTAAATTACATTTGCGTTTAAATAACATTTTCCATTTAATTTGTAGCTTCATCAAAGGTAACATAATTATATTACACGCCTTCTAGATGCATTTTAGACAGCGTAAAACGTAGAACGGATAGTGTGAATGAATTTTTCGAACATAAACTCCCAATATTCCATTCATTTTTGTCGGCTTTGGTTTTATATATATTTTTAATAGATATAATAGTTAGTTATTATATATAATTATATTTAATTATAAGATCTAATATTTTAACAAAACTATTTAAAATATCGTTGAAAATTGCTCTTCATGTTACATTTTTGGATAGCTACGAACATTATACACTTTCAATACAATGCTCCATTTTTCCGCAATTGCATACCCAATTGGCATAACTGCAGTCGCATGCAAACGCATAATATAATGGCGAAAAACATGCGTTTTTTGGATGTCGAAAAGAAAGAATGCGCTCGAAACAAGTTTTACGTGCTATGTGTTCCTTGCGAAGCAACGGGAACAGGAAACCGCACTGGAAGGAAACGAAGACAAAAAACAAAAAGCTGCTTATCGCTATAAGCTGTCATCGGCATGCATTGGTTTGATAACTGTGATGAGTTGCAATTAAGCACGCGCGTCGCAGAGAATGAGCTTTTTTTTGGGAGGAGAGGTTTTTTTTCTGTAAGTTTATTCTTTGGGGAAATGTGCTTCCCGGAATATGTTTTTTTGGGTTCTGAGTATCATATAGAAAATTCTAAATGTTTCATGAACTCGTTTTATTTATTTTTACACATTCTTGTATAGTTTCACATCTTTGATTTAAACGGTTTACATTGTTTTTCAGTGCTCATTCATATAGTTATATAAACATACTTGCTATAATAATCATTATAATTCAGTTTGGCAACACGGCTGCAACAACAAGCTCCGAGCTCGACACAACAGCCGAGCTCGATCTTTTCTTTTTTCGCTTCTCAGCTCTCGCGCTATACGGATCATTTACGCTATTCAACACGGTTAGGTTAGTTTTTGTTAGGTTAGGATTAAGGTTAGATTAAATGTAGTGATAAGTTAGATTTAAATAATCATAATTATATATATAACTATTTGTTATTTATTTTCTCATCAAAGTAATAAATTTGATTTTTTTTTCTATGGTACTATTTGGTCTATAGCTTCATAAATAATTGTGTAGCTTTTGATGATAAATTTGTCGAACATATGTAGACAAAAAACTGTCTGATTCAATCAATTGGGGAAATTTTATTTAAATTTGTTGTTCGTATTGCTTTAATAAAACATCATTGTTTTTATTTCTTTGCTGCATGTGCATCTTTTGTGCAAGTTATTTCGAAAATATTTTAAAAATATTCTTTTGCAAATGTCAAAAAACATGACTGTGAATTCAAAATCGTATCCTCCCACACTGCATGAGTAATTTGAACTCCCAACGGTGTATGAGCAATCCAACAAAATGATTCAACAAAAAAAAATCAGACTAATATCATTAACATGCATTGCGATCGCTATCACAAAGTGAATAACGCTGGTGACGGTGATTGGGTCAAAAACTATAGCCTTAAACCTTCCCAACATATTCCACTGCATGTGTGCAGTTTTTTATCTCACATACATTTCAGCAAGCACACGATCAATCGACACGCAACCGGTCCGCCCCAAAACATCCCCAGAACACAGCTGAATGCAGCTGCAAATGACTTATGAGTAATGAGTCCGCTTCTCACTCAGCCATGAAGCCATGAATGCCATTTGCATTTCCTGTCCACCCTCTTTGCTCAAACGGGGAACCGAAAAATAAAAAATCTGCAACCGATCGTTTGAAATGTGGTACACGCGTTATCGTTGGATTTTGGTGATGGAAGCGATTTTGATGGTTTGATGGATTCGAAGAGTGCGTTTCGTGCCGATCTGAACCGTTCTGATTGCATGAGAGAAGAAAAAAAAAGCAACCACCCTCCCGCTGACGGGTCATTTATTTTGACGAAAGCAAGCAACATGCGGTTGAATGGCTTGTCTTAAAAAAAAACTTTTTGCATGCTGAATGAATTGACTGATTTTGGGAGGGCTTTAGAAGAAATAAATTTTACAAAAGCACCAAACCAAAAATTCACACTTTTGGAATTCCAGCACACTGAGCAGGCAAATTAAGCCGCATCGGAACGAGTAAAAGAAAAGCAAGAGCTCCATCCATGGCCGCTGTGGCTTCTTCTTGCGCGTTAATAGCTGTTTAATCCTTAGCAGGAATCGCCGGCTTGTTATTTCTTTCTTCATGTGCGGTTTTGCATGCACACACACACGCACGGAACAACCAATGGCAAATGGCAACAAACTCAGCGCCAAACTCCCGGGCGAAAGGTGCGTGAAACAGATTGATGCCGATCCCCGTCGATCCCGATTGATTGATGTCGGAACCGGGCCCAAAGTGAACGAAGATGAACAAAGCCGTGCGGTTCAAGTTTTGGCACAACATTCACAATTTGGGTACTTGCGCGTAGGAGACTATGGCGGTGGGTGAGCACTGTACCGAAAACAAGCGTTTCCTTGTTCAAACCAACTGCGGATGTCACAATGTGCGAGTTCGGAGTATTTTTTTTTTCTGGTTAGCTAAAAGGTTTCTTTAAACGCCCCCCAGAAAAAAAGAAAAGAAATGAAAGGGATTCAGCTTAAATGTGGCAATGTTCACGCGTTGAGTGCAATTAATGCAATCTAATGAATCGATTCAGGCGGTATGAGTGCATTTTTTTGTGCGAAAACCGTGCCTTATGAAGTCATTCATTTCAGAACGAAAGGTGACTTTAGCACAAAAATATTACAAAGAACTGCATTGTGGTTAGTTGTGGTACGCGGAATATACGATTACCTGCTGATGGTATTGAGCTTTAATTTAAAAAACTGACGAGGCGTAATTAATCTGTAAAATACGTTCTGAGAATGACAAGGCGACTAGGATAATCGTGCGCTTAATGCATTTACTTTTGTTATGGTGTGAGAACGATTTTAAATAATTCATTATGCATTATAAATAAGCTTACTATAAAGTGACACCAAAACACAATCACATACATAAAGAATACTTGTGAAACGTCTAGCGTTTCCTAATTATTTCATCAAATAATGCCCCGAGCGCCATGTACGTCATGGTCAACTTCTTTACCCGGCGAAAATGGCGCAACTTCGATGCACCGATAGTTTATCGATCCCAGTTAATCTTATCTACCCTGTCTCGTTGCCACCATACCCCATTTCGGATCGATCGCTTTCGTGAGATCATAAATTATAATCCATAAATAGTCAAAAACGAATGTTGTCTTGCGGAGCACGGGTGAGAGGAAAAAGCGGAACAAGAAAATCGATCAAAACCCGTGGAAACCTTAACGGTGGGGAAGGAAGAGCTCCTGTATGCGAAGGGGGGGGGGGGGGGGTGTAGAATGCGGTGAGCAAAAGGGATAACATGCAGAACACGCCATGTTCGTCGTTGACCGTGGCCTGTCGTCCAAACAGCAACATTGTTGCCCAAAAGGCTTAAGCCATAAGAAACCGCCGGCCGTGATGCATTCGGCTTCCTGCTGCACGCTGTCCACGTTGTACAACATCACTGCACCCTTTTCGCACATGTCCCCGGCCGTATCGCGCACTGTCACACAGCGCTTTTCACCGTAATCCGTAGCTGCGATCGAAAGAATGGTTGTGCAGGCGGTTATCCCCTCGTTCCACCATAATCTCCCCTGTCCTACCCCGCTCGACCCAGCTCACATGATCGAACCCGAGAATAATCCGTGATCGTCTTTTTATTTTAATCTGCCATCCCATCCGCAGGGGGAGGGAGGGAGTGTGCATGCAGGGGCAACCACAACCTTAACCGATCATGCAAGAGCGGTATTACTTTTGTTTCGAATTTCCTCCCACCATCGGCCAGGCCACTTTGCGCGAACTTTTGTGACGTTTCGGGTTCCCCGTTTGTCGATAAGACATCTGCAAACTAGTGTTGGGAATATCGCTAAAAAAAAGGAACGGAACGGAACCAGTTCTTTTTTGAAAAGGAACGGAACGTGAACCTGGGGTCCAAAAGA
>KB663832.1:5158414-5308486 GCA_000349025.1 Anopheles minimus
ACGGAACGGAACGAAAGTATCGGAACGGAACTATTTTGAAAAAAGGATCGGAACGGAACGGTGAAAAAAAGGATCGGATCTTTTTTGCTAGGTTCGAACCGGAACGGCCAACACTACTGCAAACTGTTAAGCCTGAGGAGGACTTTCGCAGGTCCCGCAGATTTGGACCAAGAATGTGACCGGTGAAAGTAAACCGTGGTCGCTTGCGTGCCTCCGAGTGAGGAAACAATGGAAGTAATTTTACAATAAAATATGCCACTATGAATAGTTCGCCGGGCGCATTTTAATTGATTCCCAAGGTGCTCACTATTAGCAATCTTTCGATCCAGGAACCCATCCCATTCTGCTTGTAGTATGTTCATATTGAAATCGAATGCTTCATCACAATGGTTTTAAAATCATTTTACAACAGAAGCAAATAAATCAATAAAACATTTTAAATGGCATCCTCTTCAGTGCACGATCTGAGAGCAGGGTAAACAGCACCAATAAAACCAGTCACTATGCGCACAGGAAATGCTTGTTTCAGAATTCCGTAACAGCGGCTTCCCGCCATGTGCCAAGAGTAAGCGGAAGAATTAAGAACCTTCTTCTACCAGGTTTGCACTTTTCGGCCAACACTCGCAAGAATTAACTCCCTTCGAGCCGTATCGAATCGATACATTTCGTGGGCCCCTGAGTGCTAGATGCTGCTGCTGCTGCTGGTTGCTTTTGTTGACATGACACTAACTTTAGCGTGAAACGATGGTGCGTCTGCTGGTGGCGATGTCCTTTAACTTTATCGCACCCAATTAAGGTTTTGGCTTCCCGTTCGGGGCAGTGTGCGTCGAGCGTATGAAGGCTTTAACGCGCTGAACTGTGCGTGAGGGATACTGCGAAGCGGTTTGCCGTCTCGCATCCGGTGGGGACGCGATGGAACGGTTGGGATTTTTCGATAAAGCAGGCACGATGGTGTTAAGCGAAGCGAAGAGTTTGGAAGTGTCGAAAGTGACAATAAGTTGGGTAAGAGTTATTTTGTTTGAATTGATTGTGTGTTGCAACTGTTGAAAGGTTTTATTAATCTGTTCAACCTTAAATTTTGATATCCTTAGAGAATTTTAGTGGTTTTTATTCAGTTTCTCGTATGTAATGCCAAGGAGACCAATAAAAGAAATTTGTTTAAACATTTAACTATTGCAATAATATGGTGGACAGAACACAATATTTGTTTTTTTTTTATAAAGACACTTCCTCCGTCTAATACGGCTAGGCCGTCATACAATAACAAAAAAAAGACAATTCCTCTTGAAAAATTTAATTCGATAAAAGGAGAACATTATTTTAATATTTCATTGCCATTTACTCGTTGAACAATAAATTCAAACATGCTTTCAAACAATTTGAAAGTATTACCATATTTTTGCTGAGGTTATTTATAAAAGTCTAATGTTTATACGGATTATTTTTAACCGTTTTTTAATATTCCACCCTTTTTATCTAATGCTTCACAAATGTAGCAGCTATTTCACGCCAAATTTTAAGAATTACCCTCTCGAACTGACCCAAATCAATGGCAAGTTTCTCAGTAAGTGGACGCATCGGAGCGATTACTTTAAGAAAATAGATCTTTGATCGCTTTTCCTCTTTCGCTTATCAGATTCATGGGCCCTATCTTTCACTTCCATCCCCACAAACATCTAAAACAACCACTTCCACGTATTCGCTCATTTTAGACATCAAATCAGCTTAGGGGAGGTCTGGAGGCCTATACGAGGCCTATACCGATCATCCCACGGCTAGACCGGGGATCTAATCTTATCAGAACCGTTCTCCCGTACGCAGGACTGACTATCCAAGTACGAGAAATCAATAAGCTCAATTAATTCAAATCCTAAGGCTTCATATATCACTTGTTGTCCAGGATGTCAGTTGCTTTTCTGGTTGGAACAACGTCCTGCTGATCTTTCCCGTAAAGGTATCTGAGACAAATGAATTCAGTTATCTTCAAAATAACAATTCTGTAGTACGCCGCAGAGACTTTAAAGCTGCAATAGCTATGTACGGTCCCACAAACTATCAACGACTGTGTGCTTTGGGCATTTGGGATGTTCATATGAGATTCAGCTATTCTTTTTTTCTTCAAACAATTTCTTATACAATAAAAAATACACGGTACTTTTGTACCGAGGGATGTTCGATCTAATCACTTTTTGTTAATAACCTACAAAAGGACATGGATATTTGCATTTTTTATAAGGTTTATAGCTAAGATACTTGCTTAATACTTGATTTATTCCGGACTTACTTAAAACAACACTTCAAACTAAAACCATTGCCGATACAGGATGACGTATATGACGCATATCCACATGAAAGATTCTATTCATACTTAAAGAACATTGTCTAAATATATTATCTTTCAGTTAAAGTAATATCATCAATAACAGTTTTATACATTGTTATTGGTTGAAATTAATTTTGGATTATATTTATTAAAAATAAATAACTTCTTCAGCACTTTATTGGAAGCCACACATAAATCAGTTACCTTCTTGGAAACATTTTTTTTTGTTTCAGTATCGTATGCAATAAGCAACAGGTTTCTGGTATGGGGCGTAGAATCACCGTGGCGGTGCCATCAACAACCGCCAATTTATTGTAAATTTGACACTTGGTCACTGCGTGGGCAACAGAAGCTGGCACACACGACGCACTCCACCGTGGCTGCGGCTCCCAGTGGCGGCGTAAGTTGATTTTCCAACTGTGCAATATTTCAGGTGCACAGTTTTCTGCTCCCGCTGTGCCTGTTTAAAACAACTACCCCCGTGTATGTGCGTGTGAGTGAGATAACGAGCGCGGGGATGGAATTATTCAAACGCTGGGTGGTGCCATCTTTTGCAGTTATTTTCGGTGTGAGGTAAAATGTTTACCGGAATGCATTTTACCTACGCCACCCACGAGCAGAGTGTATGCGAGCGTACCGGCGCATTTTGACAGGTAGTACGAATAGATAACGTACTGCAGGTGTCGTGTAATAATTTAATAAAAGTGCACAATAAATGCATCAGAAACAGTTAGCAAGAGATACATATGAAATTAGAACGAGTTAGATATTGTACTGGCTTTCTATTTAATAAATAAAACTGTTTTAATAATGTCAATAGACTTTTTTTATCAGAATAACTTTGGTTTTTTCGAAAATAAAAAAATAGTAATTTAAATTTCATTACAAGTGAAATACATAACTTACCTTTGAAAGATGTTGCCAATTAGTTTCGCTGCTTGTTACTGCCTTTTCAGTTACAGATGAATTATCTATTGATTGAAACAAAGGTGCTCAATCGGGTGTTTAGAATAGCACGTGTTTTTATTTATCTTTATTTTTTATCACACTTATTTCAAGCTTCTATTAACATATTTTAACAACACATATATTTTTTTCACGGGATTATATCAACAGAACCATAGGAATTCTTTTAAATTCTGCCTTGCTGCAACAACACAGTGGTTTTGGAACGGAAACGCACACAAACTTCACTAATTCGATTTTTTTTATTTTCTGCCGACCAATCGGTTCACTATTTATTTAAACCACTCCCGAAACAATCGTAAAAGGTGCACTTTTTTCAGCACGGTTTTTTCCGATGATTATCTTATTCTGAAAACATTTCTACGGGATTCACAAAACCTGAATAGCGTATAATGAGAATGATGAATCGTTTGGTGATAGATTTTGAATCTTTTCAATTTTCTTATAACTTTTAAAGTTGTCTAGTCTCTGGCCGGTTGTAGGCAATGATCGAATCAAAAGAAGTTCCAAAATTATTAATAATGATTGTTCAAAAACATATAACCGAGCATGAAACGTGGTGAGACTAAAAGTTAAAATAAAAGAAAGGCAAGAGGGTTCTCGTTCGCGAGATGCGTGCAGGTTGCAGTAAAATTCAAGAAAAATACGCAAGTTTTGGAATTCTTTGCGCTTTTGGAAGAAGCGAACAGCGAATTAAAAAACAATACCACTGCTCACAAAGACCATGGCGCAACCTTTTCACAGCTCAAGAGCACATAACACAGTAAAGTATGATAAATCTTCAGATGATCACGCACACACAGCAGTATTTTTCCTCTTCTTTAAATTAACATACACACACACAACGAAGATGTACGCACATACAGCTACACACAAACAGACTCACACACACAAACACATAATTGCGGCTTTATGAAAAGTGCGTACGCACTCCAGCATTTATTCCACATGCAATCGGTTCGGAAGAGGTTCTCTCTTGCTCTCTTGACAACGTTGCTTTCACAACTGCTCTCTAAACTATCATTCGGTCTTCACTTCATATGAATTTTGTCAGGAGGCTGTTCCGATCGTTAGCTTTCTTTCTTTCTTCCCGTGAAATTGAGAGCTTTCGAATTGCGAAGAAAGGGCCAAAGGGTATCGTTTAATAGTAACATTTTACTATAGGTGGTGCGCAGTGGAATACATTTTTATATATGCTTGGACATTTAAAATGTTTGGAACATTTGAAAAAATCATTATGCTTGCTCGACAGCTGAACCGCAAGTTTACAACATGTTCTGCAAGAAAGGTAGATGCACCTTATAGAGTTTTTGAAGTGAATTAAACTACCGTAATAGAAGAAGATATTTGTATCTTCAAATATCTTGGTTCATTAATTAGTTACTTGAACATATCTTTGAATTAAAAAAAGGTATTATCTTCTTATGCTGTTATACAAACATTTGCGGTCTTAAATTATTCCTTCCGCTATGTTAGTAGAGTGAAAAAGAGGAAAGTCTAATTGGGGTTTGAAAGTCAGTTGGTTTTTATAGGAGATAGAAGTTTAAAAATCGAATTTTAACCAAGAGTGCCGAAAAGTTTTAATTTAAGTACGCACTTTGCTCTATTTCAAACATCAGAATAAAACCGAATTTATCTTTTCAATGTCCTACGGCTTCGAACTCTCCATCATATGGCCCTTTAAACTGTGTTTAATTTCCTATTACATTCACAAACGTTACTACGTAACGGAATGGTAACGACGAAGAAAGTTGTTTGCAGTTCAATAAGGTTGACAAGTCGGTTGGCGAAATGGCATTAAAGCCTCACGTTCAGCACCCAACGAGGAACAAACCCTCTCGCCAATTGTTCACATGCAGTTTGTGAAAGCGTACCAGCCGTATGATCCACCGAAACCCTTGCGGCCAGTGCTCGTGTGTGTTTATGAACCTTCTCGCTTGTTTTCCGCACATCGAGAAAAGGTTAGCTAGCAGAACGTTCCGCAACCCCGTTCCCCGGTTGCAATGATGAAACCTTTGGCAGCACATCAAACTTTTCCACATTTGGTGACAGGTTCATCATTGCACAGCCGAGAGAAGCGGAGAATTTCGATCGGAATGCGGTACGAAAAGGAAGGACAGCGAAAAGCACAGGTGCGACAGGAGAGAGGAACACAATAAAACCCACGCACACATACACACGTGCGGTCACGAGCGCACACACATCTTTCCACGGTTGGCAGGCAACATGGAACGCACACACTGGCACACGGTGTGTGGTGGTCGGTCGACAGAACGCGTTTCGCGATCGACGATCATCGCGGTCGGAAGATAAACACATACACCCAGCAATACACATACATGCACGCAAGATCACTTTGCAAAGCAGTGGAAAGCATCTGTAGAACACAAAATTACTGGAATTTGTTTAGTAGTTGTTTGATCGTAGCAACATTTAAATGATGCAAGATGTTAAATGTCAGTGGCATTAAGAGATCGTACGGACTCGCGCATTTTAACACGATCGAGCAAACGTTTGCCTACGTAAGCGACGAGAGATCTCCGTTCTTTTGAGTAACACAAGTACACACACACACACACACACATACAAAACACGCACAAATAATCACGCATATGTACAGGACGAAACCGTTCATCGCTGCATCAGTTCTGCGCAGCTGGATGCATAAGCACTGCACACTCGTACATTGCGCGGTTTACATTTGTCGTTTTTATCAAACAGCATGAAAACAGACACTCCTTCAGAACAATGGAACACCACTAACCGGTCACTAACTTTCTTGCCGAGTGTAGGCACGGTAATGTATTCCGCTACGAACCAAACCAGAATCGACACAGGAGTACACACGGGGGCACGCGAAACTTCGAGCGCATCCGGGCTAGCTCACGGGTCAGCTTTCTACGATCGACTGAAGCAGCATCGGAGCCTCTGGATGGGCTCTCCCAGCGAGCATAGAAAACAACAACGCTCTCACGTAGGCACGCAACCGCGGCTACGTTCCATGCCCCTAAAGAGCGAAACCCGTTCCCCTTCTCCCATTGTGCGGGATACCGTTGTGATCACTCTTGATCTCTTTTTTTCACCCCACCTCCTTTTGGCTCCGGGGGTTCTTTTTTTCCCTCCTTCGGTCGTACCGTTTTACCTTCTGACTCGTTTGCGTACCCCGGGTTGTGGGTTTGGTGGAGGAAGCCGTGAAAGAAGTGGACAAACACTTCAATTCTGCACCCGAGAGCGATGCGGTACTGAAATCGATCGAAAGACTTCGTGCGGCGGTAGACAACGAACCCGAAAAAGACTACTTTTGCGTGTAGATTATTCTTAATTTAAAAAGTATTTTGAAAATGATGTAAAGCAGAGTTATTTTATTTTAAACTTATTTGAGGAAGCATCAATGTGTTCTTTTGAGCTAAACAGTAACTAACAGCAGCTATTATGGTTTATACAAATAAAAAAAAACAATAATAAAAAAATGATGGTGCGACTATTTGTAATAAATACGCGGAATTGTATATAATCTTGAAAACATGTTCAAATTCGTTAAAATAAAAATAAAACAAAAAAATTACTACTTTCAACCATTACAAAATCATCATCTTGCTAATTTCAATTAGGTTATTTTTATGTTTGTTGAAACAATTTTTTTATTAACATCACGATGAAAAATAAGTGCATATTCTACTGCTCGGGTAGTGATCCCGCCGCTCGACATGTGTACCATAAACAGGAAATATTCCACTAAAGAAAGAGCATTCTTCTCACCTGACAAACGGTTTCGTGTCCACGGTGGATGGATCGGACGGTATGATCGGTGGATGACCGGTAACCGTAACCGCACCCCTACTCCTAACATGCCACCATGTCTCACGCCCGTGGAAGCATCATTCCGCGATAACGCTGGGGAGTTTGCGAACCAAAACATCCAGAGAGTGACCTCTTCCGTGCACTGCTGTGTCTTGCTACATACCAGCGTTCTTTGTGTGGTTTTAAATGTGGTTCGCGTTTATGCTGCATCCATTCTTGCAATTTCTCTGCTCTCGGCATCACCGTGTGTTGGTTGGTGATCTTCCGTTTCGCTTCGACTCGTTCCCCTAGTAGTCTCTCATGCAGGCCGATACTCGGATCCGCTCGTTATCTCTTTGGGAAGCCTTTTCTTTCGAATGGACTCAGCACTCAGCGCAATGGAAGGGTTCCAAATTGCGACGGGAACTCAATGTGAGCTGAAAGAGATGTTTTCCATCGCAGTGAAAAGGAGTTTTCCATATCGAGAACGGAGAGACCCCAGGAAGCGTACAGCGGATTGTTCCCCTAACATAAAATACCCTCCCCCCCTCCCCCGGCCCCGTAGTTCGTCTCGTTGCGCCACTCTGGTTGCGTTTGTTGCAGTACCCACGATTCATGGCATTCCATTCAGGTGACCGCTTAGCGGGGGTTACGATTTTTTCTTTTGCTATTTTCGCACGACAACGTCCACTTTTCTTCTGTGGCGCGTCCTGTGGTTTGGATGGGGACATATTTTTTACACTATCTTACTCTATCCCATCTTCCTGCTGTATCTGTCCTTCTTTTTCTTTCAGCATGATCAACTGCTCGGTAGCTATGCTCCCGTTGGATGGGATCGATCGATCGTTGGTCGCTCGTTTGCATAACCGCTCATCAGCAAAGAGTTCTTTAGCCTCCGGTTGGGGCAGTGGACAGCAAAGTACAACTGGTCCGCGGCCCGGTTGCGCACGGTGAATTAAAAACGAAACTCCAGGCTGCCATGTGCGTTCTGCGTGTCTGATGAATCACGAATGACGAATGACATGTTTATATCGAATCTGTCCCGATAGATAATTGATTGCGTGGACGGGATTTAGTGGTTGCGCATGGACATACGGTTGATAGCGCGCACAAGAGAATAGGAGCTTGATTATCGGCGATGCAATGGCATTCTATGATTTATTGCATCTGTCTGTTGGGTTTTCCAAGTGTTCATGTGGTTTGTTTTTTCTTCGTCAGAATCAATATTAACGTAAAAGTTTTATATCAAGCAGAAAACTAGCCTGATTCAACGGTTCGTTCTTTTTGTGTAACACTTAACACTTTTGTATGAGTATATTTATTCATTTTATGGATTGTAAAAATTTACACCAAAATTTTATTATTAATTAACAATGACTGTATGCTATCTAAAATTTGTCAGCAGTCAAAAGTCCAGTCCTATATTTTGTTGTACATTTCACATTTAAGACAAGAACCTAGCACTATCGTTTGGATTCGATCTGTAAAGTTAATGCTTAAGTTCTGTGAAAGATTAAAACGGTTTGCCAATGATATCATCTACATCTTTTTTAACAACGTGCCTTTGATTTATCTAAGCATTCTGTAATGTATTTTTCAACTAGCCTTTTCAATACTCGAAAAAACCTTCTTTTAAAATACAGTACTCGAGAAAGTTTATTGTAGTAAATGTTTTATAAAACACGCCATGGAAGAAGAAATAACTAGAGTTCAACAATGACCCACATACCATGGCGAGCCAGCAGGATTTCTCGATCTGTTCCACCTAATGTCAACAATGAAACAAAGACATTGTTCAAATGTCTCACTCGCAAACGCCTCGAATCTTTTCACACTTCCCAGTTAGGAGATTAACAAAATACAGATATCGAAGCGCACTTCTAAATTCCCCAACCGGGAAGAATGGACGATCGCAGGAATAGCGCGACAAATACCCAAATACGTTCGGCACTGCCCCGTTTGATACGGAGCCACTGGGCCCCGATGGTTCCAATTTGCAAACTAATAAAATCTAACGGTCCTGCCTCGCGCACACCCCGATCCGATTCCGGTTCTTTGCCGCGCTTAATAACATCGAATAGTTGAACCCAACCGTCGGGAAACATCGGAATCCAACCACCATCCGTCCACATCCCTTCCGCTCTCCTGACCACTGTCCGGTGGACGGCCGCATGGTCAATAAAACTAATAAACATCTTCTTTTCCTGTCGCGCGCCATGCAGGCGGATGAAAATTCGTACCCCGCGTTTTAACTTCCCTGTTCCGGTTGCCCAAACCCCGGGCGAACGTACTTCGGGATTTGATGTCATATCGGGACTGTTTATGCCAATGCCGTTGTTGTGCTCATCGTTTCAAGTTGTGTTGAAATTGGGGAGGTTGTTTTGGTTGCGCCCGCTGTTGTTTTGTCGAGCGTTTCTAGGATGCCGTTGTATCAACGATTGCGTAAAGGGAATTGTTTGTCAATCGTGCACCATCTGTACGGGATAGCATTATTTTGTTGTTTCAAAAGTCGATCGATATGTAAACACGGTGTCAAATTATTTGCAGGTTACACAAGTAGTGCACAACACCAGCAAATATGTACGGAAGAATGCTTTATTTACGTTTTGTGATAAAATAATGTAAAGAATGTGTAAACCTAGTTGAGATAAGTTATACAAAAAAAAACCATTCTAAAAAGGTTTTCTTATTACTTTAATATTAAATTCCTCTGCAAAATGGTCAGGTGCTAGAAAGCATACGAATTAACTTTCTCAAGCACTGCCTAGTCATGTGACATTTCCGTCCCGTCTCAAGCGCTTCCTTTAATTGAGAAGATAATTATATTAACCCTCTACCAGAAACCGGTCCCGGCTCGTGTGCAATCGAAGAATCGCATCTAAACAGCTGCAGTCCCCCTGCCCTCCAAGCTTCCCGTGCGACGTTTGCTACCTATCTGCCCGCAAGGCCACTCACCAAAACCACTTGAAAAGCGACCCATCACTGGATGCACACCTCATAAGCAATCGATATTATACCATTACCATTGGACACATTTGCAATTGGTTGGTGTTTTGACACCTGGTTCGGATGGGCTGCCAGCAAACATTGTGCCCTGTCGCTTCTACCAATGCACCAGCCGATAACCAGTTCAGTGCCGCCACACGGCTGTCCCCCAGCCACTACCACCGACCGGGTGACATGGGACTGAAGCAAAACAAATAAATAAATAGACAAACGACGCGAAACGAGACTCTCTCGCTATTTTACGGTGGAAACTCTGCACCACCGGGTTGCATTCGCCGTTGTGTGTGATTCGCGTTGCGATCGCGCCAACTGCATCCAGTTGGTGTTCAATAAAGATGTAAAACCTGCAGAACAGGAGGTCTTCATTGCGCTGTACGACGCTTGCTTTCTCTCAGCATTCGTCTAGATTCTTGATAAGCACTAATTGTACCCATCGTTGCACGGGTATCGACAGACAGATACAATGTTTGCACGTATATCTGTTATACCAATTGGCGAACAAAAATGTGTTATTATTTTAATTATTTTCTGAATAAAAAATTATAAACCCTAAATGTTGAGACTTTGCAGAAGAATCCTCACTTTTGGTGCTGATAGTGTACGTTAGCACGTTTTAATACCAATGCAGCATAACACAAATACCAAAAGGTTCTTATACCTACACAAGCTCATCACCGTAAAGTAACAATGCACTTACAAAAGGATCAATTCTTTGACATGGTGAAGATGATGGCAAACATACCAAATTCCAGACCGTACAACAAAACCGGAAGGAAAGACAGTATCCACAATGGCGACATTACGCCGGCCTCATAATCAACCATCCCTGCACAATTGCATCACCTCCCTCCCCCACCCAAACGACGTGTGCGTATGTATGCTGGACGTAACATGAGCAATGATCGGTGTAAATTGATGACATCTTACACGAATGGGTCAAACACCTACCGTTGGCAAGCCGTTGTATTGAGAGCCGATCCGTGATTTTTTTCCTCTCCCCTATCGGACGTGGAGAGAAAAATGTTAAGCCGTGAGCTGTCTTGTATGGGGCAGTGTGGCTCCAGTAGGTGACAATGTCAAGATCGACCGGACATTGACTACAACAACCGAGTACGTAGTGTTGACGATCAACTTTGCATACTCTCTGCTTTTTTCTCTTTCTATCTTTATGTAGTACACAAGCCAATGAGTACACTTGAAGCAGATGTGAGGCGGGATCACATTCCAGTGTGGGTTCCAGTTTCAGAAGCAGTGTTGCAGTAGTTGAAGTCGATGCGCTAGAACATGAAATAAAAATTCTTTAAATATTATATTATCAGCATGTGTAAACAATGTTCAGTAATGGTTTATATTTTTGAGCGAATATTAGTAAGAACAAGTAGTGGAGTCTTTCAACATTCATTTGCGTATTCGTACACTGATCGTAACCTAACAATTGTGGTAATTAAGGATGCGTTTTAAAGCAAATGATGATCAAAGATAACAACGATGATAGTAGTCTCTTACATAGTGGACCGAGACCAAAACCCCATCCGGACTGTTCCCGCGTAGCAAGGAGTGTCTATCTGGCTTTTTGGTATTAATTAGTCTAATACGGCTTGGTCGTTCTACACTAAATCATCCAACAAGCAAGTCATGTTTTAATTATTTCGTTCAATTATCTCCAAACTCCAGTATCCAGTGACGACACATCCCATGGGCCGACAAAGAACAAGTACAAGAAAGCACAATTGCCTGCAACTCTCAAAAGAGGTTGGCAATTTGAGGTTGGCATCGAGTCTATGTAGATCCAGTAGCTTTGACCCGAACTTACTGCACCTGAAGGGTCGGAGTCTTTAATGCTTTGGATCAATTCAAAGACTCCAAAAGTACTGAAATCTGGCTATTTATGAATGCAACCGACACAAATGTATCTTCCCATTTCTACTGATCATCTGATGGGGTATGGCAGCAGCATCTATAACCTGAAATCCGTACCTCATAGTGAATGCTTGTGCCAGAACGATTCAACATAAACACGGATAAGATACTAGAATGGAATGATATTGGTGAGCAAATGTTTGAATTCTTTCAAATATGTTTATTCTATTCTATAAGAATAATCCAGCTATAGGTCATCCATGAGTAAAGGAGATCATCAATTCGGGAAAAAATTACTACAAGAACTCATTTATTATTCTTGCGGTTGGGATGCTACTGTTCCATGCGCTGATCAATTCATCAGCATGCCGAGCAAGCGAGGTTGCGTACCCGCCAGAATATCGGTTTGCCGGACTCACATTAATCCACCACAGCGCAGGATGTGTGTGAGCACACACATTGGGGGGGCTCGTTAGGTGGTTAGGCGATGTACAACCAATAATTATTCCAGATGTGTGTACGTGCATCCGTTCATGCTCGTTCGTCCATCGAGATCAAACTAACCCCTCGACCATCCGAGCGCTAGGCAGAGATGCAAAAGTAGAGGGAAAAAAGATGCCCAAGTTAGCTTATAAGCTCATTGCGCATTACACTGCACGAAATGACAAAGCACAAGTGCACATGGCCAACGTGCGATGCGTGTGTGATGCAATGCTTCCTATACCTCACGATGGGATGCCCTTTCGGTGTTGGACGTAAGCATTAATAGGGGCAAGACTCGGGTGGAGGTGAGCAAAAGCTCCCGATACCCGGCGGAATCTTGTTGATTAATTACTACATAATTTAATAATATTTTTCTGTCTCTTTCCTCTCTCGTTCCTCGTCTCCAACCTCGTTTCTGGGGCCATTCCGTCCGATGGGAGGCAAGATGGGTGGTGGTTGCAGCAGCACCCTATGATGGTTTGAATTCTGCGGTGCTCTAGGATTCTCCGAAGGTGTTTTGGGCGATACGGACGATGCGACGATGTGTGTCCCTGCGGGGTCGTTAAGATGCGGATCGAAATAGTGAATTTCATGCACAATTTGCACCGTTGAGTTTGAGGCAAAGACGCACTGCGACGTGTGCACCATTATGCACATTTAATGCATTCCGGTTCTACAGATGCGCTCTCGTATATGGAGCCGAATGTGGAAAAAAACGGCTGAGGCAGGTGTGGAAGGACATGTGGAAGCAGAACGAAATAAAAGGAATCAAACGCAGAGGGCGGTTAATGAGCATGATCCTTGGTATGCGATGCCGTGGAAAGCAGATACCGGGGGTTGATGATGGGAAGGCATTACAGTGCCCAAGAGCCGGGAATGAGACAGTTATGATCGTATGGTCATGCATGTTTCTCTTCCAAGTTGAATGGGTTTTAACTACAATTATGGCTTAAATCTGTTTTTGGTGCGTTTTTTTATTTGTTCATTTTGTGTCACCTAGTTTTCGATCAGACAACGAGCGCTACTGCCTGTCAAGTTCATGCGTTTACCAGTTTTTCGTACTGTTCTAATTAACCAAAGGTGGTGTTTCTTTTGCATTTTTGCTTTTTCTTATTGAGCCTACTATAAAGATCAGTGAGATATGTCTCTTTAGCAATATGTCTGGGCCGTTATTCTTGGAATAAAAAAAGATTTCTCTTCATATTGGGTTTTAATTGCAATGCAAGATTTATTAGTTGCACATGCAATGGCAGCCTATACTAATAGCGACTTAAAAGATTTATTACACTCTGTTATGATAAGATTACTGATGAGCTGTCTGTATGCAGTATGATGGGGGAATACTTTCCATGCAGTATGATGGGCAGCTTTGCTTAGGCTGGATCTGATAGGTGATCCATTTTGTGTAGAATGTGACCATCCTGTAGAGAACATGGAGCATTCGTTCAAAACGTGTCCGATGGTTGTACAGAGCTAGAATAAAATACTAAATTACTATTAATTTCGATAGATACAAGCATCAGCCACAATTCAATATCAACTTAACAAGTTGATATGTAAGTTAAACTAGATTTGAAATACGATTACGTATTTATATCCATGAATCCTTAAGACTAAACAGCTTTTCTGTGCCTTTCGTCGGATTAAATATGGAACGTTGAAAAGGAAAACATCGAACATGGAAAATTTCTAATATGGAATTATATAAGTTTCTACATATATTCAGAGATAAAACAGTTGCTTGTCTACTAACACAAATTAAGTAATGCTTTCTAACTCAAAAGCAAAATTTTTGGATGATTTCCAACCAATACATAGGAACAGTAAAATATATTTTAATCGTTAGGAAATAGTTATGTTTAATTTTTTTTATTTGAAGGCCTGTTAAGTGATGCTACAAATTGTCAATTCAGAAGAAATTTGAACGCGCTCCGTCTGGAACAATTTATAGGAAAACTTGCCCAAATGCTTATTTTTACGAATTCTCGAATTCTTTTTTTAGTTTATTTTCTATTCTCATTGAAATTATATATTCACTCATTACGGAATCTTAACTGATATTTACTACTTGGTGGACAGATTAGCTAAGATTTGACCTTCCACATGAAAATCAAGCCGAACGTTTAGTGCGGCCTCCGTAACCATCCAAGAAGGCTGGAGAAGCTATATTATTTATTAAATGGCTTCTTTTCCCACTAACCATCGCGTTGGTAGTTTTGGCTATTGTAACAGTCTCAAAAACTGGGGTATAATTACATCAAATAACAGCTGCCCCGTGGTGCCAAATGCCTTCCATTAAGATGGCTATTTCCAAGAAGGCTCATATGTTTTCCTAACTAATGTGCACGGGTGTCATTTTACGAGCGGATTCTTTCATATCTGTGTCGTTTTCTTTGCACCGAACGCAGCCGTGCTATCTAGTATGCACATTACAACCATAATTCGAAAGTGCAGCGCAAAGTCATTAGTCATGTTTTAGACTCTTAATTATTCATCATCCGGAGTGCGTGGAAGTCGATCCCGACGCAAGGACGGAAGGTGGCGATTCTTACTCCACCGACACAGGGTAAGGCGCGAGCATGAGCAAGACCGCTTATGCTTGTTAATGTATCATTCTTGGTAATTAAATAAAGCTCACCGGATCTGCACACACATACATACTTCGTGAAGATACGGGATACATGGGAAAGAATTAAACAAGCATGAAGCTAGCTGAAAACGGAAACATGAGCGCGGAAAGAACACGGGGAGTCAAATCGGTCAAAACGCAACACAAAACATTCACTCACTCTCCGCGCCCGCTTTACCGGGCATCCGCCTGTGTCTGTCCACATGCATGTATGGTGTGGTGGTAAGAGTGCCGACCGGTCGAAATCATAATCAGCATATAAATGGCCACTGTGATGATTTCTGTGCGGACCGAGCGGATTGGATGCTTTCGCGAGAGCAACAGCGCCAGCCAGGTGAGAAAAGAGAACGCCAACAGAAAACCACGCAAAAGCGGGACAAATGGGAAATATTCTTTCTGCGCCACCAACCGCGGTAAGAAGCGCGTCAATCGGTGGTGATTTGTTTTTACTTAATTCGTTAGCGGCTGTAGAGCAGCGAGAGCGAACAGAAACGGGAGCGCGACGCATGGAATTGAAGATGCGGTGAAATTGCAGCATTATATTGCAATTATATTACATTTAATTGTCGGTCTTCACACGATCGCTGGATGAATGATGTGATGAAAAACATCAACTGAACATTCGCTAAAATCAAGCCATAAATCGGACGGTTAGCGTTAGCTAATGATGTAATAAGTAATTGTTTTGATAGTTTTCGGATTTTTTCATTTATACAAAATTATCTATATACACAGCTTTTTTTTTAAATCTCCCAAAATGTTGCACAGTAATAGGAGAGAATTAGACGTACCTTTGAACTAGTTAGGATTGTTTTTTATTCATCAATTACGGCCAGGACGTATTGCTTATAACTATTATCTTAAATCTAAACTTTATGTTATATGCAATCCACATTGGTTGGGAGACATTTCCTTCTTCGAACCGTGAAAGGGTACCTTATCTCGGGGGTACTCGGTTGTAGTTAGGATTTATCACCCTGTTCGAATTGTAGAATACATAATCACTAAACACTTATCATTATTTTCAGCCACGGAACAATCGGAGTAACACCTCACAAAGTTTTCATGCTGCATTGGCGTTACGCGCATTGCAATTGCCTACCTTCAGGCGCTTTTGAAGAGCAGCATGAACTACCGCTCTACAAGGCGTTCGCCTTTCTAGCGTTTATCAGTTTTTTCACTTTTTCCCTTTGCTGAAGGACATCGTCATCATCACAATCAGCAGTCAAGTATGTTTTACGGTAGTATATGTGCTTTGGTGCTTTTTGATAAACGCGACATTTTGATAAGAGCAAACTTATCTTTATTGCACTGTGCGGTATGCACGAACCCGCATCACAATGCATCGCATCGTAAAACATACAGGCCTTTTTTAGTTGTGAACTCAATGAACGCCCAGAAACTTTGATTAAAAGCCAGTTTTTTCCGTCCACTTTAGGTTTAGGGGTGGGAATTATCAAACCAATGGTTCGATGGACAAACAAACAATCGGTATGAATATTGATATTCCCAGCCATTATAGAGAAAACAAAACTGCGTAATCTCGATCAAGCTACGGATGGAGCGATAAATATGAAATGTGATTCACGGCCTTCGTAGCTTTCGTGCGAAAACATAACACGCTTGAAATATTCGAGGAGCTTTGTGGATTGGTTTGTATTGTTTTTAGGCTGATTAAAAAATAAAACCTCTCGTCCTATCGTTCGTTTGCTCTTTCTCTCCCGGTCGCGGCCTGTGGGCTGATGTCGCATGTTTTAACCGGCCCCGTTGCAACGATTGATTTTCAAAGCAAACATTTGAGAGCCATCGTTGACGGTTTGCTTTGATAACGAGTTTTTTTTTATCGATCCAGCAAGCAAACGAAACCCATCTATAAATAGCCACCGTTAAGCTGTCTACGAGTGAACGGACGACATGCAGTAAAGGTGTGTGGAGGGTCTTCGGGTTATTTTACGAACAATCAAGATTACAGGTGTTCCTTTTACCGCTGATAAACGGTGCACACGTAAAACGGCACGTCTACCAACTTGAAAGTGTTTCTATCGACATTTAACTTCCTTCTTGAAGTGTTCTTGCTTTTGATGCAACGGAGTTTTATTTTGAGAATGTCTCAAGATACGCAAAACTGGCTGATATTTTGTGCCTGTTGCTTGTTATTTCTTAAAAAAAGTTTAGATTTTCAAATATACAAACACAACATGACAAAGAGAACAAAACAATCAGACACTTCTAAAATATAGAGCAGGTTTTGCACAGCTAAAACCCATTCCTTGTAAAATTAATGTTTCTTCTTACTCGCAAACTTGTAATCGCATCAACAGCACTTTGAGTGCTTGAATATTTTATCATCACCGTAAACAGTCTAGCCTGTCGGTGATCAATCAATATCCGAGAGGCCTTCCCCGAAATCAAGACGAACGAAAGGTGATAATTCGTGGAAGATAATTGTAACCCATAGGTTCCTGGTTTCCGAGAAGTAGCACACTTCAGTGTTTTGGATAGGAAACAGCCACAGGAAATGAGTTCTTCCTTCTTGTGCCATGGACGAACAGCGCTGGCAGCAGCGTGCAAAGAAGCGGGAAGCTTACATTCCATCCACAAGTGCCGTAGATGTTGTTTCAATGTGGTAATTTGAGGCTTAATTCTGGGCCGCAGAATCGAGGAGGGTAGCCAACGGAGAGTGAAATGGTTCCAGCCACTCGAATGTCCACTCGTGTGTTCCCGATGGCTCTATGGCGCTTATACTTACGAGTGTTTTCGAGCGGCCACACTGTGTGGGTTTAGGAGGTTTCTCGGTACAGTGCAATATCAGGAACTTTCCTACAGTGTGACTCAGATAAGAAGTTTGAACAATTATTCTGTATTTAGAGTGAAGTTTCAGGATGAAGGTAATGAATGAAATATTATTTTTTCTCTTTTTTTCATCTGTTTATTATAAGTTCTGTTACGCATAAGCTAATTCCATCCATGAATACTATATCGAAAAAAGGCAAACTTATGGGCAAATATAAAGCACCTCACTGTATCAACTATCATTCAGCCTCAAGTGGTAGTCATCTATCACTCATAAGAGGTTCCTTTCTCGGTAATGATTTTGTCTTTGTTTTGTGGACCGAGCCTACAAACGCTGTTGCTACAAATATGAACTTTAATTCGTTACGTTCCGTTATGCCCAAAAACATGAAGAAGGAAACAATCAACTGCTCAATTGTATTACTTCATGCTAAAATTAATATGAAACCAGTTGAGTTGTCACATCTGTAATTATAAAGCACATTCAATACACATTATTCAAACCGTCTAGTGTCTCTCTTTTTGTACTGTTTATGCCTGTATAACGTTTGTCACTCAACAGACAATTTTATCGAACAAATATGGTTACAATAGCAACAATGACCCGGAAATCATGCTCCTGTGGAGAAAGGGTTCATCCCTGACACATCTTACCTAGCAACTAAACTGAATACATCCGAAACTATGCTTGAGCGAATTCGGGTTACATTTTGCACTGTTGTTAATTGCACATTGGTATGCGCGAAGGCGTACAACAGCATCACGATTGGGTCGATTGCCGGTGTCTCATTAGCGTGGCTGCAGATTCTAATCAAACGTACCATTTGGTTGGTTCTGTTTCATTATAAGTCCATAAATGGCATCAAAACACAGAACCAATGCATTCGGCACCGGTGCAATCGGATGTGACACTTTGGAAGCCATTATTTTCACCATGCTGCCAATTACATGGAGGCGCATGGTAGCTCACAATGGGCACGTGGCTGCGTACGTTTTCGCTGGCGGCTTGCATAGTACAGGCCAAAGGTTGCGTTTTTCGTGTGGGATGTGTTTTTGATGCTGCCGTACCATGGTACAATAGATGGTCGCCGCTATTTTTGTCTGCACGCTCTAAGAATGGATAAGTTCAGTTTCGATGTAGTTGACGACATTGTAACTTCTGACAATTAAAAATCCAACGCTCGAATGAACGTGCATCATCGTTATTGCTGTTGCTACTCTCAAGGGCGACTCCATCAACGTACCACGCTCAACAAGTGGTTTACGGGTTTTAATTATCCCTAAAAAACGGAAAGCTTCGCAACGCTTAATATCACCATTTTACTCATCCGTTCTGCAGGGTTGGCCCATCTCACCCATCTCTTTTGTGCACCCGTCACAATGACTGCAGGACTATCTACACTAACAGCGCACTTGCAAAATCTCCATTTACAGGGTAGAGAAAGCAGCATCAACAACACACCATCATGGGCCAGCCAACATCTGAAACGTTACGTCACAAACGCGACACCATCGGAGACGACAGCGTCAAGCTGTCAGTGCCAGCTCTCGACGGTTTGATACAACCACTTCCGTTTGCCACCCGACCAGACACGACACCGATCCCGAACCCAGCTGCTTGCCCCGCTCTGTGCACAGTAGCCAGTTGTCTGGCTAGAACGATGTTTTCCACTACGGAGCGCTCCCGTCGCCAACCGTCCGGAAACGGCGATCAACGATGAACGAAAGCGAATCTTTTGCTTGAAGGCCACCCATCACCGAACGCGACCCGAAACCGAACCGAACTGAACCGTGAAGCGATGTTACGTTTCGGTACGTCGATGATTTCGCCGTAGGCCGTCAAACGTTGCAGTTTCACATGAACCGAGCGACGCAACGGACGCGTGCTCTTAACACTCTGCCCTCGATAAGAGGTGACGTGTGAGTGTTTTTTTTTCACGCGAAACGTTACGCAGCAACTACTTCGGGCCGTTACAAACCGTGATCGTGTCGTGATAGTGGGAGAAAAGTTGATTTATCTCTTCGCTATGTTTCTTAATCAAGCTCCAAATTTATGATCGCATCGAGCAGATTTCTGTGCACGGTGTATGTGTGTATGTTTATGCAGATGATTTCACCGGCAGCGGAAAGGTAACGGTTGTGAGGTGTGACCTGTTAGTGTAAACAGTGGTGTTTGATCGGTAAAAATATATTAACCGCTTTGTAGTTATGTCAAACGTGTTTATCGTTTGAAGAAAAAAAACTGTGCGATCGTTCGGAACGATTAGAAATCGATGAAAATATGATAGTGATGGTGATAGTAGTGCGGTGTGTCGCGTGAGTGAATGATGTGTGAGAATATCAATCATCGTCGATGTATTTCCGATCGTAACACGATCCATTCCATGTTTGTTTGCACGTGTAGCCAGCTGTTTGTGATAGCTTTTAGTTTTTTTTTCTTTCTTCGGGTTTATTAAGAAAGTAACACTTTGTTACACACGTGCCGTGTGTTGATGGGTCCTAGCATAAGCATTTGAAGTATATGAGACAATTGTATTAGAAAAAAAGACAAGAGTCACAGAGGAGAGGTGTGTTCCCGGGTTGTGTAACATAATTCCAAACAAATACCGTCAATTAGGGACGATTAATGCGTCCAGCTGTACATACGGATCTGGATCTCACTAATGTAATTGCATTATCATTAAATCGATAGTGTTTTGTAGTTACGCCCATCCCGCAAGCAGCACTGTTCTCTCTGAAAAAATGACTTATTTGTTTAGTGTGCAACTCGATACCAATGCATTCGAATGCAATCAGCTGATGGACGGTGAAGGCCCTTGAACTAGCAGTACAAACGTTTGCTTTGCTTCGGTCCGCATAAACATAACACCGGCTGTAGGATGAATGGTGAATGGTCATCTGGAAAGTTAAACGCTTCTTCGGTAGAGTGGTCAAAATAACTCAACACGTCCCAATCGTAAGGTTTGCGGTGGAAAACAATTACCAGACTCGAGTATGGAAATGATTTGTTTTCTTATTTCAGTACGTGTCTCCAGACTACCATCTGCATGTCTGTGCTCGAATGGTGGTAGGGATTCGGGCAGCTGTTTTCTGCTAGTAGGTGTGAGTGTTTCGAACCCATTTTACGGCTGGGCGCTACCTAGGTGTACAGCCAACTGTACGTCATTTTATTTCGCTGAAACTTTAATTTTATTTCATGCTGCGAAAACATCACACAATCATGATATGTTTAAATGATTATTAGTCCTCTACGTTACAATCTTTATCTCCTGTTCTTTTTAGAGCTAGAATTGAGATGAAACACTCTTTCTGGTTTCTTTCTTCGGTGTGTGTTTAATAATTTCCAACACTAAGAATGCCCAGCATGTGGGGATTATTTGGCCTACCAAAGGGTAAACCCAAATCTAAAAATAATTCCACTTTAGATAGCCCAAAATAGATTATAATGCAATAAGCGGAATAAACTGTAGTGAGAGAGCAGAATAAAAAAAATCAAACACACTTTACACGCACACAGCTATCGAACCTGTACGATGAAATGCAATCATAAGTCATGCCACTGATATCGAGACGAGTAAAGTGTTTTTGCTACCATTTTATCAACGAACCGCTCGGTATCGATAACAACGGGCGTTTTTGAACCGTAGGTAAACACAAAGCGGGCAGTAAAAAGCAACAAATAGGTAACGATTTGAACACATTTGATCAGGGAATCGATTCGGAACGCAACAATAAAGCATCTTTAGGCAAATGTGTATCGGCTTCGGGCAGGTCGCACGTTTGGGAGCGTCTAGGTTTGGTTGGAAAAGTTTTACAAACACTAACGGTCGTACAGGTTCAAAGTGGCGTTGGCACACCGCAATATGAATTCATTTGAGGTCAATCTGTGGGGCGAGTTCAAGATTGCTGCAATTTATTATGATGAGTTTTATTGCTAAAACATTAGTGTTGCGATAGGGAAATACAAAAACACAATCTGTTCATTCGTTTCTCGGTGCGTTTAAAAAAAAAGACGGAAGAAACGATTCGGGATACAACCAAACCGTGCTGGGTACGAGCTGAGTTACGACGGGCAAGGGTAGCATGTAAACAAAAATAGCGAGCAGAGCGAAGGACGAAAAAATCAACAAAATATCACTCTTGCCACGGTTGTGTCGGAAGCACTCGCGCTACAATCACTACGCCAGTCACGAAATTTCCCCTGAGGAGAGCGGGAGCGTGGCATTTTACCTTCACCGTTTTCCCACTCCCCTAAACGTGGTTTCGCGCTTACAAAGTACCGTATATACCGTGCGGTTCGGTAAATGGTTTAGAGGTAATTCTTGCTGGATTTGGCGAGAAGCTGTTTAGGATTTTCTATTAGTGGTTTGGTTTGGATCGTGCTGCTCCGTGGCCAGTTTCAGGTGCGAAATATTTTACCATTAAATTGTGCGTGGCTGTTCGCCGTAGTGCCAGTGGTATCGTACCGTTTTCATGGACAGGTTCTATCCGGTGAATAATTACTTGTGTGTAAAACGTCTTGCGGAAGCACCGTGGTTGTGTAGATGAAAACTTAATTTAGAAAAGTGTTTTACGGTGCATGTGCTTCCTGTGAGTGATGAGGCTTAAAATTATATAAATAAATAAAAGGTGTATCAACGATTCAGTAAATTACCAGCAGTGTACACTCATTAGCAAACGTGTAAGTAGTCTACTATTACAAATTTCATCTTTGAGCTTTATCTGATTCCTTTACCATGGGTTTGGACTATATTAAACGTTTTATCGTGTACAAATGTTGGAAGTCTCGTAATTTTGTTGATCAAGCAAAATTATTTATAAATTAATTAACAACTTTATTAATGATACTTATTTTCACTTCTCATACTATTTTTGGAAGTGAATGTGATTTTGCATAGAGTGTTATACATACATTGTTACGACACAATTGCACACATCTCATTCACGTTTCCTCACCTGAAATATCACATCCTCCCCCTTTCGTGAATCTACTTCACAGAAGTTAAACATATTTTAATAGAACATCGATTAGAGAGTTGAGCAAAAATGTCGGTGAATATTGTGCGAATATGTATTTGTTCTCAAGTGTTTCAAGGTTTATTTTTTTTCAGTATTTAATTGGCTTTGCAATGCAGCTTTGGCTATGCAAAAAGCTGCTTGTTCGAACATGACGAGAATAGTCTGATATCATGAAATAATAGATAATTCTTCCGTTCACTATTAAATTAATTTTATTTATAGTAACATTTTATGCTAAATATATTTCTAAGTATGTTACTTCATATTTCGGAGGTACAACCAATTCGCGTCTAATCCATTATTGCGGGTTCCATGGTGGTCTCATCACTCCACCTCAGCTTGGGCCTACCTTACCTCATCTGCCCATGAAGATAGCCTGAACGAACTTTACAGAATGGGTCATAAGATTTGAACAGGGTTTATGTCTCAGAGTCACAGCTTCGATCGTCGTCTCAAGTGTTTTGAATGAAAAAGTTTGGCAGCCAATATCCTTACACCTATCTCAACATTAGCAGTACTGTTGGTGCTGACTTTTGGCTTAAGATAGATGAGATTTTGAACTACTTTAAACGATTTGCTACTGGTATGATCATGTTATAATCATTTTCATTAACTTATCACTTCAGTCGACCATCCCATGTCCTAACGACCATTTAAATTCTTAAGAACTATCATTGACGGTAATCGAGGGCTTGAGAAAATTAACAAAACTAAGGTGTGGCTACTTTACATGTTCTATAAAGTGCCAAGAGAACATTTTACTTTTTTTTTGTACATCGTATATCAACCAAAAAAATCGAAATGAATGGGGATTTTATTCTGTTCTCGTGTTTGGCGCAACGACCTACTCGGTCATGCCGGCCATATAATTACTAACTACACTTAATGATACCTCGTAGTTGGATAGTGTTATGGTCAAGATGGGATTTGATTCCCGGTCCTAACCGTTTGAAGACCATCGCCGCTATCGCCTCTACCACCGAACTGCCCCACTTTATTCTTCCTTTTTGTGTAAAAGATCCATCAGCAAAACTATGGTTTTTTGCATTAATCAAAACTTAAATCGGTGATTCGGCTATCAAGTTACCTTAAACCCCTAAACCATTACTATCAAATTAAAAAGGAGGTCTTTTCAACCATCCGATGCCTAGCGACAATGTCACACAAACGCAAAAGTAACCACAAGAAATACGTTCCATTGGTTCACAGCAAAACTAATTACCAACTAATCACAGTGCATCGTCCAAATGTAGAAAATATATCCCTCAAAACCTGCTGCCCATGAACAGTTTTCCCTGCCATGGAATAACATCCTAATAGTGGAGGGACCGTTCTTTTCCTGCTGCTGCCATAGCATGGGAAGTTTTGTTTTCTTTTTTCTTCGCTTTCGCCTTAAGACGATTGCTCAGACGACGAAAACGACGGCAACGACGATAGCATCGCTTCGGAGCTTTCCCCTCGACACTTTAGACTAATGAAGTTTTAATCACTCTTTCACTGGTACAAAATTTGTAAAACAAGACGTAAAATTAATTGGTTCCGCTCCTGAACCGTATTGGATTGGTGGTGGGTGGACGAGGTTGATTGAGAGTTCGGGTGGTGCTGCATAATTTAGAGCGCTGGCTGGAAAATGGCTACCGTGGGAGGTGCATCGATTAGGTAGTGATGCACTTTAATCATTATGAAATTTAAAATTGTTTTATACTGGATTAGTATGTTTTACACAACACCCATAATACTTGTTTTGTTGAACTGGATACTAATAGCTGAGCAGGCTCGGTCGATCAGCTGTAGCACATTTGCCAAGCATTTGGTTCGTCCAACAGTCATATTTGTCCAACTGATGGCTAATAGCATAATTTTCAATTTCAATTTTGCACAGTAGCTATTACCATTAAACGGTCTCTTTTTTCTTCAACCCCAAAGAAACGAAAAAGTATCCCGCAATTGGGAATGCGTGCGACACCGACAGCCATTCTTACACCTGTCACTTCCGATGTCGGCAATGAACTGCACAATGAATATTATGCTTTCCATAAAA
Organism: Anopheles minimus; assembly: GCA_000349025.1. Taxonomy (NCBI): domain Eukaryota; kingdom Metazoa; phylum Arthropoda; class Insecta; order Diptera; family Culicidae; genus Anopheles; species Anopheles minimus. The sequence continues at coordinate 5,183,315 of KB663832.1, forward strand.
AGGCATGTCATAAAAATTCCCAATCAGAAAATCACACAAACGCAGCACCGACGCGGCTTCGGTATCTCAGAACAAGCTAAAACCAAACCATCCTCCGTTTTAGCTAGCCCGTTAACAAACGTTATGGGCATGAAGGATGTAGTTTGCCTCGAAAGGTGGTGGTGGTGGTGATTGTAAATCAAAATTGATTTTCCTCCAAAGAGTATCAGCTTTTTTTTCGGTGCTAAAAATATGCACCGCAGTGTGACGAACGTGTGAACTAATCCTTCCCTATCGGGGACATCATTGACGTGGGGTGTGACGTACGTTACGAGCGTTGTGAAATGAGCTTTTTATTGTGTTCTTTTAGGCTGTAGAGATAACATACAGCAGATCCGCAGACACACACACACCCGTGACAATAATTTGATGAGTTCTATTCTTCAGTAATTGCTTATTGTTTCACTTGCGTTAATGTGCACCACGAAACAGCACAATCTGTTATCGTGACGGGTGGTAATCTAATATGACCGGTAGTAAAGGAGGTAATAGTTAATTTTGTTTCCCCTATTTTGGGGACCGGTGAAAATGTTTTCGGCCGTGAAAATCCCACAAGATTTGATCGGTTGAGACAGTAGAAATGTTCATACGTTTACCACCTCCCTACGGAGAGAGATTCGGTTGGGTAAGACCTGGAACGTGAAGGTGGCGTATCAATTCTGCACCGCCGGGAGCACAACGGTGTGGCCAAGTGGTTGATAAGATATGAACGGGCTGAGTTTTTTTCTTTCTTCTCATGCTTGCTTCTAATCATAGCCCAGGATCGGGGGTGGAGGGCATGGCATCGAAACGCACCGACTGACCATGGCCGTCATTTGATGGACTGTTTTGTTATCATTTTATTTTTGTGCTGTGGCACCCGTGTCTGCAGTGGCATTCTTGTTGGGTGGCGGCAATGACGGTATAAATCCATCCAATATGACCGTTACTTTATTAAAGAAAAACCCGTCTAGCTACCGTTCGTACAAACTATGGAACTGGAACAGTTCCGGGTGGTAAAGCATGTGAAGTGTAAGAAAATGGAGAAACAAAATTGATGGCTAGTTCATTTTGTTAGAATTTTTCGGCACATTTGGCCAGTGCTCGTGTGATACATTAATTTCCCCCCACATGTTCAGTGAGGTGTGCTGCATGCTGCTTGTCAATAGGTGACGCAAAAAAGCTTATCTAAGACACACACACACATAAAAACAAAACTTGCCCTGCAAGAAGAGAACTCCATGTTGCTTGTAACGCCTGTCTTTTGCAATACGGTTGCGTAGTCATCACGGAGCGTTATCTCGATGGCGTATAAAAATTCAGTTACCAAACGGACGGCTAATTTTAACTTTTGCTCTCGACAGGGCGAAATGATTGGGGCAGATAGGTGGAAGCATACAGCGCAGGATTACCTGGCGGGAGTACTTTTTTCCCCCCTATTTTTAAGCGAGAATTTTATTTTGCACGTGTGCTGTACATGTAATTTGCTTGTTGGAGTTTTTCTTTTAATAAACGTAGCCAATGTTTGAATGAGAAGTTATCTAGAAAATTGAGCTTAGGTTGTAGTTTCCAAATAAGGGACCCTCAATAGCCTAAAGGTTTTTGTGATTGAAATTCAAACAACGATACAGTTTACCTTCATGTCTCCCCTTCCATCATCTGATATCAGCCAGAAGATCACCAGAAGCTGATAATAAAGCTATAAATATATACATAACCCTCACCATATCATGGCATGGGTTTTGACAACTAGGCAGACAAAAACACACACACGCCAGGCGCACAGAAACCGATTTTGATCTAGTGATCTAAACACTCGAACGGTCCGCTATGCATGCGGCCATAAAACCATCATCGCAACAGAAGACCGGGACCAACAAAACGGCAGATAAAAAAAAGGTAAATAAATTCCATCAATCGCTTCGCACGTGCAGTAATAGTTTTTCGCTGCACTTATCGGTTATCTTATCGCAGGGTTGCCTCGGGCTGTCGTCAAACAGCTGCCCCATGACGCCAATACGCTCATGCCACAGCGTATCGATAATTGATGGAAAACAACGGCCAACAGGCAGAAGATTGCCGTTGGTGTTGTACGCGAATGAAGTGATGGTCGGCGGTAGAAAAATGGCGATGCTTTCGAGTCGAATTAATGTGGTGTTATTATATTTTTTACCTAGCAGACAAAATTGTATATTCGAGTACAGTTTGAAGATTTTATTTTGCTCGGGCTGATGCCAGTAATTAAGTAACTTGAAGAAAATTATGGCATTGTCCTCAATAAATAGACTACTAATCAAAAGTCTCTTCGCTTTCCCAATAACCAACCGATACTCCCTTAATATCGACTTCGTTCTATCGATAAAGGTAAGATCAAAAACGGATTCTGCTTAAATTGCTTTGTTGCCGTTGCTTCGTGGAGTGGGAAACTCGCGAAAACAGATCACGAAAAACACCTCCCACCTGGTGGCAGTGGTGGTGCATGTAAATAAATTACCGTCAATTTGGTTGGACAGGAATAATCCTTCCAAGTAACGTGTACGCAATGGTTTCCCGGGTTGGGGGAGGTTTTCCCGGGTTGAGGGGAAGTGGAAGAACCGAACCTGCGTAAAATCGTACCACCACGCTGAATATCGGTTCGGTTGATGATTGAAACCAGCACCGAGACAAACGGAGAACGGAGAGGGCAAAATTTATGCAAAACCGATCAGCTAAGGTAGTTATTTTTTGCTCGTTTGGTGAAGATACCATTTGCCAAGAAGTTTTTGCCAGGCGCCGGGCGTCCCGGATGTTGGAAAACGCGTGACCTTCTGGAATTTGACCGCCCCTTCGGAGCGGATGCGTTTGTTTAGATAATCTTCTTCGCGAAAAGCCCGAACATTCTGCTGCGTCGGCCAGGTGGAGCCGATCGGACGGCAGTTAGTATATTTGGCAGATTGTCGGACGAAGATGGTAACGGTGTTGGTTCGTTTGCTTTTCTGCCAGCAAATTATTGTCAGATACCAGTCCGCACGGGAATCGATTGGAGATTTATTTTATTATTGTTCTGTGTCTCCGTTTCGAGAGATATGCGCGAGTAATTAAACATTACACATTTTATGGGCATCCGTCCAGTTGGAATGCACAATTTCATCAATATTGATGCGCCATGTACTTATTTGAAATCGACATTGGTGTCAGTTTTGGGTTCTTTTACAGACCTTGGAATTTGTATGGTCTAGGCATCATATCGTTGTTCATTGCCTACTAACTGCTCAAACCGATTGAAATGTTAGGATTGACCTAGTGTGGATACCAAAAAGGCAATATTTTCTGAATCTACCATGATTGACAACTATGGTTCCGAAATTCACCGTCAGAGATGGATTGGTAAACAGCATCCAACTGTGGTAAACTTCCATTGAGATTCATTGCAAAAGAAAAAAATACTGAGATTTCGAAAAGGTTGATGCCTATATTCTCCTTAGCATATACCAAGATGATCACTACGAGTTCCAGTAGAACGATGCCCCAATCCAAACAGCAAATGTGGTAGAATTTGTTGTTGAGAATAGAAGTAACATGACTTGCACCTGCCCAAAAGGGTAATTTTAAAATCCTAGAACCTGATATGAAATCCAAAAATGCTTCTTGGTTTCCAGGAGTTATATTCATGGATTTCACAGTAGCTTTGAAAGGTGTTCCTCTCGATCTACAACATTTAGCAACTATGGCCCTTAACATTGTCCTTAAAAATGTTGTGTCATTTCATATGGAAGAGCTCATAAGATCCCGTATAGATACACTCCTCATGACATAAGATGGTAGAATTCTGTAAACTTCGAACCTTGTTAAGCATAATGCATAGAAAATTAACGAACAGGTGGGTTTGAGTGTCGAGGATTTGTTAGAACTCAAAGATCTCCAAAGGCTTTGTATTATTGCTGGATCCGCAGCAAATATTCAGTAATACAACAATTTTCCGTTTTCTCGACGACTGCGAACGAATCCTTGAATCTTATCCTGTCTGATGTCCACCTCTTGGGTTGGACTTCATAGAAGCGCAACATTCTCATTCTCAATCGACTGTTATTGCAGTTCCTAACCCTTGATGTGTATGTCCTTCCCAAATAATTAATTAAGCCACTTCTCCCTGTCATTTGCGTTAAGGTTCGAATAAACGTTTGCCTTTTAATAACAATTACTGTTCTATCTGCTTAGGATGTCCGTGTGTCACACTTATAATAGTGTTATTATATAACTAATATATTATAACACTTTGGTTAGCCTATGGTGAACCTATGCGACACAAAAATATTGAATATTTAAAGTTTCGAGTAACTGGTTTTAATTAACCGATCGATATTTACTAATTCATTAAACGGATGTTGTTTTAAGATTAAAACATTCGAATTAAAACCATCGTAGATTCCAATATCAGTGAACGATGCTTTAATAAATTGATGTAATTAAGCCAAAGTTTTGAACTATTCCACGCAACACAATAATTTACGTAATCATATTATGAGTCGCTGCTTAAGATTTATCGTAACATGATAATCATCACTGCAGTGGTTGATGATCCGAAACCGTACAGAGATGTCACTGTTTAACCGAACACATATGCCACACTCGAGAAACGTATTTGCCAAACCACTTCTCTCTCCCATCTTGCACGGACATTCGCTAACACCCCTGCCCGCGAAAACAAATACCTCAGTCGGTATCCTTTCTGAGGGTAATTTAATTTCGGCGAACCTCCGTGGGAAATGTTTACGGTGACCTTTTTCATGTAATTTGAACCCCTTTTTAGTCCGTCCCGTGCGGGACTACGTCAGTAGGTGGAAAAACACCCCCGAGCTTTAGGCTCCGGCACACTGAAAAACTGTCACTCAATCGGATGCTTTCCGGTATAAACGGGTCGGTTTACGGCTAGCTGGAAGGATGCTTGAAATATTAGCCAGACAGTGTCAAGCATCGGTACAAGGGTTTGAAGCGCTGTTGGTCTTTAAACGGCGGCTCTGGCGGTAATTCGGGTAGGTTTGTCTGGAAAAATGTTATAATTTCGTTGTTCCCAGCCAAAAAGGGCAATAATAAATATATGATTGATTGTGCATTTGGTATAATTGTTTGTGTAGGATGAAGTTTGAAAAAAGCCAGCAATAAGTGTTTGTACAAATTAATGGTAATGGCTATTTCATTTAGTACATATTTCTACCAGTATTTTGTAGTATATTTGGTGAATCACTAAGTACAGCAAATCCCCGCAGTACTCATGGAAAATTTTACATTTTATTTTTGACTGAATTAATTTTTAAGTGATGTAGCAATAGCCCACTAGCAAAAGACCACTAACTAAAGATGATCTGAAGAATTTCTTCTTGCCTGAGAGCTTTTTCATGTCTATATGTCTCTGTAGGATATATGGGATACTATTAGCGGTTCGTTTACATAGGTAATAAACGTGATATATAAATGCACGGGTTTGTCAACCGTTCCTTTACTTTTAAATTTTGTTTTGTTGAATAAAAATTGAGACAAGATCACTTTTAAATTTTGTTGTTCTATTCTTTTATGTTTCTAACTATTCTTTTACGAGTTTTGGATAGATATGTACTGACTACATAAGAATTAAGTAAATAACGTTTATATTATGTTCTCAAGAGCGCATATCAATAATACAATATATTTTTTAAACGTGCCAGTAAATTGAACCTGCCTTGTACATTCCTTACGTATCAAATTATACGTATTTATTAATTTTTACTTCAATATATCCATCAAGACTAGTGATAGCAATGCTGTCATCTTATTGTCCTTCAGTGGATGATTCTAACGAGGTTTATCACTTTCGCTATACTCAAACGACTTGAATATTTTTGCGCCATTTCACACATCACGAAGATTAACTGTCTTTATAAGAAAATTTATAATTCTGTTTTCATGTACAACGCCCATGTAATGTAGATCATATGCAAGGTAAAATGGTGTTTTTCAACGTTAACAAATAGTATTGAAAGATTGCATGGGATTCCTCTATGCGAATGTAAAGAATATGATGTATGAAATGTATGTTAGTTAGCATTCCTTTGCCACTTTTTCTCATATATTACGTGTCCCCTTTTCACTGCAGTAAGGTGTTGTTTAGATTTTTGGTTGCATCATCACCACTTGTTTGGTTCGTTTCTCCAAGTAAAAGTTCGAAATATTGGCCATCACTTATAGACGAAGGTTTCCAACTGTCGTTTGTTAAATCGAACAAAACACGGGAAGTTTACGTTAACGAGCTTCTAAAATTTCATTCATCTTCTCTTATCACATCAATATCCATCCACCGTCCTTGGTGCTCAACTTGGCATGAAATTGAGGCCAAGGGAAATAAAAAAAAGAAGAAAAACAAATTTCTAAATCGATTTCAATCTAAATCTACTGTGGAAGCTTTCATCATACTTTCATTCAGTGGCAATTTTCGTTCTGTCATTCGCATAATTTGGTTGGCGTTTCTTCCAATCTATCGATTGTACTGGTTTGTGCTTCGACAAAGTGCTAACTACGTGCCCAAGCGCCATTTCCGTCATAAACAATAAGCAGCTCACTAGAATAAGGTGAAAAAATCCCCACAAAATTGTTCCTTCCAGTGATATTGGCAATGGACAGCTAAGGGAATAAAAATTTGGGATTTAGCCTCTAATTGTGTTTCTACTTCCTGCTTGTCGGTTGAAGAATTTAACGATTCGTAGAAATGTGGTTCGACACGCTTGGGGCATGCTTGTCCTTTTTAGCGACGGTGCGAAAAACGTGCTTCTTTCACGAATGACTGAAAATGAAAAGCATTTTGCTATAAATTAAGTAGTTTCTCGCGCAGGAACCATTTATCCTTTCCGGGGAGGATGTTTGAACCGTGACGGATTTAAATTAGAGCCTTTTGTTTTTGCTTTAAAGACAAAGTCTAATAAAACAGAATTATTTGACAAAAAGCTTTGGAATAGTTACCAACGAGTGAGACCTTGATAGAGATATTTGTGTTCTTTCAACAGTTACCTAATATGGTAAAGATGCAATCCAATCGAATGAAATAAATTACTCATAAACAACAGTAAATGCAACAGCTTCCATAATGAGCTTGATAAACATGATTCATTCCTGCTTGTAACGCCTGCAATGGAAAACACGTTTCCAAGCAATTGAACCCATCCGAAGGGGTTTTCCTTGGCGGGTGCTTTTCTTTGCGCTTAAAACAGGTTCATGGTCACTGGAATCAGTTAAACAGTACCGAGAGACACTTATTCGTAAGGACACTTCCATCTGCCGCGTGTTTACGCGTGGACGTACACGAGAGTCTTAGATCCCATCGTCCCTTAAACGCACTCTCGCACTCGATCTCTTTCCGTGTTGGCCCTGCTCATCAATGTTGATTTTCTTTTCAATTTGCGGTCTTTGCCTGCTGTTTCCTTTAGATTGGTTTAGATGCCAGCACAAGCCGATTCTCGTTATTCTTCGAACCAGACAGTCGGCACGTTCCTGTAACGAATTATGATTATTATTTTCCAGCTACACACGGACCACTGGTTGCACCAGCCAAGAAGTTTTCAAAACGGCAGCGAGGCGAAAAATAAATAGTACAAAATCAGAACTTTTTCCCTATCGAAGATACTTCCTCGTGTTTGTTTATCATTTGCTACCACCTTTTCGCATGACCAAGCACGGATCGTTAGTGTTGAAGGTTGGTTGTAACTTTTTAATGCTCTTAGCAGCAAACAAACACACCAGCATTCGGCGTCTCTCTCACGTTTGAAAACGTGAAAGATTAAAACAGTATGAAAACACTTTGAATTTCTGCAAAGCAATTGTGCGTGTAAAATAATGGCTGATAAAAACATAAAACATATTTTGGTATGCAGCATTACAACAGAGTTTTATTTATTTTACCAACATTTTTCTTTTTGCTAAGCGATTTATTTTTTCATTCCATTTGTGTTCAATGAACTTGCACACAAAATTGAAATACGACCGCACCGAATGTAGGTGTTCCCCTCGAGGGTTGTCCTGTGGGAGTACAATGCGTGATGAAAGAAAATTATTCTCAGGAGCGATTACTACAACCATGAGTATTCCGGTTTTTGTGAAACAACACTCGCTTCATTTCTGTGCAACCGCCAATCCCATTTATCGCAAAGTACGGCTCTATATCACTTTAGTTGTAGCTTCTCGCCAAAAATGATCTGTAATATTTTCAAACTGAATTTATACCTTTTTCCTTTGGTTCACAGGGATAGTAATTGAGTAATTTGTATAGATTCTTGAAATGTTTCTATTTTGAGAATTTGGGATCCTTCTACATTCTGCTACAAGCATAATAACTTCTTCGAAACAATTATTAGTTCGTAGCACAAAGCTGGGAACATTCTGTAACAGGGGTCGGCACAATTTCGTCGAATAGGGCCAGATGGAAAAAAGCTCAACACTGCGGCCCAGCTAATCGTTCTTTTAATTCTCAATATGAATTTTTGTATATTCATATTAAAATCATGCAAATAAATGTTACAAGTTGTAAAGTATGAAAACAATAGCACATGAAGAAAATGTATCTTACACGTTTATGGTACTACATCCTCGGGAGGTCTCGATCTACCATTTCTGGCTTCCGTGACTTGAAATTATCCGCAACAGGATAGTCAGTCCTGAGTACAGGATAACCGCCCAAATGGGATTCGAACCCCGGTCTTGCCGTATGCGACCGGCGCCTCTATCTCCTCCGCCACTGAGTCGCTCTATTACGTTTTATTGAGTTTTTCTTCAATCGTGTGCTTACACTAAATTTCATTGTAACTCACACAATGCAAGGACTTGATAAAATAATGAAACATGAAACCAAAATACGATTCATTTGATGTGGAATTGTGACCTGTTTTTCTATTCATTCCATGTCATTCCTTGAAATACTTACACTATATTGTTTTTGCTTGTAAATAACTAAATTATCCTTTTGTCAGTCAAATAATATTGACATATTTTTCTTATCATTTATAATTTTCAAATTTGTTGTTGTTAGCGCACAACGTTTGAAATTTGAATACTTGAAAAGTGTTACAACGACAGCAGGAATGAAAATGTAGTTTTTCAATTGTTTTTTTATTCACTAATTTTGCTGTTGAAAATGATGAGAAAATTATATCAAGCAATTTCTTTGTTCTTATATGGATTGATAAAGATATTTGAATTTTTTACGTTCTTTGTGAGTGAAAGGTGTGTTGTATTATAGTTTGGATTAAATTATTTAATAATATTTAAAATGCAATTCTAATCTTGTCCCGGAATCCAAACCTGATTTCCAGCTGCGTATGCGCTGCTAGGAAAAAACGAAATATAATGTTATATCATATTCAAATATAATGTTAAACCATATTCAATAATTCAAATTTTACACCCAAATCGACGCAATTTGGCTCTTTCACACTCGAATTTTTGCGTATTTTTGTTGTATTTGAATGTTTGCTCTTTGACAAAAGTGTCCTTGATAATTGTTTTATCCCGTTAAATACACTAAATACACTATATCCCGTTATATTAATAACGGACACTGGTATAATATTTGACACTGACACGGAGAAGATTTGGTGTTCTTTTCTGTCGGTATATCTCCTGCTGATTGTGTCACTATCGGCAGGGCAATAAGTTCTTGTGAGACAGGAAATCGAATTGCAAAGGATCTCTGTGGCCCGAAATGGATGGGATCGTAAGTGTTTTGGGAATTAATTTACACCGGCTTTTTTAGCTATGTTCTTTGTTCGTCAGACATGGTGTTGTTTATTTTCCTGTTTTTTTCTGTTGTTTTTTGTGTGTCGGTCATATCAGAGTGAGTTTAACACGTAGTCGGATAGTTAGTCCTTGGTACGGGGAAAAGGTCATGATGGGATTTCAGTCCCGGTCCGTCGTGTGAAATACCGTTGCGATACCACTATCCCACCGGGCTGTACTTATTATAACCCGAAGAATAGGAGTAATTCGAAGCTGATTGATTTGTGTTCGTAAAATGAAAAGTACACAAAACATGTCAAATTACAGAAAATACAAAAAGCAAAATCAATGTAATTGTTATAAAAGTACAAATATTAGATATTCACTTACAATAAAGAGAAACAGCTAGTAGATGTTAAATTTTTACTTTTGGCTCAACTTTTTGTGCGGTTTTTTAATTTACATTCCAAATGCCAAACGGTCCGGTACATACTGCGTGACCCACGTGCCAAATCCTGTACTAACCACAGAAACTAAATGCATTCGATTGCTTGCAGTTGCAGTGCGGAGGGTGTTGCTAGTAAATGGTCAAACCGTTCGACAGGCACGTACCATAGACCACCTCAGAATGTGTAAGTGCTGGTAGCCACTGCCAGCGATTACCGACCGTCCAATGTCCTTTGCTGAGGTTGTCTCGGACGGACGAATTACAGATGTGTGCATTTGGGCACGTAAGCGGGAGCAACACTTAAATCGGGTGCCGAAGCGTCCAGGAAAAACCCCAATCATTTGTAGAACACCTTCCATCCCAGGTTGCTACCGATGTCTTACTTCAGTAAAAAAGATCCATCCCAGTTGTTGCACAGTTTTTTTCTCACACACGTCATCTTGGGAATGTAATTTCAAGCTCAAATGAAGCAAATGATTGTTTCTCTGGTTGAAAGTGTACTTGTTGCTGCGCTGTGGTAAATATATGTATGTATATTTTATGCCACGATAGATCACCTTCATAGATGAGCAAAAGTAAAGGGATTAAAAGCGACGGGTTTTTTTTCCTAGATGGTGAAATTCTTTCGTAGAAGGAAACCCATCACCAGGTGCATAGCAGGAAGGTTATGGAGCGTAAAGATTTAGCCGGAAATTGAATTCCGCAAACCCAAAGCTCATTCTCATGCATACGTCAAGGGTTTAAATTGGGAGTGGTGGATGAATGCAAAGAACCACTCTCAAAGAAGCACCTCTCTTTGGAAATTAGCCATATTGTTCATAAACACATAATTCTGGAAAAAAGAAACACTTTCTTTTATTTATACTTCATAAAAGTATGATGCTTTGGTTCAAAGTTGCCCAACAGCGAGCAAAAAAGCTTTTTTTATACATACTTCTTCCCGCCACAAATTCCTGAATAATGGCATTTGTTTGCCCATTCTATTCCACATACTCAACCCATATTCGAGAACAAACAAACCCAAATTTCTAGCATCTCTTAAGGAGGTGTGAAAAATAGCCTCAAGCAATTCGACATATTTCCATTCAACCATATCCAATATCAGTTGAAGTGTTTTCTGATTGTTTTTGGTTGGCTTTGCTTACCTGCTTGGGTCGGTTCAGAACGAAGATTAATCGAACATCTGCGAGCCGTTGGCAAATATGGCTACATTAAGCAAGCGTTCCATCCGCACAACATTACCATTCGGAATATTGTTTTATACAAGGAAAGGTTTATTAAAAGTTTTGTATGAATTTAATTTTAAATGAAAAATTAGCATAATAAATTTTTCTTTTGTTCAATTATTGATTTAATTAAAAAAATCATATACTGGCTCTATAATGAGATTTTGTAATAGATCAGAATATTTTCAAGAACACATAAATTCAGCGTTATTGTGCAATTTCTTCCCGGGATTAGGATAATTTTTGAAATATGATTAAATATTTAATAGATATACTAGAAATCTGAAGAAAACTAGAAATCTAAAATAAAACAAATTCTTATGCGATTGAAATAAGTAAATTCCCAGCTCTGCTTAAATTCAGATTATATACTTATGTCCACGATTGAGCCCACTGTTCGTCTCTCTTGTCTCTCGATGGGCTTGAAGTTAAAGTTTATCTTCGACCGAAAGTCAAATTCTAAGTACACTCCTCCACGAGAGCTTATGATCTTTCTCTGCTCGTTCCCCACACACACGCCAAACAGGATATGGGGTGTTGCTTGCTGATTCCAAACACTTTCTCTCAGACGTCTCCACGGGGCCTAAAAGTTTAGCGCACGCGGTTTTGCGAAGTATAATAAAAAAACTCTTCACAGCAACAAAATTATCAATGGATGGAATCGTCGTACGGAACATTTTACTCTTCGCTTTGTTATGCGTTTTCGTTTTGTTACTGTACGTTCAAAATGATTTATGATAAGGAGCGAGTGGATCGCATTTTGAATGTTGTTTGAAGCATATTTTGCGCAGCAAACTTCCATCAGCCACGCCGAAGTCGCTGTTTGCACTTGAGGAAACTATTTTTGGGAAACGGTTTTGCGTCGTTTCATTTCAATCGTGCGGACGCCATCGTTTAAATGTTTTTGACAGCATGGAGCATGAAACGAAGAAGATTTTTTTTTTAAATTTCATATGCTCTTTTGTCTTGACGCTTTCTTTGAAAATTAGCTCATGTATTTGGGCAATCAATGTGGTCGTTTGATGTTTTTCTCCCCTCACGTTTTCGCCAGCAAATGTGACGTGCGGTGAAGGATAGAAAAGTGCGTAAATTTAATATTCGAATCCAAAAACTGTTCTGTGTTCCGGTCAGACTTTTTCCTGGAAAACTCGGTAAGAAAAACCGATGGCACATACGGCCTTGGTTTTTTTTGCCTATTTGAATTCTTTTTGCGTAATCTAGGAAATAGTAACAGATATTTCTGTTGTATAACTCTATTATTATATGTTTATTTCGTTATTGTAAATTCGGATATCCACAAAGTTACAACTAACCGCAAGTGTGCATAGCTAAAGTTGACGAACATTCTTAGATCAGCGGCAGGTTTGGTATTGTGTGGATTTTCTAACCATACCACACAACATGATCGATTTTTGCCGAACCGTGCGACAGTTATTATCGTCACGTCAGTAGCAGCATAACCTCAGGGGCGTTGGATAATCTTACTTTCATAACTTGTAACAGATAAAGTTTTCGTAATAAAAAAAAACGTCTGCCAAAGTTATTCTTACCCGTGACGGATCGATTTTGCATCTTTCCTTTCCGATATTTGACTTGCGGATATTGAAGGCGATATGTGTCGGAGTTTTCACTTTGTACATAATTTTATATCATCTTATTTACGCTAACTATGTGTACTTTAACCAATAAAATAAATAAGACATACACTAAAAAATAAAATATCACAATACAATGATAACAAAGGAAAAGCTGTTAAAAAAATTATGATATATTTATTTTATAATTTCAGTGCTTGTTTTCCACATCAAATATACGAGCTAGAATATGGAAACAAATCGCTTCATCTGTAGTGAATTGGAGAGGTCGAAGTATTTCAGACTCTCCTAACAAACATTCACCAAAAGACCAAAGGCGTAACAGAACAGGTTACTGGAAACAGAGTAACAAACATTCAATATTACCTCTCCCGAAAGGTTTCTGCTATAGCTGCGTAACGTGACACTATTCACACAAAAAAAAGGAAAAATGCTCAATAACGTCGAACATCTGATAAGCAGCAAAAAAGGCCATACTTTGAAACATTCCACTAAATTCGAAAAGCCGGCAAGTTTCCAGTGAAACTTTGCTAGACGGCGCTTAGCAACGCCGAGCTTCCCAGACGTGTAAAGTATCTGAAGACATTTTCAAGTGGCGATGTGCCGGAAAAATTGAAGTATTTGGTGAGAAGCTAAATTAAATTAGCTGTCCATTTCAAACCGATACCGGGAGACTATTTTTCATAGACTGACGAGACATAAAAATTCCCTCGATGAACCATTTAAAAATGTCTAGACAAGGATGGGACGTGAAAAAGAAGTGTAATTGATTGATTCGATTAAAATGCTTTATAAAGGTGTTGGCCCAAATCATCCAATTATCTTCCACCGTAGAATAGTTCGATTCTGTGATTAATGCTTAGCTAGTGCTGATTTAGGGCTTGAATTATAGAGATTATGCTTTGAATAATGGTTTATATAACGATTAGAAGAAAATTAATGAATGATGTAATCTGAATATTAGAACCTTTTGTGTGACACATTTTTGTATGGAAACAAAGACAGAAGCTAGATAGTAGGGAAAAGTGGGTAAAGATTAATTCTAGAAATCTCTAGATATAAAATTGCAGTAGCCAGGAACGATGTGCAAGACTTATTTGGCATCCTTACTTTATCAAAATAATCATCAATACATTGAAGTTTTTATAAAATTTGCTTTTTTTATCATGAACGAAAAACATGCTTCATTTCATGTAGTTTTAATTTGTTCGGGAATGACGGACACCTGGTATGGGTAAGATGGACCACTACTTAAAACATTGGACATTTTTTAAATTCCACTGTATGTTAACTTTATCTACACGTACTACGTTGCTTGGTACATACGTAATGGGCATCTTATAATCAGAAATATGATTTATTTACTAGAAGTAAAATGAAAATATAGCCAGTCTTGCTAAGGATTACCCGTACGGATGTATTTATCATTTGAAAGGCCGGCGCAGTGGTCACTACCTCAACGAGTCATTCCAATTTGTTGACATCTGTTAATTAACAGACATAAGATAACATTAGATAATAAATCAAACACTTGTGTCCCTCTTACCCACTTTGGCACCTGTTGTTTATATGTTATTGATTACTGAATTTTCATCAGTTTAATGCATGGTATTCGAGACTGCTCGCTGACATAGGAGACTTACTCCATGTGCATCAATTTCGGGAAGTTCCTTATCCTATTTTCAGTAGCAGCAACATTACATCAACTAGCGTGCACACAACGACAAATTTTAATTCGATTACAAATTTAATATATTGCGTATGACAGGTCCATTTTAGTTCTTAAATGTTTTTGTACTTGTTTAGTTTTGGTACTGCATTGTTAAAATAACCCAAAATAACTTTTCTTCATCAACTATAAGAAGTGTCCATCTTTTCCACAGCGTCCATCTTACCCTACTTTCCCCTACAACTTAATCACAATAGCGTTCTACTTGTGATTAGAATGCAGATCTTGAAATCCCTGGAGAACTTGGGGAAGAATGGTAGGCCTTCATTTCTCGAGGCTGTAATGGTCGATGCGAAGGTCAAATTAATACATCTATTTGGATCTAATAACCTATAAAGTAAATATCATTTCATTGTAAAACACAAAAATTCCTCGTTTAAATCGAAATACTCTACTAAACAAGCGTACCGTAAATTAACACCAAAGTGGACACATCACTGCAGTAAAACGGACATGAATTGAACAAATAATCATTTTCATCAAGCGCTTCAAACGCAAAATCTTGTGTGTATTTCGTGTTGGATTCAGAAATATTTACTAGCCAGTCGTCTGTATACTAAAACCACTTCATCCCAAGGGGTTTGTACGCAAATAACGGCTTCACCGACTCCATCAAACATCCTAATTTTAGATCCTTCCAATCGACAGGTATTGCGAAAGATGCGTTTTTCAAACGCCAACCGATTTAATGCCAGTGTGCGGTGTTTAATCAACGTTACTGCTTTCCGCAAAACCACCAACTGGGCTGGCAACACCCCCCGAATAAAGTGTTTATATTTGTGGCTACAACAGTGCACGCACTTCGGCGTACGGTTATAACCGCGGAATTCTTGGTAGCTGTAGACGAACAGACGCTTCACCCCAAATGTTCAAGGTGATCAAGCGCAAGAGATTCTAGCAAAAGCAGAAGATGGGAAACCGTGGCTTGGCTGCGTTAGTCCCAGTAACAAACAAGTGGGTTTGCGTGTACCATGCCGATCATTCATGGGTTGGAAGATTTGGGTCCAACCTGGCCCACGATTGTACTTTGCTGCTGTGTTTTGGGATGTTTACTCAGGCAACCCTCGTCAACTATTCTAGTGAGGGTTATGGTCAAAGTTCGGTAATTAGATAGCGGCAATGGTGTTGGGTTAAATGAAGGTTAGGTGCTTCACGTCCACCTGTGCGCGCTCCAGGTGCCGGCGTACGTATCCGTGTGCTCATTAGAAGAATCGTTTGATGTGGACCTTTTTTTGATGGGAGCGTCTATGGCTTTACAATCAGTGTAACCATGGCAATAATGGGCCCAGTTTAATTCGATTCTCGTAATAAACAGCTGGTCACGTGCTAGGTAACCCATCTCATAACAATGGTGAGTTATTTAACAAAATGCTTCAAGTGCAAAATGTTTAGGAAGAATTGAAAATGATGTGAAAATGATCATAAACAGTTTTGGAACGAAATCTTTTATGTAAAAAAAAATAGTATATGTACCAATAGTGGTGCAAATAGTAGACCTGCAGACAATTTGATTACATTTGATGAATACCACATTTTTCTATTGAAAATTCATCTACTGTCGAAAAAATGACAA
Source organism: Anopheles minimus (assembly GCA_000349025.1). Lineage (NCBI taxonomy): Eukaryota > Metazoa > Arthropoda > Insecta > Diptera > Culicidae > Anopheles > Anopheles minimus. Next base: position 5,199,618 of record KB663832.1, read on the forward strand.
AAATTATTAAAAAAATCATTTTTGGTAAATGTAATATATAAGCTTGCAGGGATAGAACTAAAAATGCTCTGACAAGTAGAATTAGGAACCCGCTGTGATAGAAAATCATTCTACCTTGTTTTAATAAGATTTTGTATGTTTATTTTGACACATAAACAAAAAATATAATCAATACATTCAAATGTATTGAATTTGACGACCATAATGCCTTCGAAGCGGTTTGGTATAGAGCATATCATATTGATATTCTATTTGCGAGTTTCATCTTCCTGGGCCTTTTTCTCACTAATTCACTGTATTGAGATTACATTCCATAACCACACTATTTTCAAATTTTTCAATTTACGCCATATGACCCGAAGTACACAGTATTGAGCACCCACATTTCCCTCACATCCTTCCTTTCTCTAAGGCCAAAACATCAGTTCTTTCAGGTTTATTTTTATCGCTCCGTGTGTCGCTTTTTTCCGTATATCGCCAAAACAATTTTTTTCCATTTGATATTTGCATTTATTGTTTAGAGTACATGTAATGGCACTGTGCTAGAACGTTATAAGATATATTTGTCATTTGTACAATAGATTAAATTGTACTAAAACTTTCTGCAGTTCTGTAGAGCAATTGATGTTAAGTCATTTATACCGCTAAAAAAATGTGGCACTCCTTAAAAAATCTTAAGAAATCCAGTGGAATGTAGCAGCGAAAATAGGATCTTAAGGATATTAGTAATACCTTTAATTCGTTAGATTTGTCGTAGCGAAGATTTTTTTTTACACTACAGCCGCTCTTGGTACACTTACCCTATCTGATATGTGAAAGATTTTTTTTAAGCTTAATGTACTTTTCAAAAATTGCACATTATAATTTCTGTACAGTATGCAGCATTTAATAAAATACATAAAACTAGTTGCTCTAAAACCTTGACAGTCAGGAAGCAATAAAACATCATCCACCCAAATACCAATCACTTTTCCCACTCAGTTCATCTATTTCTCCGCACCAGAGGTCTGTAGTTCTGCGTCAAAAATCATCCACTCTACGCAGCACGTGCGAAAAGGGCAATCAATTGCCCGATGTGAAGTGAAATTGGATTTATCATACCGTACTAAATCATTGATTGTTGCACCTCTGCTTTGCTTTGCTAAATCGTCCCACTTTATTCGACCAACCGAATTGCTTCCGTTCGATATGCGGTTTTGCGATAAGACAGCAGCAAGCAGCAGAAAAAAATACTTCCAGTGGAAGGAAATTAAGTGTCATCCGCACCCGGTTCCCATATGGTCTCGTGCGTCATCCGGTGTCCATTTATTAGGCTCACCTGACGGGCATGGAATATGAAAGCTTCCACTGTACTGGAACCATAACATTGATTTTTTAATACTCTCCATTCGATGCAGGATCAAGAAAAAGAGATAGTTAAACATAAACGATCACTTTTTGGTAGAGATAAATCGCACTATTCATGAATAAATAAGAACAGCAGGGATATTAATCGTAATTTATCTTTGGCTACGTATCACACTCGGCATAACCGTCAGCGGAGGAAAAGATAAAACAGATAAATGGTTCATCATCATTCTATGTTCATTCCCCATTCAAACCAACTCCCGCATCATGCGGATCAAGTCCCAAACGCAGACTAAATATGTTTCGCTTTACTTCGTTTCGTTTCAGATACAATTTTCCTTCCATCAACAGGCATACTCATCAGGATCCAAGTCCATCAAAACCGAAAGGATCAAGAAACGGGTCCGGGTCCGGTCGAAAAGTGAAACGTGATTCTCTTTTTATTCTGTTCTTTTGGTCATCATTCTGGAACTAGCACGGAGGTTCCCTTATTTTTGTGCCCTTTTCTGCGCGGTTTTTGTATGGCCGCAACGGATCAAGATACCGGCACCTACTGTCCGTCGGCGGTGTAATCTATCTTCGAGTATTTAATTAGCCGGAAACGATTCGTCAAGTCAGATCGATGGCCGAATGTCCGTGAAGATGGTGAACTATGGCTCCGGCGGACGGTACCATCGTTTGGCCATTTCTCCACTTATTTAACCGTTCACCTGGTTGAGTGATTGGGTGCATGAAAGATGCTGCCGAGATAGGAAAGGAATTCACATTCGCTTTCGCAAAATGATACACGAAATAAAAGTTTTTTTGTGCTTTTATGTGTGTGCAAGAAGGAAAAAAGGAGTTGAAGCAATTCTACGACAGACTGATTGATACGCGTATCACTCTCGTATGATTATGGTTGCGGTTAATTTCCATTTGTGTTATTTGGATCTAGACGAACAAAAAGAAATCCTCATCGTCCTTTGATTTTCTTTCTAGTCAACAAAACCAAAAATTATACAGGAAGCTGGAAAACATCACTTACGAAAAAGTAAACATAAAAGAAAATAATTCATTCCCCACTCAAAGTGAACAAGCCTTTTGCGTAACCATCTCGAGCGTATAAGCTTATGCTGATCTCCCATCCACGAAGGAAAGAAAGTGAAGTGAAAGACGAAACAACAGGGAAAAAGGGAAAAGCTAGACGTACGCAAATAATATCACCAGTTCGAGTGACGGTTCCCATACGTGTGTGGTGTGGTTGTTTGATTTTATTGGCAAAACATACACCCGAATCGAATCGTTAAACGAAAATGGTGACGAAAAATCGTTCTGCGTCGTTGGGAAAACAAAACAGCGAACGAAAACCAATCCCCTGGCACAAATGATTCAATAACGCCACAAAAAAAAATAACGGCTGGAAGAAAACATCCCAAATAGAGACGCGGCCCCGGCGCCAATATAAAGTAGTGAGTGTGTTACCACAAAACCGCATTAGTGAAAATGTGCACAAGGACCTCGCGTTGCTACTGGTTTGGTGGTCCCGGCTGGCAGAAAGTGCTGTGCTATCGGTGTGTCTGCTTTCTCTCCGTTCTGTTTGTGCTGGGTGTTGTGCTGCTGCCCGCACCAGTTGAGTGTGGGTGCCGCCGGTTAGCACAGAAACCGTGCGAAGCGATCTGTGTCCGCACGAACACGCTCAACCGCCAGCCGACGGGGAGAGCCACCGGGTACGGTGCGCAAACGGGAAACGTGTCTTTTCCGTACGAATCCGCCGACGCGTGGACGTGTGAGTTACGGATCGTGGTGATCATGCCGGCAAACACGAGCGTGGAGGCATCGCTTCCACGTGTGCAGCCCGTGCTGGAGAAGGCGGAGGGTTTTATACGGCGCGAAGGCATCATCCCGTCGGACGTAGCTATCCGGTGGATTCCGTTCGACGATCGGTGCGAACAGGCACGGGCCACGGTGATGGCGATGGATGGCACGGGAAGCGATTCCTGTGGGCATCTCATACTTGGACCGAGCTGTGATTTTGCTTTAGGTAAGAATCATCGCTTTAGAAATAACAATCTTATTACGAATTCCAATTTTGTTATTAGTTTTTGTTACATTAAATCAATCATCTTTTACTAAGTCATTCCATATGATGTTGAAATATTTACCTTATTTATTACCTTTTAAGAAATGCTCTAACACTATGTATGAAAACTTTCCATTTGCTTAATAAATATTTTCAGATAAAATAAAGCTAGAAGAAAAATAAAGCGTTTGACATAAAAGATAAACGAATTAAATGAAATATAAAAAAATCATTAAATTGTAATTTATAATTTAAAAAATCGCTAGTCAACACACCATTTGTCATAAAAAGTGGAAAAAAGAGAAAAATTTTAGACGACACTATTAACTAAGTCATTAATCTTTCTTAACATTCCGTTTCATTCCTCATCATCATGATAATCAATCCTGAAGGACGGAGTGCCCCTGTAATTGTAGCTCAGTTTCAATTAGTTCATCAGAAACGAATATGAAGTTGATTTGTGCCTATTTGTACAGTCTGCTATCGACATCAAATAAACATTAACCGGCACCACAATCGGGATGGTTAAATGAAATCAAATTAAACAGAATCACAATGATATCTATCACAGCTGCTACTGTACCATGGGAAGGGCCAACAACATATCGATCGATATGCCATCATTAGAGGAATGTATTGTGTGTTCGTTATCTTTCGAATCACTACACACCCTAGCACGTGTTTTGATATTATATTTGAATGATACACTTGCAGCAAGGCTCTTAGATAACACACGTATATCATAATGCATCGTTATCATAAAATATTATCATGTTTTAATAACATAACATGCAAGTTATTTTACTGTTGGTACATTCAGACAATTATATTTTCAGCTTAGTTTCAAACGTCTGTAATCCCCATTCACTTAATAGTTACAATTTTGAAAAATTTTAGTTAAAAAATAAACAATTCAGATTGTAAATGCGTTAAATCCGATGCAACACACAGTTGGGTCATTCGCCGATCATTTTAACTCCAACCAATGACCGTTTTTTGATTGTAAATTGATGTAATCCTTTTAACATGTGCATAACATCGTAGTGCAATAAAAATTCACCCGCTATAAAATTGGGGTCGAAGCAATTTTAAGCAATCAAACACGCCGTAGCCACTACTACCATATACACCATGCGCCTCCATTAGATTGGGCGCGTAACAGATGAGTAACGAATCGTAACGCTTCAAAGCTTACATAGGAAGCGCTTTTGCATCGTGAAAGCTTTTGCACCCTAGACAACAACCATTACGTTACTAATCGTTACGCGTAACAAGTGAAATGAATCCAATGAACACACACGTAACAAGCAAAATATTTCCGTTGATAATTTTAAAAATACTTTTAAACAATTTCGTTGATAAATTTTTGTCTTTGCTTTTTTATAGCTCCCGTTGCGAGAATCGCTCGATATATCTATAACGATGGAATTCCTGTGATAACCGGTGCCGGATACACATTCGATTTCGAGGAACCAAAGACGCACTGTGAAAATGAATTCCACATGCTTATCCGCACTGGGTTGGTCAGCTTTAAGAGGATGGCTTTCTTCATGATAGAACTCATTCGACAGTAAGTATATTACTTTTTCTTATTTAATGTTAATATTTTTCCTGCATCATATATTTTAACCGAGTCCCACCTGAAACATAAATCATCGATTATCGTGACAAAGCAGTTATTTTTCGTGCTTTCCTCACATTTTAATCCCTCGAGAAAAGATCCCAAAATCATTAGCTTTCGGCAGCTATCAGTCAAACCTGTTGACCGCATCGGAAATATTGCGAATTTCATCCTCGGTTATCAGATTTCATCGTACAAACGCCTCATATCCGGTTCGTTCAGGTTGATTAAATAACGAACAAGAGATCAAAGGTATGAAGGCTTCATTAAAGTCATTGGTGTCAGTACAGTAAACAAAAATGTAATGCTGACGATAAAGTGATGCTAATGGATTTTTTGAATACAATTAATTCATTACTTTACGCTATTTTCGTACTTAAAAAGCATTAAATGATAACTATATGTTATTGTATCATCCTATAGCTAATTAACTTATCCGTCGTTCTGTTGATTCTATCATAACTATTAATACACTTTTGCCATACATCTTTTCACGGAATTGCAGCTTCAAATGGAACCGTGTGGTATACTTTTACGAACGGCAGAGTTACTATAATGTGGCCGGCCCACAAACGGGTCATTTGCTGATGAACACGATGGCGGAGTTTTTCCGCCATGAAAACATCACCTACTCACCGTTCTCAACCGATTCGGCACGCACCAATCTTACCGAGAGCCTTAAAGAAAAGGTCGGCCTTAGCTATGCAAGTAAGTCATATCATTTCTATGTCATATCAGGTTATTTTTCATAGTTCATAGTAAAGTCTAGTTCACTCAGGATGCGTTTGGAGAATATCAACCAGTTCGCAACATGTTAAGAAACCGATAATTAATATGTTGTAATATTTTATTCATACAGAAGAATTCTTAATTGCTCTAACAAAATGCAGTTATGTATGACTGTTTATTATAGTCTACGATCTGTAACTTTACATATTTATGTGGTTGTACACAAAACGATATGTTTATTGGTTGCAGTAAACCAACGCTAATATATGCTGCAAGGTCATGACTCTGTAGAAATGATAACTCCTTCTTCCTCATGCATTCTGTTATCTTCCCTTAGGCCTTTTATTGCGATCTATTTTTAAACCCATGCCGAATACCCCAATAAAACAAATCTAATACGTCATCGTTTCGATCGCTTTGTAATTTAACCGTAGTAGTGTATTTCTTTGTTTGTTCTTGGTCGGTGTTTCGTTTCGGGCCTTCCATATCGTCTTGGTAGAAGAAATGCAATGCCAGCAAACAACCGAACGTCATGGGAGAAGAATGGGAGAGCGTAGGTCCGCGGAAGACAAATGCAAATGAATGATGCATTGCAAATGTGTGCCGGTACTTGCGTCGTGCTCGTGTCGCACCTCACACCCAATACACTGTACACGGCCTATGCTTGGCGACTGCCTATTAAAACGCCACTGCACGTAGCTAATTTTCTGACAAATGCATTTACGATAAGCCAACCGTCCCTCGCGGTGCATTACCCCGCACCGTTTCGGGTGCAAAGTCGCATCACCTCGTCGTATCAATCAAATCGCCACGAAGTTTCACTGCAGCTAGTCACCGGTCCGATCGATGAAATGTCAAAGTGGTTAACGTCGGTGGAATACGCAAACAATCTGCACCTTCCTACCAATTATCGCTTCTTCTGTTGCTGTTTGCGCAACCGTTCTTATAAAAAGAGTGATATAATACTCACCATATGGTTTTGGTGCATCCAGTTCATCTGAACATTGATGCACTACAAAAATGCATGAAATATATTGAGTGAGAGTTTTGAAAACATGCTCAATTATGGGAATGTTTCGATCAGCAATAAATAAAGCAATGAGGTATTTTGAACTCCTACAGCTGTTTCTTCTCGTTAGCATTGGAAATAAGCAACGAATAATTATTGAACGTGAACTTATATATATATAGCACGAATAGAATGGGTAACCATATCATACAAATCTAACTCTCGATACCGTTTTGAAGTTATGACATTTATAATGCAAAAATAAAATTGTACTGGATGTTTATTTATTCGAACAGTAATTGTAGTTCATACCGTTTTTCACGTTTCAATGGGGGGCGGTCCGGTGGCCGAGGAGATAACGGCGCTGGTCTCATACGGCAAGACCGGGGTTCAAATCCCGTCTGGACCGTTTCCCCGTAGTGAGGACTGATTATCCAACTTCGTGGTAATTTTAAGTCTAATAAGCCAGAAATGGCAGGCATGATCGAATAGGTTGTTACGCCAAAGAAGAAGTACGTTTTTCATATTTGGTAATGTTAATTTCCAGAAAATATAATGTAATTAATTCATAGCCTAACAGTATTTAGGTTCTTATGTATCCTTTGAATCCAACATTATTATTTCATTTAGTGCTCTACCCAGTATGTTTGAATGAAGTAATGTAAACTTTTCTTTAAACTTTCCGTTAACTTTTGTAAAAAAAGCTGTAAGCAGTACAATGCACTCTGGAGTTCCACAAGGTTATATGCTAATGGCTTTAAGTTACTAACTACCCCAACAAAAGATACTGATGTATACTCAAAATATTAAGCTTTTTGCTACTATAAAGCACGTTAATTTGACGAACGGGGGTATAGATGTGAGCGCCGCCGGTCTCACACGTTAGGCCCAGTCTAAAATCCCATCCAGTCCGTATTTACGTCCGTATAAACAAAAGTCAACAAAGCCAGAAATGACTCCATACCTCTTCGACAAGCCCATGTTTAGTTCCTGTTGCATTCGAAGCCTGCACTCACCTTCGTTTGATAAATGCCATGTGTTTTGAGGTCCAAAAGTTCCATACTATTAGATTACACAATATCATCAAAAATGTCAGGGCAACGCATTGATTATGTAAAAGATTAATTAAGATTAAGACTATTGTCCTAGACAAAGTTGTACATATGACAGACATAAGCAATCGTGCAAACTTAATGTTACTGTTCCTAACGAGAATCACCTGAGTAAATATGTCCCATTGCAGAGATTGGGACTATGCGTATTGAGAAAATCCAGTGAAAAGCAATGCAACATCCTATTGGGCTTTCACCATGGAGACTTGGCGACATATGCCCGGATTATGCCAAACGATGCCTACAGCTTATTGTGTGGCCACTCTCAACTAGATGAACAAACGTCCAAAGCCTCTTTCAGGCAAGTTAAATCAGTGGCGTTAATGAAGAGCTAAATTTGATCAGTGCTGCCACTTTGTTTTACTACGCCCAGGACTCTGGACTCTCTCTATCTAAGTAAAGAATCTTTGAACCTGTATTTATTAAGTCCATTTAGACTGTGACGATATCTGATGGAAATATGAAATGATCTATTACACAAGAATTGAACTACTTAAACTGCTTATTCTACCGGTGAGTTGAAACTGAACGGAAATTCTTTTCATGTCTTATCACATCATCACACATCATATCACCAGTATGTTTCAATTTCTACAAACAATTCTGTTGGAAGCATGATGTAAGAACTGAAGCTTTTCGAAGATTCGAACCTGACGTTCCGCCACCATCGGCTGCAAAGTGAATTGTCTTTCATTTCACGAACGATAATTTATTATGGGAAAAACTAATTAAGCTACCGTTTTGCGTTGCCGCTACGCGCTAACATGGTTGCATACTGCATGGTAGGATATTGTTTTTGTGTTCGATGTCATTCAGTTTGGATCGTGTATGTTGCCCACGCAACGGTGTATTTACCTCCAATCCTGGGGAGCACCAAAACGTGTTGCATATGTTAGTCATCCTTGCACAATAGGTTGCTATTCCCCATTTCCACTCATTTAACTATTTTGATAACATAGTAATCTACTGCAGCCAGATGTTTAGCTCTGCTTTCTGTTAACATTATGCATTCAATCCTACCTATTACCCGTGGGGACCTTCACACATGGCTTCGAAAAGACGCTAGCCAATATAGCGAGGTTCCGTCTGCCAGTATCATGCCGCCGTGTCGTACGCGGAATGAAGATTAAGCGTCGTTATAACGAAAACGACCACGAGCCGCCCATTTTAGATGGAATTACAAATTTATTTGCATTTGTCTTTCGATCCGACATAAGTGACTGTCCGAGCCGGGGGTTGCCTTAGAAAACCACCCGTTTCGTCCCGTACCGCCCCGCCTCACCCATCGACGTTACGACGGACCACCCTGGCCGGTCTAGCACTGCAAGTGATTGAAAATCAGCGACAAAAAACACAACCTGAAGCGTATCGCCGTCTATCATGTACGCTGGAATGTTTAGCTCGTTTCAGATTTACCTTTTCGCTCGCAAGGCGGGTTTGATATGCGTCTGCTTGCCGCGTCCAGTGCAGTCGCGTTCCATAATGGACTCGCGTAAATGTGATGCGCATGGACTACGCAAGCAACCGCTCAGGTGCGGCGCTGAACTTGAACCTGGAATCTAATTTTAGACACTGGCGTTGCTAAACCTTCATGGACACCATCATACACCATCTGTCGCCGTACCGTGTCTTCCTCTTGCGCATTCCGTGCGGCCCAAAAGCTTGCATAGAATTTGATTAGTGTCGTTTTTGACACACATGGACAGTCGCAAAACAGCTGAACAAAATGTAAATAACAACACAAGAAGTTCTACTTCATTACACACAGCGGTATGAGTAATTGGTCAAAATGAGAGATAAATGAGGTTTACTCATTCGTTCATAAACAGTTTTAATTGTAATAGTATTTTTATACGATCGGATTTGACAAAACATACAACTTAAGAATTGTGAGCTTTTTTAATTTTGAACATAATGCAATTTTTGGAGCTTCCGAAACTGACAAACGGATTTGAATTTCAGCTTAAATTACGCATGCAATACATCATTTGCTGTGCCTGACGACCTTGGAACGCTAACGCCTGTGGAAAGCTAACGAATTTGGTCAAAATCTTGTGTTTACCATAAGTACAATGAGTTCCCATCGGTTCCCCTTTTCCGTCGGTTCCGCCAGCCCAACCCAACCCACCGCGGCACAGTTAATTGTTTATTGATGATGGTTTGGAATCACAGATTAGCAGTATATCACCAACAGGTGAACTAAACCTTTGGGCAATCCGTGCAGCGTAATTGTGGCAACTGAATGTGTCATACGCGCTGCCATTGAACGCGTCACGTACATTGAGGTTGTGCAAGCGAAGTTGTTCCCAACTGCCTGTTGCCGCAAGCTGCTTGAAAAGTTATACATTAAGGAACGAAGCCGATATTGTTGTCGATTGCTTTAAAATGTTGAAGAGTTGTTGTGTGTCAATTACTCTATGTATGAATCTGTTGATTTGTGTAGTTTGGGACATGTTGGCTTATAATTATTTAGGTGTTTATTTAGATAATTCTTTATTTGTTATTTATTTATTCCCTTATGACGGCCACGTGGTCGTATTGTTGATACCGCTTGTGTCCATATTCTTGAATCACGATTTACAATGTGTTCCTCCTTTTCCTGGAATTTCCTCCTTGTAATTTGCCTTATCCCGAGCAGACTCGGTTGTGAATCCTTTATTTATACTAATATTAAAATGTGTTAATTTTCTAAATTTGGTATGAATAATGATGGTTCTGTAATATTCAAATTATTTTACACAACATACAATTTTTTTAATACTATTCAACACCAATAGTTATATAATTTTTGCTAACTCCAGTCATATTTTGAGTGGACTGTTGTTTGATACTTCGAATGCTACAATGAATGACATAATAATTATCGCTAAACTCGAGCAAATCTGATCTCATAATCTCCTTATTCACTTGTAGTCTTCTTGGCGTAAAGACTGAGTAGATTCCTGGCATTATGCTTGGCACTTGTGTTGCTTAAACCAATTTCATGAATTCCGAGAAACTCGAGCAAATTTTATCTCTTAATCTCCTCACACTCTTGTAGTCTTTTTAGCTTAATGATTTACCCGATCAAAAAATAGAGTCCAACTATTGTTTAAACCATAACTTCGACTATTACTCTGCTCGAATGTCTATTATATTCTTTTTGAACTTCTTTATTGTGTTGTTCAATGTTTTCAACCCTTAAAGGTTATTAAGGATAAGAAAACGAATAATAAACTAAGCACAATGTTCTTTCCCATAGACATTGAATATAAATTAACCAGCAGGAATAGATGTTATCAAATTATATTCTTAAGAAATATAATAATATTTGGTAGTTTCTCTCTTATAAAAATACTCCAACAATAATCAAATCACAATATACAGATGCATGGTATTTGGAGGAAAAGAGACATCCATTGATCAACACTCACAATGATGAACATTTGCAAAATAGTAAAAAAAGAGTTTTAGTGATATTTCGACATGATAAATCTGGCATCGACCGCACTACCGCACCAGCCACAATCAAACTTTTCTCTTTCCCTACTTGCGTACACGAAAGCACTCAGCCAACAACATTCGGCATTGTCGGCCGAGACATCTAGAGAGAACCTTACTTCGGAATTCTTGTTCCTTCGGAAGATAGAACTTTTCTCCAATTTCGTACTACCACGTGCCCGATGTCAACATTTTCATAGCCATGTCGGGGAAAAGGACGATGGGCAAAGTCGGGCACGACATAATAAAAAAAGAAAGGGCTGAACTATTTGTATTCATAAAACTTCCGCCGAGTTTTGTTCAAAAGACATTTCCTATCGGGCGTAAAGCTGACATTTATGCTGATTTCTTTTCCTTTTACTGACCAGCGCTGCCCATTTTTCATTACATTGCTTTTGTCCTTTCAAATGAGCTGGCCAGCTTGTTGAATATGTTCGTAATTTGCCTACTCATGGTTGGTGCACCATTTACAGCAGGATATGGCCATATTGTAAAGCCACCTGCCACTCGATTGTGTCACTGTAATCTGTCTGGATTGCCCGTTCCGGGTGATTGTGGAACTGTTATGCGGTGGGTCTGTTTCGCTTGTCCTCGTGATGCAACGTTCTGGTGTGCAATTGTTTCCCCGTCCCGTAGCTCTTGTTTCTTGGTCAAAGTTTATGATACAAATAAACCTGATTCTTTTGCCATGCCAAATAACAACGAATAATTTCTGTATGGTCCCTTTTACATTCGCTTTTCCACTCAGAGAAGGAAGTGGGCAAATACTAAAAATAAATGGTACACATCCCACGTAATTGTATGCGTGGATTTCCCGGCGACAACAGTTATACAGGACAGTACGCATCAGATACTAAAATACAAAAAAATGCCCATACACCAATACCGGTCGGAAGAGTTTTACGAGTATTTAATGCACGCGTAAATGATATCATGCCTGCATTTCTTTGCTGGACCCTGTCCGACAATAACCAGCGTGCGTTAAACAAGAGAGAAAAGGAGGCACGAATAATCATAAATAAATACACATGTAAACATAATCCACAACGAAAACGCGTGCGGAAGAAAGTACAACCTGCCGGAATGAATTTCTTTTAACGACTTCACGCGACCGATACGGTCACGGAATAAATGATGCTCTTTTTACTGTGCGAATAACTTCGCCAGGGGCCGCACAAAGTGCAGTTGACGAAATAATTTTATTTTTACGACCAGCATTCAATTCGAATAAGCTACTGTATTGCAAGCTCATAAAACTTGCACATCAATCGAATTAAGATTGATGAGAAGATTAAGTGAGTTTGACGTAGCTAATAAGCGTATCTCGGAACGATGGGGGAAAAAACTGTTACCGTCTCTCTTTCCAATATTAATCATTTATTAAAATTGGAGTCTATAAAAATAAAAAATAAACTGGCTCATTTTGTTCTGTCCCATTATTTTAACACACAATAAAACGGTCCTTTTTTAATAAATTTCTTTCTTCTGCTCTATCGTTTTAGGTAAGTTCTTTGCACACCGGTGGAAAAGGGTTCTTTTCGATCAGTCCGGGTTCGATTGCCATCTTAAACACACTTCTTACCGTTTATAAGGGTTACGTTAGGTGCCTTCCTTTTTCCCACGGGTAAGTTTCGAGGGAGGCTGTCATTTTTCATCTCCTGTTGGGACAGTTTTGCGCTTCTCATCACTTTAATTATGTTCAGTCATTCTACAACCGAAGCAATGTGCTTGTTCAAAGAATCCTTTGCTTTTTATACAACACGAAAAGCAATTGCTCAGCAAAAATGAAGAAATTTTCATTAGAGAAATTTTATTAGGTAATCGAGAAAGTAGGTGCATGTCTTACGCAGAAGGTATTTATTACCCATATTTCTCTCATTTTCATCCTGATTTTGACAGCCAAATGCTCGTTAGACAAAAATCTTACATAGAATATTTTATAGTAAATTTCAAAACCTCACTAGAAGCATAATAGTTTGCAAATGCCATTACAACTTTTAATAACTTGTAATGCAATCGATTTAATCAGTAAGATAATAAAATTTTTGTGCTTATTTAAACAAAAACAAAAGAGCAATAAAATAGCAATACAAGACGCCACCAGACCTGTTCCTGCAGCATAAGTGCAATTGATAGAAAACTAAGCAATTCCTGGTTGTTCCCGACTCGCTGACGAAGACAACTCTTCTTTCGAAGAAAAAAAAAAAGATTTATTAAAGTTAAATCAACAGATATCGGCACCTTTCTCCCATTTAAAGTTTTGCCTGAGCCAAGAAAATGAAAGTCAGGCCAAATGGCGAACAAAGTAAAGCGTCGGTCGTCCGTCGAACCGAAACCATCTTGGGCCGTTGAATGCGTTTGCATCAGTAGCAGTCAATTGCACAATTGAATTTTGTCACATCAGAGTGCATTCCCGTGAGGGTGGTTTCCTTGGTACGAACTTGCGCCGTTGGCTTTCTTAAGTGAAAGCTCGAGGACTTCAGGCCGAGCAGGAAGTCGAGAAAGTTTCCAAACAAATTGCTTGAAAAGGGAAAGAATGCTTAGCTCTTACTCTGGCTTTTATCGTCCTGCTGCTGCAGTGCAGTGCAAAGAAAGAAGAATAAGTTTAAAGTATTTTAGCACAATAAGGTTGAGAAAATTCGAAAAGCTTTCAATTAGGTAACCATGTCATTACTCTACTGCAATCTTTTTCTGAAAAGAGAGTTAAGCTGATTAAGTATAAAAGAGTGACATGGCGCTTTAAAATTTTAAAAATAAATTGTCCTATAAATTGAACCTTCAAACTGTGTCTTTGCGTGCTGTGCATTGTTTCATAAATGGGATCGTTAATTTATACATTAAATTTTTTAAATTTACCCATGTGCAGTAAACTGACAGGCGTTAAGTTTGCCTTGACAAGGTGCTTATTTTGTGCTATCTTTCCGTACGTTAAAGACTTCCAATCGCAGAAGCAGCACGGCACGTAAGGTAAAAGTAGTCATATTGATCCTTGAAATCTGACGTACAGTATGCGTTGCAGCTGCATACAATTAACAAGCGGCAGAGCGGAAGAATAACGGTGCGTCTGAACGTTCAACGCATTTGATCTGAAAGCGAACAAACCTCCTCCCTTGTTTGGTGAAGAGGTAATAAAAGCACAGACCACAGAACCAGTTACTTCCCCAGCCCAGCCTCGGTGGTCTCGAGGAAACTTTCGATTTTTATTACATTATCGAGTTTCCATGCAGCTTCACGTGCGATGGTAAAGGAGCGGCACGTTTTGCCGAGAACTGCCGGTTTCCGAATGGCCCCGAAACGCGGTATCATAAAATCACACAAAAAGGTACCCCTATTTATCTTCGACGAAGATGACAAATCGTACGCTTTGGCGGCGCCAACGGTAGCGGATGCGTTATGCATCCGCGGACGGCGGTACCTCGTTGGTTGAAGATTAATTGAGACAAAAAAAAACGAAATGAAATAGCAGACGCACTCCACGCCATGGCATCGGACCAACGCTGATACGAAAGCAAACGGCATAAAAAAAAAACTGTCCACCTTCGAAACATATAGCAACACGACCATCACGCACGTGGTTGGCCTTGAAAGCATAAACATAAACCGAACCGCGTACGCGATCTCGTAAGGATGAACAGTCCCAAACAGCGAGCGAAAGAGATTCACGGAGAGAAAAGTGTTTTGTTTTGCGTGGCCGTTAACGATTGGATTCGATTCACCCGAATGAACCGCCCGAAGATCGGCGGACGGTGAATGTGTTACGCGTAGGCAGGGTTTATCAATTGCATTATTTATTAAAGAAATATGCTTTACCGTGAATGACTGCAATCTGTAATTGGAAAGTGAGCATTTTATCGATAAAGTTAATATTTTTATTCAAATAATAATATTTTAATTATTTATTTATTTATCTATTTTCTTTTCATATGACGGAACTTTGCATTTTGCCAGTACCGTTCGTACTGATCGTTTTACAAAATACATGAAAGCCATTTCCTGTTTTACTTTGCCTTATCCGGAGCATGCATAGTTGTTAATGTTACAGTGCTAAGATTCACAAAACATGTAGCATTGTTAGCCGAAATCCAGAACACAAAACGACGACCAAGTATTTAAAGTACCTCATTGTTTTTATTTTTATTGCTACAACTTTATTTGGAACACAGTTCACATTAGCTTAGAGACATATCCTTTTTTAAATCACAAAAGATCACTTCATTAAAATACCTACATTAATAATAGTTTATTTTGGTAATAATCTTTTTGTAGTTGGGGGTGCATTTACTAAACTGTGTCTCACTAGACGGGCCAAACAATCGGATAGTAAGTCTTGTTTATATTAGATTCCACATACGATCCTAAGATTATCAGATCGAATACTAAGCAATATATAATTTTCCTCTATTCTAAATGTTTGATTTGGGCGCAAAATAAACATTATGATTTTATATTTGAATCTTATTCACATCGGTTTAATTTTTGCCAACACATAACAATTTAGTTACTAAATATGATTAAAGGCGAAAAAATCATGCATTCACCTACCGTTCATACGTGATGAGGTTGCGTACCACTGAACCGAACGTTGAACACTTAACCGGTGTGTAGTAGACGCGAGATGCCGACACACGATGCGTTCAGTATAGTTCGAAAGTCCGAAGGAAACGGTTCGCAAATTTTGGGTTGTAAAGTAACGCATTTCGTGAAACGTGAAATAGAAGCTCGGGCGTGTGTTTACTGGTGTGTACAAGTAATGCGTGCAAGAGTAAGCGAGGAAACTGGAGGCGAGTGTAACCAATAACATGTCGGCCTCTTCTTAAACAAATCTCACCACCAGTCATTCCTTTTGTGCCACTATACCACTCCAGTGCGTTAACGTTGCACCGCGTGATAACAAAGGCGAGTGTTATTTTTTTGTCATACTGCTGCAGTTGTTGGACAGTGCCGTGTCAAGGGGTTGAACACATCCGTGGGCATTTGTCATCGCGGGCGTGAAACACTCGCTGTGTGTCTGGCACGTGCCGACGGTCAAGCTGAGTCAAGCCGCATGCTAGCGAGTGAGAAGTGAAACCGATCGCAGATCATCTTCAGTGAGCTTAGACTGATACGGTACGGTTGTTGTTTTTTTCCGCATATGCGTGCAAGTATACCGGTTATAAAAGAAAAAAAAACTTCACATCGAAGTTTGTGTCCGCAGCCCGCAAGACGATGGAATGAAAAGAAAGAGAAAAATTTAAATCACAGATCTCCAGTGCAACCGTGATCTATTAAACTGTGATCGATCATCGTTCGGTGAGCAATGGGTCCCGAAATTGAAACCGTACTGTCTGGCCGCTTGTAATTATGGCTCCCGCTACACCGGAAGCCCAATCAATCGTGTGTCTTGGGCAAAGTGTTGATTGAGTGATCTATTTTCGTTGTGCCACTTTCGTTCCGATCGCATCAGCTGCGGCAATGTGTATTGCTCCATACCCTATCACTTGTTCTTTAAATAGCTCACAGCAAAAAATAAGGAACACTGCTAGCTGCGAACGTTTGATTGGAGCCATTTTCGATAACAGTAGAATAATTATCAATAAGCGATTTTTGTTGTTTTTTTTCGATCTTCTGTTTTCTTTTTCACTCGGTGGAATTTTGTGTGGTCACGCGTAGTGATTGTTTTGCCTAGTGGCATTTATTTCTTGACTTGCGCTGCTTGTGCTTTCGTTGAAAAAATAAACAATTTACGCTACAGCAATGCATGTCGTTACACGTTTGACGATTGGTCCATGCTATGTTAATTTAACGGTAGCTAATTTACGGGAACAGTGTAACAAACCGAATAATTGTGGTGGGTTTCAGATGAAGTATTATTTTTTTACATTCGTACATACGTCTCTGTTTTTTTTCGAGTATTTAATTGTAATCCTACAAGACAACGGTTGCATATCTTCACATCATATAAATTTTATAAAATGCTACGAGCAACTTACTAGCACAAACAAAAATATAAATTAAGTTAGGTACAAGCAGCAAGATAATATATTCGATTCTACAGCAAAATTAAAAAAGGTCATTATTAAGTTTGAAAGTAGTTTAAAACATCGTTTGAGGTTATGCACAGTTTTGAGCCAAATTAACGTGCAAGTTATTAGATTATTGCAATACTCTTTAGGGTTTCTTTTTAAACTCGTTTCAACAAAAATAGCTTAGATTTAATTTTTAGTGGAGAAATCATTTCTGTTTTCTTTTGGAAATTTTAATTTATAATTTTTGTTTGCTGAATTACTACAATATCTAATAGATCAAGAACAATGTGGATCGTTTCTTCTACAATCTTTTAATAATTTTGTAATATTTTACACTAAATCTCAACCACAGTGTCTGAAGTTGATTGCTTTATGGGAAAACTTGTAGCAACGAAACCCACAAGTGTGACATAAAACCAGTAAAGCCATTTGCTTTCCGGAGAGCATCTTAACATAAGCACCACTTGGCAGAATACAAGAGCGGTTCCCTTCTTTTCTTGATTTGTGATACAAACACAACTAGCAATCGTACCCTCGTTCTGTCGCATGAGCTTCTTAACGGTTTGCTGAAAGATTTTCGGATATGAAAGATGCCATGGGTGTGCAGCGTGCAAAAATGTTCTCCTCCAAATGGTTATTTTTGCCAAGCAATCGCGAAAAGCTAGAATACATCCAGCACGACCCAGAGCGCTAACGTAATCTTGCGAGTGTATGCCGCCGATTTCGTTTCGTTCGATTTGCGATTTATCTTACGATCGTTCCGGCTAGAATTCATATTCTCGTCCGGCATTTAATTTTACGATTCTCCATTCACGCATGGTAGCACGTTCACCGTTTTTTTTCTTCGGAAGCGATAGATTTATCGTAGTAAATTTATTGCCCTTGCCTTTGACCTATATATGCGAGTTTTACCGGCAGCAAGCCGGTTTTGGTTAGTCTCGGAATTCAAGGACTGATAAATGTACTTACGAGGTCGTATTTCAATTGCTTCCTTAGATCGTTGTTATCACTACCTCCCGATCCGAAGGAAAAGGATGGATCGGTGCAAATCCAACCAATATCGGATAGAGTTCATATCGAATGAAAGCTCATCCAAACGGAGAGCTTTTTATTCGGCATCCAATAATTGAAAGGATAATAAAATACAATACTCAACGGTATCATCGCCAACGGAGATACTCGTGGAACTTGATTTGATGAATTTCACCTACACTCGTATTTCACTCCAAATTTAATTTAGTTTTGTGTTTCTGAACTCTTGAAATAAAGGAGCAAAAACCAAAGGTATCACAACAAAATGGGTTTGGAGGGTAAAACAAAACCTTATCCTTTTGCATACCCTCCTAATCCAACTCATTGCTAGTCCGAGACAATGGTACGCATTAAGTCATCCCGAAACATGACACAGATTGATGACTAACGCCATATTGTACCGCCCGGTGCACGTTTCCCTCTACAACGCTATACGCTCCCAGCTTCACTCATTGCTGCACTTCCTCAAATAAATTTGCATATGCACTGCATGCCGAGTAATTATTGCACCCGTCGGAGAGGTTTTGCAGTCCGTTCTGAGCTTGTTTTACAAAAACGTGGGCGAGTTGGACTGGCTTACGGGGCATTGTGAGGATGCTGAAGCAGACGAAAAGGGAACAGAAATGCAGTAGATGCAAATGTAAGATTCCGCTTCACAAGCACTCGCAAGAGTATGCAATATTTCACCACCACTTGCCCAACTGCTAGGAATGTGCAAGGCGTGATGTGTGACACGTTTCTTCGTAGATCCATTTGCTGCCGTTATCGTTGACCGAGAAAATGTCATCCTGTGTACGCCGATATCGGCAGGGAAAGTAACTTATTTCCGATCTCAATTAAACGCATCGAGATTTTGAGAAGCCATATCAGATGATATCAAATCATACGACGGAGTTAATTTGGTTTTTTTGTTTAACCATTATGAATGGCTCTTCTTGATTTCGGTTAACTTTTTAACATGTTTTTATGATCTATAAGCAGCTAGAACATCGGTTTAAAACATACTTTACAAACACATTCTTCTGCTCAAATACAAATATTGAAGTTCTGATATTAATTTAACCTTGAAAAAGTAATTAACGATTATATACATAATGTTTGCATTCAGCTCACCCAAAGAAGCGAAATACGATAAGAAACACGAAAACAAGGTGTTTTCCTCCTTGAGGATTTAATCAAGGAAAAGCCTCAATTCTGGGTATTTTCTCGGTTGGCGAGAAAAAAGGGAGTTTTAAATTGAAGTTTTTAGATGCCCTTCCTATGAACATTAAAAAACCCGTGTGTACAGTGCCTTCTGGTCATTAATGAAAAATTAATAAAAACAAAACAGATATGAACTTTTTTTTTAATAAAGAATGATGCCTTGGAGTGAGTGAGTGAGTGTGAATGGTAATGAAATTTAACTACAACAGAACGTATAGAAATGGTTCTTCATATGATTGTGGTTCAACAGTGTTTCGAGAAAATTTGGGTGCATTTGTTAATTTACAAAACAGAGTATTAAGAATGAAGTGAGCAAGTAAAACATTTAAATTGATTATTTTAGTCTGCTGGCTTCATATTTTATTCTTGTTGATTCTTCGAGGCATTATATATAAATACAAAAATATGTTGATCAAATAATAGATCATTTTTAATTTTAAAAAACCTATCAGTTCATTTGTTATGACTTCTGCAAAACGTAAAGTTTAAAAATACAGAAAGATTCTTCGTATATTTGATTGATCATTTTAACCTTTTAACCTTGTTTAACCTTTTCTGTACGACCTGTGAAAAAGATTCACACTATGAAGAATGGATTCTGTCGTAAGAATAGCCAACAAACCGCGACTGGCGAAGAAAACTTCCCTTGTTGTAGAATCGGATTGGCGTTGCTAATTTAAAGACACGGCATCGGTAACCAGAGTCATTTTGTATTCTAACGAGTTGACCAGGGGTAGCTTGCCAGCAGCAATACGCCGTACGGCGTACGTACGGTGGCATTTCTCGATGATCACGATCGCGCCAACCGCTAACCATGACATATCGAGTTTATTGGCAGCCAGGATGCTTTCCAATTCAAATTTTGGTCACCAGCAGCGTGAGTTGGCAGAACGGATTACAAATCCTCCTCCGTCAACCGTCAGCATCGCAAGACGCAAGATGAACGAGATTTTCCGCGTACACGAGTTCCCGGAAGGTGTACAAGGCGTTCAAGTTCTGCAACGAAATGCACGCCATTGAACGCACATATTGATGTGGAGCAGCAACATAAGATGGATAGTTTATTGAAAAATATGCTACTGTTCATGGAGGGTTTTTTCTCCATCACAAACACACATCGTCGTGACAACTCCATTTGGGGAAGGTTTGTACTATCGGTATCCGGTTGCATCACCGTATACCACCGTTCGTAAGAAGCTTTTAGAGCAGCTTTCGGATGAACGTACACTCGAGAAACTAGAAAGCTGTTGAGACATCGTGACGACCAAACATGCTTAATGGTTCGTAAGATGAGCAGCGCATTTCTGTTAACGATACAGTTGGGATGGAGTCGGGAAAATATTTTTGCTAGCCCATCTTTGCTAGCTGTAAGCGAAAGCAGAATGGTTTTATGGAAAGCAAAACAAAAACCGAATGCTTAACTAGTAAACTAGTAGAAAAGTGCATCGCGATACCCACATACATATGTACACTTACCTGTTGCCAGCAGACCAATTATCCCGCCGCAACGCAACACGTATGTTCCAGAGGAAAAACATACACCGTCCAACAGGCTTCACATTTTAAACTTGTAAACGTGCGTCATCTTGCTCCAGCGCAAACGAAGACATTACACGGTGTCTTTTTTAAATGATGCACATAATGTGCTGTAACGAAATAATATTCGCAGAACGAAACAAAACAAAAAATACATGATCAGGGCGAAACTCCACTGTAAGCTGTTCTGGAACCAACTTTTAATGACGCTTTTCACATAATTCGGTTGTTTGCCACCTGTTGCTTTCACTGTACCATGGAAACGTGTCATTGTCATGGCGCAAGAAGATGTGTTTTTTTTTTGGTGTTTCACTTTCAAAAGTACATCCCCAACGAGGGTGGAAAATTAGCCTCCGACTAGGACCACACGGAGTGATAATTTGTTTCATTAGTGCAATAGGTGGTACGTGTTTCAACCGAGTGCTGTTCACGCCTGCAGCAATGTGCTTCGGAGAAGACATCACCCTTTTTACGAAACCCTCTCCTTTTAATGCATTAATGGACGTGGGAGAATGGTTAATCGCCACAACAACAAAAAAAAAATGATCTGCTTTCTTGCAGAACTTTAAAAACGTCCATCTTGTATTGACGTGGAAACCTCATAGCTAGCGTTGGTTGAAAAAAAAAGATCCTACTGCTTCGAGTCTTGTTTTGCGACATCGGATTTAAGTTAAGTTATGTTTATTCATAA
This sequence comes from Anopheles minimus, assembly GCA_000349025.1. NCBI lineage: Eukaryota > Metazoa > Arthropoda > Insecta > Diptera > Culicidae > Anopheles > Anopheles minimus. Next base: position 5,221,442 of record KB663832.1, read on the forward strand.
CTGCATAAATGGGCTTCTTTACTTTTGTTTATATTTCTCCCTGTCTGGGTTAAATAATGCACAAAGATACAGGCATAATAATCTCAACCAATGGCATAGCTATTCGCATAGATATAAAACAAAATTCGTTCGTCGTTCGGATTTCACGGCGAAGTATTGCAAACAAAAGGATGAAGTTCATTCGGAACGGAATTGTTCGGTATACGTTCCATCTGTGGAACGATAGCTCTGTGTGCTGTAGCGCTGCTATGATGCACGTGCTGCTATTCGCAACGGATCACACCTCAGCACTGTGAAATAGTATCGGCAGCAGCTGGTATATTGTTGCAGCTGGTCCAATCTGAAGGTGTGAATAACACGGGCGCTGCATGGTATGAGAAGATGAGCTTATCCTCAATCTCGCTATGAGATGAACGTGTTGTTGATTCGCAAGGATCGAGTCGCTAGTCAACATTCGGAGAAATACCGTACCGATTTGTTGCAAGGTGAAGTGGATCATTCCCTTCTTGATTGCCCAAGGTTATGTCTATTTGTTTTGAAATCGTACAGACTTTATTACATTGTTATTAAAGCATGTTTCATCATGGGGAAAGATGTGAGCTGAATGATTTTTTTTATTTAAAACTAATTAAACCAAAGATTAATTAATTCTCAAATGTCGCGTTCGATTACAGTAAGTAAAATAACGGATCACAGACAACATTAAATTAAATTTTAAATAATTAACCGCTTGAAGCTAAGATCAAAGCTCATACTTAGTGAAAAAACTCCTTTGAAACTGGATGCGTTGACGAATAAATCACTTAATAATGCACAATAATGCACTTAAGCTGTAAATAAATTATGACAATAAACTAAAACAATTGATTGCATAATACACGACATAAATTACAATCCCCTAAATAAATACAATTTGCTTCGTCTTGTCGTCTTTGGCCATCACGCGGATCGTTGGCTGCTATGCATTTCAACTTTTATTCCGCGCTTATCAAACCATCTTCCCACATTCGGCCACAAAAGAAGGAATAGTTTTGCATCCGATTACGCCATCGCTGAAAATAATGGTATCATCGTGTCGGACCCATTAATCCACCACACTTGTACCTTGTGTTTTGACAGGCAGCATTAATGCACAACACCCGGCCGGTTTCGCGTTTACCGCGATACAAAGTAAGCCGTTTGACGTGCCAGTTTTGACACTCGAACATCAGTAATGATGCAGCTGACACGATCCTACCAGCCGATCGCACGACCGCGCCGTACTTCGGATGCTCGGCAGGGGATGGAAAGTGTGACAGGAATGGAAAACACTGCAATTTGTAGCAGCACGGTTTGCAATCTGTTAGATTTGCTGTGTGTGTGTTGTGGGATGTAGGTTATGTAAATAAACCGCACGGTGAAAGATGGGCTAGAATCCTTTTCGTCTTCTGGTTGTGTCTTTGAAAATGGAATCATTTTCCTTTATGATGTGTTTTTTATTAGATTGCATCTACCGGATTATGAGCCGTATCTGTGGATGGCTAAGGACACGTGCATCAATTTTCATTACCCTGAACAATGAAGAGTTATAGGAATAATTTAATTCATTAACTTAACACCTGTATGAGACGTTTTATATAAACCGTCTACGAATTCTTCTCGACTACAAGTAGCATAAAAGGCGCATCACCAACAAAGTGGTGTTATTAAATGTGACGAAATATCATCAAGGTTTAAAAATAACTTCCTGGTGTCCGGAAACCCGCTTTAAATTTAGCAAACCTGTTCCAGCTAATGGGATCAGAAAGAAGATAAAGTGCTTAAAATTTATGACACCGTGTGATCATGGATCATGACATATGGCGAAATTATTAGCGCATCCCGTGAAAGAATCAACCTACCCATAAGCTTATTAAAAATTTCAACAAACAAAACCTAACGCAGAAAAAAAATTAATCCTAAGAGCATCATAAAATTCATTAGGCTTCTCCATATCATTCCATTGATGGGGGATGTTAAGAAGAAGTGCCCACAGGGGTCCATTCACGAATGTTGCACGCTGTAGACGAAAATAGCCATCTACAATCGGCCAAATAGCTCCACATCTACAAAAATATACATTCCGTTTTTCAACACCTTAATTGTCTACTGTCAAAAGTGTCTCATTTGCATGAGAATAGAAAATTGCAATATCCCGGACCGGAATACGGCTCCCTGTTTAAAAGTTTGACCGAAAGTCGAGTCAATTTTTCTGAAACCAGTGTTTGTCGGGACGATATTTTGGGGCCGACTTTCAATCATATTTCTGGGTGCTGCCTGCCGCTCTTCATATAGCAATAAAGTTTATATGGTGTCATGTGGCGAAATGATAGCTATTTTAGTAAATGTTTAGTGATTTTTCCGGTTTTTTGTCTGCGGATGTTCCATTCGTAGCTTCGTGGATGTCGCAGAGAAATTGCTTTTGTTATGGCTTTTAAAAATATTCAGCCAGTTTCGCATGTTCACAATTGGTTGATAATTAATCATATTCTTCACCTACCCGTTTTACACGGTGTGTCAATAGCACGTGATAATTGATATTAAAGTGGACGATCGTTTTTCTCGAGCAAACGGTGACCTTGATCTTGAGTATCGTTAGGTGCGTCAGCTTGTCGTTACAACGAACCTGACTCATGGTTTTATTTTCAACCGCACATTCGCACATCGAACCAGTGCAATTTCTAAATGCACTTTCCCACCTCCCAGAATGCAGCAGCCGGTGCAATGTTTGATCCAGCGGCGAACCGAGGCGAAGCGTTCGGTTTGTTGGTTTAATTAAAAGCATCCATCGGAACCGCCATAACGGGTCGGTCGAGCAAAAAACACGATGGTGCAAAATTAAAGTGTAGAAGCAATGGTTGTGACCATCGGCAAGCTGGCACTGCATTTTCCCAAGTGTTTGCGAACAGGTCGCGGGTGTAGAGAACGCGCTGCGATAGAGTTCTACACTGTTTTAGCATGGTTCTCATCACCAACCAACCACCGTTCACGGGAAACATTAAAAATAAGTCATTTCCACAGCAGGAATCTTCTTCAATAATGGTAATCGGTGTCCGGTAGTGCGAAGATATAGCTGAAAGGAACGGGGTATGTGGGTAAAGAGCAAGTAAGGAAGAGGGATAACGACGTAATCCAATACTGTCATCCATCACATCGAACGCAGCTTGAGTTGCCCTTTTCACAGCTTCATTCAAGCTCCCACGGGGGAAGTTGCCATTTGCCGTCCGGTCCGGGTGGATCAAGAATGCACCGGGATGTTAATGGAAGAATCAATTTTGTGCACATCGTCCGGTATGTGGCACGTGAGTGGCAAACGGGTTGTGTGAGAAATGTTTTCTTTCTTCACCTTTTACAGCATGCTGTACTGGAAGACTACAGCAAAGTGTAAATAATGGCGTTGCATCATTTAAGTGTCGTTTGTTTGTTTATGCCTGTTTCTCCTTATTCCACATTTTAATCTTTTTCATTTTCTTAATTGATTTTTTTCTTCCTAAGAATTCCACATAGTTTTTGGATATTGATATCAGCACGTTAATCTACCAAGGCGCAGACATTAATTATCCGTATGTCAAAATTCAGTACAAAATAAATAGCGTCCTTCATCAAGAGGGCCTGGTTTGTCTCGTTGGTTCTAATTATTCTCCACGGAATGGATGGTGCTTTGCTCTGTGTGTGTTTTTTTTTCTTTCCATCGCAAGTAGCTGCAACCGTGTGGATAAAGCAGACCCACTGAAGGCAATGTAGATTATCAGCACTAATTCGTAATGAATTTTTCATCATTTCTCTTTCGAAGACAAATGATTTCTTTTCTTTGTGCGGTAGCACTTTTTTCTTCTACCATTTGCACTCTAATTTATTACCTCGAGTTTGTGTGTGCGACAAAACCATGTGACAAAAGGGAAGCAAACACATGGAAGACAAATTGGCTACTTGTAATGAAAATTAATCGAAATAAAGTTTTTCCGGAAATAGAGAATGTTTTACTAAAAAAACGGTTATAGAATCGTTATGGTTTGGTCGAAAAAGTGTCTGAATTGAACAGTGTAAACAAACCATTCCTCTAATGAGCGAGGACATTTTGAACGAGCAATTTTCCTTCAACTTGACTGCCAAACGTTGCGCTTGTTCGAAAACATTATTCGGTCGCTCTTTAAATGAAGTATAACGCCGTAGTAATTTGATCGGCCATTCCTCCAACCATTGCTCTCAATTGCACGCAATTAGATATTTCATCGACTAAAATTGCACGAATATAAATAAACAAATCCGTTGCCGGTACCGATTTGCATGGTTTGGTACGTGTTTTTGTGTGTAGAATTTTATTTCTGCACACACAACTGCAGTGTACAGCGTTGACTCAGCATTCATAACTTTTCAATCGATACTCTGTGCTGCCTTTGAAATATAAGATGGTAATTTGCTAAATAACATCGTTCTTGACCTTAGATGGAATTGTCTCAAGTTTCAGCGAATATAAAAAAGTATCCTGATTTAATCTGCTTTAAAATAGATTTCCTTCGAAGCGATACTAGCACGTGAACGCTTGATCCTATTTTTCGTCCACCTCGGCTGAAATTGGCCTTATTTATAGCAATAATAGACTTATGGTGCGTTCCTCGAAGCGGATATTAAAGATTTGGAAACGGAGAAAAGCCACCGGGAGCCAAATCTTTCGATTGCGAGCGTGATGGTTTTCGATGCTTGTCTGTTCATTACAGCGAAGCATTCCGGTTTCTTGAGTACGGGAATTGCAGTACGACACGCTTCATACCAAAAACATTGACCACAGTGCTTTGGGTGGATTCATTAGGGATATTAAAAGCTCCTGCTGTCTCTTTAATGCAAACGCTGTTCAATGTCGGTTTCAGCTCCATTTCCTATACATTTTGTTGTAGCTGTTGCAAACTGAGGTGGATGGACAATCCACCAGGGACTGACACAGCGAAATACCAAAAAGAGTTTTTTTCAATGTTGGAGAAAAATCCAGAGGGAAATATCTGGCGTAACGTTTTTTACTATTCCAGAGTCAAACATAGTATAAAATATGTGTTATACGAATATTACGGATTGCAGAAAAAGGAAAGCTAATTTAGGTTTTTAATTTTATTTTTTTTAGGAAAGGTTTTTAAGGTTTTTAAGTTTTTTTTTTAGGAAAGGTTTTTAATTTTTAAAGAACACTTGGCCACTATGTATTGTGATCCAGAGAACTGTTCAGTTCAGGAGCAGTGGTGCGCAGGGCGTGAATAAATGAGAACCAGAATAAATGATTGATACTTCAATAACTGGCTTTATCAAAAGGGCCTTAATGATTGGAAAACTAAAGATATTGAAAACGAACCCGTCAATGTGCAACTGAGGATGTGAGAGTTGTTGACCAACTCGATCTAGCTAGGATCCAATAGAACCAACTGAAATTATATGTTGTTTTTTTTACTTTGCTAGTTCATAATTCGTAGAAGGATAAGTTATATAACGACGCTGGTTATATACCTAACACGGCAAGACCGGGTTTCAAATCCCTTCCGATCCGTTCTCCCGCAGTGAGGACTGACTATACAACTACGTTGTAATTATAAGTCATTCAAGCCAGAAACGGCAGGCATGACCGTGTAGGTCGTTATACCAAAGAAGAAGAAGAAGAAGATGGTAGATTCTGAGAGAATACAGTTTCATGAAATCACTGCTTCAATGACAAATCATTCGGTGCGGACTCATACAACAACTTCATATATCTCCAACACTATTTCCAAAATCTATGTACACTAAAAGCAAGATGAAAAATGCATGAATTAAGTTTGTTCCAATTTTACGATCCGTTTTTCTATAGAGTTTATTAACAACATAGGTGAAAACCCAAAAAATTGTTTTTCACTGTAATAACAAACAAATGGCGAATGAGATAAATGGTGCTTCAAATTTAGCATCAGTTCCAATGGGACAAACAAGTCTAAATTTGATCAGATGGTATGATACTCGCCAACATTATCTACATTAATCTTGATATTTGAATAAATTAATCTACATTGGAAGTTGTTTCTATTATGCATTAACAACATATCCTACATCGCATTACAATACATGTCAGTGGTTGATTGCCGTCAATGCGCTCAATTAAAATCAATTCGTACGAAGCGAAAATACTGTTTGCAAACATATCCAACCGATTGACATAATCGGGCAGCATAAATCGTGCATAATTAATTGACGATAATTAACACACTCTTTCACGATCTCTATCAACAATGTTCTGCACATGCTCGTCTCGATTAGCATCGACATGTAGCGGGCCATCCGGTGGGGAACGGTCAATACTTTAATTGTGCAACTATGCAATCGAATGCATTCGTTGCCCGTATCCTCGTGCCGTAATGCAAATTGCACCCGACTGCAAGCCGGATGTATGCATGCTGGTTGATGCTCGATGGAGGGAGGAACGGATCGCACCATATAAAGCATCCACTGACGGTGCACGATTTGCTACAATATTGCTGTTCGCATCCAGCGGCCCTTTCTAACTTACCTGTTGCGACAGTGTTCTTTTGCTAGCAGAAAGGCAAATGAAATCGTTCAATACTGCATATGCCAAAAAGGGGTGGACAGGTGCAAGAGTAGTTTGATTACCCATAACCCCATGCCGATAGCATCGATATGTGACTGGATAAATTGCATTTTTCGCACCACAATGCATCAGCCGTTGTCGTTGAACACTCGCACACTGTGTCGGTTGAAACAGCTGGTGATTTATTGACAGGGCTTCTACGGTAAACAAGAGCCTTCCACAACACCGGTCGACAGAAGCTGATGAAGTTATTTAGGCGTTACATTGTTGTGTTGGATGGGAGGAAAAATTAATAGCAACTCAACAACAGCCACGTTGATGCGCATGGGACGCTCGAACGATCGAGTGCGTGACTGTTAGGTTATGATTATTGGCCCAATCAATCAACGATCTAAACAAGCTCGCTGTTTAGTAATTCATCGCGCTGACTTTAATTACATGTATTTTTTTTTCTTTACTGAGTGGTATTATCCTGCCTGATTTATGCTCGTACAGTACTAGGAAATTAGGTGTGATTGTTCAATTCAGGATGAAATCCTGTAAACAATTAGCGCCAATGGGATCCGTTGTGGCGTGCCGGGAAAAAAGAGCAACAATGTGATTTCGCTGGATGTTTGATTACCTTATTTTGCTGCTATTTAAAACAAGGGAAAAATAGAAAATCTCTTAAGAAGGTTGTGGCTCACCGCAAGCTCAGGGTTTTCCTTTTTTTTACACGGTCTTAAAAAGATTGTTCCCATTTTAACCCACCTTTCCGTTTGAAGTTTCTAACAAAATACCTGGAACGTTGGTGTCCAATTAGTGTGCTGCGTAGAAAAAGTCGTCGCCATCGGCATTAATTTCTTTTCGCTACCGACAATGCGAAACCACTCTGGCCGATTGTTCTTGCTTCAGTCGAATGATATTTCCCTTTACTAACGATCTGTACGGCTCTAGGAGTTTTAACCAGGAGAAGATCTCAATTCTCTTTTCCTGTGGTGGAATAATTTTAGCTATTTAATTTTCATCATAATTAATCGTGATTGCTACCGGCAAGATCCGTTTGCAAAATGTTTTCCCTTTCAAGATGAAAGCAACATCAAATCTTCAGTCGTTCCTACGCTGCCTTTGATATTCGACGGTGTATAAAGCTTAGCCCAATCTGGAAGTGTTTGTGTTCGTGAGGGGAAAATGATTTTCACGCCTCGTCGGTAAAGCAACATTTTTCCGGGGAAAATTAGAACGTTTTTCTGGGAAATTGATGGTGCTGAACCGTGAGTTCAAATGTGGATTGATAGAATGTACCATTCTCACATACGTTAATGCTAAAACATTGATGTTTTGTAATGGAATGAATGCTTTGACATTTGCACATTGATTTTCCGTCCAAGGTTTGCTGTGCATGTGACGTGCGATGCGTGCAATTTCACCCGGAACGTTTCAGGGAATGCATCTGTGAACGATGGGTTGGGAAATGTGGCGGAAAAATCGAACCATCCCCACATACACCTGCCCAGTTTCCAACTTATCTCATCCATTGGAATGCATTACGCAGACGGGTTTGTCGGTTGTCTGTGGACTGTAAATTTTATCTTTCGTATTCCATTATATGTACGTGGAACGCCCAGGAAGGAAGGAACGTTTCGCTCCTGACAGTTCATGTGAAACTTTCCGTGGGGGAGAGCAACCAATGCTTGACACATTTCATCTTGTTCGATGATTTATATCCTTTTGCTTCTTGGCCATGTCTCGTCGATCTTAAGATAGATGATAGCCAATAGATTCTTTCTCTCAAATGTGTCAAATATGTACAGCGGAAACATAAAAAAAAATTATATAACTTTAGTTTTACCTAAAACAAGTACCATGAATGATTCTTCCTGCAGAAAGTGGATTTGTTTGAGCTATGTTTGAACCATTTCTCACAATACTATGTTTTACACCAGAATCGGTAGTGTTAGATTGCTTACACCATGATTATTATATTTCACAAACCCTTTTCTATCTTGCGCGCACATAAGCGCACACTTCGATTTCATTGCGGTCGATCGTTTGCTCAGCCAACTGCACGCTGCCAGCGCCCATAAACTCAGCTGTCTAAACAGTATGCTCACCAGGCAGTGTATTTAAACGTCGTCCGTCACGTGGTTTGGGGGACATAATTTTCTCGCACATTACTCGCCCGATGGAAACGTGCACGTACGCGAAACGCAAAGTACCACCGAAGGTGGCTAGAGTTCCGGGAGATAATGAACCGCGGTGGGGGCCTGGTATCGTCGCGTTTTGCGGCGATGTGAATACTAAAAGCACTCCCCCAAAAATAGGTGGTTCGAGACGTTTGAGATGTGGCCCTCAGAAGCGTGTAGCAAAAACAAACCCGAATCCTCGTAAATGGTTCCTGCAAAAAAAAAAAGAAAACGAGTGCCTCGGTAATTTGCCAACACCGGAGCCGGTTGCAAAAGTTTTACGACCCGCTCTAAAAGGCCATCATCGTGGAAGGGAGAACCATCATCAGGGTACGTTTAAACCTTGGACAGGACTCAACTCGCTTACATTGTTTCTGGAAACGATGGGGAAATTATGGAGATTTCTAGAATGGAATGTAAATCCTCGGTGTGGACAAGAACAACCAAAAACACAACCAAATAGCGCAACTATCAATCTGCAGAATCCATATGTCACATGGTAGGCTCATAAACGTATTACTTTACCGGCAGCAAGTAAAAAAGCAAACGGGGGTTTTTGTGACTGATTGGTGTATTACTTTAAAGAAATATTTAAAGGAATATTGTTGCATAGGTCTGGATCCTTTTCCGAAATCCTCTGACAAATATCCAGTGCTTACACGTTACAAGACTTATTAGTAAATCCAGTCGATGATGAGGGTGATTCCATCATGTGTTTTTTAACCTCAAACCTACAGATGGTATCTTATTTGATAAGGCCAAATTATTTAAAAATAATATTTGCATCTATGCGTCTAAATCTGGATCTTCAAAGAAATTCAAAGTATTTGAGGTGTATTTAAGAGATGTATATTTAAATGCCAAAATAATACAATTGCTTACAAGAAAGGGTTGAAACTGTATTATATATGAGCTTGCAAGGGAAACGTTTCGAGTGATTTTTTAACTTTTAGTATTCTTCTTCTTCAGTTTGTTTGGCGTAACGACCTGAATAATTATGGCAGTCATATAATATTGCTTACTAATGTCTGTAATTCACTTTGGTTGGGAGACACTTCCTTCTCCGAACTGTGAAAGGGCACCTTATCCCGAACGGCTCTTCTAAGTAGAACATCAGAAAAATTATAATATGAAGAATATGTCATGTATTTGTTGAACGTATTTTTATATTATTTGCATTTTAAATTATTATCATGTTATCCTCATATACTTCCGCCATGTTCATGCTTGCTTTGGGGCATGAAGTAAGGCTCATCATCCTAAATCTAAGCTTGTGACAAAGGACAGGTATAAGGAGAAACACACAAAACTACGAGGTTTCGAAACCCAACACAATATATTAATAAACGCTACTGTGTGAGTAAAAATTGAAATATTGCCAAAAAAAAATGAATGATGAAACTTAAAAGTTGCTAATTTCTAACAGCCATTCCAAAAAAGCTTATTGATCAAACAAAAAAACACAAACATACCAACTCACCAACCCATTTACCCAACGGCGAAAGGATGTTCGCCAAACCTTTTACTTTCCGTGATGCTATCAACACGTTAAACGTTAGCCTGTCGCGATTTTATTCGCGTTCCTTCTGTGGTCGTAGCGGGATTGCACATCGTTTAGCGTGGTGTTGTGTTCGTACCGTTTGACAAATTGTCGACATGCAGATTATGTCCCCGGACGGATGCAAACGACGAGTCGAAGGGTGCTGATAAAGGCTGACGGGGACGTACTATAACAAAGCAGCGGGCAGCGAAAAAAGAGAGCAAGCACTCGACGTAACGTTCAATCGTTAGGGAATTGCCTCGCAGCTACTATTTCGCACGATCGAGTCAGTGTGTTCTGGCGCGACATTTACATAAACGCGTGCCACTCATTTAAGACCGCCGGCTCGGTGCTGAGCCGCCATTGGGAAGCGGGAACGTCCCGGGCAGGTGTGTGCTCCCTGTCAACCGACGGGGACAAGCTTGATTGAAGCCAACTGTGTACTGATGATTATTAAATTTACACATTCCGCAAACCGCAAACGACCGGTGCATTGCTTTTAACGCAGCTAATGGTTAATTAGCCATGCCCCAGCATTAGGATCAGATTTTTATTCGCCCAGTAGTAGCTGTGAAACTGCGTGAGCGATTAGCACCAACAGTAAACAAGCTTTAAAAATGTCTAAGAGACCATAACAACACCAAACAACAATTCCCACACTGCTGGGTTGTGCAATATGGTTAGTTTGGCCCACCTGTCCAAAGTTGCCCACCTGCTGGTGCGCGGGTGCATGCGTGTGTGTGGTTTTGTGCGTAAATTAACCAATTTCAAGCGATCGAAATATCATCACCTATCGTGCTAATCGGGTGTATTGTGTGTGTGGACCGTGAGATTAATAGGTGTCTCCGATCGTCGACTCTGCACCACCGATGGAATAGAGGAACTTGGTGGTTTTATGTTTGCAAAAATAAACCACCGCTGTGACTAGGCAAGTCAAATTATCGAAGGCTATTTTGCAGATTAGTGTGAATTTTATGCAAATTAGGTATACATTCCATAGTTTGAGCTAAAAATAAGATTTTGGTCGTGTCTACTTCTGGTTGTTGGTTGAAAATTATTTTTTCCCAGCAAATCCTAACTATACTGCTGGTTTAAAATATGGTTAACTTTTGGTGTATCTTATCTTGGGATGCAAATTACGACAACAGTTAAAATTTAGAGCTAAAAATAAGCTACATTTCTATGCTTTGAAGGGTGGTGAATAATGGCTGAAAAATTAATTTTAGAAGTTTTCACGGATTTTATTTATCTCGAATTAATATTCAAATTACTAAAATATTAAAAAGTATGATCTTCTTTTTCAAGAACTATTGAATAGCAGTTAAGTACACAACATGGTGGAAAGTCGTGATCTTTTGGGCGTTTAAATAATGTTGTCGAATAAACTGTTTGCTTTTTTCCACTATTTTTTTAAAGTGCATTTCTTCTAATTGACTAACTTCAATCAAATAAAACGAAAAACAAAAGATTCCCGCATCGAGATTTCTTCATCGCCCCAGCGCAAAAACTTAACAACATAGCAAGATGCAAAGGAATCAATTACCGAAAACATAACTTACTATAATGATCTTTATTATTCGATCGCCGGCGTCCGTTCCTGCATGCGGGGAGGGGGGGGGTTTCTTCTTCTTGCACTCCATGTCGCCTTCCTAATCTTCATCGCTAACTTGTCCAACCCGAAAATTATGCCACGCGATAACGTCTGAAACAAAACCCACCACCAGCAGCAACAGCAGCAGCAGCGCACCGATGAATGTCAACGGTTCACGGATGTCACCGTGTCGTGTCGAAGGAAGGTGGTACGGGATTTGTTTTATTTTGTGTTTTTCATCATCACTCCATCATCAGCCTTTTTTGCAAACCCGTTTTGCCTATTAATAGCGCCCGGTGGTATGTTTGATGCCAATTTATAGGTCCAGTTCCGTGCGCTGGAGCCCGCGTGCAGTTCGCTTCATTTCGGCTTTTGTTTTTAGGGTGAGAGGAAACGAACCCATTCGGTGCCATTTCGGTGTCCGTTTTTATTTGGCAGATAAGATCTGCTCATTCCCAGGGCATGGGTTGAGCCGCGAAGCCAGAGTGGCTGATGAAGCGGTCCGTCTGACCGGCAGTAATGCGAACGTTCGGTGGTAAAACTTTGCCATGGTCATTAGTATGCTGATTCGTGGATGGACCATACCTGAGATGGTTGTACCGGTGCGATGTATCATGACTTTTTGTGTTTTGCCTCAGGCACCAAACCAATCACAGACATCATTTTCGTATCAAACCTACCTGGATAGACTGTTTTGTCACTGCAACTCGTTTCGGCGGGGTTGATCTCATTTTGGTTCGTGATTAATTTGGAAAACAAATATATCACCTTCGCGGTAAAGGATGCAAAAAAGAAAAGGATACAGCGGAACCGAAATCGATGATTTTCTTTTGCCCGTTCAACCTTCTAACGAAAGTGAAACAAGATCGCTTGGTGTGATTATAGTGTGGAGCATGGTTGAGTCCTCCGAAGCATTAGGAAAGCGTGTGCATGCTCGTCGAAGCATTCACATGTGTTATTTCTGCTACCATTCGTGGTTCCCTATTCACGTTCGAATAATGTGGTTGAAAGGCAATAGACACAACAGGATATTCCTGTTTGAGGCGCGCTAGCCGACAAAATATTGCCGATGCGAATACGATTAACGATGCAAGGAGCGATGCAAGTTTTATTGGAAGAAACCAAACTGGATTGAATTTAATTTATACTTCTGCAAACGAAGCCGACGTTTGTCCGATGGTCTAGTGATGTCGGTGCCTATCTTAAACACGGCGACTGTAACCAAAACTAATTGACCTTCCAACTATGGTTAAGTAAAAGTTAAGGAAAGCCCGGTAAATAAATCGTTCCAAATGGCCTGTACAATTGTGATTTCTACAATCAGACTAGTGTCAAAAATACCGAGGTGGTGTTTTTCAACATCATCGTAAACGTCATTCGGCCTATAAAACGGTTTATTAGACTTATGCATACCGCGTAGCTGGATAGTTCTCACCACGGGAGAACGGTTTGGATGAGATTTTATCCGCGAACACGCCGTTTGAACACCGGCGCCGTTATCTCCTTGGCTACCGAACCTACCGAAAAGCTAATAAAATTTCTTATATATATTTTTTTGTATTGTATGACGGCCAGGTCGTATTGAAATTTTGTTTTACCACGTAGCAGAATAGTCAGTTCATGCTACGGGGAAGCGATCCGGATGAGGTTTTGGTCTCGGTCTGTCGTGTGAGAGATGATTCTTTTCTTATTTGATAACTTCATTACCATACGAACGTTTCAATTAAGTTGCATATATATAATTAGCAACGTTTCTATGCACATATACTTAAACAGATCGATTAAAAAAAACTTCAACTCAAAGAACGAGATAACAACGTTTGTTTATATTTTTATTTGCTGTGTTAGTTGACCGCCTTTTCGCCCCTAAATTGTAAAATAAATGTGTTGATTAGCAAGAAAAAAAAGAGGTTTTCCCAAATATGTGTATACACGGATATCTGTGACCACAGTGACTAACAGCAATCTGCACAGCAGTATCCGTGTCTGGTGAAGAAAATGAAGCCATCGTGGACACGATAGACACCGCAGGCAAGCAGACATCCTTCGAGTTTCTGCAAACAGGAACGTATCGCATCGTTGCCCGATGCAATACACGATGCTGAACCATTTTTGCATAAGTGGTATCGCGGCCAAAAAACTTTAAAACAAAAATAAATGTCCTCAAGGAAAGGAAAAAGGTTACCCGAACTCATTTTAACCTTTTTAGGATCGTTAAAATGAAAAACAAACCGAACAAACCGGAACGTTTAAAAGCTATAAAATGTGGAATCTGAAATAGACTTAGTTCCCAGTGATCTCACGTTTACGCGCTCAAATAGCAAAAAGTTTGATAGAGTTAGCGAGCGGACGGAAGAGAGCTGCCTGGAGTTGGCAAGATTTACCGTTTATTCATCATTTATTTTATCGGAGTTTCTTCTTGTGTGAAAACAAGCTTCAATCGTTTCAGTCTTTCTAGATTTTTTGTTTCGTTTTAAAATAGTTCTTATAATGTCAATAAATGAAAAAAACATGTTAAAATGAGGACAAAATCCCTGAGATATTCGGCAATGTGCTTGCTCCAAATGGAATGTTGCAATTAAAAGCATAATTCAGCACGCGTGCAAATGTGACCGTTTGCAAGATTTCCGGATTAATGTATTGTGCATCATTTGTGTTTTCGTTAATGTGTATGAGTTAAAAACATCAAACATCCAGTCAAGTAGAACTGCAGAGTCCAGTTGCAGTAATCCATAGAACATGCTACGAATGGCATATCCATACTCGAAAAGCAAAAAAGGGCAATCGAACGAGTGTTCCTGATTGATGGGCGCCATTATATGATGAACCTCAGAAAATGACAACGAAGTGATAAAAAATCATCTAAACAAAAGGGAAAACATTGAAGTGAAAAACATCGTTCTACACGGTCAACTGCTTAAGTTGTCTGCCAGCAATGCTTATCAATTTAGGAGCGTCACGCTAGCGACAGCGACAAAAACCCTTTATCGAGTAAATGCTGCAGTTGAGAGCGTCGATTGAAAATGTTTCGAACATTCTTTTGACAGCCTCTTGGTCGATTACATCTTGGGCGCGTAGTTTGCGCGTTACTGCCGTACAGACATTACGCCACGTCTTAATGCCTGTCGCTCAAGTTGGACGCACATTAATTAAAAATGCCGCATAATTAAGCATACTTTCATCATTCGTCTTCTTTAATGAGTTTGGCATAGTTTGGAACATAGCTGAGTAAATATTCGGGCAAAAAATTTTGCTTTCTATGGTTAGAATTATTCTACAAAACAATCACAACTACACTGTTGATCCCCCGATAGCTGCATACCGAACGTGGCATACAAATCGTCATCATTTACGTATTAAGTAATCGAAAGCATTAAAATCTCCAACCTGAAGCGGTGAAATCAAAACCAAACGCGATGGAAAGCAAAATCAAAAATAAAACAAAACAGCATACATAACCGCAGACATTGATGGCCACCGCCGAAATGTGTATGTCGGGGCGAAAAGAGAATTAGAAAACCAGAGGGATGGAAGACGAGTGAAGCGCTATCGTTAGCGAACGGTTTCAATTAAGCAACTGTCGTTTGCAAATGAGTGATTCGCACGCCAGTTTTCTTTACATTATGTTTTGGCCGTATCGAGTTTAACGATAAAGCTGTACTTCGGTGACCTCACAACACTATGACCGGTAAGGCAATCAGTCAAAATGTTATGCAATAATTTCCATCTCACGTCGCCCAGGAGTCTCTTGTGAGAAACATACTAGAGCCTAATGGAAAGTGTTAATGCTACAGTAGTGTGAAGAACACATCGCTTCCCTATCATGCATATCGGCATACATCTGTCTCTTTTGAGAAAGATACTATATCCTTATGGAATGTGGCAACGCTACAGTAGAGTGAAGAACATATTGTGTCCCTGTTAGGTATGGCAGATTTTATGAGAGTTTTTCGAGTGTTTGTTTATCACCCGCTCTGATCTTTACGTTTGTGCTGAGTATTGTTTTAAAATTTTATGTTTCTTTTTGAATTATTCATTAACAATCGAACGGATAAATTAGACTTAATAAATGCTACATATCTATTAGGTGTGAAATAGCCTATTCTTGTGACTTTTAAAACTAATATTGGATGGGTTATAAAAACGGCTTATAAATGGTGTTAAAATTAACACTTTGCAACTTAAAAATGCAAAAAGATTGTTCAGATAAAGGAAGTCCAGAAGACCTTAATTCAGGAGTCAAGTCACCTGTAAAATAAGACAAAGGCGACAGTGGCAAGAGAACGGTTATAAAACCGACATTTCAAAAGGAAACCTGATTCACATCATACGGAACGATTTTCAATTGTTTTTTTTATTATCTCTTCGAATGAATTGTACGAAATCATGCTTCAATCCATTGAGAATAAATTATAGCGTTCAAACCTTTTCTAGTAGGGCCCGTTAGAAGCAACGAAACTGTGTCCGATTGACTATGGAATGTCGCACAAAACAATCGCAAAACAATCACTAAATGTACCACACATTCTACCGAAAACAGAACTAACGCCAACGGTAATCATAAATCCACCACTGTAACGCACTGTACAGTAAACTGAAAGGACCATGAAATTCAACACCGTTAATGGTGAGCTAGATTCATTATTTCCTAATTCACTCACCATTTAACGATACCACCGTACCATTGATAAGTGTTTTTGACAGTTGATTTAGTGTTCGCTTCGGCCGAGAATCATCGGCAATCACGCGGCGGCGATATTTTCGGCAACGAAAAGTGGTCGATTAAAATGGGGAACAAAAAAACAACTGGTTGTGCCCGAGAGCCTCATCGAACCGTAACGATCGTAAAATTCGATAGTCCGTTGCGGTGCGTCGGCATGGCGAAACACTTTTCCATAATCGTATTATTTCTGCCCCATCCCACAGCAGTCGCAGCAGAAGCAGGAAGCAGAGCCGCCCGGTTGCTAATGACAAACGCCGATATCGAACGACGAATCCATTGACAAATGTTTCGAAAGGGCTGGAGAACTTCGAGGCAGATGTCTCGCCGTCGGTGTGGTGAAGCAGTGAAGCGTACCATATAGACGCTCTTAGTACACAAGCGCTCGCAGTGTGAGTGGATCGTTCTCACCGGTTCAAGTGATCGTACCGCAACAGAAAACAACAAAACGTAGTATGGCATTGCCATCTAGATGCAAATAATAATGCGGTACGATAATCGTGTGCAATGTGTCACCGTGTTGTGTTTGTGAGTGATACTGGGTGGATCGCGTAAAAAAGGGAAAAAGTTTGTATCGATCTCGCAGTAATGTGTGTGTTTGAGTGCGTATACCCGACGGTATAATTTGTAGTGATGTAGTGTTGGATTGGAGCAGTGTTAAACCCTGAGGTGTAAAACATAATCGGCAAGGCAATTGTAGGTATCACCACCGCACAAGCATGTCCACCAGAGCGTACGATATGAGACGTGCTGTGGTGCGGTGTGGTGTGATGACTTTACTCTTCATGCTCGGTACTTCCGTCCCAGGGCACGAAAGGACATCGCTAGTGTATGGATCGATCGACGGTTTGGCATCCTTGCCGGTGCCAACTAGCAACAGTTTGTATCAACGCATCGATATCCCTAATAGTTTGAATGATAGCCAGGGTACCTTAACGCCTCCGTTACTGATAGCCGTCAAAGCGACAAATCCATTGTACGCGAACTTTGCGAACCATTCGTCGCACAATACGGTGGAACAGGGAGCGCACGAATGTGAACCGACCAATACGAAAAGCGGTGCAAAAGCTGGTACCAGGGATTCCAATGATGATACGCAAGGCAACTTTGTAAAGTTCGCCATACTGCTGCCGGAACAGCCGAGCAAGCGGCGGGATATACGCATCCTGTCTACGGTGCTGCCAGTGATTGAGATGGCTACGCGGGAAGTGACTGCACCCGGTGGCTTGCTGCAGAACTTTCGCATCGAGATCGACCATCGCGATACGCAGTGTTCCTCCACCTACGGTGCTCTTGGAGCGTTCGACATCTTTCTCAAGCGTAAACCAGGTGATGAAAACTACTTTCTCCAGGTTGTCCTATAAATTGAGGTTTGGTGACGAAACACTGCCAGAAGAAAATGTGTCACAGGAATCAAATCGAATCGTTTAAGAACAGTGAACATCTCGAATCTCTCTTACTTTTAAGCAACTTTCGACCTCTTTGTTGGGTTGACTTGAAATTCCAACAATAGAGCTCCAATTAGAAGGACATGTCTAGGAACAACAAATATTTATGCTCACTATGATGAGTGCCCACGGTACGAACTTGTCCGGCAACAGTAACAAAACGCCATCAATCATTTCAACAGCTTTGTCTCCGTCTCAGTGGCAACCAGAACGATATCAGTGTACTGACAGCCAACATGAATTTAATGGGATATAGTAATTTGTTAAACAACTTCCTGCTCCCTGAACGCCGGGTCCTAATAAACAAACGAACCGGTTGTTGTGCCGTTTAGTGCTATCATAATGAGCGGAGAACCCATTGTTGCAATGCGTTTGCTTTAGCATAATTAGAATGTGACATTGTTCTAAAATTAGCATATCAATGGATATTGATATCCGACCTTGACGTTTCTATTCCTCTTCCTAACTGCGATTGTTTGCGATTGTGAGCGGTAATATTTATAAACACGAAATCCACCAAAGCACAATCAAAACCCAATGACCATCGGGACGGGTATAACGTCACAAACGAAACCGCACTAATCCACTCCGCTTTGCTACTACCGAGCAGTGAGCAGAGTTTGACAATTGATTTGCAATAAATCAACCGTTCCATTCACTTGACAGATCGATGCGGCTTGTTCGGGGGATGTGTTTCCCTGTACTAATGATACTGAACGTTTTGACGGATCAACTGTGTTGCAGGTTTGTTTTACTGCACAGTGCTTTGATGGATGGAATTGGTGATAAACGAAATAGAAACGAAAACCCCGCGAGGCGATTTGTCAGCGGGCATCCCAAAATCCATTTTGACAAATAGCTTCTGGAGAAGGTGACTCAATCAATCAGGGCTGGTATTTAATATTTCAAGGCAAATTGATATATTAGGTCGAATGTTTGAACGTGTGGAAAATTGTATCCACAACAGTGCGTTGCGAAATATCGTACTTTGTTAAGTTTTTTTTCTTTTTGATTGTTCAAAAGATCAGTCCATTGACAATGTGCGATAAAAAAACATCAGTTCGTTAACAGTAAAGAAATTTTACGATCGTCTCTGAAAAACGTGTAAACCATTTGTTTTTTTTTTGTAGGAAAAATATATTAATTTGACATGATCTTTCTACACTCAAACCGGGATTAGTATCACATCACCCTCCTGAGCGAAGCTTATGTTAATTACACCTTGAACGACACGACAACTAATCTTACCCAACGGTGCCCTTTGAAGCGACGGACATTCATTTTCATAACGAAACGGTGCTGATTGCCGTTGAAAAACATCGGAACACTTTCACGCCAATTCCCTTCCACGCGTTTGTTGTTTTTCCATCGCGTTTACCTTTCCGCGTGTAAAATCCATGCCAGAATCGTTTTATTTTTATTCGGAAGCGCAATCTTCTACCCGGCACACCTACGTTTGGTGTGCCCTTGTCCTCGTGATACGACAAGCACACACACAACATGCCATGCTCAGCTGTTGCGCTGACTGACCCAAACAACGTCGCTAGGATTGGATGCGCCCCAAACGGCAAAGGTGCGAGCAGCGGTGGCATGTAAAAATAAGAAACGAAAGCAAAAACCACACATTCCCACATCCCGTCGGGTCAAAAGGAAAGAAAAACAGTTCTCAAAACGGGCGCAACAGGTCGCGCACATGATGCTGCAGCTAAAAGGTGGCTGTCTTTTTAGTGGCGTGCACCGGACTACCAGTACGGCTTTGCGTGTTCCTGACTTGATAGTGTGGCGAAAGTGAAAGGTGACAGAGCGGTCGGAAGGTTAAGTTACGAAAGGCCACCACCATGCTTAAGGCAGGGTATGGTCAAGCTGAGAGTGTTTTTTGTTGCATTCTTTTGGTTCATTATTAAGGATATTCTTCAACATTTACATGATAATGGGCAGCTGTTGGGGTTGCATTCATTAATTATTTATTTTGTACTTCAAAACGAAACCTTGTAAGTTTTGAATTGGATTTTTATCGTACTGGTAAAGGAGCAAAATATTTACCCGGCAATTACACACACTTTAGTGCATTTTGTGTAATTCTCCTTGTACGGGTGTCCGACTAGATAAGTGGTTTGGCTCTATGTTACTTTCAGTACCATTTCCGGTCGCCATTACCTAATCTGCTTACTTTCACCATCTTCCCACACGTACCACACGCGTATATTCAGCTCAAGATAAGCAACTGTCCAACAATGCGTTCCATCCCTTTACCTCGTGCCAACTGTTACGATAGTTCTGCTGTAATGCAACCCGAAGGAACAAGTGAATGGTGCAAATCGTAGCGGTGTAAAGGATGCATGTGACACTTGGTTCTTTTTTTTTTTTGGTTGTTTTGTATGTTTGTAGCCTTTTAGTTCGTTAATGACGATCCTTTTGCTGCCTTTCGCTCACGGACGCAACAGCAAAAGAATGACTGACGAAGGAACCACCAAGCTACCAAGCAATGCTTCGGGCTGCACGAATTTGTCCGCGAGCAAATAAAGATTTTGGCTCTATACTACTCGATTTCCTGTATTAATCTCAGCGACGAAACACTTTTTGCCTCGAGTCCGTTAAGCTACTCCATCGGTGCATGGAGGTGGGAAAACATGCCCGTAAATTAAAGGCACGAATGCGGGTGTCCTTTCTCAACGCGGTATACTTTTCCGAATCCGCTATCTGGAGGAGTGCAAGATTGGACACATCGACTGGAAATCTTCTCTATGCTATTCTTTTTCTGTAGCGGTTAAAAGCCGTACTTTCTCCTCACTTTCACGTGTAGCACTTCCTTGGCCGATGGTAGATCGGAGCATTCTCTTTATTTGCCCAACGAGAAGCAGAAGAAAAAACGGCTTGCCGTACGCGGGACAAGTATCATTGAAATAAATAACGTTACTCAACTAGCTGCAACTGCCATCACATTAATGCCGTACTTTCTTAAAGTAGCGTTCAGCCAACCATCTATGGTTAGCAATGGTAATATGAGCGTACGAGATCCCGTGGGACAACCAACCCGGGGCCAGATGTCCTTCGTCGCGCTGCCTTCCATTAATGTATCAGGTTGGCGGTATTGCTCGCTGCACTTGTTTCCCAGTTGCAATGAAATTGAGGGCTCTACTTTAAAGACCCATTCGAGGATCTATTCTCGTCTTGCACGAAACGTGGGAATATACAATCTATGTGTCGGTGCTATTTTCGTCCTATTCTAGACCATTCGTCTCATGGTCATTTATAGTCATCGAAGAATCTGTTTTTCTCATGGTCATTTATAGTCATCGAAGAATCTGTTTTTATCCAATTTAGTTAATTCGCTTAAATTGCAGTATGGTTACATTGCGTTACGCTCGTAGACAACCTTCATCCTCGTGGGACCCAATTTGATAAAGAAACGATTTACCCTTTCGCACGTTGTTCTTAAGGACATTCTCCGCGTTGTTTATGTATTTTTAAACGTCGTTATCATGTTCGAATTTGATTCGATTCCTGTATCGCGTGTTTCTGGCAGTGTATTTTTCAAAAAACCCTCAAAATCCTCTCCGAAATCTCACCGAAATTCTTCTCTTTGACGGATCGAATCGCGCAGACGTGTTTTTCGGTCCGATTTGTGATTACGTGATTGCACCGATCGCCCGCTACAGCTCCGTCTGGGGCATCCCACTGATAACGTCCGGCGGGCTGACCGAAGCATTCACGCTTAAAGATCCCAACTATCGGACGCTAACGCGCATGATGGGCAACTATCACGCGTTCGGGCTGATGATGCGTGAAATCCACCGGCACTACAACTGGACGATCCAGGCATACTTGTACCACGAGTGGGACGAAAAGTCTGGCCGCGGGTTTACCGACTGCTCGATGGCGATCACCTCCATTAATCGTGCGATCGGTGGCAACGAAACATCGTCCGGAACCTTCGACGAGGAGACGGCCAAGTATGCTGATTACCTTCGGTTACTGCGGCAGATCGAGAAGCGCGCAAGAAGTAAGTATCTCGCCGGCCAAACTCGGACCACCCGCTCGCATTAAAGCGTCGGTCTGGGGAAGAGGGGAGGGTGCGAGTGAATGGGAGGGGTTAGAGATAATATAGTTTGGTTTTTGTGTGCGTTTTTCTTTTAAGTATTCAACCATCCACTCCCTTTCGTTGCTCGTCCTATATCCCCATTGCACGATGGAGAGTTATTTTTGCATTTAGCACCCACCCGATGACCTTACAACACTTTCATCATCCTTTCAACCTTGCGTCCAGCGTCTTTCGAGGGAACGCCACTCATGGCCAGTAACGATACTCCACGGAAAGGGTTCTTCCAAGGACGAATTCGTTTAATGTAATTGCATCATAAAATGTAACCGCTTCGTACATCTAGCTGTGTGAAGATGTTTTTTTTATTTTTGTTTATATTGTTTAAAACTACCACAAAAAATATAATTGAACAATTATAAAATCCTTCTCAATTGCACTCAATATTGCAATTGAATCTTCATCTTGAAGGTTGACGGATCTAATATTATCCACGACTATTCCGAAAGCAAATATTCACTCAAACTCTAATACAATCAACCAGGTATGCAACCCCTCCACTGACACGTGCATTTTGTCCAAAGCGAAAAATGGAATTGCAATCACTAAAAATGGATATGCACAAACCGGTGGTCATACAACTCACGGAGCGGGGGTTCGCTTTTTTCTCTACTCTGCAACGTATTTTTATCTCGAATTTAAACTACCAACACACACGCTACTGTTGGCGGTATTGAGTTATGGATTTCACAGTGCTATGCTGCCAAACATTGGTGAAAACGTGCCAACCTGCCAAACATTGGTGATCGATATTGAAACTGTAGCTGCCCCTGGGTGGGTGTCTGGTCGTCAACCGATACCACTCTTTGCGGTTATTCCGTTTGGCTTAACTTAATGTGATTGAATACTGGTGCAAGAAATACAGGCCTGACTGCAAAATTATTTAAACTAAAAATATTTTACAGTGCGAGTTGTCCAAACTGTACTACATCGTACTACAGTCAGTGACAGAACTATATGGTCACTGCACAAAAGCATTTAAATTCAGAAGTGAAGAGAATGTTAAAAGTTATTCTCTGTAAGGTTATAAAGATGCAAAAAAATACATTTTTTCATGATGTTTGTATTTTTTTTTTGCAATTGCTCAACAAAACCACACGATCAACTAAAAAATACTCGATTTTTGCGGACCATATTGTAATGTGATCGCGCGTGCACGTTATTTGCTTTCCGCGACACGCGACACACTTTCCGAATTTGTGTAGATTTTTTATGCTGACATTGTACTATCGGCTTTGAAAAAGCAAAGTAAGAACTTCCTATTCGACTTTGAATGCGTAATTTTGTCATAACTTCCGCATTTTAGCGGAATTGTTCAGGCGATCGTAAAAACAAAATAGAGTAAACTCAACCTCCAAGTCTAGGTTTAACTCATTTTTTATGTTGCTACAACAAATAATTATCTTCGTGCAGAGTGGTTTAACTGCATGTTTAAAATAAAAATCAAAGGCTCGTAAAATGCTAATTTAGATACGTTCTTGGCCACCATTTTGTTAATTCCATCCCTAGGGTAATTTAAAATCGTGGGTTATTTTTTGCTAAGTTTTCATTTGTGTAGGCCATAGATTTTATTTCTAATTGCGGAAATGGTTAAAATTCTATTGAGTAAAGAACATGCCAATGTTATGCTCTCTGTGCTGAAATGTTCTAAATTGTTTTTAGTATTTAATGAATTACAAAAAATCCATAGCCAGAAAAATTGTGCAATGATCACAGATAATAATTCGCACATTTAAATATTTATATTTAATTCGATTGTTTGGTATTTTAATGTACAGTGCAATTCACATTCGGTTTGACTACAACTTGATTTGCACAGGACTTGTAACACATCCCACCATATTTCCCAAAACCACAAGATTAATACTATATCCACTGAAACATGACAACTCCTTTAAAAGCTATAATCTTTAAAAGCTTACTGATTATAGCTTAGTAATAAGACCTATGTTTAAGAAGCTGCCTTCGGACAAGGAGGAAATATTGTGTGTGTGTGTGTTATTTTAACAGCGATTCGTTAAATAGGAAAATCCGGGGCCCAAATCCGATTAGACATTCTGGGAAATCTATTTATGGCTAGTGTGCTGAATTAAAACGCGATCGTAACAGTTGCTACGATACGGCACGGTTGAATCGCCAAATTCGATAGTAGTTCTCGATTTCCCCCTGGAAAAATGGAAAGCTTAGAAAGATTTTCCCGAACATACCTCTAATTAGGTGCTAGAAAGAGCCTAATCACAGAATTAAACATGTTTGTTGAAAGTATAGAGCAAGGTATAGGATATTATTCAAATATTATAAACTAAGTGAAAAAAATAGCAAAATCAATATTCTTATGGTATGACGTGGTAACCGAATTACTTCCTGCAAGTTGTTCATATATAACCACAGATAAGTGCAGAAACAGCACACCGTCCAATATCGTCCCCTCAACCATAGTTCAACTGACGAGAAACTACCAGTCCGGTCTTCGTCCGAGAAATAGAATTCATAAGCCTTAAAAGCTCTCAAGCGCCCCATGAAGTGCCTGCGGTGGAAATCATTTAATACGCATGAGTTCTCTTTCGAAATATGTGTGCCCTATCGGTTGCAGATCCGGCCTTTACGCCTTATGACTTTGTCAATAGTTTTCAATTGATCATGCAGGGACAGAAGTGATTGGTTGCTGTACGATTGGAAAGGGACGATGGGCTTGCTTTCCGAATGGATACACTTCGGTGTGGTACCTTGGCCAACCAACTCGAACTGGAAATCCTGCAAAAACGACAAAAAACAACACCCAAAGGACATTCAGAAGGTAAAGCTTTCACATTTGCATCACAATCAGAGTGTTCCACTCAATCACAGAACGCTGAAAGGGTGAAAATGATTTTATTTGCAAAGTCATCACCGCCAGCAACCAGTACAAGCCAGCATCATCCGCAGCAGTACACGAGTGGTTTTTTGTGGAAAAGCCTAACAGAGGAACCTTCCAGACGCGGTATGGTAGGCGAGCTGCTTTCCCTGGAAGCGTGTACAAATTATGAATTTCACCAAAAAGGGGACAATCGCTCATGCGCTTGATATCACTTGTGCCTCGGTTCGAAACATCCACTTGGCCGGTATGGTGAAGAAACACGTTCAATGATTTATGGATTAACGATGATTTGTCTGCGATTTATGGCACTGTCAGGATCCGTGGCTTATTGTTTCCCCCGAATGTGCGAACCATAAAAAACAGCAGGTGAGGATTAAATTTCAATACACGAAGCACTTTATGGGTGTGACATTCCGACACACTCTGCTTAGTCTCCCGTTATGACAGTTCGATGAACCAGAATCGAGGAACTGTGAACATATTTTCAAAAAAATAGTGAAAAACTTACTCCTTATTCCTGCTTTAAGCTTTTACTAACAACGGCGGTCATATAAAAACACATTACGTATTTTTTTCACAAGCATTCTATCAAAAAACATTTACCAAGCTTGGTACAACTTAATTTAATTTCTGCAGTATGCTTCTTTCGTTTAAAAACCCTCTAACACTCATTAACTTTCGGTGTTTTTCTGCTTTTCTCTCATTTCATCACTCACGCTCCTCATGCAGTTCATTTGTATCATCGGAATTTGGTAGGTGCGTGCCTTATTCTTGTAACTTTTCCTCATTAGTCATTTTCAATTTTTCAATTTTTAATAAATTATAGTCTATTGTGAAAGAACTAGAGGAACTTTTACATTTTTTCATTTTAGATTTCATTGTAGAACACCACGGAAATTTCATCCAAAAACACCATGTATAATTTTGAAGTATATTACCAAAATAATCATCGATGCTTTAAACAGAATATCGAATTATGTTGTATCAATAAGTCTACTTCTTCTTTTATGGGGCACTACAACCTCGAGAGGTCATGGCCTCAGTTCGAGAAAGACGGACACCTTCAAAAAACTTTGGAAATTCTAAAATTTTACTGCATATTAACTTGTACTATACTACGTCACATGATACATTCAAAAAGGGTGGTTATTTTAAAATTTAAAAAAAGATTACAGATTTTGTTACTAGAGCGCTAGATATTGAAAATAGAGCTTTTCGTTAATAAACCAAACGCATAAACCAAATCTAGGCATTTGTTCGCCTTACCTAAACCTTCGTAGTTTGTTTCACTAACATCAACTATTAAATTCCAGCAAAAAGAACCAATAGCTTACGAATGTAGTTTGAATGTATTTGCAATAGTAATAAAATTCTAAATCCCGGATTTTGTTTTGCTATTGTCATTTTATCGATCGTAAACCCGCCCCATCCTTCCTTCCTTATTCCGGAACCACCACCGAAAGCTTTTCAAATGTACTGTAAAGCATTTGTGCTAACTTGTCGTTTATTTACCACTCCGTAGGCAAACTTCACACAAGTGCGTCACGTTTGGCGCTGCATGATAGTGCTTTTAATAGAGTATAGATTTTAATTACCGAAAAATTGAAATTGATAGCTGCACAACACGAATCCGAACGGTGGCTGAACGTGTAATCTGGGATAAAAGTTTCTGGAAAAAAGCCAAAAACGGCACCTTACCCTTGAATGCATCAACTTGGTAAAGAATTTGGAAGGGGGGAGGGTTGTTTTTTCCTTTTTTTGTGAACTTTCTACCATTCCACCGTTGTAATCTTGATGGAAACTTGCTCTATCGTGTTGTCGTCGGTAGGAGAAAAGAAGCCTTTCGTTACGATTTGGTACACTCGCCTGTTACCCGGTTTGTAGTTGTACGGTGTTAAGTTGTCGTCCTATTTTTACGGATTAGCTGTGGCTTATCCTAGCGAGGAAACGTAAGCTAGCGAAACTTTTGGAGCTATTTTAACTGGTAAGATTCTTTACCTTCAATGCGAAAAAGTTCACCAATGGACAGTTGTTTCTAATAGCAACTATAGCAAACGGGAGAAAATTAATAACCAACTGCTAGGTTTTCCAGTAGAAACTAACACAATCCCCAACGACACTGGAGAGATTTGTAAGGGCATTCCTTCGGGGTGGATTGCACTCAGGTTTCCGGTTTTCGTTCTCTCTTTTAAAAAGTCATATCTTCTTTCAACCCGTGATAGCCGTGTACTACCACTACAACATGAATGAATATCCCGGGCGCTGTCTTATTCACCCCGCCCCGGGGATATGAACGGAAAGTGGAAAACTTTAAGGCACTGGAGCACATTCCTTGCTCCACTATTCTTCATAATGGAAGACAACGACCCCAGTCGT
The DNA here is from genome assembly GCA_000349025.1 of Anopheles minimus. Lineage (NCBI taxonomy): Eukaryota > Metazoa > Arthropoda > Insecta > Diptera > Culicidae > Anopheles > Anopheles minimus. The sequence goes on from KB663832.1 coordinate 5,248,815, forward strand.
ACGGAGGTGGTAACTAAATTCGGATAAAAAAAAACCCGTAACAAACGCTTTTGTTTTGTTTCCATTCCGCTTTCATATAGTCGCAGGTTTTGGGCAAACGTTCTGCACCATCACCAACGGTGCCATCATGCTGGTCTTTTGTTTTGTGTTTTTTGCTGACGATTGTTAGCTTTTCATTACTACTACGCGCTTACGGACACATCCACGAATACATTTCCGGGCATTCGGTGCGGAAGGAGCACAGAATGACCGTAATTTCTCGTTGCTCGTTTCCGTCGCCCGGATATGGATATTTCTCGTTCTATTTCGGTCCAGATAAAATTCATCTTTCCAGCTATCATCACGCTGCTGATAAACTTTGTAAAGAGCAAAAAAATCTGCTTGATCGAATCATTCAGCTTCAAAACTGTCCATCCTTACGGATCGATCGGGAACCCCCTTAGCTTGTGCTTTATTGGTACTTTGTGTGAGCTATTTTTTTTTGGTAAAACCTCCTTCTGCGTGCGGTAAAAACTTACCACGTCTGTAAAGTTGAAGAATTTTGTCCTAACTCCCGTGGATTCCGTTGTTCCATCCTACAGGTAGCCACAGTTATGGGGCGCAACATACCCGTCACAAAGACAAACACCAGCTATGGCAGGACAAGAAACGGCCAGGCATGTTCCGTTGCTTCAAAGAGAAACATATTTTACACTCCAGCACGGTTTTGCTCTCCTTCACCTCCTTGGGGCGATGCATCCTGATGTGCAGGACACTGGGTTATTCTGCCCACCGTTGACGACCAGCCATGCATGTGGTACGGTCATAAATTAAAGCACTTAAAAACTGAAGTAATTTCTTGTTTCTGCTCCCTGTGTCTTGGTCTGGGTACTGGGGATGCGGCGAAATCCACTGGCCATGCACACAAGTTGTCGTAAAGTGAAAGAATGCTTCAGAAATGATTAAACTTTTGCGTAGAGGACAACGTGCTCCATTATGTAACCAACAGCTTTAATTAAATTTGCGACACCAAATACCATGTAAAGCATTTTGTTTTGGTACAACTAACGGGTTTTTTTTTATTCATATTTGATAATTTTTATGCGAAAGGTTGATATGCTTTTAAGCTATTGTTGATGATATAGATTTAATAGTGTAGGCAATTAAAATAAAGTAATCGTTCAAGGAGAAATATGTAAACAGAAAAAAACCTGATTTGTTCTTGTAAATGCAGAGTGTCTGAATTAATTAATTACATTACAGACTATATATATAATACCAATTGAAACATTGAATGTAATAAATTTGCAAACATCAAAAACACTGGAAACTATTAAATTTCTGTATGCAAAAAATAATCTGTATAACAATGAAAAGCTCCATTTACTAGAAAATTGACTAAAAAACATACCAGCTTAAAATTCCATTATTTAATTTCACATAATTACGCTGTTATAAGAAATGTCCGTTTAAACTTTCAAGTTTCCTTTCAAGAGATTTTGAACGTGTTTATATTTATTTTATTTTCTTAGATATTTATGTGATGTGAAAACAAATTGAGATAAAATGAACATTGTGTTTGTTCAACTATGATCGAAATTAACGTACTGATGCATGAAGTTCGAATGAAAAGTTCTTATTTATAATCAAATGAAAAATGTTGCTGGTGGCTAACGACACCCGTTCTTTTGCCTGAGACTAGATATATAAGATTATCGCCGAACATATGTTTAAGATTATTGATAAAAAAACGTTCGGAACATCACAGCGATATTTTATCAAAAGTTCCGATCAATTGAACAAAGGAATCATTACAAACCTCGCCTTATTTGCTTCCCTTTTTTCATGTAAAGACCTGAATATATTCTTACAATGTTACCCTTGGATCACAGAACGATAAGCTACTCGCATGTCCCAAAAGATCGCTACGCCAATAAATGGACGTCATGTCAGTTGATGTAGATAATGATCACTAAGTGCATACATGTTCAAAGTGAACACATCAGTTATTACATTGAAATATCACGAATATATACAACAGCTTTATTTTATTGTCCATCACTGTCTCGTGAACCTTTAAACATATGTTCTTTAAAAATTGTGTTAACAATATTGGCAATACGGCCAGGCCGTCCCTTGTAAATAAGATATTTTTCTTATATTACTGATATTTTTCTTCTACTGTTGCTTCTTTGATGATAAAACGAAACAAACATCAACAGTCTCCTAATTTCGATTTGTTTGATATTTAGTATAACGCCGAAGAAGATGGATTGTTAGCAAATGTTTCATTCCAGAGAGAGTTGATTTCGTATCTAAATTCATGGCATTGTATCACCCTACCAACATTCAATATGTACGAAAATATATGCTAGTCCTTCACGCACTTCTTAACGATGCACAAAATAGATCACACACAGGCATTATTAGCCAGCTACATAACGCGTAACAATTGTTTGTCAGCATTGAATCCAGCTTTCGCTTTGAAGCTAACGATTGAATAAAAACCAGCTGTGACACTCCAAAGCTGGGTGTTTTTTGAAACAGTAACCAACTTCTATGTGCCGAAACAATGCAAAATAAATACAACCGAAGCAAACAATACTAAGAAGTGTGTCGTCTGTGTGCAAAATGAAGACGGGTTTGTTGCAAATCATCATTTTGTTGCCTTTTTCGCGTTCAACAACTGCCAACTGTAGGTACGGAAGCTAACCGCAGTAGAACGAAGCGCGTAAAATTAGATCACAGTGAGGGCATAACGAGATGTGCATGTAGCCACGACAACAGGAAATTGCTTTTCCCGTGTGACACGTAATAATGCCGAAATAAAAGAGGATTTTACGATACATTTTGGGACAAACAGACAATGAACGGTCAGATTACATTTTGTAGTAGTTGTAATAGATAGTGTTTTGATAGCAGCGCACTTAAATCATGTGGCTTTACGAAAAAAAAACTTTTTAATTCTATTGTTAGTTAGTTGAGGTAACGCTTCGGTTTAGTCGCTTACATTTCTGTAGATTTTCGTACTTGATTCCATCAATATTCAAGGGGCTTCTTTTTTCCGAATAACAAGATTTCAAAGCCCCTTTTATAAAACAAACAGGCAAAGAGTTAGTTTCATCTCCTTTCGCTAGAAACCTTTTCCATCTTTTCCAGCCCCATGAGTTATACCGGATTTAATCCATTTTGTAATACTTTTCGTGCGTTATGATGGAAGACATCCTTTTAATGCAGACACGAGAAAGTTTCAGGTGGGCAAATTTCTCCAAAACCCCATCCAGCGAGTTATGATTTTCTTTCAGAGATGCTCAATTTCCTTATTTGTTTGTCGGAGAGCCCAGACAGGGAGACGACTTTGCGTCGATCGCTCAGATTTGTGGAAACGCTATCAGCTTCATTTTTGCCTTGTTCTCTACCGGTGGTGCATATTTTAGATTGCCTTAAAAGCACTTCTGTTGGAAGTGAAATGTTAGTTTTATACAGTTTTTTCCCACGGTATACAGAGTAGTTTATTAAACTTATTCAAAATTAACATTAACAAGCAATTGGAGAACATTTTTAACAATTCATATGTTTCTGCTTTTTACTCATTGCCCTATCGCTAGGAAAATTTGACCTAAAGTTACGTCAAGAAAAATTAAATTTATTGCCTCAATCTGCTGACAAAAATACCCAAACTTACACAGTTTTATTTTATATTGGTCGGTTTTGCCCCCTTTTTTTCAAATGGGTTTTGAAAACCCATCATATAAATCATTTCCGTTACGACGCTTCTTGCTTTCATTTTTGTCTCTTACTGATAAAGGCACTTTTTAAGGCACTGACATAACTTAACCTGCTCGGCTGTGCTGTGCGTGGGTGAGCTTTATGGAACATCCCACTGAGGGGCCATACTGAACAATGCCACCGTCCGTAAACACACAAACATTAGCCTGCGGTATCCTATCACTTGGGTCTTTGTGTGAAAATCATCCCAACAGTATCGTCACACAAAAAAAAAGACACGCAGAAAAGAAAATAGATTCATTCCTTAAAGGATTATCTAAGCATGTTTTTGGTATGGTTCAAATTTCCGGCTGTGATTTGAGTAGGTAAAACTGTGACTAAAACAGAAAGCATCATCCATAACGCAGCACACAAAAGCACCATATGGCTTGCGCAACCGGACGTGGGTTGGTGAAAGGCGAAGGACGGAACTCTATTTTCGCCGTTACCATCAGGATACGTTTACCAACCAACCAACCAACCAACCAATAGGGTAATAGATAACCCAACACATCTAGTGGGGAGCGCAAACCGAAAGGTTCAACACCCGGATCCGCATTATCACAACTTACCGGCACCTTCAACAGCTGCTCTGTACGGGTTCCGCCCGAACGGTGGCCATCGGTTGAACATTTATTAATTTAGTGCCCGGAATTAGTGGACCGAACATTGGTAGCGGGCCGCCAGGAAGCTGGACTCCCAACGACTTAGCGCCAGCGTAATGTATCCGCCCCTGAAGCTTTTCCAAGCTTAAAATGGAAGGGATAAATTCGGTAGATGATTACGATACGACCGACCGTTCCGAAACACTTTTCCGACGTTTTGCTCACCATTTTAAGTTTTTATTTTTACTGTCGACCACAATGCTGTTTGCACTTCGGGTGGGGAGTGATTGCAGAATCTGTGTAGAATTTAATCGCTGTAAAATAGCATCCTGTCAACTTTACACTTTGCAGAACGGTAAACTTTTGCCTACACATGGTATTAATATTTTCATTTCCCACTTTTTTCGCGTCTTATGCTCGTTGCGTTCTGAAGCGTATCAAAACAAACAAACCTTCAAAAGCATTTGTGGTAAGGCAGAACGGCACATTTCTGTGTGAGTTTTTGCAATGCGTTCCACAATCCACACTCCACATTTTGTACCGTGCTGTCCCAACGTTTGCTCAACCCTACTGACGTCTAACGCTGCGCAGCATTATGTTACTATGCAATGTTTCACGCAAAGTTTTGTGTTTAAACATTGCCGTATCATAACGTTCCCATCAGTTGCAGTGCAGGTTTGTTTGATTCCCGTTGCGGTGAAATAGTTTCCCAAGCATGACTTTTTTTATAAGGGTAATTTCATTTGTTTTACCACCAAGAAAGTAGAAGGTACCATTTTTAGTACGGAAGCCCAAATACAAGCAAAACCAAACGCAGCATTACTAAAGCAAAAATGCTTGCATAGAAAACGTGAAAACGTGGGCTCGGCTGGAACGTAATGGGTTTTGCGGGAAATTTTGTGCAAATGAAAGAATAAAAAAAATAAACGTGCTAAAAACACACACGTGTACAACACGTTATATGCAATGTGCAGCAGTATGTTGTCATGATTTAATTTATTTTAATTCGCATTACTAAAAAGTTACTAAAAACGAGAGAAAACCAACGTTTAGCTATGCTCAACATTTCCAGTATAAAAAACTTTCGTTCAACCGAACGGGAGCGATAAACTAATAGCGATAGCGTTATAAAGCACTTCCGAGACGAGGTGCAACATTTTGTTTTTGCATATTGTGGTCTTTCCCACTTATTTTTGTAGTACAGCCGATCGGAACGACCGATTAAAGCAGAGCACGGCCACAAAAAAACCAGCTTCTATTTTTGTTTTAATAAGCACTAAAAGCTGACAAATACTATGCACCATGTCGTGCATACTATTAGCAGGGGGCAAATTGCATTGCAAGCACGGACAGAAAAGCTTTTAGTCGAACAATCATATTGCAATCACCATTTTTTTCACTATTAAATAAAACTTTACATAATAAAACCGTTAGCATTCGAGTTTCACAAAAAATCTTACTCCAATATGGCAGCACGAAGTTCAAAGGTATCTTGCCATTTGCGACTTTCGGGCTTAACATTTGCAAGAATTCCCAAAACTTAATTCAAGGAAGCCGATAACAAACGAAAAATTCAAGCACAACAGCATAAGCCCGGCGCAAAACATTCTTCTGCAGGAACTCGTCTAATATCACTCAGCAGTTTTGGTAGGCAACAAAAATAAAACAACGCCCCCAAAACAAATATAAATAAATCCGTGCGTTTTATGTGCTTTCCTTTATCATATCGCTGCTCTCATTTCGGTATTTGTTTTCCGTTTTGAAGTTTTCTAGCATACAGTGAGTTTTTGGTCTACACTTTTCCTGATTCAGCTATTCAATTCGATATATCCTTACTCTCACCCCCGCATGACAAGTGGTACAAACATTTCCATCAGAGTGGTCTCTCCTTCGAATTAATGCTGCGAACCAACATCGTTTCTACCATCTGCTGTGGGAATGGGAATCTGTTTATCTAAACGCTGTATTAGCTCGTCTTGGATACCCGTAGGCACCCGCGGCATCCCTAGTGTATTGTATTGCGCCTATTTAAAGCTTACTACAAATGTCCGGCCCTTCCTTTCTGACTCATTGCAGTTGTCATCATGTGCGCCAGTCCGTCAACCATACGGGAAATTATGCTAGCGGCCGCCGAACTCAACATGGTCAACAGTGGCGAGTACGTGTTCTTCAACATCGAAATATTTGGAAGGTATGTGTGCGAACGGGCGGAAAACCAATCACACGACGGCTCTGGGTTTTCTTTGTTTGCTTGCTTGATTGTTTGTCCGCCAGGGATTATCCATAGAACACACGGTTGTGTGACGAATGAGATTTGAAATCAGGCAAAAGTGGCATTTCGGTTGATTGTTTGCTTTACAAGGTTTTACAGCTCAATGGTAAAAGATTAGTTGTTGATGTGAAGATGAGTTTAAACAATGTTATCAATCAAGACTTCAATTGATTTGAGGTTCTGTCCAAAAAATGAATTTACCTTACGCCACGATGTTTCCTTTCTACTGCAAATTAGATTACATTGTTCAGCAATTTTTTGCATATTAACATCACTATATATTATTATAAATTACAATTTTTATCATTGAATATTAGCATCAAGTATGTATGGAAATTCTAGAATAGCTTAGGCTTAAATCAAAACTAGTTTTCTTTACAAAAGCTTAAATATCTTATTAGCATAACTTCTCATGCAGCGGATATAGTTAATAAAAGAGACAAACGCGCTGCATAATTTGTTCGGAAGAAATACAATTTAAATTTGTATAATTTATCAAAGATGTATGCTAAAAAGCCTCATCACGAACTAACCAACAATCATAATTTCTGATATAATAATTGTTTCCATATCGTAAACTGTCTATCTGAACTCAATTTTTCTAGCAGTAGCGAGGGATTTGTAAAAAAGCTCATGCAGCTTCCGACACAACGAATCAGTCTCGGGTGCTGGTAGCTCCCGCACTTGAAGTACTTATCTTAAACCCTCCGGTATCGTACGAACTTGCCAGCCAAGCTCTATGTGTGTCTAAAGTCTAAACTTCCACTTAAAACCTTCGCAAGCGGAATATCCTCCTTTGCGAAGCTACAACGGTACGGACAGCTGATACCGGAGTACATCTCAGTGGAGCAACTAAGAAATTTCCATTTCATTTTCCGTAATTACCCACCGATGAGGTTGTCCTTTTTTTCGCATCTTGTTTGTCTTACCCAACTGTCTCTTCTCCCTTGCGGCACATTTTCTGAGCCCTGCCATCGACGGATTGCCATGCTTGTTTTGTATTCAAATTCATTCATCTTGCCTGGTTTTGTGTTTTCTTGCGGTTCCATTCTTGCTTCCAACTGGCGCCGGGGATCGGATCACATCCGCTGAGCAGCATGACGGCAACGAAACAACCGCCCTGGTACGCCAAGAACGATACCGACGAGCGCAACCAGAAAGCGAAGGAAGCATTCACCGCCCTGCTACAGGTGGTTGCCCGCGAACCCGAGGACGACGAATACCGTCAGTTTTCCGCGGAGGTAAGTTGGAATACATCTTTTTCACCCCCAACACCCACATGCTGAACAGGGCGGTCCGGTTTCGGCCCACAAGCACGATCGGTCAAGGTCTGTCAGCTAGCGGGAAGCTCAAACTGTTCGCGCGTTTTTGCTTTGCTGGAAGTGGATGTGTAAAGTCTGTTTCAATTACTGCTTATCGCACCGGACATGAAAAAGGAGTTGACGAATAGTACCGTAGTGCGTTGCAAGTGACCACTTTGGATCATCCGGGACGTCAGTGTGTACAGCGGACAGAAAAGCACTCCTTGCATTGGTGAGGTGGAATTGTGGCTACTGGTAGGAAAAGTTGGCAGAACCACAAAAAAGAGCAACTTAGGAACGTTACGTTGAATACCCGCATGCTATCCGCCCGTATCGTCCTGGTTTATCTTCTGTCTCGTTACAATCTATCGAAAGTCCCAACGGACAATCCATGACAAACGTCATGTCAACTGAAGCGATGGTGGATTAGGCGAGAGAAATTTCTTGCCGTACTTGATTTAATTTTGCTCCATCCCACATAACCCTTAAACGTGTAGGATGCTACCTTTTCGGATGACCCCCGCCCAGCTTGGTCTTTATAGTTTATGTTACACTCAAAGTAATAACATTTTTCTGATCCAACTATTTCCCCGTGATTATTGGCAAAAAGTTTGTAAAGTCGTGGTGATCTGAATTTCCACCCAAGACACTCTTCTACTTATGCCTGCTGACCCGTAGGAATTCGTTTAAGAATTTGTTCCCGATGATAAAGTTTTCCATCAGTTTGGTATCGTATTTGCAAAAACTATTCCGGACGCCTGCAACAGCGTATAACGATTTTACGATGGAATTTTCACGCATAGAAGTTTTGGAATCTTAGCTGTAGTTGAACCATCCCAACCACTGCCCTAACAAGGGAAGAAATGGACCATCTTATACCTGTATTACCTTTTTTCCAAATAGATTGTTTATATCCTTTTTCCATCTTCTATTGAAGATTTTTAATGTTCACCCGTACACGATACATTTGTCTGCGGTTCGTGTCGCTGATTAGAAAACCCCTTTTGCAGCACAACTTCGAAAGCAATTAAGTTGCTTTATCCGCGACCGGCAAAAAGTACATCTTGCGCAGGCAATAATATGTTCTATTCTAAAGTGGATCGATAGAAGCCCTTTCTGCTTCAGGGGATGTTTGAACGCTAAAGTTCTCAGAATCCGCAACACACACGCACAGTTTGACCACTTTTCTGGTTTGGTCGTTTTAAAAAAAAAGAGCGATTTCCTTTTCAAATCATGGGTGGCAACAATCTTCCCACCCAATGAAGCAGTTTAAAATCCTATTTTCTTCGATTTTGCCGTCCTTCGTCGTACGGTGTCGCATTCGGAAGTCCTCAATCCAATCTCGTCCAATCCAATCCCTCCGGGTACGTGACGGGAATTGTAAGCCGGTGGGAAAGTTCTTCTTGTTAGAAGCGTACGCTTTCAAGCATGCTTGCCACGCGCACACCGTGGGTTTGTCCGGCTTAAATAAGATTAAGTGTCTCTTGCTGCGTATTGGACGTTGGGCACTAGTTTTATTTGGTCTCACTCGTCTCTCGTTGCGGTAGGTGAAGGAACTGACCAGAACAAAGTATAACTACACGTATGCCGAGGATGAACCCGTTTCAACGTTCGTGACGGCATTCTACGATGCGGTGCTGCTGTATGCGTATGCCCTCAACGACAGCATTGCGCAACTGGGGGAAAAGCAAGCACTACGCCAACCCATCAACGGTACACACCTGGCCCAGCTGATGTGGGGTCGAAGCTTTAAGGGCATCACCGGCAACGTGACGATAGACTCGAACGGTGACCGTATATCGAACTATTCGCTGCTGGATCTCAACCCGGACACGGGATTGTTTGAGGTTAGTAAACGCTAAACCACTCGCGAAGTAGCTTTGAGATATGAGTTCCTGCTTCGTTTCAGGTTGTTGCGAACTATTACTATGGAGGAGGTCTACAGTTTGTCGATGGTAAAGCTATTCACTGGGCAGGCGATCGGACGAAGGCACCACCCGATCGGCCAACCTGCGGATTTGACGGATCACTCTGTCCAGATAATTGTATGTAGCACCTGTACAGCCTGTATATAAGCTATCACATTTGCTGGTAAATTAACTTCATACCACCTAAAACGTTTCGCAGCACTACCAGGCTACGCAATACTGTCCCTGGTACTTGGGGTGTGTGTCGTGTGCATGGGCATCGCGTCCATCGTTGGCTATCGGCACTACAAACTCGAGGCGGAAATAAACTCCATGACCTGGAAGGTTAACCCGAACGATGTGTTGTCCTGCAATCCCAGCCGTGGACATCGGGGCAGCTTCCATTCGATGGTAAAACGGGGCAGCCAAGCTGTAAGCTCAATTCGGGACAACCCGTCCGGCAATCATGAAAACCAATCGATAGTCCCTTCTTTCTCATTGCAGACGATCTACTCCGAGGATCTCAACTCGTTGCCGGGCGATCGACAGATCTACATCCACTTCGGGTTCTACAAGGGCTGTAAGGTGGCGATCAAGAAGATCAATGTACAGAACCTCAGCCTGAACCGGTCGCTGATGCTTGAGTTTAAGCGCATGAAGGACATTCAGCACGATCATCTGGTGCGGTTCTACGGTGCATGTCTCGATCTGCATCCGGATCCGTTCATACTGACCGAGTACTGTCCGAAAGGATCGCTGCAGGACATTCTCGAGAACGAGACGATTAAGCTGGACTGGATGTTTAAGATCTCGCTCATGCACGACATTGTCAAGGGTATGGCTTTTCTGCACTCAACCGATCTACACTCGCACGGTTCGCTCAAGTCATCCAACTGTGTCGTGGACTCGAGGTTTGTACTGAAAGTGACGGACTTTGGGCTGCATCAGCTGCGCCGTAGCACGGAAGATGCGGACATCGAGAGTTACGCCTACTGGCAGAGTAAGTCTTACGGTTATTTTATTGTCAACCAGCTCTCTAATGTGCTCTTTTCACTTACTTGCGTTTTTAGAACTTCTCTGGACTGCTCCAGAACTTCTGCGATATCCCCAGTGTCCCCCGGCGGGCAGTCAGAAAGGTGATGTGTATTCGTTCGGCATCATCATCCAGGAGATCGTGTCGCGCCAAGGTCCATTCTACCTCGGCACAGAGGAAAAATCTCCCAAAGGTAAGCATAAAGTAATTTCTCTACTCATCTGACACACGACGATCGCGATGACACCACGTTAGAAAACAACATACGGATGGATCAATACCTTCCTCCCTACTGTCGTTTCGGTTCGATGTCGGCAATTTCTCGTTCGCTGCTTCTAAATCTTCCAACCACTTTAAACGCGACTGTTTCCACATTCCACTCCGAGCTGATCTTTCCACGGTCATCTTTCTCAGCGACTCTTCGATCGCTTGTTCCCAACTTTGTACAATGGGCAGTTTGTATAGTCGAAGCATTTCCTTCGGATGTGAGCTACGCCTTAGGTAGTTACTAACAAGCTCCTTAAACGGGTGGCGCTTCTTTAGCCGATATTCGACCACACTACCCTGTCGCATGACGGTGATGGGTTTATCGAATACGAGCAGCTTCTGTGGCGGTTCGGTTCGTTGACTTGGGCCCGCTTCTTGATCGTGCGCCTGTAACTGTCGCTGGTTTGCATCGCGTTCCTGCCGTACTTCCTGTTCACGCCGGATCCGTTCGAGATACTCGGAAAATTCGGATTTGCGGGGTATTTCATAGATTTTATAGCGCGATTTAGTGGTCACTGCTTTGACGGGGGGAGCCTGCTGACCATTGGAGGGACCTGCTTGTTGCTGCTGCTGTTCGGTTGATACTCTGCTACGGTCCACAGGTCGCAACTGTATCGTTACTGTTTTGGCACTTTTTTTCGAGGACATTTCGTCACTTGTTAGGCGTGCGGAGGATGTACACTTTGGAACAAATTTTGTTCGGACGTTTCACTTATAATTTGTCTACTTCACATCATTCATCAAACAAGTAATAACGCAGTAGAGATGTTCACATCCTAGCTGACGTTTCCGTGTTGGACGTCTGGGCCTGCTAGATCGTTTATCTAATTTGTAAACGTTGCACTACGGTTTCAGAAATCATCAAACTAGTCAGAGACGGACCGGGACTGATGGACGTTCCTTTCCGGCCAAAGGTGGACGAGTCGTCGTACGAGGACGTTAACAACATAATGGTCAAATGCTGGGCCGAAGACCCGGCAGACCGGCCCGACTTTAGTGGGCTAAAAACTATCATCAGAAAAATTAACAAGTAAGTATTGCTTATTTTCTTCATTAAAGCCATGTTTTGCTTCAGTTTTAGTTCAACACCACTTCAGTGTATAGCGAAGAATCCTGTATGTATGGACACGTATGGTTCTATTTCAAGACGTGTACCGTATTATGTGTTTTTTTTATCAACATCCTTCTTCAGTGTTCCATTGCTTTACAAACTTTCCCCAACCGGTAATTGAGTACTCAATGGGACGCCTAATGAAAGAGAACAGCACCACACATTTCTACGCATTGAGGGAACAAGATGAGCATCACAATCAATCTGCCAAATCGAATCCTGACTTGAACAGAGTCAAATTTTCGGCCCGTATGGAGTGAACCAATCAGTGAAAGCGACAGAAAGAATACTTTATCATTTCAACTGTCGATTCCGGTTTGGCGTAGAAAGCTGTCTTACTTTTGGGAGATTTTCCACACTCCATGCCAAGGACCAATATCATCTTGATATCGTCTACACCTTGCAAAATACGTTTTCCGTTGCTCACATTTTTCTCTCGTCAATAAATCAAACCTCGGAAAGTTTGACTTCCACCCAAACCGAACCATGTTTCGCAGTTCATTAACTTTTGCTAGTTTGCACTGAATTAAATCAACTCCCAGAGTTGTTCGGTCGTTCTTTTGCCATCATTCGCCACCTCCTGTTGACGACTGGAAACGGAAACGACGATAGTATGATGATAAAAATCTGTTCCATCTTTTCATCGTCCGCCCTGGGGTGGGCATTGTCTAGGGTTTTGAGACAGTTAGGAAACATTAAACGGAAATGCCGACGGCTGGAAATTGCATCAAATCGTTGGCAATTTGTCTACTTCCTCGACTCCGGTCGGCTTGATTCGGTGAGCTTTCGCACGTAAAAGGTCCGTCTGTTTCAATTTACACCTTGCGTCATTTGCTTTCATTCCTGTTCTGTGTGGAAGGATGTGATTTCGTGATTATTTTCTACTGGAAGGCTTTGTGTAAATAACATATATTTTCCCGCAAGGCCCAGATTACAATGGGCAAGGGCATTCAAATCGTGATGCTTGTGTGGTGATTAAACATTAATATTAATATATACATGAATACTGGTCTTGTTTGCTGTATGCAAAAGCAATTAATGAACTTTATCTTATCCGTTTTTAACTAAATTCAATTCTGATAGCTTTAGGATTCAATTATATCTTCGATACGTCGGACGTATTTAATAATCGTTTTTAAGTTAAATATTTTTAAAATCCATAAGGTTAGACAAATTTATTAAGTAATATTGAGCCATGTCAAACAAACATTATTAGAATACTTGTACAGTTTGAAGAGGTTACCGCAACTCTCTCGTACTGCAATAATAGATTCCACTGCATAAATTAAGCACAATTTATACGACCAAACCAGCATACTAAATTATATTGCTCCAGCACAATTTGATTGGTTCATTTCCAGGAGATTATATCGTGTGGTTTCCTTGCCCCCTTTTTTCTGCATAATCCCTCATCCAAATACACCAGAATGGACGAAAAACCCCTTTTCTGCACCGTTGACGGCATCGATCATTCAATCAAAGTTTAATCCAAACCGTCGAAAGCTGCAATCTCTTATCGTCCCATCAATCCTTCTCATCTTTCACCTTTCGTTCAGCGGAGCGAAGAGTGATTTAATGTTGCACTCATTTAACCTCTTATCGATCAATTTTATCGAGAGAAGCGGTAGCAAACCGGCTGTCTGTGCGCCAGGTGCACCGTGTTCTGATCGATGCGATTTCCACTTCCTTATCCTCTCAAACGGCTGGCCATAAAAAGAATGCGCAAAGCTTTCGCCTCTCGGTTTCTTGTGCATAATAACAGTAGGTAAACGGAACGGGTAACATGGGACTTTTGAAAGGATCCTTTCCTAGGCATTTTTTTCGATCTTTTTTTCCCCCATGCCATAAACCATCACTTACCGGATCAAATCACGATACGGTAGGAAACACAATTTCCCGACAGCATTCGTACTGGTTTTTTGTTTTCTATTTCCTTCCCCATACTCATTCAACAAAACCGGCAAATAAACATCAATTTCACGTAAAATAACAAAGCGAAAACGTTCCCATTCTTTCCGAACCTGAACGTGGTTTGGAACGGATGGTAGTTGATTTGCCTTTTAAAGTGCACACGCTAAAAGGGAAAGTATTACACTTTCCGGCGTGTGTGTTCGGTTCTGGCGTGTAAAGCAGCAAACATTGACGGTGTCAATAATGAGAATCGCTTGTGAGTGATTGCCTGCTGGCCCGGGGGTGAAAGCAGATGAAAAAGGATTGCATTCCACTGGCGGTAAAACATAACCATAAAAGCTTTCCCTTGTAAGGTTTATACTGTAAATGTTTAAAACACACTAGAACTGAACCGCCGGTTTTATCTTTGGAGGCATGTTTTGCAAATTACATGAATTTAATGTTAAAGTAAATCATTTTTCTAATTATGTAGCTGAATGATGAACCTGAAATAAGTTACATATTTTGATTATAAAAAATATAGCAACAAATAATACATTAATTTTCTTACGATGAAAAATAACATATTAACAAAATATATTTTTTGTGTAGTAAAAAAAGGGATATTTTTGTTCTTTTGGTGGGAGATTAACACTGTCCAACGGTGGATCTAGTTGTGCATAGTCTTTTGTATCCATCCTTTTCTGCAAAGACATAATTTGCTAACGTTATCAGTTAGTTTGAGCCAGACACTACGCGAAGTCACTCAGACAATTGGAAACGAAACTGTATACCGTATACCGGTGATGTACTTTGTCCAATCTGTTCTGGCGAAAGACTCGAGTATTGAGTGTAAGCTCTGGGAATGACATGCGGGACCATGAAGTGCAACAGTACGTAAAATTGAAGATCAAGGCCAAAATGATTTCGTCGCCCGGGACAACCGCCAAAGGATGGACATTTTTATGCGATAGTGTCAGACAAGGTCGTTTGCATCTGAGCAGGAGACAGACGCCCAAAAGGAGCGGTTGAAGTGCTGGTGAATACTTTTTTCGTCTTATTGGATGATAGGCACGAGTGCCATGTACTTTGCCGCCTCCACCAGCACTAAATGCAATTTCATGGCAATGTGTATACATTTCCCCCTGGAATTCCCCTGAGAAGATCTTTCAATGTTGGACGATCATGTAACATGGCATATATAACTGTTCAAGCCTTCGAAGCTATAATGACTGTGGCAATCGATGTGCTTCAAGCCTCGAAGAAAACCCACAAAACGAGTGTGAATCGGAAAGTGTATCCTTATTTAATATTCATAGCAGTAATATTCATCGTCCTATTTTTGGAAAAATAATTAAAAATAATTGAACATAACAAATAGGTCGTCCTTTATGAATAAAATACAAAAAAAAACTCTAAAACAGTACGCAGCGTAATTTTAAGACCAGTGTTTTAAAAAAGCTCTGGAAAAGTAAAAAAAGGTAGAAATGAGTGAAGGTGTGGTGGTCAGTAATAACGCCAATTCCATTACGTCTGTTTTTTTTTCACATGTTTCACATTTTATTATTTTTATTCATTTTATTACTGTATTACTACTGCATTAGTAGCGATTCTTTTTATTTTGAATGGTAATTTTTGTAGCTTTTTAATAGAAAAAATCGAAACAAAATGTGCTTGTTAAAAAATAAGAATTCAAAAGATACCATTTTTTGCATTGAGAACCTAATGTTTTCATGCTGCAGTTGACTTAAATTTTAAAATTAAATTATTTTACACTAATTTTGAACCGTTTGAACTAAAATATGTTTTTGAATCAATTTTTTTTGTAAGCGATAATATAATTAACGAAATATGTAACATATGTAATAATATGAAAAAAAAATCATGACAAAAACGTATGTTTTCTTTTCAGAACTTTTTTTTATCTTTTAAATTTTCTCAGTTCTTCTAAAAAAAAGAATGCATAGTCTCTTAACAAGTGGCCTTATTGTTTTGTTACGGACTGTAGTTTAGTTAATGAATAGTTGAATTTAGCAGTTGATTAATTGCACATCACTGAAAAGGTAATAAGAAAACCGAACAAGAGAGAAACTTGGTGAACTCAATTCTATTTCAAATTTCTCTTCCGAAATATCAATGAATATAATGAATATTAATTAAAAATAGGATTTAATGAAGCAGTAATAATTGCAACAAGTTGTCAACTTCTCAGGTTCCCAACAGATTAAGCTCTCTTCCCAAAAAATTACTTTCCTGTCACAAAGTTTGCCCCAAAGTTCATTAGAATTCACTTCACCACTCCCCATATTGAGTTGTAATTGCTGGAACGATACAAATTAGAAACGGGCAAATAACAATCCAGTATCGGAATATCCAACCATCTCATTCACAACGTCGCCACCACCAGAACGGTGCGACTGTGAATGAGCATACTGTTCTTGGAATAAAGCTTGTACCAGCACTTCAGCCAACGCACAAGCACGACAGTTGGTTGTTATTTTAATTAACACTACACTACTGCTCTTACCACATCTTACGGGATCCGCATCGGGTACGGGATGCGTCCGGATCCGATCACAGTTCACAATTACTGGTGGTGGCCGGTGGTTTGCCTTGTGTGACAATGCGTCGTAATGTCACTTGAACTGAACAGTAAAACCAACACCTAATGTGTATGCAAGTAAATAGAGATCCAGAAGTCCCAGCTCCGACCGAATTTAATTGCCTGCCAATATCGACTAATTGAGAAGGAAAATTCTATTAGCAGTAAAAAGGCAGATACTTAAGCAGTGGCACAAAACCAACAGAAGTACCCACGTATAGAATGGAATTATTCGAAAATACTCGATGGATAACTTTATTTTCCGCGTAAAGGATTTCCACATTGTTCGTTTGTTTTTCCTCCGGGCACGTTAAAAATGCAACCAGACCAAAACAAATAACTCTCATACCCTCTCTGTCGCATCCGGGCGGGAGTTTCTGTCCCTTTCCAAGGGGAAAACTTTCGGCCATCATCGGCGAATCAAACCGTTTAATTAGCAGCCAGCCAACATTGAATCAACAAACCAGCTTACCAGCTTCCTACCGATTGGCTGGCAGTTGGACATCGCGCTGAAAGAAAACTACTCCGGGCCATTTTGTTGCTCAGATTAAACCGTTCGTTGGCGTGGAAGCGAACTACTGCGCTAACGTTCGCTTTTCAATATTCCTTCAACGGTGCGTCGTTATACACAGCGTTTCCATTTGCTCTGAGCGCATTGTCTTTGGGTTGAGCAGCGCGAAAGTTGGGTTTTCTTTTCTGCTCCAGACGGGTTGTTTTTCTTTCGCAATGTCTCATTTCCTTTGCAAAAACATTACAAGGATGGTTATGATTGTGTAACGCTGAAGCGACATACCAAATGCTGAAGAAGGATGATTTTTGCTCGATTCGGTTTTCCCAATAGACTTTGTTTTCTTTTGGGAACAATATGTTTCTTTGCGTGTTTGTTTTTTTTTGGGTTAATATTTTCCATCACCTATTTTGTTTTTGCAGAGAAAATGAATCTGGTAACATATTAGATAATTTATTGCAACGCATGGAGCAGTATGCGAACAATCTGGAGGCCCTGGTGGACGAACGAACGCAGGATTACTTCGAGGAGAAGCGCAAATGCGAGGAACTGTTGTACCAACTGTTGCCCAAGTAAGTAGTGTGACATACAGGGACACTGCCCTCCCGGCATGATATTTACTGTTTCTATTTCCCGAAATACAATGCAATACCAATTTCCCTTTTCCTTATACAGATCCGTAGCGGCACAGCTGATCATGGGCAAATCTGTGATAGCGGAAACGTATGATCAAGTAACTATTTATTTTAGCGATATTGTCGGCTTCACCTCGATTTCGGCACAAAGTACCCCGATGCAGGTCGTCGATCTGCTGAACGATCTCTACACCTGCTTCGACTCGATCGTCGAAAACTTTGACGTGTATAAGGTAAGCATCGAGTATATTATCTGACATTAGATTGAATATGAAACGATTTATTAGAAGCTTGCACTACCATGTAGGAATAAGTATGAAATCATCGCATTGCACGTTAATACTTCAAGATTTACTAAATTTGAATACCATTTTGGGGAAAATCTTGAAGTTCGGTCGATGACTTCTACTAACGCAGTAGAGGACTGAATGTTCAGTTCCTCGGTGTTCGATTTAGTACATCAAAGATCGTGAACAGAGTTTTATCTCCACCAGCCCTTTGCAGCAAAATCGAACCAATTTGATGACTAAATTGTTTGAACATTTGTTTTTCACGATATAATTTAAATCCTGAAAAAGTTGATAAAAGCAATGTTCGAACAATTTAACTGAAATACAATACAAAGTGATCAAATAAAAATTCTATGAAGTGTGTGGAAGTAGTAGAAAGATTTGCAGTTGATGTTTACATTCCAAAACTATCCTTGAATCAGTCTTATAGATACTAGCTCATGAAGAACATTATAATTAACCATATGATAGTGTATTAAAATTAACCGTTAAGTAGACATTCAAAAGTATTGTTAAATTTTATAATTTATTAAAAACATCGTAAACAACGTTTTGAAAATATGTTTTAATTGATAACTCTGAAAAATTACTTTTTCATAACAAAATCATCCCTTTAAATCTATTGAAAACAGTCAATAAGGGTATAAAACACACAAAGAATCCTTTTTAAATGCTGCCGTACTGATAATAAGAAAATAGATATTTTATGAAAATTTAAAACTCAAACTATGCAAATTTTGAACAATTTTTTGCATCATTTTTTCAACCCAACGAGACTGTTAAGGGGTTAAGAACTGTGAATATTTAGAAATGTTCAATTCGTAATAGAATGTCTATTCCCTGAATATTTGTCCGCATTTTGCTTATGAATCAAAACAAATTAATTTTAAAGAGAAACAACTCTTGTATAGTAATGATTGCCAGGCCAGCCCAAGGTAAAAGCAAGTATGTACTTGAAGTATTTTTTCCTTCCCTTCAAATGTTCTCGTCAATCGTCCTCATTGTCATCCCGTCATCAGACATTATAAAATCGAGTCCCTGGCTGAGTGGTCTGCCGTTTTGCGCGACCATCCCTTAAGATCCCCAAAGCCTTTCAACAAGTAACAAATTGCAACAAATGTTTCCCCGTTTCAAGAAGAAAATCAATCTTTTTACCGAAAAGGAAATAAGGCAGGTAGCTTGCCTTCCGGAGCTTCAATACATACGTCCCCACCCGTCGCCCATACCTTCCTGGTTGGTTCGAAAAAAAAGTCATCGAACAGCAATTAATTTTCATTTCATTCGATGCCTTCCATGCAAAAAAAAGCATCCCCCAAATATCGTCCTGCTTTGCGAATGGTGGGATGTGCGTCACTGTGCTTTCATCTTAGATTGATGCGCGAAACGCAAAAGCGGCAACTGTACCCGACCAGATTTGAAAGCATTCCAGATCGGAGGCTTGTTTTTTCCCCTTTGGAAAGCCAATACACATATAAGGCGATGGAAAAATTGTGTGTGTTGCTTACAGGCAACGTAACAACGCCGAAAGTAATGATACACTTTCACCCGAGTCACATCTGGGGAAGAATTTTCATGCGAATTTTAACACTTAAATTGTTCGGGGACGGTGTAACATGTGTTTGCTATTATACCCGTCACACTCGTTAGTAGGACACATTATGTATGTATCCTTATCGTGTAATAAAAAAAACAATACTAAAAATATATTAAATATTATTCCGTCCGTTAGCGTAGGTTAAACTGAAACCAAAATGACTGAAGAAGCTCATAGTAGAAGATTTAAAACTGTTCCCACCCATTAAGTAGCATAGGAGCTTTTTTCAGAAAGCCTAAGAACGATTTATGCTACATACAAATATTTGGTATCTTTGTTTCCAGCTATTATTTATTATCATTGGTGTTATAAGAAAGTATTTATCCCGCTTAGTTATTCTATAGCAGATACTAAAAATAGCTTATACTTTAACTTCATGTCACTGGCCATGCCCCAGTGGCATAATTGATAGTCATCGTTATAAAACTTTCATTTAGTTATCATGCATGAATGAAATAAAATCTGTTCGTTCGTCTGCAAAATTGTTATTTATTTATTCCATTATGACGGAATTAATTCACATTGGTTTGAAGGCATTTTCTTCTCCAAACCGTGAATAGGGTATCTTATCCCGAATGTACTCGGTTGATTGCATCGGTCTTTGTAGCTTTTAAAAGTTTATTTTAAGCGATTCTTTATTTTTTCTTTCATCTGTTGAAGTACTTCGTGATAATAAGGAATGTACCGTCATACTATAGCAAATAAAAAACAATATATTATTTTTAGATCCTCAAATAAATCGACTTTGCAATGTTTTCGTATAAACCTCCCATTTAAACTCTTTTATGAGCTATACTCGCGATCCAAGAACAAAACTAAACTTACGGACAAATAAAAGCAATTTATACTAGTTTAAGATCGCACGGCAAAATGGTTAGGATGTCATTGTTGAAATAAAAAATAAATGCAGGCTTACCTTGCGACTCCGTTGCCACCGTTGCCCGTTTTTCGGTAGATTTACTTCTACAAATAGTCATTTAATTTCGATCACACTTTTCTGAACATGGTGCACTGAATGAAACTCAAGATAATTTGAGCTAAAGATTCTAGAATTTGTGTGATCCTTTGTTCACCAATGTAGATATTGCTTCTGTTCATTTCGAACTATTTTGTTGAATCATACTCTACTGAGTAACACTTAACATACTTGCTAGAAATGCCTAAGATGGTGCTGGACCGTTTTTCTCCTATATCTGACCGTTCCAAGTACTTGGAACATAAGTACTGAATTACTCAAACTTTTGCACTGTTTGCTTTTCATGGAAAATATTATCCCGAAATTGTATGGTACTTTTGAAATCGAGCAGTAGACGCTTCAGCCAATTTTTGTCTAAATATCCAACGAAAACCACTACATCTTGCACAGATTGTGGCTTGTTTTTAGTAAACGGCTGCTTTTCTTTAAATTATTAATGTTAATTGAATTCAAAAAGATATTTCTAACATTGTGAACTATGGGACCTTGAGATATACAGCGCGTACCATATCTATAGAATCACCTGTTTTTTTAATTACTTATAATCCTTAAGAGATAGATACAAACATTGTTGGCAAGTACTATGTGAAATACAATTTCACGCCTTTTCCTTTTTTTCTCATATTTGTCCTTTATCATTTTCTTTATTGCAAAAAACCTTTTTTACCGCTGTAACATAACTACATGGACATATCGGATAAACATTGATTTTCCAATTAAACAATTATATATGTTATTTTTCACTGAAATATAATTCTCAATGATATTTTTAACGTATCATTAATATGAATTGGAGGTTATCAACCATTGTTTTAATATTTTAACATAGATAAAAACTATGGGATTGGGGACTTTGGGATTTTTCAAATTTTTTAACAGTATTTTAAAATATCATTTTTTGTAAATTATGTTTATTACAAAATTTACAAGCAAAATAAATATTTCTGTTGGTAGTAAATAGTCTGAATTGAGGAAAGAAACATCTCAAACATGGAGAAAAGAGGTCAATAAAGTGACATGTACAATGAAAAACGGTCCAAAAAGTTCAGTAACGGAATTTTAAAGGAACCAAATACATTCGGTCAGTTTCTGGCTTAGTTAAGGAATGTAATCATCTGCTCCATACCCTCACCATAACCTATATTACATACAAATTTCAAATGTTGTAATATGTGTATCTATCTCTTAAGGATTTTAAGCAAATCAAAAAAACAGACGGAAAACATCAAGGATTTTAAGCAAATCAAAAAAACAGGCGGGAAAAAAATGAACGGGAAACATCACAGCTTTTCCAGACATTCTAATAACTCCAATATTTCATTCCCATTCCTTGCTTCGCCGCAGGTTGAAACAATCGGTGACGCATACATGGTAGTGTCCGGGCTTCCGGTGCGGAACGGGAATCTGCACGCGCGGGAAATCTCCCGTATGGCACTCCGGTTGCTGGCAGCGGTCTACAAGTTCACCATCCGTCATCGGCCCAACGAGCAGCTACGGTTGCGGATAGGACTACACAGTGGTAAGTAACTAAAGCCTGTATGATTGCGGATGAGTCCGGACACCCTGAGAGCGATTTAAAACATGGCTTGTTTTATTTTTTGGTTCGCTTTCAAGTATCTTTCCTCCCAAAACTTTCCGTGACAGACGCGGTGTGACGTGTAGATAAAAAGTTTCAAGAAACTGCCACTTCCTTCCCATTACACAGCAACAGTCGTCGCGTTGATGTTGGTTTTGTTTTATCGTATCCACTTCAGCCCTTGTCACCGGCAGTCCATCCATTAGATGAGCCACCCGAGATCGTCTTGCAAAGCTGCTGTGGCAATCACAACGACCGCTTATTAGGTGTAAAGTTTGTCGCCGAATGGTGGGAACACAACTAGCGAAACGGTCGTTTACGGTCGAATGTTAACTTCCTGCGCAACAGATGGCTTCGTAGCATGCCGAGCACGCGGTGCCAAAGCAAATGTTAAGCGTTGTGCAAAGGAAGAGGGGGGAAAAAGACGATGAGAATTAAAGCACCATTTGCTCTAATATGTGATGGGAGATTAACTTTGATTTGGCAGTTAAATGTTTTGCCTGAATTGTGATGGGTTTGGGTAACCTACGGATATCGGCAGGACGTTCCAATAAGAACGTTTACGGAGCTGTTTTGCTATACGGATCGATACGATTAAGGAACTGTATACAGATACCAGATGTAAAAAGATTGTAATGAACACTACTGTAAGTTGTTGTAGGACAGTAAGTGGATTATCTCGCTAAAATTTAGTCGATCAAAAGCGTTTCCAAAGAATTTAAACTATGCATCTTCAACAAACGAGACGTAGCGACTTAAAAGAATTCCAAAAGTTTGATTTCCAGATGTTCTAATTGCTCATCTCCTTAATGTGTAACATACAATAATGTGTTTGTTCCAGTCTACCCGATTACAGAGTCTAATAGCACGATCCTTAGTAACGATTATCAGTTATTACTGCCAAATCCGCTAAAGTTACCTTGAATGTCATGGACGCCCTTTCAGAGTGGACCTAGTCTTCAGTCCACATATTCAGTTTGGGGAACGTTTCGAAGATCATCGACGTTTGCCACTCCTCTTGATCCATCTTCATTGAATAGCGTTGGGGTCCTTCCAAATTTTCATCCTCGCCTGTAATTCTTTACTTACTTGTGTTTTCTTCAATATAATTCCACACGTTAAGCTCTCCTTCGTCTCCTGTGTTGCTACTTGAGTGAAACTATGTAAAATTATTATTGTTCGACAAATAAAGCATGAAGTCTTCTTCCCTGGCGTAACGACCTACTACTCGGTCATGCCTGCCATTTCTGGCTTACTAGACTTATTGATACCACGTAGTTGGATAGTCAGACCTCACTACGGGGGGAACGGTCCGGATGGGATGCATGACGTATTAAAAATTAAACTATCATTTGTAGTGAGCATTTTTTTCCGTAGAAGAATTCGATAAAAACTTCCGGTGGGAACCTGAGTCGGTTACAGTGTTTTTAGTCTTTGAAGCAACTTATAGCCCAAGATGCCTTTTTAATAATAATCTATCAGAGATATTGCTTATCAAGGATAGTCTTGAACATGATTTTGCACCTGACATGAGACGTTTTGTGACGCTTCTTTTTATATATTTTTTTTTCTTTGACCGAACAGAGGCCCTGACTTATGCAATACCCTCTGTCTTTTCATGCGAATTGCTTCCTTGTAGTCCAGCAACAGTATCAAACTAGCAAAAGCTTTCAGTGATCATACCGAACGTAACTCGATTGACCATACGATCAGATAAGCCTCTGGTACACGAATCCGGATTGTTTGGACGGATGGACAAGTGGCGACCCAGGGAACTTGAAGTAATTGGCTTTAAAAGGAGATAGTTATATGCATTATCCAATAATATTCCACCATTGATCGTATCATTTTATTCCAGTTGTTTTCATCATTTGTATGTCAGATAAAACGAACGTCAGCAACGATAAAATAGTAGAACTACTAATAAAACGAATGACGAAAACGAACTAAATGATGATGACGAAGACAAACCCCTCCTCTTACACAACGTTGGTATAAGAAGAACTTAACTTCCTTTGTGGTATTTTATTCTTCAATGTTCTAATTAAAAACAAGTGGCAAAATATACCGAATATTCATTAGAAAACTCTGCCACCTATTTGTTAATCCAATTGTTCATTTTCAGTGCATGCTGTCAATATTAACAGTTCTATCAGTTCATTTACGGTAGCTTTAGCAAGAAGGATGAAGGAAATCCGTGTTATAGTTGTTTTTTTTAACGCCTGGCCGGATCCGATAGGAAAATTATTTATATGCTTCAAGCACTTCAGTAGAAGAAAAAAAATGTAATGAAAGCCTGTCAATCTAATGCGCCTCAAACAGGAGAACCTTTCCAACCGAGATTGGAATGATTTTTTTCTTGAAAAAGCTCGTATAAAAAATAAGGTCTCCTTGAGCTGCTGTGTGCATTCCTCTTCTTAGGCTATATTAGGTTCTCAATTAAAAATTGTAGGGCTTTGTAGACCCTAAGTGGAATGCAGGATGGGGTCCAGAAACAAATCTATCGCTTTGAATTCAGAGCCTTTGGGTGTGGAGGGAGTGGAATGCGAACGTCATCGATTGGTAAGGCTCCGAAAGAATGTAATGAGCTATATTTAGAATGGAGGTACGGCTTGCTCTACTATACGGCAACCTCAAACGAAAGGGAACGGAGGCTGGAGAGTTGAAACGTCTGCTATCAGTTTGCCAGTTTAATTAGATTCACCACTCTTGTGAACATCACTCCTTGCGAGCTCATGTCTTAACCTGTCCATCAAAATCTGTCGTGTGCAAATGTCTGATGTACAACGGTGAAGAACTCCGTTCAGCTTCTAGAACTGGTGGAGATCACAGATTTATTTGAGTTTCATTACTCTCCGACACAGTTAAGCATTACCGCTATGCAATTAACTTTTAGTAGCAATTAGCAGCTTATTTAACTTTGAATTTCTCTTCTTTTTTTCTTTCCCCTTTCTCGTTCATTCTCCCCCTGCCAGGACCGTGCGTAGCCGGTGTTGTTGGTTTAAAGATGCCACGGTACTGCCTGTTCGGGGACACGGTCAACACGGCCAGCCGGATGGAATCGACCGGCGAAGCGCTCAAGATACACGTCAGCCACACCACCAAAATGCTACTCGACACATTCGGCACGTTCGAGCTGGCCGAGCGAGGCCTGGTACCGATGAAGGGCAAGGGCGAAATGCTTACCTACTGGTTGAACGGAGAACGGTCCGAACCTTCCACACCACTACCAAACGGTCTGAAAGGGCCATCGGTTACCAACCGGCAACATCTGCTCGCCACCGACAGTGTCCCGGTCGGTGCCACCGTCGCCGCCGCCGCCTCCATCGCCACCGCCATCGATCCTCTTGCATCACAACTGCTACTGCCATCAGCGACCAACCAAGCGAGTGTGAATAATGGATCCGTTAATGCACCACCGGCCGGTATCCTAATTAACCATCATCACAACAACAACAACAATTCACCCTGTAGCCTCAACCACAACAACAACAACAACAACTCACCCAACAGCTGCCATAATCCGACACCGCCCAAAAAGCTCAACAGTGTGTCGTACAGCTTCATGAAGCCGTCCGGATCGACCGGCACCAACAGCAACGGAGCGAACGTTGCGAAAGCTTCCGCCCTGTCCAAACCAAAGCTCCCGGAGGTGGAGGCGTTACGTGGGGCAAGCGTTACGAAACCGTTACTTACCTGAAAGCACCCCTCGCGGTCGCTGTTCCTGGTCGGAAACGGTTTCTGTTTTGTTTTTGTGATGTAATTTTATACTTCGTTTAGGGCGAGCACCATTGAAGCATTGGGCCGTGGCACAAATGCAGGTGTACGTAGTGCATGCAGTGATTGACAAATTAGGTATTTTCCATGGTGAAGATTGCGAAAATAATGACATTTTGTTGTACAAAATTCGTTTCCGCAAGTAATCCGGTGTGACATGGCTTATCAATTTGCTATCAATTTTGTGCGACAAGCGATCAGTTGGAGGAGGAAGTGACTCAAAAAAAACAAAAGAACAAAAACAAAAGCAAATGTACTTAACTATGGGATGGAAAATTGAATCCTTCGATAGACTTCATGTTTGTTACTCCTTGTTCCATGTGTATTAGAAACAGTAAAGCTCACCGTGTGCTGTAACTGAACGTTGGAACGATATGGAACAAAAACGTCCCATCCACGTTCGGACAAAGAAACTATTTGTAAAGAAGAGAGGGGAAACAGAAAACAGGCTTCATTTGATTAGCCATGGATTTAGCGAAGGGCGAACGAACGAAGGATAATAGTCAGTTAGTTTATTTGATGTTGTATAAAAAAATGTAACAGGGTAGAACAGTTACTAGTGAGTGATTTACGAAAATCACTCTTATTTGAATGTGTGCGTGCATGTGAGTAGTGTGCAAGAGGCGAGGTCTTAATTCCAGATTTAAACAAATTCGTTTAAACAGCTGAACGCAAATGTGAAAGAAAACAGTTTCGCCAATCTCTCACGGCAGCAAAGCTATGTTATGCAAATTGCATACCTTTCAGGGGGGGAGTGTAAAAGTTCCCCGCACTCTATAGTGACTCGTCTCTGTGTAGCAAGACTATCATTAACCCAATACACAAAATTTAAAACGGAAACATAAGTCAAACACTTGCAAAGAAAACATTGTACAATGAACGGCTTGGAAAAGGAAAGGCAACCGAGTGGGCACGATTAATGGATAGCCGCAATGTAGAACGTATTTTTGTAAATGTATTAATGTAGTAGCAGTATAGTGTTGTAAGTTTTATCTGTAGTAAGATGTAACCGAAACGTAATATGTGATCAGCAACAAAAACCGCGTAATGGAAACAACACACAAAATAAGAAAAGAAAAACACAAACTTACATAACGATTGCGTGCGAAACAAAAATACGATGCCATTTGTAACTAATATGTTGTGTCGCAAATACATATAAAAAGGGAAAAACACGTGCCAAGCAGTAAAAGGGTAGAAAAAGCAAAAGGAAAGACTGTGGGACGATAAAAAAAACTCTTCATTGTGAAAGTAACAAAAGCCAGTCAAAACGACAAGATGGAAAGGATTCGTGCGGTTGTGTCGAACGCGGAATAAAGTTGTATTTATGCAGTGAAAAAACCACATCTGTATACCGTACATAATAATTAGTTATATTGTTATTTTTCCGATCCGAAATTTTCATTTTAAATGTAATATTCGAATATTTTCTATACACGTGTACCGAAAGTACGCGTAGGGAGTGTAGAAGCCCGAGCGAAATTCGTTGCTATAACAACAACGCGCTACCAGGAGAGAATGCCCCGAAGCAGATGGAGAGTTTGCGCCCGAAGCGAACGGCGTGGCGGTCCCAAAATGCGATCGCAAAAACGGTTTCTCCAAAACAAGCAGTAACGAAACAAGATAACAAGAGAGCAAGATCCAAGGAGGCTGTGTGGTGCGTTTTTCTCTTGTTCATCTCGGAACGAACAAATTGCGGTCGAGCATCATCGAACGCCGAACGAGCATGGTTTTCGGCACAAAAACGGGACTTGCAGCAGCAGGAGAGCATGATGTCAACAGGGTTTGGTACAGGGAACGTGCTATCTCGCTTTCTCTTGCACATCTCACTGCTCTCGTTAGAAATGTGCGAAATGTAGTGATGGACAAATTACGTGCGTTGCTGCATGTAAAATTAAATAAAAAAAAGATTGCTTCTCAATTTCATGCAAAAGTACTAATTTCTTTAACCCTCGTCAGTACCAAAGAATTACACAATATTCTTTTTTCAGTATAATGTTTATATTCTGTCAGCTTTAGTGTTATTATTATTATTTTATTATTACTTATTTTTCTCCAGTTAAGAATTTACTTACATGTTTAAAAGGGTTGCTCATTTTGTTTGTTTACTTTATATTTTTGTAATGCACACGCTGTTATGTGCGGTGTTTGTTTTTTGTTGTTGTTTCATTAGCTTATTACAAGTTTTCCTTTTCCTTTACCACTACTTTTTCTACTTCCATTATCTCGTCTTAGCCCCCATGGTGTAATTATGCATCAGATACAATTATTTGCCTACCGGTTCTACTTTTCCTCTTTTTTCATTTTACTTCCCTGCCTATTGTTTTTGTTCCCCATCTTCTCCATGCTATGGAGCAATTTTGGAGGTATTTTGCCATTTTTCTGTTTAATTTTCTCTTGTTCTCGTAATTTTCTATCATAAATAGCCAAACCATCCACTTCCAGCGATTTCTTATTTTTCAGGTGGTGCACAAATACAACCAAAAATTGTTACAAGCAGTAATGCAAGTAGAAAGTGAGGTTTGAGATGGTATTGTTGTTCGGGGCTAGAAAACGTGCGCATGTTTGCGGAAGAGATCATTATAAAAAAAACCCTAGGCCGAACAGTCGAAAACTAGACTAATCTTGGCAGAAATTAGATTAATAATTTAAAATTCGACTTTGTACAACGATACCACAAGGGTGCAAATATGCTAAAATTAAATAGTTTTCCTTTTTTGCCGTTTTTCTGCCCCTTTTGCCTAAATTACAATACATACATCGCACTTCAATTAGTTTAAACGTGTGAACCCCATCGGCGAATCCTATAGGTATAATTGAATTTACAATAATTAGTATAGAAAAATGAAAACGTCGAACATAAAACAAAAACAAACCTAAACTTAAAACGTATTATTTATATAAAAACCGTCAAGTACAGCACGGTACAGAACGCGAGGAAAATGATCTATACAGTACATACTATACAACGAGAACTTATTAGAAAGGAATCTGGTAGTGGTCGGTCAGATGGGAGGAAGTGTTCGGGCGAATATTTGGAAAGGAAAGGCAAAACAATAACATAATGAACACATTAGATCGTTACACTTGCTGAACAGCAAACGCTTGTAGCTCTGAAGGTAATATCCGTATTTGAACAAGTTCGTGTTGGATATTTTGTATATTCCGTGTGTTATTGAAAGGATAGTCATCAATAGCTGGCGTGTTTGTATAACAGCCCAGGGAATAGTGATGCTGCTAAGCATATCTTCGGACGTACTCGAGCAGTGTTATACTCAAGATACGGTCCTCTTGACGGGGGAACTTTCAATTTGTTGTTGATTCAAAATATCTTGATGATCGTCACTGTGGTGTAATATCATTCCTGACACGGTGAAAGGTTTGTCTACACACTAAACAAAAAATTCTTCACACAAATATTCCACTTATGCTTTAAAAACTGCTAAAGAGCTGATAGACGTTATACAGATGGCTTAAATGCATGGGAATTGTGGAGATACAGCTTAAAAAACTCGAGAAGCAAATTGAAAAGGTCAAAGGGCTCATTTGTCCGGCTCTTTAGACAACGTCAAATCAGGTCTTTACAGTTGGAAAAGGGACAACAACTGAGCGAGAACATCAGTTTTCTCCATCGTATTGCGTAAAAGAAGCAAATGTTCTCATGCAAAACCGAACTGCTGTAAAAAGACATGAAAATCATTCGTTTAAATTATCCATCACAATCAGGAAATGGATCAAGAAGTTGTGTTGTACCGTTCCGTACAATATTGCGGTCTATTGAATGTCATCCTTCCCTATCATGTCATACGGTTGTATCTAAGCTTTCTTGAGCAGGAGTTTTTCTTCTGCTTATTTTTCCTTGTTTTCCTTTATCCTGAGAGGTTGTTTGTTGTTGTGGTTTTGTTTTGCCTTTGTTTCCTTCATACCATCATTGTATGCTTGTGTTTAGTATGCTAAAAATTGCGTATTATTATTACCTGTAATTTGTTATTTACTTTGTATGCTTTCGTTTCTGCTCTTGTTTCGCTTCACAAGAAAAAGCTTCCTAGTAAAGCCTGGAAAGTATTGTGGTTTAGCATTTTCCCATCTTGCCTTTTTGTTAATGGTTAATGTTGTTGCCTTTGCAGTACAATTTTGGCATTATTTGTTCGCTTGCCTATGACGTAACGGTGTGGGAAAATATGTTAAATGAAATTAATAATGACACTGCTATTGCTGCCTTATCATTCTCTTGATCTTGTTTATCTTAGCAATGAAAGAGCAAATTGAATCGTTGAACTATTTTTATGCATTGTATTGAAAAATGCCTTTTTGTCCTTTCATTTTCATCTCCCATTTTCTCCACACATTGTCCACTTCGCACTACCAACTAACCAATGCTGTTCTACGTTTCCTCTTTTGCTCTTACATAAAAAGGTGCCCAAAAAATAGAAAATAAACGATATAATAAAACGAATTACAGACATACTTTGCGCCTCAGAAACGTTCGTATATAATTGGCTACTTAAACGCTAGAACACTACTTGTTGCTGCTGCTGCTGCAGCAAGCACTTGTGTCACCCCATCCATTACACCTAAACATATTGCGCTGTAATGCGATTTTTTGTGCGAGAGCCAGTAGATCGTAAGCGAAAAAAAAAGACAATAGAAAAACCGTGAATAAAAGATGAAAATGAAAAATAAAACACTAAATCAGTGGAAACATAACAACATTATACGGTGGAAAGTCGTGGTAATTGGTTGGGAAATTAGTTTTATCAAACGAAAACAATGTTTGTAACGTAAAGAACACAAATTTTAAACGCAAATTATGTAAGAGGCTGATTTTAAATGTTGGGTACCCATTTCCTGCCCAATATTGAAGAAGGTTTCTCCTTTTGCACTCTTTCATTAATTCTTTTCGTCAGTTCTTATTTCTCTTCCTTGAAAAGGTCTAGTTTTCAGGTTTGATGTACTTAGAAATATATAACTTCTGATTTGCATATTTGTCACTATTTACAGTTACGATTCTTCTACACACCACGTCGTTTCCGTTTTCGTTTCGATAATGTAACTTTCATACTTAATTTTGCCATTCAGTTGTTTTGTATTTCTCTACGCTCTTATTACGATGTTTAATGCTTGATTTGCTTTGTTCAATTCGTACTACTACACCTTTTGCATGCTGTTACATCCTACTAAAACACGAATGAGGTTTTACATTTGCTTCTTGGTTGGTTGGTTGGTTGGTTGATGTGATTTATTCCCTTAATTAATATGTTTACCATTCATCCATGCCTTTTCATAGAGGGACTGTGTGCACAGAGACAATACAGCATAGTGTACCAAAAACTCTTGACTATACGTATAGTTTGCGGAAAAATGCATCAAAAAAGAAGTTACCGTCTCGTTTCCTTTTAATACCACAGTTCGAGTTGACCGATTTTAAATTTGGCGTAGCTTACGGTAAAGAACACAAAGATACAGACCATGCACGCATACTGAAGTGCAAACGAATTAAGTCACGTTCACAATGAAACAAAGCCACAGCCATTTTAACTTAAAAAAACCAAACCGAAAACATTCACAAAACAGAACCTAGGATCGCAACACGTGCGGTGAATTAGTCTAAAATAATTAGAATTATTACGTGGCAGTTAAACGGTGAAAATGTTCAGTCTTCGTCTTAGTAATCGATGCATACGCGAGCGTACCCACCAACACACACACACAATCAATATTTCGCTATAAACCGGTTGAATATTCGTACAGATTCTACCAAAGTTGTACGATACTGTTAATAATTAAAAAAGAAGCCTATTAATTCCTATTACACACTACCCCTCTTTGCTGCTAAATGAGTAAGAGTCCGTGGTTTTAAGCCGACCAAACTTTTGATGATTTTTTTTTTTGTATTCCTTATAAAATATTCCAAAATGACCCAAAAAGCACCGAAGTCAAACGGGTAACTAAATTTAATGAACACATAAACGAGTGTGCTTCGTAAGTGTCTCTAGCTCAGAACACATAGAGCACGATTGGATGAAAAGGTTCCAAAGTCTGGACAATGTTAGTCCATTCGACAGAAATGAACTGAAGTGAAATGAACACGACCTAACACGTCAGATGTCCCTATCCTAGGGGAGTCGGTGTTCGGAAAGCTGAGTCTCTGAGAACAGGACAGTACTAGGCGCACGTCTACTCCTGTTCTAAGAGTGGATTCCAAGCGGTCGAGCTCCGAACTCCTGTAATATCGTGCTTGAAGCGAATCCGGTGTAGCCTTCAGAAAAATGCACTATATGGAATAGTCTATTTATAGAAAATCCTTGGATACATTTGCACATGGCTAATGAAGGGAAACCATTTCCGTTTCATCTTAAATTTTGAACACTTCGAATGTGTAGACATCGTAATGATTCTGCAAAATTATACGCGAATCCGAAAAACTACTGTCTAGATTATTTTTGATACTAAATTAATTAGGCAAGAATAGAATGCTTCTTGAATTAAAAACTTAATTTTGTTTCATGCGGAGCGCATGTTAAGATAGATCAAGCTGCAATAGGAACCAATCTGAACCAACGGCAATAATAGGTTCAGACGTTTTATTGTTTCCCATAATTTAGCAAGTAAAAGTATGTGCATGGTGTGGCAGCATAATGCGTAAGAACGAAATGACGCGCAAAGTATTTGTAAATACTAGAAAGACGCTATTTCCCTAAACGTTATGGCTGCTGTGTAGCTCGGTACTGTGGTAAACGGTTTTCACTTTTCCGTGTTCGTTTCATTACTCGTTCCCTCACACAAAACGGTGCCAATTTTCTAACACAATCAATCAGGTCGGGTTAGTATTGCTACCTCCTACCGATCCACGGCTGGTCCGCGTGGAACTCGCTGTCGATCCGGACGACGCATTCGAATGTTCATCGTCCCAGTTCCAGTCTTTACCCTTTGGTCGAAATTTGGCCGATTTATGCTTGTGATGATGCTGCTGTACTTGCTGCTGCTGATGATGTTGCTGTACTTGTTGCTGTTGATGGTGCTGCTGAAGGTGATCATCGTTAACATTATCGCCACGAGAACCTGCCTCAATGGGCATCATTGTAGCGGGAACGGTGGGATTCGGATCCGTTGATAGCATGTTGAGATTGTTGGACGACCCCGGTCGGTGTGGTCTTCCAGCACCAGCAGCATAGTCCTGCTGTTCCATCGGTTCCCCGACGCTAATGGCACTGTTACGTCCACCGCTCATGCTTTCCTCGTACTCTTCCCAGTTGCGTTCGCGAAACTTCTTTTTGTAGTGTTTCTCGGACGAAGAGGAGGACGACTTGGACTGCCGCTGGTACTTTAGCGGGATGCCCAGACTGTTGGCATTGCTACCTGCCTGTACCGTGCCTGCGGGCGCACCATTATTGCCGCCGCCATTGCCGGGCGGATGTATCAGGGCCGCCGGTTGTAATACCACTGCTGAATTGCCACCCCCTACGATCGAACTGCCACCGACAGTCGGATGGCCAAATAGAAGCGGTGGACTCGACGTGGGACTCGGTGTTCGGGGTAACCCAACGTCTGAAAGTGGCGGACTGTCGACTGGTTCGGCGGGTGACGACTTTACGATCGGCACCATGTGCTTCATCATTAACCCACCAGCGACGACCGAGTTGCCACCACTGCTACCGACATGCTGCCCGTGCCCTATCCCATGACCACCGGTTACGCTGCCAATGCTACTGGTGCTGCTGTTGCTGCTGCTACTACTGATACTGCTGCTACTGCTACTGCCCGCACTAGCGCTGCTGGGCGGTACATCAAGCTGGGACGATGAAGACGACGACGACAGAAACGTTCGACTGTGATCGCTCTGGTTAATGCCACTGTCCGGTGAGGTTGTGCAGCTTGCCGACGATGGCGGTACGTCCTCGTTCGAGCGTCGCGTTTTATCCAGCTCGGTTGAAGCAAACGCCACCAAACGATCGAACCCGGAGCTGACCCGATCGTGCCAGCTCGACTCATCGTCACCGACAACATCGTCTGCAGGATGGGTCCGCGCGTTGAATAGAAAAGGTTAAACAAACAAAAAATGGAAACAATTAATACAGGCACAGTAAGGAGCCACAAATGTGTCATTTAAAACAATGTTATCACGCAAGCAGAAAATAAAATGACAAATAAAAAAATCTCCTGTACGCTTATCTTTAGATGGTGCAAAGAAAAGAGGATTACGCGAAACATGTAACGTTCGTAAGTGTACATATTGTTATTGTACTTACTTTCATTAAAAACAATCGTATGTAAAAACGATTCATAAAGTCATTGATAACAGTTAAGAAATTTATATCGAAACAAATATAGTGCAATTATAGCTATCATTAAATTTACTATCATGAAATCGTAACACCGCGATGCGTTAAAAAAATACAATATTAAAATAAACAAATAGTCTGTAACGCGCTTGTAAATAATTATCTTTCGTAAAAGAAAAAATGTAAAATGAATATGAATGAACAAATGAAACAACATAAAACACAACAATCGTATCTAGAATCGAACAACTACTACCACCACCACCAGATCCGCATTGCAATAGAGAGATAAACGAATGCTTTTGTTATAACAATTAAAAATATAACTCTTCAACACATGAAAGGTATCGCGCGAACTAATATTGCTAATACTACAACGAATTCTTGTGTAAGTTTGATTAGCTATCCATAATATCAACGAATACACTTAGATGAGTAAAAAAACCACAACCAAGAAAACATTTCCAGAAACTACTACTGCACTGTTTATAGCAATACAAGTATTATAAAATCGTCGTTCATATAGCGAAATAAAACAAAAAAGTATAGTGCGATATAATAGGTGTTTGCTGCTGGTGCTGGTTACGTGCTTAGAGCAAATTGTACACAGCTATAATAATCTTCTATAAATTTTGTCTAGTTTGCATAAACCAGAAATAAAACTAAAGAAGTTAACAACGACATTAAACAAATGGGTACTCGCAACTACAACATTCAAAATGGGAGCACGGAAAATTAAAAAATATGTACAAACACACACACACGTGAAAACGAATAAACACTGTTACGCAAGATCATGCAAATGGGGAAATGTGTGAACATGTTGGCCGGTCGCATGTATGCAATAATTTTCACACTGCTAACTTCGCGTACAGGTTCGCTCTGGATATAGCGTCTTCGGGAAAGCATTTCCAGTTTGTCCGTTTTCTTTTCCAAAGCTTTACGGAGTCGCTGCCGGACGTCGGTGTACGTGTACGCAGGAGGCCATTAATCAGTCGATTTTAACAAACATATATCGTATCATCCCCATTCCGTTTGTAATTTTCCTTTTTTATCACACTTTATGCAGTATGTAGTGTCCCTTAACATTAGGTTATAAGAATAAAATTTGTGTTTGTCTTCTTATTTATTAAATATTGTTTTTATATCAGAACAAATCCAACTGTTTAGTTTAATGTGTATATTACTGTTTTTGTTAGTTTATTTTTAAATTTTTATATAAATTTCCATTCAGTTGGATACTTTATTTACAATTTCTATTTTCTTCCTGGAAAAAAAATCTTAACTCAAAGAAAAGTAGTACGGAATGGTATATCAAATTACACACACCATTTCAATAGAGTAATTAATAAAATTATCAAACAAAGTATAACGAAAAATAATAAAAAAATAAAGTAAATATTGCAAAACCCCGACTTCATAGTTGTTTTCCTTGATTCAGATAAACAATATTACTTTTCCTCTTTTGCTTTTTGTTCATTCTCATTAATTTATCGCTTTTTACATCATTACTTCCTATGTACACTACTCAGTTATGTTTTTTTTTCATTTTCTCCACAGTGCTATTTCGAATTGTAATTGTTGTGTTTATGTTGTAATGAATGATGAGTTCCTACAAGCTGCGTAAAATGTATGGACCCTTTTCCATCCTTTTTGTTTCATTTTCGCTATCACTTTGTTTCTTTTAATTTCTCGGTTTCAAATTGACACCATCAATTATATCAAAGTGTAAATGTACACCCAAACCAATAACAAAATCAAATCAACACGAAACAAACACAGCCAACAAAAATTGCAATGAACACACAGATAAACATTTGGCATATTTTGCATGATGTTTAGAAATGAAAATTCGATTCACCATTTTCTTCGATTCATCCGCTCATTTCTGGGGATTTTCGTTTCCCTCATTTGTTAGCAATGTTTTTTCTCTAAACTGTTTCTTAATGTTATGTGCTTATCGATAAGTATATATGGTTGATGGGTTAAAACTGATGAGTGATAAAATGTTTGCACACACGTCGATTATCAGAGGGTGTCGATTCAACTCCCAAAAGCTATCGTTAACTCAACTCGACTCCGAATTCTCTTTCCAAACCGATGAATTATTTCGCAAAGATTAGTCTTATCTGTCTGACTGGTCTTAAACGTTCGAGCGTAGCCTACGGAACTTACCTGCAAGTAAGGTGGTTTCGGAGATGCATTTCGTCACAACCTTCCATTCGCTCTAGAAGTTCCCACTAGGAGCCTCACTCGGAAGGTGTGGGCTACCAGACAGACCCCGCTACTAGAATATTCGTGGAAGTTATCGGTCGTCCCGAACAACCGAAAGAAGGGATGTGATGTAGTATAGTGTCTGTGCTCTTTATCAACCTCGTACGCCGTTATCGACTGAGAGCCATATTTGCTAGGACACTTCTAAAGGGTGGATGTTTTGCTACTGTCAGCACCGGGCATAGCTGGTTCACTACCCGCCATGGCAGCAGTCGTAGCTGAACTAACCGATGCGATTCCGTCGCCGTTCGTTAGGTGGGGCTGAGAGAAGGAGGAATGGGGCGTTGGATGCAGTGGAGATGTAGACAAATATGGTTGCTGCTGTTCCGGCAGTTCTCGGCGAAGCTGGTACTGTTGCTGCTGTGCAGCTTTGACCGGTACGGTTGCAGTGGCATACTTGTAACTCGAAGACGAGCCCGTCGCATTCGTTGCTAACGGTGGCACTGTCGGGGTTTGGGTTGTGGCCGGCGTAACAACGTCCCGATAATGACCACCGGGAACGGTGATTATCTTTACCGCATTGCTTAGCGGTGCTGCCGGAACCGTGTGCGATACGACCGATGCCTTCGTATCGTCAGCAGCAACAGTACCAGGTTCGGTGTGTAAAACGTTCACCTTCGAAGGAGGAACACAACCACGACCAACTACGGTACCCAAGCTACAGGGAAATGTTATGCTAGTGTTACATCTCCGGTTACCGTCACCGCCACCCTCATGATGTGTTCCAATACCAGCAACTGTCTGGCACGGTGCTACTATCAGGCCCCGTTCACCACTATGGCCGGTACTACATCCACCATTCGCAAGGTGGTTCCGGGTGCTGATGGTGACAGCAGCAGTGTCCCCGGTACCCACTCTAGACCTGCTCGGGGGATTCGATTTAACCGCATTGAGAATTTTATACACTACCGGTTCTACGGCATCAGATCGCCCAGATCCAAGGCCATCCCGACCGTCCAACGATAGGTCGTGGGTGTTTATCGTTACCGTACCGGGGGAGCGTCCACTGTTTCCAGTGGTGCACTCTATCGTACCGGTGACACTGTTGATTATGATAGTGGTAGTAACGTTAGTACCGTTAGCTTTACCACCGGTCGCAAACATCGCCCGAGGGGAAGTCAGAGAGCTGCTACTGGAGCCACTGCCTTCGGTGCGGTATGCACGTGCTGGCATCTTGGAGGCGACGGAGGAAGTAGTTTCCACCATTGCCATCGTCAATCCGGCCGGAATCGGTAACAGTTTGGATACAGTCTTCCCATCGGTTGCTGGTACCGTGCACGCTGACCTGATGCCAGAGTAGTTGACGGTGGTTGTAGCGAATATATTAGCTGCTCCTTCTTTGCTGCTACTAGTACCGTGAGAAGCACTACCACCGATCGTATCAGCTGAAGTAGTAGGAGTAGTGGTAGTAGCAGTAGTAGTGGTAGTAGCAGGAGTAGTAATGTTGGTAGTAGAAGAAGTTGTACAGGTAGTAGCAGTGGTAGAAGTAGTAGTATTGGTAGTGGCAGTTGAGATCAGTCCGTGGCCTAAGACCAATATATACACACACAGTGTTTATACAATGTAACACTTAGTAAATAATGTTCGTAATCGGGAGTTTATGCTTAATATCGCGATCGTGCTCAAAGCCATACTTTTTTCCTCTTCTCCTGCCTTCCCGAACCCATTGTTCTACCCCGCTTCTGTAGTACGTAACAACATACGAAAGCATTCACACTTCACGCTACATACATTTGTCATGAGCGAGGATTCTTGAAAGCTTCTGCTTGCACATGATTGTATTTGTTTAGCTTTATATGAAGCGTGAATAGATTGTTATATGCTAGCAATCCAGAGGGAAGTATACACAGCGGAGTTTTTTTCTTAATAAAAAATATATGGTTCCTTAAATGATAGTAGTGCGAGGGACGAAGATTAGCATGATGATTAATTAACTCAACTCACAAAACATTTCCTCTTTCGTTGCCAAGAATTGATCTTAATATCCATATTTGCTCTTGATCTAAGTCATAAGCTACACGAATAAAACGTTGAGTTGCGTGAAAAACTAAACTATTTTTCGTTTAGCATTATTAATTGAAATGAACAAATGTGGACAATGTCACAACACGAACACATGCAAAAGACTAGCTACCGCTCTTTTAAATAAATGTGCAACATTGAACTTGCTTTAACAATTTGAACATTTAATGAAACTACTGCAACTGTTAGAAGCATAGAAACTATGTAGGAAATATGGCATAAACTATGAAATGTACAGTCGCATTCACTACGGCGATGAGATGATTTATTGAAATTGAGATTTTAATTGAAAGAGAATGATATACAGACATTTCAGATGAAACGGAGCAGGTACGATGTACATATATATGTGTGTGTGTCTTCGTGCAAGTGAGTGTGGGTGTTGTAAATTGCATAAGTGTTAATAAAATTTAAAAAAACAGTGTTTAGACAGAACTTCAACATTGGTGCAAACGCAATGTAAATAAAATTAGCGTTAAGATAAAAAAGTCATAATGGTAGTAAGATCAAAAGTGTACGTATTTTGTAGAAGTAGATGTTTTAAATCTGATAAAAGCATAATAAAAACTGAGTAAAACAACTAAAACACAATTTGCGCTGCTCGAGGCATCCACCAAATGTTATTGTGTTAGCACACGAAAAAAACGGAAACAGAAAAAAAACAATTCGACAAACTCTCTCAATACGGATCAAACAGATCGTGAAACAGGTGCAGGTGAATTGTCAGCTTGCACACAGTGTTGCAAAGAAACAAACCCAAATCACGTGTAAAATTAAAAAGATCACTCAAACACACACACATACACACATTACTTGTACCTACTTCGGAGGGAACAGACGAAGGAAGGAGTTGGAGTCGATCTAATCGCTCGCAAATCGTGCACTATCGACAGTAGGTAGCACTAATGGTAGTAGGCAGTAGTAGTTCCTTCTAGAACATAATGAGACAAAATCAAAAGTAAATCTATTAACATATATACTTAAGGTCTATCCACCAACCAGACGGTACGGTGTGACTCGCAACAACACACCGAGATGATGGTTTTAGTGCAGTAGATAAACGTAGCGTGCAACACATCGGTCCGCATTTTTTTTGCAGATACTATTGAAAAACGATCCTCCAAAATTAAAGCTGAACTATTCTCTTTATCACTCTCTTTAGTATATAATTAGTCTTTAGTATTCAAATATAAACAAAACAATGCTAATTACAGAAGACTTATGGATGGACAATTTTGCGAAATCTAAGCGAAACGAAATACTATGCGTTAATATGACATATTAAATTTAGCAATCAAGATTTTTAGTCAAGTGTTAAAAAAGAGCGAAACAGCTTTTAAAAATTCCTATAGTTTTAACATTAATTCATGCTAACATGTTAATATTAAATATATAATTTTTTTATAAAACCTTGCCTCGAAAGGGTAAAATATTTTTAATAAAATGTTAAATAACAATGAAAGAATGAAAATGAAATAAAGTTTAAAGATTCATAAAAATGATATATTGTAACGCCAGTTAGAACAGAGAGATCCGACGCGTGGTAAATGGACATGGCAACATATATCAGCTAAAATGAATTTAAATTTTCATTCTTTTACAACAACGAACATTTCCGATCGAAGAAACACAACGGCTCACTAACAATAAATCATCTCACGAGTAATAATGAAATTCTAGGAGATATAAGTAACGGAAAACAGATCTAACATACACCAATCAAATCCTACCTAAGTCAAGCGAAAATGCATACCAAGCGTCAAATGATATTGTGAGCTAAAAGGTTAACTAAAACATAACTGTAAACATCAATGTGTACCACCCAACAGCAGCTGGGTGGAGGAAGCATCCTTATCCATGCTTACCGTCAACGTCGTTTCGTGAATGATGATTGTGGCGTACGTGTAGTGGATGATGATGGCGACCATCATCGACCAGAGAGTTTATTTCCGGGCTCATTACTAGCGGCGGTGCCACAAGCAATCCGCCACGCACACCACCGGTGTGGCCGACCATGCTGTTTGGTGTACCGCGCTGTACGTGAAGCATATCCGGTTCGGGACAATCGATTCCGACCGCAGAAGACGAGGTGGTATAGAGCATCTTCGGTGGACGTGTACCAGGCGGATGTTCCACGATCGGTGAGGTACGTTTCAGGGCGTGCTGATGATGAGACGACGTCGAGGAAGATGATGATGATGTGGATGATGCAGATGATGAAGAGGTGTATTCTGCAAATACAACAACCGATATGGTATACAATTTTCGTTCTTCGTGCATCGTCTCTATTGCAGCTACTTACTCTCAGACTTAATGTGTGCAGTTTGTACTATCTGAAGGCTTCCAGCGTGGATATTGCTATTGGTACTGTTGCTATTACTGCCACTGGTGTGAATCGTACCGGGTGCACTATGATGAACACCCAGATCACGCCGGTGACGCTCTTCGTCCTCTTCTTTGATCTTTAGTGTGGCGATGACACGTGCCTGCAAAGATGCTGCAAGTCCTGAAAACGAAATAAAAAAGCGAGAAGTAAAAGATTATTGTCTGCTAACTGTTTCGGTATTTATCATCCCTGTTCATTACCTTCTAACGGTTGCCCGCCATTTAAGCGATCCATTCTGCTGTCATCCATCGGTACAATTTCACCGCGCGAGCGGGGCATCATGCCTTGCTCACTCATCACTACTGGACCACGATGCAGATCGACCGGATGGTTCCCTCGGTGCATTCCCATTGACGGATGATGTTGTATATGCTGCTGCTGCTGATGATGATGGTGATGTCCCATACCGGTAGACGACATTGAGGACGGTGAGGGCAATTGTACTGGATGCTGCAACTGTTGCTGTTGCTGCTGGTGCAACTGTTGCTGACGTTTGTTATTCTCGTCAGTGAAGTACGACTCCAGGTACGGTTTCATGTCCGCACGTGGCAATGCCATGTACGGTAGTGCATCGCCCGAATGATGGCGATCGTGCCCGCGAGAAGTGGACTGCTGATATACGACGCCAGGTGCTCCCGCAACGCTACTATTGCCCGGAGCCGGTGAGTATTGCCGTTGCGACGAAGCATGCGGAGAAACGATAGAACTCGGAACGGTCGAGGAACTGCCGGTCGAACCCTTTTGGTTTCCGGTTTTCGGGTTGTAGGCCGCTACCTGCACGAGCGAGGCCAAGTTGCTTTGACCGTGTAGATGATGGACGGGCGACTTGCTACTAGTGTCTCCCACGCTTGCCGGTCTCGAAATGGGACTGTACGTTCCGCCACTACTTCCTCCTGGCGGTGGTGGACCTCCTGTCGCTACGTGCCCTCCCTCCTCCAGCAGACGAATACTAACACGTTCAGGACGTTGCACATTCGTGTTGATTACAGTATTGCCACCGGATGGCGGTGGACCAGACGCGTTCCCGGGCGTGCCCGTTGGCTGCTGCTGGTGCGAGGACATATTGATTGCGGCGTTAATGATTGACTGATTCGATATCTCCAGCGTGCGTTCGATCTCTCCATTCACCAGATCGCCAATCGTTTTCACTGTGCCCAAACCACCAGTGCTACCGGTCGGACCGCTGGCAGTACCGCTCGCCGAGGGATGAGTTAATTTTTCCTGCGATAAGTGTCTACGGAGCGCCATCTTGGCCGGCGAAACTTGCGTGTAGTCAGGTTGTGAGGATGTCGAACCGGGTCTAGAATTATTGCCACCCTGCTGTGCCGACGATGCCTGTGATCCGACACCTGGTGAATGTGTCACCAGAGGAATGGGTTGCTGCTGGCCACTGTAACGTACATTCCCGCTACCACCCCCACCTGCCCCATAATCCGCGGCCGGTATGCTATCGAGCGAGTTGGTCGATGAGCTACGGGAATGACTCTGCAATACGACCGCCGATGCGTCGAGTATCGGTGGTACATTATTGCCTGGCGTATTGCTGCTGGTTGCTCGTGGATCGTAACGGAAATTATCCGGTGCTTTAAATTCTAGCATTTTTCCATCGCCCAAGGACGCGGATATGCCACGATGATGATGCTGGTGTATGGGATGATGCGGATGATCGATCGGTAACCCTCCGCCGTGCGCTGCGGCTGCATACATCATGACGCGCTCACGTTCCCGCTCCTGCTGCTGAATGATTTGCTGATGCGTGCTCATTACCGACGATCCTGGCGAATGATGGCTTATCCCGGTCACGGACGAACCCTTCGAATAAGGATACTTCGAACTCGGTGAGATCTTGGTGGATGGATTGCCAGCCATGCCACCACTGCTTGCCGGTGGTGGTGGTGGTCCGGTGGGATGCATTTTGTACGGAGACGTTGGCACAGGTGAGGTCGAAATCGAGGTACTAGTGTTCAAATGGTGTGCGGCACTGGTGATTACATTCAACATGCCTTGTTGCTGCTGTTGCAACTGGAATTGCTGGTGTTGCTGTTGATGATGAAGCGATTGTTGCGCATGAGGATGGTGCGGATGATGGGACACTTGTTGCTGCTGCTGATACTGTGATTGACTAACCTGCACGTGCTGCTGCTGTTGGTGATGGTGTACCTGTTGTTGATGCGATGGATGATGAGCGGAAGGACTTGGCCCTCTTCCGCCCGAAGACGCACGAGCGGACATATCATGAGCGGCCATCATCGGATGCTGATGATGCGATCCAGCCCCCGGTGAGGATTGTAGATAAACCGTCGCCTTTGCCGAACTTGCCGCCGTTGTTCCATAGCCACCGACTGCAGAAGATGATGATTTCAACGGCGATCCTAAAGGATCCACCATCACGGACTGATGACCTCCGCTTCCACTGCGATGATGAACATCGCGCTGGCCGGCGCCGATAGATGAACCCGAGGAGGGAGGTACATTAATCATCGGGGAACCAGACGTTGGAGCCGAACCTGTGGCCGTGTTTCCAGTTTTTGGAGATCCCTGCAGTACGGAGGTGATTATGCTTTTCAAACGATCCTCAAAGTTGACCACCTTGTGCGAGTCATGCAGCTTTCCACTACTGCGGCCTCCACCGCCACCACCTCCAGAACCCTCTGCTGCGTTCCGTCCTACGCCACCGTGAAGTTCGGAGGACGTGGAACCAGGTACATAACACTTCGGAAGCGATACACCACTGTTCGTCGGAATCGATGACACGACGCCGGTAGTTGGTAGCCCTCCACCAGCAGCACCACTATTACTACGATGATTGAGGTGCGGCTTGTTAATAGTAGAAGCCGGAGCAGGCATCA
Source organism: Anopheles minimus (assembly GCA_000349025.1). Taxonomy (NCBI): domain Eukaryota; kingdom Metazoa; phylum Arthropoda; class Insecta; order Diptera; family Culicidae; genus Anopheles; species Anopheles minimus. Next base: position 5,292,719 of record KB663832.1, read on the forward strand.
GCGCCGCATCTGGATGGTGTAGATGAGGATGAAGTGGTGGTTGCGTTTGCTGATGATGGGAGAACGATTGAGGACCCGCAACCACTGCTGGCGGCTGTTGAGATGTGACCTGTACCGGTGCCGGTGCGATTGCTTGCGATCCGTGCGTGGGAGCCATGGCCGCATGTTTGCCATCGTTGACACGTTCTTTCGAAGAATGTTTGCCAGCCGCAAGAAGCTTTCCTGCTTCGATCTGTCTGCCAGTCTCAAGTATTTTTTGTGCAAGAATTTCCGGATTGTTTTCCTCAATCTTGCCGATGTCCGGTATCTCGGGCCACTCCTGCGAACGTGTTCGATTCTCACGGGACTTTCGCTGTGCCGATCGAGATGAGCTACCAGAACCTTGCTTCACAGCCGCGTGGGGTACGGTAACCGATGTAGATCCAACTGTTGCCGGTGGTGGAGGATGCAAAGATCCAGCGTTACCGGTGATTCCTGTCGCACCTGCATTACCAGGTATCGTGCGCTGCAGCAGATGGCTAGAGTCGGACACTTGTTTGCTGGTAACCTCCACAGGGATATGTTCTCGCTCTCGGTTACTGGTACCGGTAGTGGCGAGTGCATGTACTGCGTGTCCGTACGGTTCCCGATCACGCACTTCCGTCGCTCGTGCAACAGAAATAATCGTCGTTGTGGCCGCCGCGGCAGACGATACGTTATGATTGGAGCTTGGCGCTGTAGCTGACAATCCCACCACCATCGATTTACGCTCTTCAGTTAATTTTTCAATCAGATTAAGCTCGGTTTCTAGATTCGAAACCTGTGCGTAAAGCTTTTTGCGTTGGGTTAGCGTACTTGCAATCGCTTTCAGTACCAGCTCGTTCGAGCTTGATGATGTTAGCTCGGCATCTTCTATCTTGATGTAGGGCTGATGCGGATGCAGCTGCTGCTGCTGTAACTGGTGCTGTTGTTGCTGTTCGGCGGTAAGCTTTGAAAGATGCTGCATCACCAGCCGCTTCTGCTCTTGTTCGATTACGTTCACCTGATTCTGCAGTTTGGCTGCCATCACCTGTAGCTCCTTATGCCGACCAACGATTTCCTTTGCCTTGCATAGCAAATCGTTTTGGCTGGTCGTGCTGATGCCCAGTTCGTTCATGCGCGCCTTCAACAGTGCGACGCTGTCATCGATCAGCACCTTGATCTGCTTCTCGAGCTGGCCGGCCCGATTCATTAGCCACTGGTTGCGTTCCTTCTCGCGATCAAACTGCTGCTGAACGTTGTCCCTGTAGGATGGTTTACGCATCGCTTCGATGGTCTTCATAAATTGAGCCCTACGGTGAGAAAAAATGAATTGATTAGAATTTATCCAATCTAGTGTTCGGTGATGAGGATCTTTAGACCATCATATTTGTTATAAATTATACAAACATTAGTGATGTACCCGTGTTAACCGAAGTCAATTTGATTTGAAAGGAAGCGTTATACCGAAAATGACCTGATTCGCCTGATCTGCTGGCAAAACGGATTGCATTTTTACGTCCTCTAGACCAGTCATGACTGGAATTATGAATGCGCCGGCAGCGTAGGCAACTCGCAAAACTTTAAGCCGAAGGATCTTGGATACTAGTGACACCTAGGAGTCAGTTATGTAATAACACAGGGACAATAGGATAAATCGGAGTGACGCTGTATTAAAGAGTAGTAACATCGGCTCACACAGCAGGACCGGTTCAAAATCGCATCCGGAATCTAATCTCTAATCACTAGCTATGGCTTTGGTTAGGCTTTTTCAATTTCAACTGAACTTCGAAATTTATTTGGAAAAACACGCTTACTGGACACGATAACATTATAATACACACAGTATGGAAAGAATTAAGAGATCCTGGTTTCGATTGGTACAGTGAGAACGAATGCGAGTCAAGTATTTCCAACTGTATCAAGATGAAATAGTATCTTGAAGATGTTTACACATCGTTTTTAAAGAGTATTGCATTAACGATTATCTTCCACCGGATGAATGTACTTACTTGTACAAATCGAGCAATATCTGTAGCGCGTATGGGGTCTCCGACGGTGCATCAGGAATGTCCAGTTCATTGTGCTGCATGTCACCCGCCAATGAGGTAAGCTGCTGATCCACACATCCAGGTGCTGGTGGCAATCGTTTGCCAATCATTTGATCCGATGTGCTCAGTAGCGTCTCGTTATGCAACAAATCCAGACCGGCAATATTGAGCGGACGACGCTGACGCCCTTTACCCTTAACCCGTCCTCGTTTCTTCCCACCCGCCATAGCCGCTGCTGCTGCTGCAGCCGCTGACGCTGAAGTACCAACACCTATATCACGATTAACCGTCGCACTAGCTGCTGCTGCTGCTGCTGCTGCTGCAGCTGCCAGTTCCGATTTTTTACCCGTTGCCTTGGTGCGAGTGATCTTTCGACGCTTTTTAGTGGCCACCGGAATGCGGCCATTTCGCAAAACCGGCGAGTTGTTGTTCTCCTCCTCGGACGGACTTGTCTTGCACTCTTTGCCACTGTTCCAGTCGGACCACGCTTTACGCGTCGTCGGTCCCACGACATCCGTATCGCTTTCCGACGTGCTGTCGTCGTGCGTGATCGTTTTCGGATGATGGTTGCTCTGGTCCTTGCGCGACCGGGAGGATCGTGTCGAATGTGATCCACTACCACCGCCACTCGTACCATCGTTATGATTTTCCGTACCCTTCGTTTTCAGTCGTTGAAAGTATCGCTCTAGCTTCGTGCGGTCGATTATGTGCAGATAGTACGAGACCGATTTGCCCGTCCAAGAGACCGATCCACGCAGCGGGCTCATTTCGCTCACGTGCATGATCGTACCGATGTCACTCAGGTTGCGGTCGGTGATGCGAAAGTTCAACGGGCAGAAACTCTTCGACGAAACGATCCGTGCACCATCCCGCAAGTCCGCAAAGCGTTCCTTTAGCTGGTGGTCAACGTTAGGACCGAATGCAAAGTTATTTACAAACACTATCGTTGCCGATGTGATCTTCTCCCGGTGCTCATCCGCCAGAAAGTCCCCTTTAATCAGTTCGTAATCTCCGTACTTCTTGCCGAACCAACGCATCCACAGCTTGAACGTCGTATTCATACCCTCGGCGTATTTGGACGGTACGTCCGCTTTCTCGATCCCGAAGCACACCTTGACCGGTGTCGAAGCGGCCATCTGCAGCACGACCTGCCCGACGCCCGAACCCAAATCGACGAACACATCGTCCGCTGTGATCTTTACCTGATCAATCATTTGACAGATCAGGTCGAATGACGTTTCGCCGTACACCTCCGGTGAGAATGGTTCGTACTGATTCAGCTTCTCTGGTTCCACCACCGCCTGGTTGTACACTTGCTGTATGATGTGCTTCAACAGCCCCCGGGAAGGGTAGGTGAACCGTTGGTTCGACAGTGATGTGCCTTTTTCCTAAACACATAAAAAGCACAAAAAACAATCATAAATATCCTTCCATAAACGTACTGCGATTTGATCGCGATTAACACTTACCAGTGCAGCCACACTGTCGATCGCCCGATTGAAACGATCGCACAGGTTCTTCATCGCATCGTAATCACCCGTGTCGAGTTTGTTCAGATCGATTTCCTCGATGGCCGATTTGATTTCGGGCATGTCCTCGCACACCCACCGCACATTCTCGATCAGTTCGATTCCCGAATCGTGTCCAGTACCGATCGAAAATGGCCAGTTGTACAGGAACGGTTCAGCTCCAGCTGGCGATTGCAGTTTCAGCTCCTTGTAGTTGGGGGTAGCCATAGCTGCGTCCGTACCTTCGTCCTGGCGGTTGTCACGTATATGTTATCTACCTGCCTGCCGCAGTCTGCTTGCAGTACACCCTGCCTTCCTGCCCTAACCACCGTCGATGGTTTCGGCTTCACCACCAACAATGCAGATAGCTATCTCTACCGCCAACGTTCCGTCAATACAGCAAGCAATTAAAAGGGCAATTGACGTTAAATTTGGTCACTGTTGTCAGTGCAGTGCAAGAGGTAGAGATCGCGTTACGCACGCAAAGGTTTAACGCGTGGTTGTTGGATTTCCAGTCGACGAGAAATCGTAGCAGCGGTTGCAGCTCGCATACGACTTCTTCCACCGATGTATTAAGAGATACAGAGGAAGCACGTCGATTTAGTGTCGGTTGCCTATGAGACAAAAACACACTTCCGTTATTTGCTAATTTATAGCACATTATATAAAAACTTACTCAACTAACTGCTATACTTCATTAAACGCTACTCAACCTCCACGGCGCAATTCGCAATTTCGATGCGTGTCACGTACTTTATACTGTTCTTTGTGACGACGGCGGTGACGACGCTCAAATTCACTAAGCAGCTTTCGCACTACTGCTCCATCCCGGGAATAATTTTTCACTCACTTCACTAGTGTTATTTGCTTTTCTGCACTCTGTGCAACATCTGTTCTATGCAAATGCACCTTCCGACACGAAACACTTTCAGCGTTACTATTATGAACGGACAGCCAACAGGATGTTTCGTTGCAGCAAAATCTCAACAGATTGTGGTTACTGCTGATCGAGAAGTTTTGCGCTATGACCTGCTGCCGGTAATTGTTGCAGATGCTAAGCTGTTCTATGAGTGCTAGATATTTCCAATTGCTCCCCTGTGTATGTATTTGCTGCTGTTGCTGTTGGTGCTGCTTCTTTTTCTTCTGATGGTGTTTCTGTCTGCCGTGGAAAGGATGCATCGTTGTCGGTAATTTCGATGTTGTACTACATACAGCGCATGAAAGAATAAAAAGGAAACGAGATTAGGATTTGGATGTTTGTACAGAAATGTATTAGTTACAAATAAATAAAGAATCTGCTGTTGTGTAGATATTCCTTCAACTTATAATTCGCATTCCACCATAATAATCTTAATATATCTATATAAAAATGAATATTTGGATATTTGTCTAGCCTATACCTCGAGAACGGCTAGACCAATATTAACGATGTCTTCGGATGATATGCTCCGTTTTGTCCAACGAAGATTTTGGAAAAAGAAAAGCTGAGAAAATCCTAGGAAAAACCCGGAAAAATGAAAAAAAGAAATTGGAAAAATCCCAGATTTATCTATCAACGTATGCCATGAGCAATATAAATATGAAAACAATGCCTACTTGATTGATATCGAGTATTGTAAGACTTACGTAGCATTTAAAAATCATGAATCCACACAGATTCAGATTCTCTCAAAGATTTAAGAATTTCAAGAGATGTAATTTAATGAGATAATGGATCTCTGGCATCTATAAGAATTGTTTCTGAAGTCTATAAATATTCTAACACGTTTAGTCCGTTGGTAAGGTTAAGCAAAGTAATACAATAATTTAGATTTAAAAACTCAGACATTCAGAAAGACGTAAAATTGCCGTAAATTCCTTAGCGATTCTGCCTCATTCAAATTTATGAAACCCGAATCAGATTCACCCAACACTAATCACTACTCATCAATCTTTTGTTCTGGAACGGATCAAGGTACTTGAACTTAGATTTTGAGCCCCTGGTGAACTGAATTTACAGTTGAATTTGCAGCTGCAACTGATCAGCTGAATTTACAAATCAATACAATTTCAGAATTAAGAAATAATATGTAAAACAAACATCTTCCGACATGCTTACAATAATGTTGGAGCACATACAATAATAGTGGAACTTATCATCATTATCATCCTCATAATCGAAGTACAAACTTCATCCTATCGAAAACAACTAATATTCAAACCCTCTTCGAGTTATGAGAAATCCTACACTCACTCCCGGACACCGGACCGGAGATGGGCGGCATAAATAGGAACCTTCCGCGTGATAAACGACACGTGTTTTATCGCACGCGACACACCTAACGAAACAAAACACCTCGGGGCGACAGGAAACAGGTTGCCAATTTTGGGTGCTGTGACCACGCAAGGTCAATTACGAACAGGTTTCCCTTCTTTCTTGCTGTTTAGTCACATATTCTCTCCAGCAATGGAAAGTGTTTTTTGGCAGCCAACAGTTATATTGGCATCCGTGATGCGTGATGTTGATGCATTTTCACTTGCCACAGCGACGGAAGCCAGCCAACCAATGAACATCAAGTTTGCCTGTCTGTCTGGAGCCGGTCTACGGTATATCTCTTTCCCGCGCTCGTGCTTTCTGGGCTCGTTTGCTCACTCTAATTGCATCATTGATTTTCGTTACAAAGCGAATGCATTTCCCACCAGCCGCAACCGCAACGACAGGTGTACCAACACGGCGATGACGATCGCGTTTCCCGTTCGGACGAATGTGAATGCTTCCGCTATCCTTTACCGTCGACGGTGGGAGTTCGTACACAAAACACTGATACTCACACACAGCCGGGCACGCTAGACAACACCACCGACCTGAGTGTATGGAATTGCTGCTGTGAATTATCGATTTTCCAGCACCAAACGAATGGTAGCAAACGTGTTTCCCTACTGTGTGCGCTTGAAGCTCAACGATTTTGGATGGCGATTAATTGAAGCCACACAATTACGCGGATGAAATTGTATCGTTTAAGCGATGCAATTTTAGTAAAGCTATCTTTACATCCATCACAGCGCAGTCACGCCAATTACCCTCATATGAATGTTGTATCATATAATATTTTTAGACTATCGAGCTGAGATTCCGATGGTTTATTGATAGAAACTCCAGTCTCCACAGATGTTATTGAACAGTCATATTTTTGCGAAGTTAAAATAATAAAAATATGTGTTCAAGCATGTTTTTTCAAAGATTCATGAATCTATGTGGAGAGAGGATATTAAAGAATTCATGCATTCTTAGAATTTACGAATCTCTGAGAATTCTTGAATATAGATAGAGTCGACACATGATTTGATTGACTACTCAAAGAAGATTCTCAAGATATGAATGACTTAAAAATTTGTTAGGCACAACACTAGACAAACAAATTATGGATGAACAAGATTTTTAAATGTATTGAAAAAAGAAGAATTGTCAGGTTAATGCTTTGTGCCATTTTCTAGAGTAAGTAAAGCGAATCAACCGCATATTTTTAAAGGAAATTTTGTCTTCACAATCTGTAGTCCATAAACATTTTTTTTCATAAAGGACGGCCAGGTCGTGACATATACATCATAATTACCATTAAAAGTACCTAGCGTTTTCAATATTTTTCATATTGGATGTTATTTCACTAAGAGTTTCGAAAGTGTTAAAAAATTAAACTTCAAATAATTTTAAACCACTGTTCACAAGAGTTCACCTTTAAAAGTAATGCAACGTGTTCCAAAACAACATCACTGCAGTAGCCGTGACTTTACGCATTTTTTCAACATAACCGCTTGTATTTCCGTGAAAATACCATGCTTACGCAACCGGTACCACGCTAGAGACCGAACCGGCCATATCGATCCGGTAAAGCGAAACCAAAACAGACGCCCAAGCATAAACTGCATCGCTACCCAAAACAATCCCGCGCGCACACGGCACTGCATTTAGCAGCAATCGCAAACGCAAAACCAAAAAAAAACACATAAAACACTGCAGACAACGATAAACCCCCCGACCCGACAACCGGGGCGTGCAAATGTAGGTCAAACATGGAACATTTCCCGCAGCTCCCTGACTCGGTGCGCTCGGTTGCAGTTGCATCTTGCTTTTTTCCACCTCTGCATTTGGGGGAATCGCGTCAGCCAGGAGGGAGGCAGATGGCAGGTGCAGGTGCGAAGTTTCCTTCAACTCCCCCAACATTAGCACCTTCCTCCGCGGGATGCTTTCTAGAGATTAAAAATAGTTTAAAATAGCTACTTTCCTGAGCTATACGCGGAAGCAGCAGGCATCTTTCCGGTTGGAATGCGCGTCGAATGCATTTTACGCGGATGATCGTTATGTACCCGACAGTAACGAATGATGTAGTGTACGAAAATCAAAATGAATGGCATTCATTCACAGTACGGAAACAGCAAATAATAGAATTATGTTTGTACTAAAGAACACAAAGTGCATTCAAATTCAAGAGATTCTACAGCTTTCTTCAAGAATATCTCGCATTAAACTGAGCAAGAGTACACAAATCACCAAACCCATCGGCAATCCATTAAGGTATGTTTATTTTGCATTCCAGTTCACTGTTGACGTGGTCCCTGCAGGAGAAGCGACGAAGCAGAAATAAATAAAGTAGGTCATCACCAAACGGAAGAAAAATGGAATTAAATGCTAAACCCTGAGTACACCACGTTATGTATAATGTGCAATGGTACGAAAATGGCATAAGAACTCACTAGCGCTGAAGCACGAACTCATCATTTAGTACGTGCACCATTACCAAACAAACTGAACAACGACATGTTCCACATCTGAGCTATTAAACTAATTAAACGTTCAATAACTACGCTGGAATACGTTCGGGATGCAGTATGAACGTTACAATCCAGAGAAAAGTGTTCATGTATTCGGTAAAAAATTGTCAATCAAAGTTAGTTAACAAATTACGTCGAAAATATTACAATCGATGGTCGGGATTAAGGTAGATACACACACATGATGGTTACCCCTCAATGCTGATGCTTTTACAGTAATTTTGCATTCATCCATTTTCTATTCAACATGCTTTCTCCATTTTGTCATCAGCAGCAAAAAGGGATCAACATGTTGTGTGCATAAGGGAGTGGTATAGAACCATCAGGCTTAATTTAATTTCGATGTGATAGCATTTCCCCACACAGCGTGCACAGAGCAAAAGAGCTTTTTTAGACATGTCCGTGTAAGGAGAAAATTGTGTAGATGACTAATAGTTATATATAAATTGGCTCGGGAAGTTAGCTTTTCTGTGGTGTTATTTTCTTCAATTAATCGATAATAATTTTGGATGTTTAGTTATGCCGAGTTATTCACTGGGTAAAGGAATTCAACGAAACAACTATTATTAAAATAACTTTTAAATTGTATCTATCTGTTTTTTTTTAAGTATAATAGATTTCACATCGATTAGTTGACAGTAGAACAACAACTCACTAAGGAGAATTGACTTAGTGTGTGAGTGAGTAATAACAATGAGATAGTTCTTAAACCGAGTCTTTCGAGAGTTAAATTACACTTTTATGAGTTGAATAACTCACTCATAAGAGAGATTTAATCCATACAATAATTCTCACTCAGTATGCACACATCGCGTTGACGGCTAATGACCGCTTAAGGCGATAAGGGCTAGTAGACATGCTCCACTTGAGTTTCAATTAGTGCCATAATTTTTATTCCTTTGATGAATATTATTCAAAATATTAGAGATCAGTATAGAAATCTGATCTGGGCGGTTCGAGGCGGTTCGATAGCAGCGCTGGTCTTAAAACGGCAAAGACCGAAGCGCAAATCCCATTATTTGGCCGGTATGACTTAATAGGACGTTAAGCCATTCAAGAAGATCTGATTGAAGAGTCAACGATTGATAATACTAAGGAACACTATTAAAGCGTACCGGAGCTTTGGAATTGAAAAAGTCGTCTAAAATTGATGAAAACTCCGTCTTGCTAAGAAGTGTTAGAATAGGCTAGCTCACTTGTAAAGACGACAAGTTTTCGAGTTATGCTTAATTCTTACTCCTAAGCCATGTTCTGGCGAGAACGTTTAGAATTGTTGTAAAACATCGGATAACAACCATCACATCAAAAAAACCTAATCACTATAATGACAGTGGTTGTCGAATTAAAAATTGATCGAAAAAATACTCATTGAATTAAAAGTGTAAAATCTTTCATAGCCCTATTGTTATAAAAAGTAACACTCACGAGTAGAACGAATGAATAGGGACTTCATGCTATTAAAAAAAAAATAATGAAAATTTGTATTTTTCACAACAACAATCCATCCGGGAAATGAATTGCATTTTTCGCTCTTGCATTTCTTGGAGAAATAACTCTGTACCACAATGGTTTTGTTCCAAGAGCACGTTTACAAAAATATATACATCTCTTCAAAGAACGGTCCAAGCCGCTTGTGACGAGGAAATTAAATGAATTAATAAATCTAATGCTTCGTATCACATAATCACTCCGACGGGCAATAACAGCATGGTAATATTGTTTCCATTAAGTTACTCGCTTTAATCACACTTTAATTCGCAACAAATTAACAAATTTCGCCATTTTCTCGCTCGTACGCAAACATCAACCTTCATTAAAAGCTTTCCGTATTTTGCTCATTCTCTCTCATTCCCTCCTCTCGCTTACACAGGTTGGAAAGATAAGAGTAAGCTAGAGGATTTTACTTCCTTCCCACACAGCAACAAAATGGTGTATTTTCGCTGTGTCAAGGATAGCCGGGAAATCCTGTCCCACCAAACTCCACTGTAGCTATCCCCATCCCCCCTTTCACCTTCAATGCGCTAAACCAAACACCTTAAAGTAGCACATCCCATCTGTGCTCCAATCTTTCCCAGTATTGCGTATTGGGTAAAAAAAGCTCAACTCAAGGGCATGCCAACAACATCCATTTGGTAAAAACATTCGCACAGACACTTATCAAAGGTTCATACATTTCCACCATGTCCAATAGTTTCCATTCAATTACATCCGTGCACAATGAAAATAAATTACAAATAACATTTCATCAAGGTACCGAATCAATCATCATTCAATAATATCCGGGAAAAGCGAATGGCCGCATAAACGAGAATGTGATTTCGCAACGTAGCCCGTCGTAATGTTTCACTTTAAAGTACACTACTACCACACCAATACCACCTTCCAGTAGCAAAGGGATGAGGGTTTGTAACAATAGGAAGCTTCCTAAAAGCATGCCCGCAGCTTAAGGACACAAGCAAGGCGACTGAGGCATCCAGATGTTGGATAATAATTTTTCGACGAGCAAAAGGAACGAAACGGATCGATAATTCTGATGCTGGAAAGCTGCACTGTAGTTGGGTGTGTTTCTGTGTATGTGTGTGAGAGAGAGAGCTTTCTTTTCTCAACCCAACACCCAAAACACCCCCCAATGTGCCGTGTATTTTTCCACCACAGAGACACGCTTTTCCGTGGGAAAAAGCAAGAACACAAAATGGGCTCCGCCAGTTTAACCCCCCCCCCTTCCTCTTTTTCTCTCACTCTCTCTTTCTCTCTTTCTCTCTCTCTCTCTTCTTTCTCATTCCTATCGCTTTCCCGATTGCGTTTATTATTTTGACCACTTTCCATTTCCCAGCTGTCCTCTTCCACTTTCTTTCAGCGTTTTCCTCTCTTTATGGTGGCGTTCACACACTCACACACATACTGCTCCAGCATCACTTTTTGCGTCTTTAGCTTCCAAAGGGAAATGGGAAAAGATCAGGAAAAATGTTGGAGACGGCATCACCTCTGCTGTGTCCGGATGGAAATCTTCGTGATGCAACGGTGACGAACATAAGACCCTCCTCTTACCATCTCCTCAAGGTTCCATTAGGGACGAGTCCAGGGAATAGGTCCATCAAAGCGAAGGCAAATGAAACATTTGTGTGGAAACGAAACAGAGATGGCGAATGGGACTGTTTTCCCGGGGCCATTTCGAAAATGTTTTCAGATGAACGAAGAAAAAAAAAACCGAATCCGACGTAAACATACACAGCCGCGCCATGTTGCTTTTAATGCGCTGCGGTCTTAGTAATTTTCATTCCCATTGCAGGCTGGTGGTTTTCTTTTCAACATTCTGCAATAAACTATCTTTATTTTCTAGAATTCAACTATATAGTTTTTGTATTTGTTACAAAAATAAAAATACACGAATCGACTCTGTTTGAGCAAACTTCATCAAGTATTATCATCAAGCAACTCCATAAGCCAATTTTTCGTTGGGAGGCTTTACTTTTTCGGCGTGTTGTTCACGGACATATACAGGACTATGTGTTCACACACCATCTTCGTAAGCTTCTCGAATGGCGAAGAAAGCGGAACATATACGGGCACACATGCACAAGCGGTTTATTTGCTATGTGTTAGTGTTGCGCTATGTGATCACATCTTTTTCCCAGCATCTTTTGAAGGCCGTAAGGATATTTTTCTCCATCAAGACCGAACGAATCAGCCTCAAAAAATGGAGGAAAAAGCTTTCGTGATATTCATTCGATTCACCATTCGGTAGGGCTGGTTTTTTCTCTCTCCTTTGCTCTCACTCTCTTGCTATCTTGGCCATCTTTCAGTTGCCCTCGGGGAGCTTTTTATCGTCAAAATAATCACACGAGGGGATGCTGCCGGCCGAGGACTAGTGAGCGGGTTTTTGGGTACGAGGTGCGGGCTAGTGATGATGAAATTCCGCAAATCCAACCAACGTCGTTCAAGAAAAGTACCCAAGACATGGGTATGAAAAAGAACGCAAGCCCGGTTCGCAGAGTCAAGGACGTGGAGCCGGGATCGCTTAATGGATCTTTTCTCCCAACAAAACAAAAAAAAAACAGCGAGCTCTTATGTTTATGTCCGTGAGTCGTGAGAGTGAGACAAGGCATAGGTAGGTAAACCCCGGATGATGATGATAAATATAATTAATTTAAAAAATGACACAAACATTCCCGTCGGAAAAGCTCTTGGGCGGGATGGCGAGAACATCCGCAACAGCAGAAGATTTTTCTCCATTTTCACAGAACGGAAAGAAGGACCATTTTGCTAAAAGCAATGTTGTGCAGAAGGTTGGGAAAAATCGATTTTACACCGTACGGAGTTCAGAACCGCGTGCCAGATGCGGACGAAACATTGCTGCGCTGTAGCCGGCTGGTTGTACATGGTTCCGAAAATAATATCGCACGAAATGAGATCGAAACAATCGGAACAACTTAAAGCTGAGAGGTTACAATCGGTTTTACCTCAAGCAGGATTAGTGTATGGTTCAAGGAGTTTATTAATTCCATTCTTTAAACGCCGATGAATGACACAATGATTAATAATTTGAAGAACAGCAGAAAATAAAATGACTGACTAGTGAAATATGACCAGGGTTTGTTGAATTAAATGTTTTATATTTCATAGTTATATTATTTCACTATTTGACACTGATTAGTTGATATATCACTGCTAGTTTCTGTGATAGACAAACCACAGAATTATGCGAACTTCGAAAAAGTTCGTAACTGGAAATTTTGCATATTAAAATTTGTAGTTGAACGATCGACGAATTTCGACATTACTTAATTGCTCGAACTCAGCATCTTGGAAACAATATATTGAAGACACTATTTTATTAAATTTTATGTATATAATAAACTTGTTGAGCTATTGAACTTCAAAATTCGCTAATATCCTAGTGCCATCTCGAGCCGAATTCCACAAATAGTAATGTTTCGAAAAAAACATAAATAGCAAATAAGTTCAACATTCATCTTATTATACTAGAATCATTAATCCAATCATCCAGTTTCTAATATAATAAAAAATAGTATATACGAGATATTTGGAAGATCTTCCCAATTCTGCACATTCGAACAAATAAAAATGTTGCCAAATGGCTTCCAAACATCACAGAGATCGTCAGAATTTCAGAAGTGCGGATATTTTGAATATTTCTACGAATAAAATAGCTCACAATAAAATCCCTCTCCACGATAAGATATTGATTAGGAACATCTCAAGATACGAAGTAAAAAAAGGTAAAAGACAATTTTTTCACACTTCTTAGTTCCAGAGTATCGATTGTACCATTTGGCAGTATATATTTTTATCCCACAGCAGCACACACTGTCGTCACACATGTTAACGGAAGGCATGGATACGTTTCCAGAATCGCAAATTGGGTGTCTCAGCTCATCGTTTACAAGGATCCTTTATAGAGTACATGGTCGGACGGCCCTTGCAGTCAGGGGATAGTGAAATCAAACCCTGAACATTAAAATCAATGCCAATGTTTTCCTCCCATCCAAAAATGAGATTGTGCGCAAAATTAAATGTATAACAGACATAACAATTTTCGTTGCATTTGAAATATTATTTTTTGTATATCATATTTAATAAACAAATGGGTGAACATTTCGTTTAAAAATATACAAAATACAAAAGCAGACAGTTCCCGGGATGGAAAACATATTTCTGACGCACAAATTTCGCAAAACAGAGAAAGTCCTAGTTCTGAAAAACCCAGACCAGAGTTATACGCAAGAACACAAACAGTACGGCGCGCGACTGCTGAAATGTGCCTTGCGTATTTGGGGCGTTTGCTTTTATCGATTTTCCGTTTTCCGCCGCCCAGGTTGCGTATGTGCTGCCCGCGTCGGTAGGATAGGAAGCGGTAGCTTGCACATAAATATTTCAGCTATTACAGCGATTTTTCATCATTTGAACTCGATTTGGAAAGTTTGAAGAAATAATTATGCATATGAAACACTCTATAAACCAAATGTCTATGTCTCTATTGAACTTTACCAAAAACATATTTTATGGTACTGCGCCTTTACATTTTCCACACAAACCACACAATCGATGGCTAGGTGAAAAAAAATTGGTCAAAAACGACCAAACCATACAAAAACCACCAGCTTCTTGTCTATGGAAAGGCATTTTTTTTTGGGAACTGTTTTTCCGTCCTTTGCTGTTTTCCCGCTGCGTTGGAAAATCGATAAATATTGATCAATTTCCCACGGGCACCGTACAACACCACATGGCAGAGCATGGCATGGTGTGCCGGTAACACTGAGCGGGAAAGAGAAAAAGAGAGTACGGACCAGAATTAGAGAGTGATGGGACGCGAATGTGGGAGCCTGCCATCCACTAACAGGCACGTGCGCGTCATTCGCGTCCATTTGCCCATAATACGGCACGGCAAAGTAGATGATGGTCTGTGCTGTTGTTTGCATTTGATACAGGACGACAACCACCACAAGGCGGCAGTGGAAGCCGGGACAGAATGGGAACAATCTTTCCCGTTCCGTCGTGTGCGCGATGCTGCACGCGTTTGGGATGGGAGGGGGAGGGGTGGTTGTTGGTGTGACCGGGATGGAACCGAACTGTACCAGCGGTATGCGATGTTTTATGTGATGCATCAACATAAGCGCGCTACCGGACCGGACTGGTCGGGGAAAAGGTTGAGCGAGCACGATGGATAAGTTACTAGGGTACGACGAGCAAATGTAATTGGATGAATTTGCTACAAATTATGCACAACACATTAACATATAATGCCAATAATGCGATGTGGCCGTAACAATAAAATAAATAAAATACACAAGATAAATTTTAGATAAAGTTAGCACATTTCTCGATTCTAAAATGATATATTAAATATTAAGATCATATATGAAGCATTAAAATGATATATTCAGTATTAAAATGATATATTAAGTATTCGGGAGAAGCGGTCCGGTGGCCGAGGCGATAACGACGCTGGTGTCGCACGGTGTTCAAATCCCGTCTGGACCGTTCCCCCGTAGTGAGGACTGACTATCCAACTACGAGGTAATATTAAGTCTCGTAAGCCAAAAATGGCAGGCATGACCGAGTTGGTCGTTACGCCAAAGAAGAAGATTAAGTATTAAATGATTAACGCTTTACACCCCCCGCCACCGCCTTACCTGTTATACATAAATTATTAAAAAGGAAACAGATAGAGATACTAAGAGACCATATAGTTTCGCTCAGCTAGTCATGCTAAAGAACTCATTTTTGCCAAGACACATTAGGTAACATAACGTCGTACGAAACAGCAGAGCTGTTACAAAACGCTCAATTTTAAATCCGCGGAATCCGCGCCAAGCCATTTCAAATCCGCGCCAGAATTTCAAATCCGCGCCAATACGAAAGCAACTCAAACTCCGCGATTC